>NW_004624730.1:57098109-57174503 GCF_000247695.1 Heterocephalus glaber
ATACTTTTCTTGTATTCTTTTTCTAATTTTTATTTTTAATGAGTCCATGTTTGCAGTTCATAATGATTTCATTCCTCATGGGAAGTTGGTACAGGTACATATAGCTTTATTATTCTCTTCATATCCCCTTCTCCTCTTCCCTTTTCCTCTCCCTCTTGCTTTATTTTTCTTTTTTTCTTTTTTTTTTTTGGTAACAGGAATTGAACTCAGGGCCTCATGCTTACCAAACAGGCACTGCGCCACTGAGCTACATCCCTGGCCCTTGCTTTATTTTTAGAAACTTTTTCTTTACCTTGCTTTGTTTTTCATGTTAAGACTTATATACATCTGAATTTCTTTGTGTGTAGGTGTGATTCAAGTTTCACATTTGTTCATTAAAGTGAACCAATTTCCCCAGTGCTATGAAATAGTTCATATTCCCCTAGTGATTCATGATTCTAATTTTATCATGTAACAATTCTCCATAGGAATAATTGACGTACGAGTCTGGATTTGTATTCATTGTATTCCATTGTTACCCAACAGCACCACACTCTTTAACAATAGCACATGATTTAAGTATTGTCATTTAGCAGTGTCTGTCCATAGCATGTATTGTGAATTCATCCTCTGCTTTTTTTGCGAACTGTTTTAGATATTTGTGGAATTTTTCTTCTTCTATATAAATTTAAAAATGGGTGCCAATTCCATCCAAAGTTTGTTCTTTTTTTTATAACAAGAATTTCATTAAGATAGATTTCTTCAGTTTTTCTTTGAGACAGGATAGTGCTTTGCAGTTCAGGCTAACCTTAAACTCTCTATGTAGCCAAGGTTGGCCTCAAACTCATGGCATTTCTCCTGCCTCAGGCTCTGCAGAACTGGGATTATAGGCATGCACCACCATGCCTAGTCTAACAGAGATTATCATGGGTAATGTGAGTGAGCCTGACCAAATCAGTTGAAAGACTTTACGAGCAAAATTGAACTTTTCCTACAAAGAAATTCTGCCTATGGTCTACAATGTCTGCTCTTTTTGACCCAAGAATTTTTTTTTTTTTTTTTTTGGTACGGGGATCAAATTCAGGTCCTTGTGCTTGCGCAGCAGGTGACAAAACCACTGAGCTAAATCCCTGACCCTACAATGTCCACTCTTGCTCAAGAGTTTCCATTCTGCCTTTACTGATGGCCTAGCTGATATATTTTGGTCTTGCTTAGCCAGCCTTTATACTCACATAATCCAATCCCTTACAATAAATCTTCTACCCTCTCTACTATAACTGATAATACACACAGTAACATTTCTATAGTAGGCAAAGTATGAGATTGGCCTTACGTGTGTGCATGTAATATGAGTAGCGTTAGATCTTCATTGGAAAAACATTTTTTTTTTCCCAGACAGGCATTTCCCTATGTTACTCAGGTTGGACTTAAGCTCCTGAGCTGATGTGATCCTCCTGCTGCAGTTTCCTAGGTAGGTAGCAATACAGTTGTTCCACCATGCCCAGTTCTTGAAAAAAGGTTTTGATACAAGCCTGGGGATGTAGCTCCATTGTAGAACAGTTGCCTAGTATGTCCAAGGCCCCTCAGTACTAGTGTCCCTCCCTCCCTCTTCTCAGAAGTATAACCCTAAAGATCCCTAGCTGAAATGATGAGAATGTGCTATGTGTTTAGAAGAGAGAGCAGGATGAAAAGAATAAAAATTGCAAACACTATGAAACCAAGTGATTCTGGCTTATTTCAAACATATGCAATGGCTTTAGTATGTTACTAATAAAAGATGTCTTTTATTGAATGTCTCTATTTTCAGCTAGTAGACCCTCCTATTTAAAAAACATCATTGTGTGCAGTTGAAGATGTAGCTCACGGTAGAGTGCTAGTCTGGTATCTGTGAGTCTTCGTTCCTCAGCACTGCAAAGACATATAGCAACAAAACATTAACCAAAAACATTGTGTGGAATCTCTCTATAGTTCAGTACCCAGAGAAACCAAAGTGACCTGTAAACAGGTATATCAGATCATATTATTCTCTGGGCTTTAAACTTTCCAACAGCTCACCATTGTATGGAGAAGAAAAGCCAAATTTACAATATTGGCATCTGTGATTCTGTACCCATGTAGCTATCTCCCTGAACTTATTTCTCTCCTTCTTCCTTTCCCTCCTAACACCTCAGCTACACTGGCCTTCTTTCTTTTCATCAACTATACCACTGTCCTTCTTATGAGTCTCTGGACTTCCTGTTCTATTTTAGACACTCTTCTTCCACAAAGTCCTAGGATTGGCATCCTGGGGAAAAGCCCAGAAATGTCACCTCCTCAGAAATTGCTACCAGAATGCTGGGGTCATGTCACATGGTGACAAAGAATGAAACCAGGGATGGAGGAGGGTGCAAGCAAATTTATTTAAAAGATATAAAGGCAAGGAAGTAAAGCTCCTGCTAACCAGGAAGGAATTCTGAATAGGATATCCATGAGGGCTCTTACCTACGGGTTTGAAAGGTATTTAAAAATAAGATTGGGGCATTGTGTAAGCAATATAATCTCTACCGTATAGGAGACTATATTTGGGAGGGTTAATCTATGTAGTGTTCATGCAGTGTCCATGCAGGGCCCATGTGCCCCTGACCCAATAACCTGTTTGATCATGCTCTGGGAAGGTCCCAGACAATTGCAGGACACCTGGAAGATGTTTTTTTATTATCTCTGTAGAGTTGTGACTCAGAAGACTCCATTTTCAGCTTCCTGGCTCCATTTTGAGGTGGCCCTCATTACTGCCTAATAGAATCCCAACTTCTGGCTTATTAATTCTTGTTACATTCCCTCCTTTGAAGAGGTGACCCTAATTGCTATTAGAGAAAAGGGACAAAGACTGTTCTGGCTGCTTTGAGCTGCACAGAGGTAGTGAGAAGGGGCTGGCAGTCAGGCATCCTCCAGAGGGCTTGTCCAAGGCCCATGGTAGAAGTCAGGTAGGATCTCCATGATGGGCTCTTTCTTGCATGACCATCTGAAGTTTAATCCACTTCAGGTAAGAGGCAACAGTGAACAAGGAGAATGAGTAAACAGGGTATAAAAACATAGAGTTGTAGCAAGAGCATCAATACTGGTATGAAGGGCTCATTCGCAACCCATTTGGGACCCCTCCTATCTCCCAGGAGCTATCCTTATTCCCCATTGCTATTCCCTAATAAATTTTCCTACTTTTTCCCCCCAGTACCAGAAATAGAACTCAGGACCTTGCACTTGCCAGGCAGGTGCAGCACCTCTGAGCTACATCAGCAGCCCAAATTTTCCTACTCTTAAAAAAAAAAAAAGAAATACTGGTGTAAAGAATCCTACAAGGGTCCAGGCCCACACCCATACAGATTTAAAGGGGGAGTTCTTTAACCTATATTAGGTAAGACACTGTTTTAGGAAGGAATCCAGATTAGAGATGGATCCAGACATTGAGAAGGTGGATTGATTAAAGAATCAGATGTCAGGGAGGGCACTGGAAATAGCACATCTTTGCCTCTATGAGAAAGGCAGAGCATGATATATGAGCTTTATATGGAGGAAATAGAGGCCAGGTTCTATGACAAAAATAGAGGTGGTTTTGCCCTGTAACCAGGCAAACTTAAAGGTGAATTGTAAGCCTATATCAGATGGAGAGATGCTGAGGCCCCAGGGTGACAATGGAGGAAGGTCTAGTTCTAGACAAACAGTTACCTACGCACAGAGGAGGTCTTTAGTGTTGCAATTGGAGGGTGTTTGACATGCAATGTTTCAGGTAATAAGAGTGAAGAGAGAGAGGCAAGGTAATGTCCTGTCTCATTTCCTTGGGGAAAATAACCCCAGGTATAATTATTGGTGCCATTTTTTTTTTTGAGACAGGTTCTTGGTATGTAGTTCAGGTAGGCCTTGAACTATGTAGCCTAGGCCAGCCTCAAACTCTTGGTGATCCCCTCCTGCCCCAGTCTCCCAAGTGCTGGAATTACAGACCTGTACCACCAAGCCTAGCTGGTGTCATTTCATTCTAACATGGATCCTGTCCTTGGTTTTTTGGTTTTTGTTTTTTTGGTACTGGGGATCGAACTCGGACTTTGCACTTGCAAAGCAGGTGCCAGAACCACTGAGTTAAATCCCTGGCCCCTCTGTTCTTGTTTTTGAATAGTTATGGTATTTGTTTTCCTACCAAAAAGAACAGTGAGAGAAGTTGAATTATTTGTACTACCTATCACTGTATTCAGATTTCCAGTGAGGTCTCCCATCTTTTTAATCATGGTTCCATGTATTACTGGAAGGAGACATTACAGGGGGGTGTCTAAGGAATCTCAATATGGGTCTTATGTCATTAATGTAAAGAAGCAATAAGAGGGATTAAGAATTACAGGTGTACCCTGTCCTGTAGACTAATAGTTTTATTTGTCCTGAGGAAATATTTCTCTCTCCCTCCCTCCCTCCCTTCCTCTGTCTCTCCCTCTCTTTCTCTCTCCCTCCCTCCCTTCCCTTCTCCCTCTATCCCTTTCTCCCTCTCTGTTTCTTTCTTTTTTCTTTTTTTGAGACAGGGACTTTCTATGTAGCTCAGGCTGGCCTTGAACTCACTAGGTAGCTCCAGGCTGGCCTCAAACTTGTGGTGATCCTCCTGTTTCAGCCACTCCAGTGCTGGGATTACAAGCATGCACCACCATGCCCGGCCCAAGGGAGTATATCTTTAATTGGGGAATTGAGGTCTAGCCTTCCTCCAATTCCATCTCTGCAGATTAGGTTATATAAGGTATAGGAATATCTTGGACAGTTTCTCAATAGTTTGTTTTCATTCCTGTGCCTTTATTGGTAATACTTGGAGGGAGAGCTCAGTTTGATGTAATTTGGTCATCTTAGGACATAGCCAGCATTGAGATAGGTTGGTAATACTTTTCATCTTCTCTATCAGCAGACATTAGGAGGAGCCTTTTCCAGTAGTTCCAGTGAGAAAAAGGATAAGAAAAAAGAGTAAGGTTCCAGTAAATTACCAGACAAAATCAGTAACTGAGTTATCTGCAGGGTGGGATATACCTCGCTTTAGGATGTGGTATGTGACTATCACAATAATATCTGAAGAGATTTTATTCCCTGGGAAGCAGGCATACCAAAGTGAGCCAAAGAAAGGTTAAAGTAAGGGCTGGGGATTTAGCTCAGTGGTTCTGCCACCGCAATGCAAATGCAAGGACCTGAGTGTGATCCCCAGTACCAAAAAAAAAAAAAAAAGTTAAAGTAAGGATGTCTACAAGCACAAATGGCTAAAACAAGGATGAATTAGAGCTTATTTATCATGATTTATCTTTTGAGAATACAGGTGATTTTTTCTTAAAGAGGAGTTTGAGTTCCTCCAGTGGCTCACAGGTATAACTGTCAGTCTCTTCATCTTTGGGTGGTGAAAATGTCTGGGTTTGAGTACAGAATGATGTATCTAGGACTCAATTCTGGTCACCTTGACAGCCGTTGGGGTGGACAGGATCACTGTGTGTGGACCCTCTCATGTTGGGAACAAAATGGGTAGAAAATTCACTAAGATTAGGCCTCTGGGTTGGAATATAGGGAGGCTCCATTCCCTGGAACAGGCTTTAGACAACTGTTGCAGGGTATGTTGAAACTTAGCTGGGGCTATTATGTCTCTGATCTGAGCTGTAATTTTTTTTGTTTTTGTTTTTGTACAGGGGATTGAATTTGGGACCTTGTGCTTGCATGGCAGATGCTGTGGCACTGAGATAATCCCTGGACCTGAACTGTAATTTTTTGACTTTCTAAGAAATCATTGGTGAGAAAGGGGTGTCTGTACAATATTTTAAAGGGGCTGAGTCTCAGAGGGTGGGGTGTATTTCTGATACATATCAGGGCCAAAGGAAGTAGGCTAGGCCAGGGAAGGTGAGTCTCCTGGGTAAGGTTTCTCAGATGTTGTTTAAGAATGTCATGTGTCTTTTTATTACCTTCCCTGAGAACTATGGCCTGTAGGCACAATGCAGATAGTATTGAATTTTTAGCACTTGGGATATTCTCTGGATGATGGTAGCCTTAAAGGAAGGGCCATTATCACTCTGGAGGCTTTGGGGAAGCCCAAACCTGGGACAGTTTTTGATATTAAAGTCATTATCACCTCTATACCTTTTCTGTTTTACATGGGAAGGCCTCTAGCCAATTGGTGAAAGTATCTACTCATACTAAGAGGTATTGGATTCCCTTGTTCTTACACACATGAGTGAAATCTTTCAATCTTCCCTAGAGTATCTCCTATTTTGTTGGTTGTTTAGTGAGTTGCTCTGTTGGCAAATCTCACATGACCTTATAATCTAGTGTATTATTTGATGAAGCTACTTTAATAGTTAAAGTAGCTCTCAGGTGGAGATGACTGTCTGGGTGGTGGGAGCCAGGAGTGGATGTTGAGGAGCCCTTTAGTTCTGGGAACTCTGGACCATCTGGAAGGAGGGATTTGGCCCTGAGGACCTTTGTCTCTAGGGACATTCTGACTTCCAATGATCCCCTTGACATAGGACAGGGCTTGGGTGACTTCGTACCATTCCAGGAATGATAATCCTCTTGGTATTCTCTATGAAAATGCCCTGACCATCCACAGTTATAACAAGTCATCTGAGCATTTTGGGAGTGATGGTGTGGTGAGCTGGTTCCCTGAAGGCAGCTACAAGAGATTCTGCCTTTCTCTTGTCTCTTAGAGGGTAGAGCCAAGGATGGGTGCAAAGAAAGTCATATGGTGCTTTTTCAGGGTCTGGGGGTCAAAGGAGTCCCAACTGGGGGGAGATGTATTTTGAACAGGTGATGGGAACTGAGACTTAGCTTCCTATTTTTTTTGAAAAACATCAAAAGGAGAGAAGGCATCTCTTGTTTCCCTATTGAAGTACTCCCTAGTCGATTTATGGTGTGTATCTAGATGTCCCCTTAAAGCCCCATGCAATCATGGTGGAACTTTTCAGAGGTGGCTGGATCTACAGTGTGTGATGCTGAGATCAAGGATGTGATGCTGGGATTGATTCATGGTGTGGTGCTAGTATTAAGGGTGTGAGTGTTACACCCACCCTATGGGCAGGTAGCCTGGATAAAATATAAGTGACAGAAAAAGAGCTGCAGTTGCTGCTTCTTTGTCACTTTCTGCTTGCTGCTTTCTGCCTATCCTGCTTTGCCATGGACTGTTTTTCCCCTGTGACATCCCTTTGCCATGCCGCTCTGCCTTGGAGCTAGCCAATTATGAACTGAATACTCTACAAACTGTAAGCTAAATAAAAGTTTCTTTCTATAACTTTGAGTGTTGGGTATTTTGTCTCAGCAACAAGAAAAGTAACTAAGACAGTGTCCCTTGTCCACACATGAGGTCCTAGTTGCTCAAGACAGCAAACTAGGTTCGAGAGGGGGAGAGGCTATCTGACAATTTCCTCTGATTGGCATGTTCTTTCCCCTCTCTTGTCTCCCTGAAGCCTTTCACTCGTGACCAGAAATTGGACTTTCTTCAACCAAAAGAACTAAAATACCTCTGTAAATGAAACAAGATTGACTGTTAAACCCTGTTATGCTCTGAAAGGCAATTAAGGCTGAAGTGGGACAGGGCCCTGGCAGCCACAAAGTTGGGCAAAAAAGTCTTTTAAACATTCTTTTAGAGTCATATTTGCCATCAAACCCAATCTCAAAGCAGAGATTTCAACTAGACCTAGGTGATTGTCTAGCAGGCTGTCACCAGCATGTGTCTCTTACATTATCCCTGTCTAAGAAGACAGAAAATCCTACTCAACTGTAGTGTCTCTTGTCCTTGCATCCCCAGAACAGGAGAACATAAAGAAGGACCATTGCTTACAGTTAGACCAGAGAGAGGAGTTGAGACATGGGGAAGAGTGATTGATGATTTAAGAATCAGTACTCTGGCCCTTTAGCCACCTTTGAGCACAAGGAAGTTTAGAAGGAACAGGCTAGGCTCAGCCAAACCAACAAGAGCAAAAACTTAAAATAGCCAAACATATTTCTTTTCATAAACTTTATCTTCTATAAACCTTTCTCAACATACATGGACTTCCTAGTTTTGCCATTATCTTTTTCCTATTTTGGCAGGGCAAAACCCTTATATAAAATTGTCTGATACCAAAAATATATCTTTATACCTATAACCTTCATATTTCTTTTTATACCCTACTTACTGGTTTCTTTCTGTAACAAGCCTAGTGTCTTCTTGGATTTTAAAATGTCCTCAGTACACTTTTTTTGGTGTCAGAGTGAAGTTATAGATGTTTACATTCCAATTATGACTGGCTGACTACAAACCTCCAAGTGGCCTTGAGTGGCATCCTTATCTTGGCCCAATCAGAAAGTAGCAGATGAGCAGGATAACCCTGAATTGTGGTTTAAGAACTATATTAATGAACAAGAAATATTATAAGCATATTCATGAAATAAAAAATACCAACTCAAGGTGCAAGGTCCCGAGTTCAATCCCCAGTACAAAAAAACAAAACAAAACAACAACTCAAATTGGAATCCAAAAGTAAACTTATCAATCAGCCAATTTGTCTCAATTGGCTCTTGTCAACTTCTCAAAAGTTTCTAGGAAGGCTGTTTCCTTCCCTGGATCTATAGAAGAGTTGACTCCAACTTTGTTATCCATTAGGACTCAGTGCAGGCTGCATACCATTTAAGAGATTTTTTTCCCCATCACTCTAAGAAATTGAAGTTATAACTTTTGTCTAAAAGCACCAGTTTGGCTGGGCATGGTGATGCACTCCTGTAACCTGAGCACTTGGGAGGCTGAGGCAGGAGGATCACCTCTAGTTTAAGGCCAGCCTGGACTACATAGTGAGTTCAAGGCCAACATGAACTACACAGTGACCCCTGTATAAATAAACAAAAAAACAACAAACAAATACATAAATGCAGCAGTTTATCTTACATTCAGGGGGGTAGGTGAGCAAATTGGGAGTGGTAGAAGAATTTGAGGGACAGGAAGAATATGAGTCAACAGGGAGACAAAGAATAACAGACAAGATCTCCAGGACTCGGAAGCAACAAGGGCACAACATTTAGGGTGCAGGAAAAGATTATGTGACAAAGACATTTCATACTTTGGTTGCACAAACATAAAGCATAAACCTGGAAGATGCGTGAGAGTTAGTTGTCTTGCAGAGCTTACAGTGCTCCATTCCCAGGACTGACTTATCCTTCCGTGGGAAGTCTTTGAAATGGTGGATACGCTAATAGATTTTACCCAATGCATGTCTGCAAATTTATAACCAGACAATTAAGATGAGACTAGATATTGTATAAGGTCTCTCTTACCTCCTGATAAGCTTGACAAGAAAGGGAGTCATGATAGAGAATAGCCATTTGTTCTCTCTAACACCTGCAGTGAGTTAAAGGAGCAATATGTCCAAGGACCATTGGCCACAGAGAGCCAAGAGCTCCAAAAACAGAGCTCACTCCCTTGCTAGTGGAAAAAATCAAATTAGAAAGGAAAACTGAGTCAAACTGGGCTAACATTCCCTCCACTTGTGATAGAGGGGGATCAGCTCAGCTCACATCAGTGAAATCTGTCCCCCAAGACTTCAAGATGGGAGACTATGTTAATCACTTTTAACTTATCAATGGGGCCCTGACATCATTTTGAGCAGAGAGCCATAAAGCGAAGGCAAAACATGGGAAAATGTATACCTTACTTATTTCCTCTTGAAATCCAGACAAGCCCCCAGATATGTTACCGGAACCCTGGGGTAGTGTCCCACAATGACAAAGAATGAAAATGATGGAGGAGGTAGAATGCAAGCAAATTTATTTAAGAGATATAAAGGCAAGAAAGTAAAAGGTATAAAGGAAGTAAAGCTCCTGCTGGGCAGAAGGGAGTTCTGAGTAGGACACACATAAGGGCTCCTTGTCTGGGGCTTGTTTGTTTGCTTTTTGAGACAGGGTCTCCTTTTGTGGTTCAGGCTGGTCTTCAACTCAGTATGTAGCACAGGCTGGCCTGAACTCCTGCCTTACCTCCTGAGTGATTGCAGGCATGAGCCATCACACTGGTTTAACTAGGATTTTTGTTTTTTGGGAACTCAAGACATTTGCCAGGCAGGCGTTGCACCACTGAGCTACATCCCCAGCCCTATTTAGGGGTTTTAAAGGGATTTAGAAGCAAGTTTCAGCCATTGTGCAAGCAACATTATCTCTTCCCTAAAGGAGACCCTCTTTCTTTCTTTCTTTCCTTCCTTCCTTCCTTCCTTCTCTCTCTCCTTTTTTTTGTTTTGTTTAATCTATGCAGTGTTCACTCATTGTCCAGGCAAGGCCCATGCACTCCTGATCCAATGGCCTGCCTGATCATGTTCTGTAGAGGTCCCATACAGCTGAAGGATACCTAGAAAATGTTTTTGTAAGATCTCTGGAATCTTTTGTTTTGTTTTCGAGATAGGGTATTGCTATATAAGCCAGCTGGTCTTGAATTTACTAAGGAGCCCAAGTGCTAGGATTACATGCATGCACCACCACACCCAGCAAGATCTCTGGAATCTTAATTTCTGTCTCACTAATTCTTGTTACAAACAGACAAACCTAAGTGGCTCTGTCCCTCTCATTTTTCTTCAGAAAGTCTATACCATTGCCTTGGGATCTTTTTCCCTCCCAGTACTAAGCACTATGAGAAATTAATGTATTCTCATTTGCTTATTGATATTCATGTGCCCTGGGTGATGAGTAATATTTGATTTACCCAATTCTTATTATGTGACCAGCTTCATTTTAAGCTTTTTACATGCTACCCATTTCTTTAATTTTCACAACCCATAATGTAGCTATTATTAGGATTCCAATTTTATTTTATTTATTTATTTATTTATTTATTTGGTACTGGGGATCAAACTCGGGACCTTGTGCTTGTGAGGCAGACAGCAGAACCACTGAGCTAAATCCCGGGCCCAAATTCTTTGTTTTTGGAACCGGGGATCGAACTTGGGTCCTTGAGCTTGCGCAGCAGGCGGCGAAACCACTGAGCTATATCCCTGGCCCTCCAATTTTATGAAGTACCTGCACTGCGTGAATAGTCACTATCTTAGTGAGGGAGAACTAAAAGGATGTGCGGTAAAATAAGATTGAGGGTGCCTGGTGTGGCAAAGATGAAGTGGTTTTATTTGCAAAAACACCTATTTTTTTTTTTCTTTTTTTGGTACTGGGGATCGAACTTGGGACCTTACGCTTGCGAGGCAGGCGCCAAAACCACTGAGCTAAATCCCCAGCCCCTGCAAAATCATCTTACTTGCCAGCTCTGGAAAGAAATGCCCTGGATGTTCTGTTTAGCTATGTACAATCTAACAGCAGCTCTCTAGGGATGTAAGAAATGCACTCTCAGGTTGCATCCTTAACTCAGTTTAACAGGATTCCTAGGGTATTCCTAAAAGTTTCAGAAGCACTAAGGAAGGACATGTCAAATTCCTGTTTCAATTGTAATTAGGAGCATACATTTTTTTTTTTTTTTTGGTACCGGGGATCGAACTCAGGTCCTTGTGCTGCGAGAGCATACATTTTTCCCTGCCTCACTCCTACACTCCAAGGGCCAGAAAGCCAATCACACCAGAGTAGGGGAGCGGTCAAAACTTTATTCTTTTCCTCCTGCTATTGGCCTGGCAAACATAAAATCTTTCTGGTTTTACGGCGTCAAACTTATTTATTTTTGATACAGGGTCTCGATGGCGTTGAACTTGTTGTGCCCAGATCGCGAGGTCCCCAAAGACCACCAAGGAACCGATTCCGATGCAAACACACGAGGGTCGTTTATTCAAGGTCGAGCAGGGACTCTCAACTGTCACCGACGCAGCGGGTCAAGATTGAGAGCCCTGACTCTAAAACACCAGGGGTTTTTATAGAGGTTACAGCAAGGCGCGGGGTTTCGAAAAGGGCGCGAGGTTTCAAATCACACGCAAATCACACAATTGGCTAGCATTTAGCAAGTTTTGAAAGTTTAAACCTAATTGGCTGGGCCTTGCGCGCTGAACTGCAAACGGCTGCTCAAGTTATCGAAAAGAACATCTGGGATACTGGGGTACTGGGGTAACTACTGATTAGCTGTTGCAGGCCATCAAGAAGAGCATCTGGGACATTGAGGCAGCTACCGATTAGCTGTCGCTAGGCTAGTTGCTAGGGGACTGCTGGACATTATCACAGGCAGGTGGCCAAAGTGTATCTTGTGGTTTTTCTTGGAACTAGAATTTATGTCCAGGCCACCTTTACTCTAAAATGGGGCTAAAACTTTAAAATGGAGTCACTCAGGTCTCACAAACTCATTGTGGAGACCAGGCTGTCCTGAACTCCCCAGATCTTCCTGTCTCAGTTTCTCAAGTGCAGGAATTACAGGCCTGTGCTACCACACCAGGCAGCCCCAATCTCATTTTATTCCACATCCTTTTAGTTCTCTCGAAGACAGTCGGGAACATCTATCCATACTCAAGTAGTGCAGAAATTTGGAAAAAACTCCACTCTTTACTAGCAATCCTTGCCCGTAACAAGTCTTGCCTTCTGCCCTTAAGAAAAATGGCGCCCGTGATACACGTGTTTCCGGCAGAGGAGCGAAACAGAATAGGAGAGGGCCAGAGACCGGAAGTGACCGCCCCTTGCCACTCCTCCTGCCTCTTTTCCGAGTCCTCCCTCTCCCAGGACTATGAGGCTAGCTGGTGGCTGTGGCTGAGTTTCGGTTGCTGGGTGACAAGTCCGAGCTGGGAAAGTGTGAGTGCGCGCTACCTCGACCGCTGGCCGATCTGCGACGCTCGGGGTGACCTTCCAGCGTCCAGGGACGGAGGGCGGAGAGTTGTGCGCCGGGCGCTCTGTGACGAAGCGCTGCCACCGCCCCGCCGCCGCCGCCGCGGTCTTTCGGCAAAGGAGCGAGCGAACTGGGGGACAGCAGGGTCCGGAGGCCGGCGAGTGGGGTGGGGGTTCGGGCCGCGGCGGGGCGGGGCGGGGCGGGTCCCGTGCCCGGCGTGTCGCGCTTGGAAGGCCCTTCCTGAGGTAGGTAGGTGCTCCCTCACACCGGCCCAACCGGTCCGCGCCCGCTTCCACAGGCTGCGCCTCCGCGGTCACTTCTGACCCCTGCGTGGGTCCTTTTCTGGCCACTGTGCCCCATTCCATGCACACACCAGGACTAGACTGGGGTGTAATTGTCTTTGGTCTCCAGAGAGGAAAAAATATTTCGTTTTAAACTTAATTCCTTGAAGTTTTCGGTACTTTGGCCGGAAGGCTTGCCTCATTTGTTGTAATGAAAGCTACTTCTTCCTAAGTGACTATACTGCATAGTAATTTTGGAATTTTATTTCCTCCCTCTATATGTCCACCTCCACTTCTCTAGAGCTCCAGGTTGGGAAATTTAATAACTTGGGTATTGTTGTGAACTGGGCTTCCTCTCTCTCTGCCACCCGGATCCCTTGATCTACTTAAGAGTCACGTGCAGTTGCAATGTAGCCATAATTAGTTTCATCTTCACCAAAGAGAAATAAAGATTTTGGTAGATTTCGCCTGATTGTGAGATACCACTCGAAAGTAGTCTTTAGTTTCTGGCGAAAACACTTTCCTGGAAAAACCATTGCCTAAAGATATTTTAGTAGTTTACTTTTATCACAGCGAGTTGAGGAGTGAAAAGTTCTGTCTTTATCGTTCAGATAAATTAGTAACTTTTCTTTTTCTTCTTTTTTGGAAGGAGGGGGTACTGGGGAGTGAATGCATACTACACAGGTGCACTAGAATTGAGCTGCATTTCCAGCCCTTTGAAAAATTTGTTGTTGATTTTTTTTTTTTTGGTACCGGCGATTGAACTCGGGACCTTGTGCTTTAGAGGCAGGCGGCGGCACCCTTGAGCTAAATCCCCGGCCCCCTTTGAAAAATTTGTATTTGGAGACAGTCTTGCTAAATTACACAGGTTGACCTTGAATTCCTAGGCTTAAGCAACAGTCCTGGTTCAGAACCTGTGCACCACCTTTAGGAAAATTCCTGCTTTTCTAACTTGTTTTCTCTCACAGAGGGATAATGGCAGAAACTGCTTCTCCGCTGAAGCACTTTGTGCTGGCTAAGAAGGCAATTACTACAATCTTTGGCCAGTTACTAGAGTTTGTTACTGAAGGATCGCATTTTGTTGAAGGTTTGTTCCTTTCAAATTCTCAAAATGATTGTTGTTGAAAGTATATAAAAGTGTGTTTTATCTGCATTAGGTATCAAACTCACATATAGGATGTGCTGTGTACTGTGAAGGATTCCATAACAAATAAAGCCCATTTCTGCCCTCCGGAGGAGGATTACATGGTATAATGATTAAGAAATAAGTACTTCCAAGCACTTTAGTATATTAAT
Organism: Heterocephalus glaber; assembly: GCF_000247695.1. The sequence continues at coordinate 57,112,399 of NW_004624730.1, forward strand.
TGCTGTTTCAGTTAACTTTTCTCGTTACTGAGACAAAAGGTGGGACACCCAGAATAAAAGAAGGAAAGGTTTATAGTAGCTCAGTTTGTAGAGGTCAGTCCATAGTCGGCTGGATCCAACACAGGGTGGCGTGGCAGAGGGCCTTGCAGAAGAGAAACACTTTGTAGCATGGCAGGCAGAAGGCAGCAAAGCAGGGAAGTAATGAAGCTGCAGTTGGCCACAGCCTTCCTTCTGTCCCTTAGATTCTATCCAGGCTACACACCTTAGGGCGGGTAGCACTCACACCCAGGGTGGGCCTTCCCATTATCCACACTTAGAACTATGCCAAATGAAAAAAAAAATTTGAAAAGAAAAAAATTGTGATAACTAGTTGTTCAAATAAAGATGATGAGGAATATATTATCAGGATATATTTGGAGATAACTGTTGACATTTCTTCTGAGATTCCAGTAAGTTCATAGAGTCAAACTTTGTTTCCCCCTTTTTCTCTGACCTTCCCTTACCAGGTTTTGAGCTCCTCAGGGCTGCAACCCTTTCTTAGTTTGTTTTCAGTACCTAATTCAACACATTTCAAAATTTGTTGAATGAGATTTTTAAAAAATTACTGGTATAGAATTGTGTGTGGTGTGCACGCATACATGCACATACACACACACATGCACACACTACTGGGGCCTTTGCTCAGACCTACATCCCCAGTCCCTTTTTATACTGAGTTAGGGCCTTCCTAGGTTGCTTAGGATTAAAGTCACAATCCTCCTGTCTCGGCCTTCTAGAGTGCTAAGATTACAAACATGCACCACCATGTGCAGCTTGGCATAGTATCTTTATGTTTCTAATTTGGCAAGAAATTAATTTGGTACAATGACTTTTTTTCCCCCATTTTCTTTTTTTTTTTTGGTACTGGGGATCAAACTCAGGACCTTGCGCTTGCGAGGCAGACAGAGGAACCACTGAGCTAAATCGTGGGCCCTTCCCCCATTTTCTTAAACATTTTATTTAATGTGATAATGAAAGTGACTCTGTAGTCCTTTCTCTCCATACCGTTATTGGAATCTTCTGGCTATGCCAAAATGTTATCAGGTAGCTCCTTCCAAAAGTAGCTTGCTAATTAAATGTTACTGGGTTCTGGATTGCTCACTTCTGGAGTTAGATTCTAGGTTCTCGTCTTGAACAAAGAATTGAATGAAACAAGCAAAAAGCAGTTGCAAAGTTTATTTGAAAAAGTAAAAGTGAAGAGGGAGAAAGAAACTAGCTCTGCAGAGCAAGCTTGGGCTGAGTAAAAGAGGAAAAAGCAAGATAAAAGTACACCCTGGAGAAAGCAGGGTGGGCTATTGTGAAAAAGCCAAGATAGCCTATTTTTTCTTTGTTTCCTTTTTTTTTTTTGAGACAGGGTCTTGCAGTGCAGTTTAGGCTGGCCTTGAACTCACTGTGTAGCCTAGGCTGGCCTGGAACATGCGGTTCTTCTTGCTTCCGCCTCCGGAGTGCTGGGATTACAGATGTGTGCCATCACATCTGGCACAATGACTTTTGAAAAGTATTTTTTCTAAAAAAGTTGATAAGTGAAAATTAAGTTACATGTAACATTTCCTGCATGTGGAGCCTGTTACAGATTGAGGGTAGGCTAGGAATGAGTGAAAAGGCAATTTTAGAATCAGAATTTAATTTTACTTGTTCTAGAACCTCAGAAAAAATTTTTCCAAAAAGAGACAAATTAAAAGAAAAAACAGGTAAATTTTTAAAAGTGAGAGACAAATCAAGGGTGGGGTAGCACATAGCAGAGGCCTGTAATTCTAGAACTCTGGAAGGCTGAGGCAGGAGGATCACAAAGTGAAGTCCATCCTGGGCAACTCAGCAAAATAGTGAGATCCTGCCTCAAAAAATAAAGGGACCTGGGAATGTGTGAAGGCCCTAGGTTCAATCTCCAGTAACTGTCCCCCTCACCCCCATAAAAAAAACAAAGCAAAATAAATCAGGAATATGGAAGAGCAAGAATAAAATGAAACCAAAAGTGAGTGTAACCATACTTAGCCATTCTTTTTCTTGGCTCAAGTTTAATTAGATGAACATTTGGTAAAGTTTTTTTTCTTTTTCTCCGGTATCAGGGATCGAATTTAGGACCTTGTGCTTTTGAGGCAGGTGCAGTACCACTGAGCTAAATCCCCAGCCCCTGGGTAATGTTTTAAATGGCACTGTTTGTCTATAATTAAGAAAATTTAAATAGCCAAATGAGGGCCAGGGATTTATCTCAGTGGCATCACGCCTGCCTCATAAGTGTAAGGTCCTGAGTTTGATTCCCAGTACCAAAAAAAACCAGCCAAATGAATCTGTGTCTTTTTTTTTTTTTTTTGGTATCGGGGATTGAACTTGGGTTTCGGTATCGGGGATCAAACTTGGGTCCTTAGGCTTGTGGGGCAGGCGGTGGAACCACTGAGCTAAATCCCGAGCTCGAATCTGTGTCTTTACTTTGAAAAAGAAATGATAATGCAGATGTCAGCTGGGGATTTAGCTTAGCGGTGTAGTGCCTCCTTGGCAAGTGTGAGGTTCTGAGTTCAATCCCCAGTACCAAAAAAAAAAAAAAAATAAGTGTCAGTGCTGAAAGAAAACAAAACTGAAAGGTTTTTCTACTTTTCAAACCCAGCTTCTGTAGGTAATGTAGTACTAATTCTTCTGGACTGGGTTCTTAAGATCCATTGCAGTGAGGCATGTACCCCTTCCCAAATACCTAGATACTACAAGCATTTTTAGATTTCATATGGCATGTTATAGGACAAAGGCAAAATATGTACAATTTTAGGTATTTCATTGTATAATTTAATATTTGTGTTACTTTTTCTAATACCATTTCAATTTTGCAGCAACATACAGGAATCCAGAACTTGATAGAATAGCCACTGAAGATGATCTGTTGGAAATACAGGGGTATAAAAACAAGCTTTCTGTTATTGGTGAGGTGCTATCTCGGAGACACATGAAAGTTGCATTTTTTGGCAGGTAAACCTTCATTATTTCATCTAAGGTTAATTTCCAGAAATCAGCATTTTTTGGTAACATTCTCAACTTTTTCTGCTTCAGCAAGTTATATTCCTCCCACAACTGTTTATACCTGTGATAAATGTTAATGTTAAAGCTCTTAACATGTAAGAGAATTTGTTTATTTTAACTTCTGGTATAAAATGAAACTCTAAGATCAGTGATGTTTTTACCTTTTAGGTAAAAACAGGCTTTTAGGCTCTTGGGGAATTATAAGAATGGAAGTACAGATCAATAATGAGCATAATTTGTCACTTACTCTGAATTTACATTGATTATCAAGTATGAGTTCCAGAAGGACCTTGAACTCTGATTTCCAGAGGGGGAGTAGGAAGCACCATGTAACTGTCTGGAGTAATAGAATGGCCTCTGTCGAAGCTTACACATCCATTTAACAGTCAGTTATTGAGGTGGGGATGTAGCTCAGTGACAGCACTTGCTTGGCATACTCAAGGCCCCAGCACCACAAAGATAAAAAAAAAATCAGCTGTTAACTACTGTGTATTCTGCACTCTAGATACTACTGTTACCAGGTTTTGGGGTGCTGGCGTTTCCTTTTGGAGTTGGTCTCTAGGTTCTTTCTGTCTTGAGCGAAGAACTGGTCAAGACAAGCATAAATGGTAGCAAAGTTTTAGTATATGTGCTGCCGAAGTGAGCACAAATGGTAGCAAAGTTTTATTAAAGATAGGAAAAGAAACAGACTCTGTAGAGTGAGTTTGGCTCAAGTGAAAGGAGGAAAAGAAATGAACAGCTACTTCCCCAGCCAGCCTTGCCACACCCTAATCTCTTGTCTCACTGGGATACAAAGACCAATGACTAGCCCCATATTTGGTCTCTCAGATATTATGCTTTACATCAATTAAAATGTTATTTATTTGCCTACTGTAGTGGGGATTGAACCCAGGCTCCACATGGAGCTATATACCCAGCCCCACTCATTATTTTTTATTTTGAGATAGGGTCTTCCTAAGCACTAAGTTGACCAGGTCGGGCTTGACCTTGTGATCCTCTTGCCTCAGCCTCCCAGAGTACTTGGATTGCAAGTATGCATCACCACTCACAGCCAGAGCATTTATTTACTAAACCTAAGCTACTTCCCATTTGAGAGCTTTCTTTTTGCACTTAAAATTTTCTGTCTATCTCATTCTTTAGGTCTCATTCTAAATGTTAGTACCTCAGAAGCCTTCCCTGACCATTGTAAAGGGTTCCTTCTAACTATCATTCTGTCTTATTTCTTTTGAGACAAGGTCTTGTTACGTAATTCAAGCTAGCCTTGAAATCAGCCAAGGCTGCTTTGAACTCACAGCAATCCTGCCCAGCCTCTTGGGTGCTGGCCTTACACAGGGGTACACCACCATGGCTGACTGGCCCCTAATTTATGATGCTCAATTTAACAGGTTGTTTTCCCACCTTTATGGTGGTACAGTAGCGATACACACTCACCTGCAACAGTGTTTTGAATTTTAATTTTGTTTTGGCTAGCGGTATGTAGTATAATACTTTCTCAAGGTGCTGAACAACAAGCCACAGCTTCTACTTAGCCACGTGATCACAGGGTGAACAGCCAATACTCTATAGCAGTGGTGGCAAACCTATGGCACATGTGCCACAGCTGGCTGTTTGTATCATTGAAAGTTCTAAAAGGTTCACCATCACTGCTCTGTTGTATACATACTGTGTTGCTAAACTATGATGTTGGGTAGATTAGATGCAGTAAATGCATTTTCATCACATGGTATTTTCAGCTTATTGTGGGCTTATCAGAATGTAACCCCATCATAAACTGAAGAGCATTTTTATTAGCTTTGGATGTTAAAATGGTCTAAAAGCCCATTCCTTGAAAAGATCTATAAATGGAAAGGGAAGAAGAGAAGGAGACCATGATGTTTATAGGTTGTTGAAGTTTAGGTATTAGGGAACATTGCTAAGAGGATAGAGAAGTTAGTGGGTATTATAGACATGTAAATTATATAGCATATTTCTTTTCTTTTTTTTTTTTTTTTTTGGTACTGGGGATCAAACTCTGGACCTTATGCTTGTGAGGCAGGCGCCGGAACCACTGAGCTAAATCCCCTACCCTAAATTATATAGCAATTAATATACAGTAAGAGAGGGATGGACCCTCAGCAAAGTCGCACAAAGAGTAGAGACGTCAGAATTGTGGTTGGAGGTGAATCTGAAGAGGGCCAGGCCTCAGGATGGAAAAGCAATAACCAAACCTGCACTCCTCCCTAGAGATAAGCAGCAATTTAAGATTATACTGTAATGAGCACCACCCAATCTCTGCAGCCCAGATAGGCATCAGACACATAGCTGGATGACTAGAACATCTGGACCCATACTCCTCATTCCAAAAATGCCTTTGTTCTTTCCCTGTACTCTTGCTATGTGACCTGCTTCCCTATTGGATCAATATTAGCTAGGTGACCATACTTGCAATCCTATAGGTTGATTATAGTTTGACCCGTGTTGTGATTTTGCTGTATAAATTACCTCTGACAAAGAGTCTCGGTGGCTGCCCACTTGACCTCCCCCTGGAAATCCAGGAGCTATTCTTTTTCTCCTTGTTTCTCATAAAACTCCTGTAACTTCCTCCTTTGGTTTGTGACTTCACACCTTGATGTTGTGAGACCATGAACTGGGCACATTTGGTATCTAACAGGTTAGGAAGTATATTTTTCCATATCACAAAGACAAGATTGTTAAGGACCTTTTTTATTATGGCAAGGAGTCTACATTTTTTATATAATATCAATAAGAGGATTTTTTTTTTAAGGATTTGGTATTGTGATTTTGGATATAGTGTGAAGGATAGTTTGAAGGGTGAATAGGAGGTAGAAGGCGGTTGCAGTAATCTAGGCAAGACATTTTAAGAACCTACCTTGTGAGATTGGAGAGCCTCTGCTCCAGTCTTGAAGAGAGATAGATGAAAGGTACATTAGGCTAGCTGGTGATTAGTTACCCAGGAAAATAAGTGAAGAGTAAAAAGTTACTTGGTTGGCTGAGTGCCCTTCATTGAGATGGGTTTGTGGAAAGAAGATAGAGTAATTTGGTTTTGGATAATTTTCATTTGTGGTACTTAGTAGGCATTCAAATAGAGCTATTCAGAGGTGGTTGTATATTTGAGATTGGTACTATGGAGAATTTTAGGAAATTTAAGAATCACTAGTTTAAGTTGATAATTGAGACCACAGGAATTGATGAGGTGAAGGGAAGAGCATGTAATAAAAAAGGAAAACAGTGGCAGGATTGGGGAGAGGAAAAGGAACCTTCCATGGAATAGTGATGCCAGACAGGTAAAAGAAAAAATAGGAAAGACTGGTATAAGATAAACTGAAATATATTTGGTCTTCTTCCCTGTTCTTTGTACAGAATTCCTAAAGCCTTTGGAATTTCTTGAGTGATAGGAATAGCTTTTGTTATTTAGTTTATTTATTTATTTACTTTTTTGAGTCAAGGTCTCACTATGTAGTTCAGGCTGGCCTTGAACTCACAATGTAACCCAGGCTGGCCTCCAACCCCTTCTGCCTTCTTAGCTTTTGTTATTATCTACCCCTTTTCATTAAACCTGAGTTTCTATTCCTTAGGTGGCTTAGTGTGGGTCCTTAGGTAGTTCAAGGAGGGGCCAGTCACCAGAAAGACTGACTGATCAGAGGATTACTGAGTTTTCAGCCCCACATACCAGTCTCCGGGAAGAAGGGTGACAGGAGTTGAGTGGGGTAGTGGGTCGTTGGGATTAAGTTTTCTTTCTTTACTTACTTTGTTTTTTTGAGACAGGGTCTTGCATGTAGTTTAGGCTGGCTTTGAACTCATTATGTAGCCCAGACTGGCCTCAAATTTATGGCCTCAGCCTTCTGAGTGCTGGAATTACAGGCATGTGCCATCACACCCAGCTCAGGATTAAGCTTTATTTTATTTTATTTTATTTTTTTCGAGACAGGGTCTCCTTATGTAGTTCATGCTGGCCTTGAACTCACTATGTAGCCCAGGCTGGCCTTGATCTTGATGAAATTCTCCTGCCTCAGCCTCCCAAGTGGTGGGATTATAGGTGAGTGGTGGGATTGCAGGTGTGCACCACCATGCCTGGCTCCAGGATTAAGCTTTATAGAATCTCTTGAGCAACAAGGTTGATGAGTTTCTAGGTTGTAGAACACATGGAAATGCTGGAAGGGTGGCATGTTCAGAGAGGGCACTGATACTTGACACATACAACCCATCTTTTCACCTATGGAAGGGCAATCAATCCTCTAGCTTCGTAGGAAGGGGGACAGTGAAGGCTAAAGAAAGAATGGTGACTTGAGTAATTTCAAAGTGCATGGGCACCCGAGAGGGCAGAGCCTTAGAGTGGGGAAAGACAAAGGAAGAAGCATCAGAAGGAGCATCAGATGACTTAGGGAGTGGCCGTAATCCTATGTTGATAGGAATCTTATGTTGAGGGCAGTAAGGAGAGCATTCTTAAAATAGTAGGTGGGAAAAAAAAAATAGGTGAACAAAAAAAAAAGTAGCTGGCTAAAAAAGAAAAGTTGTTCTTCCCCCAGCTGAAAATTTATCTTTTTTTTTTTATTACTACTCTACTCTTGTCCTTGAGCATCACAGTATCATGAGACCATTGAGGCCTCAACTTGTGACCCAAGGCGAAACAGTTATGTTTCCTCTTGTGATAGCCTGCTCATGGGCAAGGTGACATTGGGCCTTAGACAGCTGTAGTTGTACACAAGTGTTTCCTTAAGTTCTGTGAGCTGTCCTCAAACCTGAGGAGATGGGTTCTGTGGGCCTCCTGATTTACACTTGGTCAGTCAGAAGCACAGGTCATAATGGGAGACTTGTAGTTAGCCTCCAAAGTGGGGAACAGTTTTGTGCAACTAAGTGCTTATTCTGTAGTTTCTTCTTTTTTTTAATAGCACAACATTTATTGGTACATTTTAGGCGTACATAATGATAACACTCAGTATAGGGAGTTTGCACCTGTACATGGTGCATCCATCCCCCTCTTTTTTCTTCTTCCCCCTCCCTTCAAGCCTCCTCCCCCTATTTGCAAAAGCTGTTTCCATTTTTTCTTTCTGTTTTCACTTTTTTTTTTCTTGTCCCTTCCTACCTTTCTCCCTCCTTCCTTGCTTGTTCTCTTTCCCATTTGAACATTTTCTTCCAATTTCCCAATATGTTCGGTCATTTCTGACACTGTCTTCAGTTAGTTGGTGACAAATTAATTGAATTCAGGGACAGACATTTGGTGTCAGCTGTAGACTGACTTGGTGTGTGAGGATTGCCTGAGTTTGAGGTCACCTGGGCTATATCACTGTTGAGATAATTAACGTGAGATGGTTTCCTGGGAGGAGGTTGGGAATGATATCCAGAGCTTAAATGAAAGTATGACTCTTAGATGGAGAGAAAGAGGTGAAGCATGAATATAAGGATGTTTTGCAGTGAAGCCAAAGACTCTAAATAGCTTCTTTGGTTTGGATTGATTGAAAGCAAGCTCCTGAAGAGGATATAAGGTGTTCTTGGGGTTTAGTGTCATCAAAAGTGCTGTGATTCTATGACTGCATAACAAATTATCTAAAACTTAGCAAGTTACCATTATATTATGCTCATTGATTGTGTCAGTCAAGACTTTAGACAGAGTTCAGAGGGGATGTCTTTACTTCATGATATCTGGAGCTTCATGAGGATTAGGGTTGGCTCAGCAGCTGAATGTAGTATTGGAATCATCTGAAATATTCACTCATACTTCTGGAGCTTCACTCACCTGGCTGGAACAAGTGGAAGACCAGGTCTGCCAACTGGAGCACCTGCCCAGACTCTGTTTAGCTTGACTTCCTTGTAGCACAGCAGATTTGGGATAATTGGACTTCTTATGTGGCAAGTGTCCAAGTGCATGTGATCCAGTAAACAAGACAGAAGCTTCATTGCCTTTTTTTGTTTTGTTTTGTTTTGGTACCGGGGATCGAACTCGGGACCTTGCGCTTGCGAGGCAGGCGCCAGAACCACTGAGCTAAATCCCCAGCCCTTCATTGCCTTTTATGTTTAGTCTTGGAAGTCACCCAGTGTCATTCCCGAGGTATTTGTTGAAGCCATCACAAACTAGCCCAGATGTAAAAAGATGGGACATGAGACCTCATGTTGTGATGGGAGGGATATCAGGATTTTGACCTGCCTCTAGTTTCAAATTGCCACAAGAAGCAAGACAGAAAAATAAAATACAGCTTTATGGGAAAAGATGTAGTTTTCTGGTACCCTAATTTTTCTAAATGTACGTTGCTAGTGTTTAGGTGAGGTTGTCAACCTTTTATAAATAATTAATTGGGGAGGGGCCGGGGATTTAGCTCAATGGTTTCACTGCCTGCTGCGCAAGCGCAAGGACCTGAGTTCAATCCCTGGTACCTAAAAAAAAAAAAAAAAAAAAAAATTAATTGGGGGACCAGGGATTTAGCTCAGTGGTTCCAGCACCTGCCTTGCAAGCACAAGGTCCTGAGTTCGATCCCTGGTACCAAAAAAAAAAGTAATTCAATGAAATTAAATGAATTGATATTTTGAAAAAGTTAGCCCAAAACATAAAGAACAAATATTTTGCAGGTGTGGCGACACAAGCTTGTAATCCCGGCACTTGGGGAGGCTGAGGCAGGATCACCTTGAATTTGAGGCCAAATTTGGGCTACATAATGAGCTCAAGGCCAGCCTGAACTACAAAGTGAGACCCTGTCACAAAAACCAAACCAAACCAAAACAAAACAGAAAAACACACACACACACACACAAAAAAGAACTATTTTACTGGTTTTTTTTAATGATTCTGAATATTTTTTAGGACAAGCAGTGGAAAGAGCTCTGTTATCAATGCAATGTTATGGGATAAAGTTCTCCCTAGTGGGATTGGCCATACAACCAATTGCTTCCTGAGTGTCGCAGGAACTGATGGTGATAAAGCCTATCTTATGACAGAAGGATCGGATGAAAAAAAGAGTGTGAAGGTATGATATTTAACCATTTCAGCATAATGTACCTAAAACAGTGTCCTTGCAGTTTTAAGTTCTGCTGCATAAGATGTCTGCATTGCTGGAGATGGAAGAATTGTTAATAATTGCTTTTCATAACTTTTAAAGCCATCACTAACATTTTGAGTTCTTCCTCGCTCTCTGTTCTTTTTTTTTCCCCCTTCAGAGCTAAATTATTGGGAGAATAAAACTTGTCCTTAATCTTTTGCAGTGTTGGGAATTGAACAGGGTTTCATGTATGCTAGTAATCACTCTACTGCTGGGCTACACCCACTGCCCTGTTCTTACCTTTAAATAAATGGAGAATTAGCAGTTCTCTTAAGCCTTCTAGTAAGGACAGTATTACTAAAGTGTAGTGTTGCTATTTAATCTCAAATCTGTTTTGTTTTTTTAGCACATCTTTTTTTTTGGTATCGGGGATCAAACTTGGGACCTTGTGCTTGCACGGCAGGCGCCGGAACCACAGAGGAACCACAGAGGAACCACAGAGCTAAATCCCCGGCCCTCTGTTTTGTGTTTTTGAGAGAGAGCTTCACTAGGTAGTTCAGGGTAGCCTTGAACTCACTTTGTAGCCTCAGCTGATCTTGAATTTGTGGTAATCCTCCTGCCTCACCCTCCCAAATTCTAGGATTACAGGCATATGCCACCATACCTGGCTTGTCTATTTTTTTTTTTTTTTTAACTTTGCTTTAAAAATGGACCCTGGGGGTCGGGGATTTAGCTCAGTGGTTCTGCCGCCTGCCCCGCAAGCGCAAGGACCCAAGTTCGATCCCGGTACCAAAAAAAAAAAAAAATGGACCCTGGAATCTATTTTTGATATCTATTTTTAGAAACTCTTTTACCTCAGAAGTTGCTAAGCATCTTCATGAATAAATGTCATAGATTTATCAGATAAGGGCAAATGGCAATTTCCTCCCTTTCATTTTTTTTGAAAGGGTGTTAGAGGTCCAACCCAGGGCCTTGTGCATGTTAGGCAAGGGCTCTACCACTGAGCTGTACCTCAGCCCTTTGGAAAATTCCTAAATTCACTGGCACTAGATTTCTTCAGCTGACAAAAGAATAAGCTAGAAAGAAATTATGCTATCTCATGTTAACTCTTGTTGGAAAGAAGTTGGTAAGGTACTGTTTCTCACCGTCCCCCGCTGGGGTGCTGGGGATAGAACCAGGGCCTTACACATGCTAGGCAGGTAATCTACTGCTGAGCTACAGGCCCAGCTTAGTCACCCTTTCATGCCTAACACTCTTTGCACAGACAGAAGTTCATTATTAAAGAAGCTTTCTATTTTAGATCTCGCTGCACTGTAGGTGAAGTCATGGGCCTAGTTTTGTGAGTTTGCTTTTTGACACACATCAGGTGACAACAGTCTGACCTTGGACTGAGCATACCCTTGAGGTTAGTTATGGGAACAGATAAGATGATTATGAAAATATTCATCATACTTTTAACTCATACAGTTAAAAGAATCACTATTTTTCGTAACTAAGATTTTTACCAAATCAGAATTCAAACTGTCAGTGGCTTTAGAGAATCTCAAAAGGAAAATGTACTATTTCATTTATTTTTGTTTATTTTTTTGAGACAGTCTCACTATGTAATTCAGGCTGCCCTTGAACTCACTATGTGGCCTAGGTTGGCCTTGAACTCATGGTGATCCTCCTGCCTCAGCCTCCTGAGTGCTGGAAACACACAGGTATACATGTCTAGCTCTGTGTGATATTTTAAAAATGTCATCTCATTTTTTCTTTTTTTTTTTTGATCGAACTCGGCTCCTTGCACTTGAGAGGCAGGCACTGGAACCTCTGAGCTAAATCCCCAGCCCTTCATCTCATTTCTTCTGATCTGTGCCCTTCCAGTTCTTTTCCTTCACTGCCCTTTTCTACCCCCTTCATACTGCCAAATTTAAATTTGATTATCTCAAGTAGTGGCCTGCTTTACAATATTAATAGACTTTGAGTCTTGTGCTATAACATCTACTTAGCGAAAGAAGCATGACAGTAATAGTACCTCACTGTTGTAAACACTTGTAATAACTCAATAAGCAAGGGGACCAGAGACTCACTACATTTGTCAGATAGATGTTTCTCTTATCTTGATTTTATAGGTGAGGCACCACAGTTTCAGTATAAGTTTACAAATCTATCAAAATGTTTACTAAAGTAAGCAGACACACACCGCCCAAATAGCTAACATTGTCACTGTACAGATTTACTTCACCTCTGATCAGCTGTGATCAGGACTCTGGAGTACATTTGAAAATAGATGTTTTCCTTTAAAATTTGATACAAAATCACAAAAGAATTATAAAAGTATATGTACAGATGTTCTTGATTCATTTTATTAATTTTAAACCCTCTGTATTATATGTAAAACATACATGAAGTGTACTAATCTACACATTCGTAAATGTGTGTCAGAAGTCATGTTGAGAAATAAAAATATTTTAGGAATTTAAATGGAAAGAAAAGGCACATTGATTTTAAGCAGGTTTGTATATAACTTACTGCTGAAAAAATCTTTTATTAAAAGGCAAATATGTATTGACCTTTTCTATTTCCTCTGCTTACTCCTATAGAGTTTTTCATTAAATCTGTTTTAATGAAGACATTTCTTTTAGTACTGATATTTCCCTCTTATTACTTAAGCAATACACATTTGTTCAGAAGAGTCGGAAAATACAAATAAGCAAGGGGCCCAGAGTCTCTAAATAAACTCAGACTTTACAAATTCAGAATGAATTTCAGGAGTTGTATAGGATTCTATTGCTAGAGTTCTATTGGTTGGTCAGGGTTGGTTTCCAGAGCTGATTATTTTTGTAGGATGTTATGAGTAAATTGTTTTAAGGAAATTTTTTTCCTACTTGATAATTGAAAAACTTGGGTTTCTTAAGATTGCTCAGATCGTTTTATTTCAAACTGTTTACAGTTCTACCTTTTTGAAAATGAATGTTGTGCCAAATCTTGGTATTTGAAATTTTATTACAAATACAGGCTTTTTTGTTCTTTTTTTTTTTCCCCCTGCTTTAGACAGTTAATCAGCTGGCCCATGCCCTCCATATGGACAAAGACTTGAAAGCTGGTTGTCTTGTGCACGTGTTTTGGCCAAAGGCGAAATGTGCCCTCTTGAGAGATGACCTGGTTTTAGTAGACAGGTAAAATTACTTGTGAATGGTGTTTTCTGTGGGTGTTGGTTTATTTAATAGAACAGTGCTCTTTAGTGTATGGTACATAAAAATTAAAAACATTTAACTACTGCCTGTTCTCATTCAAGATTGTTAAGGAACAGCCAAAGTGTTGATTTCTTTTTCTTTCTATCTTTTTTTTTTTCTCTGTAGTAGTACTGGGGATTTAACCCAGGGACTTTGCACTAAACTGCATCCCTAGCCAGGGGTCTCACTAAGTTGTCTAGGCTGGCCTCAAATTTGTGATCCTCCTGCCTTGGCCTCTGGAGTAGCAGGGATTATAGGTATACATCACCACACCTAGCCTGATTTCTTTTGTCATAGTTGCATAGTTTTAATTCTAATATATGTATACACACACAGATACACACACACACACATACACACACACACACGCACACACACACACGCATGCAGAGTCTTGCTATTGAAATTCAAGCTAGTCTTGAACTCACAGCGATCCTCCTGCCTCAGTATCCCAAATGCTGTGATTACAGGTGTGCTCTCCCACCCCTGCATCACTATGATGTGTTTTTAAAATTATCCTGTTTTATGGTAATAAAATGATTATACTTACCAGTTGAGTTTCATCACTAGCTAAAAGCTTACTTGAGTGGTTTTCTAAAATTTGGGTGTGCTCTTATTTTCTTTAGTTAACATTTTAGTGTTTTGTGGAAACTTGTTTTGTTTTTACAGTACTGGAGATTGAAACTAGGGTGTTTACATTGAATTATATCCCCAGCCCTTTTTAATTTTTATTTTCAATTTTTTTTTTTTTGGTACTGGGGATCGAACTCAGGACCTTGTGCTTGCAAGGCAGGCGGCAGAACCACTGAGCTAAATCCCCAGCCCTCAATTCCTTAAACTTTATTTTTTATTAGTACACATTTGTCATACATAATGATCGCACTCATCATAGGCAGTTGGTCCCTGTACATGGTATATCTTACTTCTTTTTTCCCATTTCCCTCCCCTCCCTTCAACTCTTGTGCCCCTCCGCATTTATACAAGATTTGTTTTCAGGGGCCGGGGATTTAGCTCAGTGGTTTCGCCGCCTGCTGCGCAAGTGCAAGGACCTGAGTTCGATCCCTGGTACCAAAACAAACAAAAAACAACAAAGATTTGTTTTCATTTTTTTCTTCCATTCTTTTTTACTTTTCCCTTCTTTCCCTTCCCTTCCCTTGTTCCCTCCCTTGTTCTCCTTCCCATTTGTAAATGTTCTTCCTTTATTTTTATTTATTTATGTATTTATTTGTTTGTTTTGCTTTGGTTTGCTTCGCTTTTTTGAGTTAAGGTCTTCTTAATGTAGTTCAGGCTGGCCTTGAACTTGCAGTGATCCTCTTGCCTCAGCCTCCTAATGCTGGGTTTACAGGCATGTGCCACCATGCCTGGCTTATTTTTTATTTTGAGGTAGGGTCTTGCTAAGTCTAAATTGCTCACCCTGAGATTGAACTTTTGATATTCCTGTTGCAGCCTCCCAGAGTATTGATATTATAGGTATTGCCACCTTGCCTGTCTGGAAATGATTTGTTTTTGATGATGGGCTTTCCTTTCCATTGGAAAAGTGTTTCAAGCAACCTTTAGGAATAATTCAGATGAGACAAGAGATCAAAATACTCTAAATATACTAGTAACTAATTTTGCTTTTTTTTTTTCCACAGCCAGACTAAATCCATAACTCTACCAGTCAAGGTAGATAGCAGGCAAATCTTTCTTTACAATTTTTATAATAGATGATATATTAAATTTATAGATTCCAGAGAGTGCTTTATTTTTCATTATTTGTGCTTGTAAGCACTTATGTCTCTGAGCTATACGGGATGTAGCTACTTGCACTCTCATTTTTGACTATTAGTTCGTTTTAGTTTTCAGTACTTATTTTTCAGCCTTTGAAAACATGAAGATTAAAAAGATTGAAATATCACTATCAAAAATCACTGGCTAAAGTCTCCTGGGCATCATACAGATGACTGGTAGAAATCTTGTCTTTCAGGCTTCAAATAATACATGATGTTTAGGAAAAAAGTTTATAACCTAAATTTTCTTTCCAAGAAATACCATGTAATATGATTTTTATTTCACTCCCATTAGTCCAGGCACAGATGTCACAACAGAGCTGGATAGCTGGATTGATAAGTTTTGCCTCGATGCAGATGTCTTCGTTTTGGTTGCAAACTCTGAATCAACACTAATGAACACGGTAGGATTTAATCATATTAACTGTGTTTGGGTGGTAGGAAATTAAATGATGTCCATTTTAGTTAAGAAAACTGGGGAAATTGCAATCATGGATTAGAACCTCTAAAATTGGGCGAATGAGAGTGTTTGTGTGTTCATAGGACCAGAAAGGCTATTTCTGGTCTTCTGTGTTGATCGCTTTACAGTAGCACTTCGATTCCCAAACTTAATTCTTTCCATGATTCTGGTCGAAAACTGAATTGGTCTCAAACTGAATCAAATTCAGTGGTTAGGTTCAGTGTTACCTTATGGGGAAATTTGATGTGGTTCATGACCTGTTTGCAACCAGAATCATGGAAAGAATTAAGTTTGTGAACTGAGATACCACTGTAGCTTTGGGTGAATCTTGATGAATGTAAGGTGACAAGGTATGTGATATTAATTTGCTCTGAGTAGTTGTCAGTCTCAGAGGGAATAGGTGCCAGAATTTTTAGAATGTTAATGGAAGTCTCTTTAATAAAGTATAAACGACTTCTGCTCCCATACCCTGCCACCTGCTGGGCAAAGCTTTTTATATTTTCAATTTTGTCAACCTTTTCCAGCTCTACCAGTGCATACTTCCAGCCTACTTGTGTACACTCAAAGCTGCTGTCAAAAAAGATTATTTACCCAGAATATCTAGAGCCAAGTTCATTTCAAATGAACTTTGCATAGTTTAGATATCTAATATCCAAAACTGTGGCATGATTTTTAAAAATTCTTACTGATCAGAAGCGTGTAAGGGTTTTTTCTTTTTCTTTTTTTTTTTTTTTTTGGTACTAGGGATCGAACTTGGGACCTTGTGCTTGCAAGGTAGGTGGCGGCACTGCTGAGCTAAATTCTGGCCCTGCCATTGTGTTTTTAATACTCGAATGGCTCAGTCTATATTATAAAGCCCAGGCTACTGTAATAACATTGATAATTGCTTATAACCTGGTAATATGAAAAGATGCTTATGTGTTAATATATATTCTCATTTTACTTATGCTATTCTTGTGTGTGTGTGTGTGTGTGTGTGTATGTGTGTATGTGTGTGATAGGAATCAAACACAGTGCCTTGTGCATCCTGGGCAAGCGCTTTGCCATTGAACTACACATCTAGCCCTCCAAAGACCAGATTATCCTGGTCTTTACCTACAATTTGTCTATATCTGAACTTTAGGTCTTTCAGCAACTCTATTAACAGTACTTTTGGGGGTTTTTTTGATTTTTTTTTTTTTTTTTCTTTTGAGGCAGTGTCCCACTATGTAATTGAGGCTGGCTTTGAACTCATTATGTAGCCCAGGCTGACCTCAAACTTGTGGGTGCTGGGACTGCAGGCGTATGTCACCATCCCCTACTTAACAGTACTTTCAAGCTTATCTTTAGGTTGTTTTTTTTTTTGAACTGGGATCGAACTCAGAACCTTGTGCTTGCAAGGTGGGCAGCGGCACCACTGATCTAAATCCCCGGCCCTTCAAGCTCATCTTTATTATCACTTCTTTCTTAATGGTACTTTTCCCAATTTCAACTAGATGTAGTTTTCTCTGAGTTGTCGGTGTTTATAGTATTTATGGATACTTTTATTTATTATGATGTACAGATATCTTACATTATTACTAATTTGCTTGGCTAACTGTTAAAAACAATTTGAGGTAACTTTTTGAGAGCATGGATTATTATAATCCAGCATTTCCTTTTATGTCTTATATATGGTAGAGATTGATAAATACTATTTAAGTCAAATTTCAAAAACTTGCTGCAGGAGAAGGTGGAATCTTCACTTTTGCCTTTTTATATGTTAGTTTTCTCATCTTTGAAAAGTTTAATGCTCATAGGATGCTTTGTGATCTTTTGTCTTTTTTTTTTTTTTTTGGTACCAGAGATCGAACTCAGGACCTTGTGCTTGCGAGGCAGGCGCCAGAACCACTGAGCTAAATCCATGGCCCAAAATTTTCAAGGACTTTTTTTTTTTTGGTACCAGGGATCGAACTCAGGTCCTTGCGTAGCAGGCAGCGAAACCACTGTGCTAAATCCCCGGCCCTGTGATCTTTTGTCAGTGGATGCTAACTACTGTTGTCCAAACAGTTTAAAATTTTCAATTAAAATAAGATTTCAATTATAAATATAGATATAAAATATCTTTAAAATGTGAATATACTTTGGGTTTTTTGATATTTTTCAGGAGAAGCATTTTTTTCACAAGGTGAATGAACGACTTTCGAAGCCTAATATTTTCATTCTAAATAATCGTTGGGATGCCTCTGCATCAGAGCCAGAATATATGGAAGATGTAAGTTATTTCTTTTCTTTTAAATTTTGAAATATAATCACATCTATTGTTTCCTGAGAAAAACAGTGTCCCTTAGAAAAGAGAAAATCATAAGAAGTGTACCTAAGCTTACTTGTGAAGAGAATATGATTATAAAATCCTGAAGTGGGCTTATTTTTTTATAGGTTTCTTTTCTTTCTTTTTTTAAGACAACATCTTGCTAAGTAGCTCAGGCTGGACTCAAACCTGTCACCTTCCTGCCTCAGCTTCCCAAATGTTGGTATAACAGGTTTATGCCATCTGCCTGGCATGAAATAGGTTTGTGATAGTAACCAAAGCAGTAAACTACTTTGAGGGAAAATTGTCTTATAAAAGTGCTATTAAACTTTTTGTTGTTGTATAATATACATAATGGTAAAATGCACACATAAATCATAAATGTTCAGCTCAGTGGAGTTTACAAATGTAACACACATATGTCAAGATCGAGATTAAAAAAAACCAGAAGATTCCCAGTAATCTGAATCCCCCCTTTGATCCCTTCCAGTTTCTGTCTTTCCTCCCAAGAATAACTGCTTATCATGACTCCCGACACCATAGATTATTTCTTCAGTTGTTCAGCTTTATGTAATGGAATCATAACTGCTTTTATGGCTGTCATCTTTTGCTCGACATTGTCATGTGCATCCATCTTGTGCATAGTTGTAGTCTGTCTCATTGGCATATGTTTTTATATCTGTATGCTTTATATCATGTGAATACTATAATCATTCTGCTAATGATGGACATTTGTTAAGTTACTATACAGTATTTAGCTATTGTGAATAATTTGGCAGAGTATGTTGTTTTATATGTCTTCCTGATGTGTATCTGTAGCATTTTTGTTGGATAGGGACATACACACCAGTGGGGCTCTGTGGGGTTTGAGTGATTGTGACTCCCAGGGGATACTTGGCAGTGTCTGAAGATACTTTTGGTTGTTAAAACTGGAATAGTTTGGTGCTGGCCTCCAGTGGTTAGAGCTGAGGATGCTGTTTCACATTCTGTAACTCAGCACAGCCCCTGAAAGATTTAGTGAACCCAAGTTGTCACTAACGCAGAGATCAATAGAACATGAGTATATATGTATGTGTGTAGAACTTTCAGAGTAAAGTGAGAAGACAACAGAATTAGGCTTCACGAATTGAGCTGAAGTCTTTAATGCTTAATGGAGATAAGCATACATAAGATTATGTGGTCAAATATCCAAGATGTGTATCTGCATTATTTGAAAATTAGCAAAATGTAGCATCTTTAAAGTCAGCCCCAAAGTTGTCTAAAAGTGCTTGATATGATCTTACATTTCTACAAGCTGATGAGGAGCTCCAGGTGATTTATAGCCTAACACTTTTTTTTAAATCTGGCATTTGATCTACAAGATAACTTTAATTTGCTTGATTCTCCTTTTTTTGATTTTATAGAAGTATAAGTTTATTGTAGAAAATTTAGAAAACAAAAGATATAAAAGAACCCTTTTCCATCACTGTTCCAGTGTTAATTTGCTTTCATTTTTTCCATTATTGGAATTTTGCTTGATATAAAGTTAACATCCTGTTATTATTTATTTTGTTTTGTTTTGTTTTGTTTTGTTTTTTGGTACCGGAGATCGAACTCGGGTCCTTTCGCTTGCACAGCAGGTGGTGAAACCACTGAGCTAAATCCTCAGCTATTATTTATTTTGAATGATACTCTAAATCATGGTCTCAGTTGTTGAATTATGAAATACCACCCACAAATTGTTCTTCTCCAGACAGTTCAGCATTTCTTTTTAGACACTGTAATGTGCCACCCTTAACCATAGAAGAGAGATCCATAATTATAGTATAAACACTAAAACAAAATATTGACATAATATACCTACTATGGGTAAATGCAACAACTGTACCTCTACCAACAATGGAACAGTATTCAACAGTAATAGCATAGAGTTCATAAGTAAAGATTCCTAGAGCTTAATAGTTATACTAGTAAGGATAAAGGGGCTGGTGAACCAGAGGATCAAAAGAGTAGAATTTGAAAAATTAAATCTGTGGAAGATGAAGAGAGAAAAGTGAAATAAAGTATCCTATTAAAGAATAAAGGGAAATTAATAGTAGTAGATAAAAGTAATAGAAAAGAACAAGCAAGAAAAAGAAAAAAGAAAAAACAGAACAAAAGAAAGAAAAAAAGAAAAAGGAGGAGAAAAAGAATGAGAGAAAAAAGGAGATAAAACTCCAAATTTCCCAAAACCAATGAAGGAAAAAAAAAATGGAGTTAATATGAAACGAAATTCTTTTTTTTAATAGCACAACATTTATTGGTACATTTCAGGCATACAAATGGTAACACTCATCATAGGGAATTTGCACCTGAACATGGTACATCCTGCCTCTTTTTTCCCATGCCCTCCCTACTCGCAAGCCCCCTCCCCTCCCTATGTACAAAAGCTTTGTTTCCATTTTTTCCTTCTATTTTTTCTTTGTTTTCTTGTCCTTTCCTTCCTTTCTCCCTCCCTCCTCCTTTGTTCCTCTTCCCATTTGAACATTTTCTTCCCATTTCCCAGTATCTATCATACATTTTAGTCCTTATTTCCACTTTCAGCACAATTCTTCTTTTTGAATGAATGGTTTCTTTGCAGGATCTGAAGTCTTGCAATCCAGCAAGTCAGGAGTTTTTCCACTTAGTTTTACAGTCTGTGGGTTTGTGAGGTGTCCCTGCTGCTCCAGACCAGATGCTCCTCTATCCATAAACCTCAGACTGGCAGCCGTCAAGGTGTGTCCTTGTTCATGTTGATAGGTAGGAAAGCAGTCAGACCACTGGTCTCTGCTTGATTTAGGCAGTGGCTGGGAGTTCAAGCAGACTGCTGGACTTAATGTCAGCATTTTCAGTTCCAACCGCCCCGAAAGCCACACTCACAAGGGCTGCTGTCTTACCATGGAGGGCAGGGGCCCATGTCCTAGCCTGAGTCTAAACTTATCAGGGGAGACTGTCTAACTGGGACCCTTACTGCGGCTCTCACCCAGTCACTGCGGGAGGGAGTAACACTGAAAACCCCGGAGTAGTTATTTTGTAGCTGTTCTGTGGCTCATTCTTAAATAGTTGACCCCTTCCCAAAACAACACCTGATAAACACACTCTGGCAGTGTGGCAGGTGCTGTAATGGCTTTCTTCTCCAAGTATAGCCTACTGTAAAGGAGTCACTTTTGGAGCAAAACCTCATGCTGTTTTTGTAGCTTACAATAGCCATGGGCTTTTCTTGGGGCTAACACTGCTGGCTCGTTGTGTTATTTCTTTCTCCCTGGAGCTGCCAACTCTGCAGGCTTATCTTCTCTCCCTGGGTGCTGGCCTCATCCAAGATCAGGTCATTTGGTTGCCCCATGCTGAGGAGAAACAAAATGCAGAGTGTGCTTGGAGTTGATGAGTGGCTGCGGCCAGAGCACAGAATATATGTGTATGTTACTGGCCAGGGACGAATGCCTTGGGGGCAGTTTCCTATTTTGCTCTTTCAATTATTTATATTTTGGATTTCTCATATAAGAGGAACTATGGAATATTTAAACTTGTGTGTCCGGCTTATTTCACTTAGCATTGTGGTCTCAAGATCCATCAGTTGTCCCACAAATTACTCAATTTTTTTTTTTCTTTTTTGAGACAGGGTCTTGCTATGTAGCCCAGGCTGGCCTCAAACTCCCAGCAATCCTCCTGCTTCAGCCTCCCATGTGGTGGGATTACAGGTGTGCACCACCATGCCTGACTTCAATCTTATTTTTTATGGCTGAATAATACTCTGTTGTTTATATACAATATACCACATCTTCTTTATCTGCTCATGTGTCTAAAGGCATATAGACCACTTCCATAATTCAGCTACTGTGAATTTTGCTACTATGAACTTGAGTGTCACTGTAATATGAGTTTAACTTTTTCTAAAAGATGACCCAGAACAGGAATAGCTGGGTTAAATGGAATTCCTATTTTTAGTTTTTTGAGGAATCTCCATACTGATTTCCACAGTGGTTATACTAGTTTATATTTCCACCAACAAGATAGAAGGGTTCCTTTCCTCCCACAATCTTGCCAGCATTTCTTGTTTTTTTTGAGTCCTTAGTGATAGCCATTCTTACTGGATTAAGATGGGATCTCAGTGGGTGGATAACCAGTTTTCCTAGTACCATTTGTTAAAAAGGTGTCTTTTCTCCCAATGTATGTTTTTGGTCCCTCTGTCAACAAGATAGCTGAATCTGCTTGGGGTAGTTTCTGCATCGTCAGTTCTGTTCTGTTGGTCAGTACATTTTTGTTCCAATACCATGCTGTTTTATTACTGTAGCTTTGTAGAATGACTTGAAATCTGGGATTGAAATGCCTCCTGCTCATTTGTCTTTTTGCTCAGGATTTCTTCGGCTATTCTAATTCTCATCTGGTTTCACATAAATTTTAGGTTTATTTTTTCTGTGGGATGAGTGCTATTGGTGTTTTGATTGGAATTACATTAAATCCATATGTCATTTTTTGGTAATATGTCCTTTTTTTTTTTTTTTTTTACTGGGGATCGAACTCAGGACCTTGCACTTGTGAGGCAGGCATGGTGCCACTGAACTAAATCACTGGTCCAATATGTCCATTTTGATGTTATCAGTTCTTTCTATCCAGGAGTAGAGGATGTCTTTCCATTTTCTAATGTCCTCTTTAATCTTTTCTTAAGGGTACTGTAGTTTTTGTTATAAAAGTTTTTCAGTTACTTGGTTAGATTAATTCCTAGTTACTTAATTTTTTGAATGAATTGAAAACATTCCATGAATGGAATTGTTTTCCTGATTTGTTTTTCTGTGGGTTATTGTTGCCATTCAGGAATGCTGTTGATTTTTGTGTTGGTTTTGTATTCTAAGACTTTGCTGAATTTGTTTACTTGTTCTAAGGCTTCTGATGGAGTTTTTCTGGGTCTTCTGTGTTAAGGATAATGTCATCTTGAATAAGGATTGCCTGATTTCTTCCTTTCCTATTCATATCCCTTTTCTTTCTCTTGTGTGATTATTCTGGCTAACGTTTTGAGTAGTGCTATGTTGAACATGAGCTGTGAGAGTGGTTGGCCTTGTCTTATTTCTGATTTCAGAGTGAATGCTTTTAGTTTTTCCCTATTGGTTTACTTACTTTACCTTTTTATTATATGTTTGTGATATAATACAAACATTTATTGAATTTTTCCCCATTTAGCAAATCTATTGTAGTGCTTATTTTGTGACTTTAAAGTATTAACAGATTAACTGCAGAAAATTTAGAAAATAGAAAAGCATAATAAGGAAGAAATAAAAGTGCCACCTATTTTTATGGGTGTTGCTTGTCTACCACTATTAATTTATATACCTATATACACATGATTTTTTTTGTGAAATAGTCAGATGCATCCTTAATACAGAATTGAGAAACTATTCCCATGGCATTAAGAATTAATATTTATCTGCAGTGCTTTGTAATGGTTGTGTAGTATTTGATCCATCAATTTTAAATAAATATTCAAAAGGAGAATCATTATGAGAAAAGAGATTTCCTGTCATCAAGTGTCAAGGTGCATTAATTAAAATTTCCTGAAAGGGGTAGGGGTGGTGGGAGGAGATGGGTAAAGGAAAGAATGGAAAGGAAAAATTATGAGAAAAGAAAAAAAAAATGGAAACGAAGTCTATGTAAATAGGGAAGGGTGGAGGGGTGAAAGGCGCACAGGTAATGGGGAAAAAATAAGAACCAAGATACATTGTGCACAGGTACAAGCACCCAATGATAAATGTAAATGCATTGTATACCTAAAATGTACCAATAAAAGAATTTAAGCAAAAAAAAAATTTCCTGGATTCTTTAAGTATATGGAAATTATTATACTGTCACTGTAAAGTTTAATATAGGTCTAAGGCTGTTGATTATAATTATGTACAGTATGTTTACATTTTTAGAATTCTCATATTCTTTGTAGGTACGCAGACAACACATGGAAAGATGTATGCATTTCTTGGTGGAGGAGCTCAAAGTTGTGGATCCTTTAGAAGCACGGAATCGTATCTTCTTTGTTTCAGCAAAGGAAGTTCTTAGCGCTAGAAAACACAAAATACAGGGGTTGCCAGAAGGTGGTATGTATTTTAGGTTTCTTTTTAAAATAAAATTTACGTTATAAAAACAGTAGCAAGCCAGCAATCTTATCTTGCTCTATACAGTAGTTCCCCACCTTCATCTGTGGTTTTAGTAACCAGTATTAAACTGTGGTCTGAAAACATTAAATGGAAAATTGCAGAAATAAACAATTCATGAGTTGTAAATCACTCACTGCTCTGAGTAGTGTGATGAAATCTCTCATTCCAGGTGTCGGGGATCCTTTTGTCCAATAGTTCCATGCTTTCTTCTTTGCCCAGCCATCTTAGTGGTCAGATGGCTGGAACTGTTGCTGGGGTGCTTGTATATAAGTAACCCTTATTTTAGTTTATAATGGCCCAGAGAACAGAACTTAGCAATGCTGGAAATTTGGATATGCCAAAGGGAAGCTGTAAAGTGCTTCCTTTTAAGTGAAAAGGTAAAAATGCCTCACTTGAAGAAAAAAAAAATATGTGCTGAGGTCACAAAGATCTATGAATATATATGCTCTATCTGTGAAAATTATGAAGAAAAGAAATTATGCTAGTATTTCCAGTCACATCTCCGACTTCAGAAGTTATGACCACAGTGCATGATAAATGCTTAGTTAAGATGGGAAAGGTATAAAATTTGTGTATGTATATTGTAGGAAAAGACTTACTATTTATAGGGTTCAGTACTATCTATAGTTTCAGGCATCCATGAGGGATCTTGGAATGTATTCCTCAAGGATAAGAGCACTATACTAGATTTTAAATTTTTTGCCTGTCTTACAGGTGGGGCACTTGCTGAAGGATTTCAGGCAAGGTTACAGGAGTTTCAGAATTTTGAACAAATTTTTGAGGTAGGAATTTTCTGAGTGTATTGGCTAATACAAAACACTTTCATTGGTTAGAGAGTGGTTGTAATCTTCATTTTCATTATCTGTCTTTGTCAGTAACCTCTGCTGTTATTTAGTGTAGTTACTGACACAGCAAGTGAAACAAGGAAAGGTTGAAGAAATGAAGTCCCTGCAAAGTGGATGATCTGTAAGAACTGAGAATTAAAGATTATTTCTTCTTTATTCCTTTACTTTATGTATTTATGTATAAATAAGAAACTGGTTTCTATTATTGCTTGTGTTGTACAGTGAATAAAAGTCTTTGTATTTGGTAATTTGGTGCAGTTGCTGTTGGAACAGATCATAGAGCAAAGTGAAAATCATCTTTTGTATCATAATACTCATAGAGCTAAATAGAACATGTTTAATGCCATTTGACATTTTATTACATTTCTAAACTGTATTGCCATTTGTTAACCCTTCTCATTTGATGCCAAATGTTGTGAACAAGAGAATGAATACAAAAATAAGATAGAGCTCTGGTACTTTAGGAAGCTACTAAAGTGGCTGAGTGGCTGATGTATGTGTAGCGTTAGAAGGGAGTATAATTTATTCTGTTGAAGAATAGTCATTTGATTATTCAGAGACATTAAGAACCATCCTGCATTTAACTGAAAAGTTCTAGATGTTAACCTTCTAAACTTTGTAGTTCTGCTTAGATTCCATATCATGTTCCTGTTAATCAACACAGAAACCTCATAATTAGAAAAACTTCCATTTGTAATTATTCCTGCTTCTAGATTGTAACTGCTTTAATCGGGATTTGAACATTGAAAATACTTGGAAGACTTTTTTTTTTTTTTTAAGGTTCTAGGGATTGAACCCAGGGCCCTGTGCATGCTAGGCAAGTGCTCTACTTTTGAGCTATATTCCCATGCCAAGAATTGGAAGTTAAGTGGAGTAAAAGGAGTCAAGAAAATCAGTATTATTCTTGCATGTATGTATGTGTTGGGTTGGGGGGGTTGGACTAAGCTACATCCCCAACCCTTTTTAAAATTTTCCCAGGCATGGTGCTGCATGCCTGTAATCCTAGCACACAGGAGGCTGAGGCAGGAGAATTGTCATGACTTTGAGGCTAGCCTAGGATACACAGTGAGTTCAATACCAGCCTAGACTATATAGTAAGACCCTGTCCCAGAAGACTAAAAGAAAGAAAATATTGAGACAAGGTTTCGCTAAGTCCCCCTGGCTGGGGTGGAACTTGTGATTCTTTTGCCTCAGCCTCCCAGAATGCTGGGATTACAGATGTGCACTGCCATCTCCGGATTTTCTGGCTGTTTTTAATCTACATTTGGATAGACATTATTGGAAAGACAAGTTAGAAATCCAAATTTCTTTGCCCAAATATTTCTCACTATCTATTTTTAATAGTTTTGGTTATATGATTGGAAAGAGGTATATAAAGTTACTTCTAAAATATCAGTGGATTTGTTGTAAAGGGCAATTTTGGGGTGCTTGGTGAAATACATAGGTGGGCTGTGTTAAGTAGTAATATTGTCCCAGTGGTAAAGGTTGCTTAGCCCAAGAGTTCAAGGCCAACCTGGGCAACTTTAAAGCGTATGTGTGTGTGTGTGTGTGTGTGTGTGTATAAATATATGTATGCAGGGCCGGGGATTTAGCTTAGTGGTTTCGCTGCCTGCTGCACAAGCCCAAGAACCCGAGTTCAATCGCTGATACCAAAAAAAAATAAATAAATATATGTATGTATACATGCACATATATACATATGCAAGTTAATATGGTGAATGTTTAAATTTTTAAAATTTACAATAAAAGACACATTGCCAGTAAAATACCCAGAATACCTTGCCACACTTGGAATAACTTATTCCATTGTTCTTGGCAATGTATCTTTTATTAGATAAGTTTATTTACTTATTTATTTTTGAGACAGGGTCTCACTGTGTAGTTCAGACTGGCCCTGAGCTCACTATGTTGCCCAGGCTTGCCTCGAACTTGTGGTGATCCTCCTGCCTCAGCCTCCCAAGTGCTAGGACTACAGGTGTTGCCACCACGCTGGGCTTGGATAAGTTTATTTTAAAAATTTAAACATTCACTATTATTTTTGATCACTCTTTTATGTGTATATGTATGTATTTATAAGTGTAAAAAAATGTGTGGATGTGTGTGGTGAGAGAAAGATAAATGAGGCTGAAGCCAGGCATAGTGGCACACCCCTCTAATCCCAGCAGTCTAGAAGCTGAGACAGGATCTCTGAGTTCGAGGTCACCCTGGAATATATAGTGAGACCCTGTCTCAAAAATCAAAATAAAAACAAAACAAATGAGGCTGAATATTAACATTTGGTACATCTAGCTAAAAAGTATATACATTAGTGTTCTTTTTTGTACTTTCCTGTCAGTTTAAAATACACTGAAATTATAAGTTTGGAGTAGTGAATTGTATATTGTTTGTGTTTGTGGGGTCTGTCATCAAGGGGACTTGACAGGTTCATTGGTTTTATGTTTTAAATATATTAATAGCTAAGAATGTGTAACTGCATGATTTAAATATCAGCCAGCTGCTCTAGATGTCATAGAAAATCAAAAAACTCGTAATAGGGACACAAATGTTATATTGGTTCTCAATGATTAATGAGTTTTATGTAGCGTATAGAATACTCTGACAAGATGGAAATTTAATTTTCTATAGTATTTTAAATTTCTCTGAATATTAGTTTCTGATAAAATAAATATGGGAACTTTGTGGAGAATAGCATATTAGTGGGTAAGGACTTTTCTCTGGGTGCCTCTTACCATCCTGCAGATGAATGGGAACACCAGTCAATGTATAATACTTTTTAATTAGAAAAAGATTGTATCTTTATGTTCTTTCATCATTATATGTTTTTGAAATAAGTAACATACTGTCTAATAACTTTCAGAGATCTTTTCATTTCTGTCGAGTCTAGCTCTAACACTGTGCTGTTACCTATGAATTTGAATCTTCATTGCTGATATCTAGACCTACTTCGTCGAGGAACGTACTTTCTTTTAACCTTTTTTCTTTTAAAATTGTTTTTATGCTTTTATTATAATTTTGTGGAGATTAATTTGGCACTTTTTTTTTTTTTGCTACTGGGGCTCGAACTCAGGACCTTGCACTTGCCAGGCAGGTGCGGTGCTGCTGAGGTACATCCCCAGCCCTAATATGGCACTTTTATGAGTCACAGTTATTTAGAATATAATCAAAGCTGTGATTTGGTTATTAGAAGATGAGTAGTTTACAGCTCAGATGTTTACTGGAGGGTAACTACTGGTGGTTTTAAAGAAGGAAGCATCCTGGAATGAATGGGAATACCATGGCTTCCTGTGAAGATTTGTGAGAACTGTCACCATGGGCATAAGTGAAGGTAGTTAATGCAAGAAATGAACAGTTCCAGAGTTGTCTTTACAAGCTGTTGACTAAATGGGCCATGTACCTAAGGAAATTAATTTTGTTTTCTGTACTTTAAACAAAATACTGAAGAGGGGAGCTGACATGTCAAAAGATTATAGTAGACCTTTTTTCTGAATGAAATGCACAAATAAGTTTAGAGATAGAAATTTAAGCATCAGTTATAAATAGTATATTTAATGAGCATGTAACATGCTACATAATAATTTCAGGATAACTAGAGTATTAATGAATACCTTTTAAAGATTGAATGCTACTTTTTTTTTGGTACTGGAGATTGAACTTGGGTCTTTGCACCTGAAATGCTACTTTTTTTTTTTAGAAAAGAGGGAAAGTAGTGAGCTTTAGGAATTAACAGTTTATACTAGGTAAACAATAAAGAGGATCAAGAAGATAGTCATAACATTGGAAAGTTTGAGTGTAGTTTGATACTGATGTGACCCAGGCTAGCATTTCTTAGGTTGTTCAAAGACTGGATAGCATTTCTCTGTAAACACTTGTTTTTAAATGTTACATCAGTTCAGAATTTGTTTTTTTTAATGAAGTAAGAATGGAATGAGGCCAATCACATAACAGTTTTGTGAATTTTGAATGATGAATCACAGTAAAAAAGTATTTAGATAATAAATGGTATTGCAAGCTAGGCGTGGTGGCACATGTCTGTAATCTGAGCTCTGGGGCGGCTGAGGCAGGAGGATCACCTTGAGTTTCAGGCCAGCCTGGCCTATATAATGAGCTCAAGGCCAGTGTGAACTACAGAGCGAGACCCTGTCTCAAACCAAAAAACAAACAAATAGTATTGCATATGTCAAAAACTGAAAAATTGTACAAAATAAATGTCTATCACCATATTCAGTAAATTCTGATATATTCTATTAAACACTGGTTATGAAACGCTTAGTTGATTTCTACTGTTGATGGGTTGTGAGTTGCAGTTAGCTGAAAGTGAAACTGATGAGTTAGGGTATCATTAGGCCTGTGTGCACCCACTGTAGTCTATTGATGAAAAAAAGTTATCTTTAAAATAACTGCAGATATTTTCCTGTGAATGATTTAAAATATTATTTAAGTTGTTCATTGCTAAAGATTATTTTTTAAGTTAGTCACACTTTATAGAAAGCTGTTTTAGTAGCCTGATGTAAAGCATCATATCATTCAGGTAATTTTCTTAATAGGAATTCTAATTCACAACTCATTGAAGAACTTTATTAGGTTATCTGTTACAAGTGTGAGAAAAATAAGATAGATGAACTCAAATTGGCTTAACAGGGATCAGAATAGGTTAATGGGGGAAACCTTTTTAACATTAAATATGGTGCCATTTATTTATTTATTTATTGACTTATTTATTTATGAATTTAAAATTTATTTTCCAAAGCAGAGCACTTTTGAGTATAAAAGTCAGCACTAACTATCAGAAAACCCATGCTTTCCTTTATTGAAAGAGTTTGGTCCAGCTGATGTTGGTGTATCCCTGCATTAAAAGAAAGGATATTTATTTAAAATGTTATAGTCAAACCATTCCACATTACTGTGTAAAAATACACAAAGACATAAACTTGCTGTAAAAGCCTCCTTTACTTTTGAATCTTAATTTTTTTAGCCTTTGTAATTTTAAGTTGTGTTTACTGTGTTTTTTTCCTATCCTTATTTCTATTTTGGTTTAAGTTAAAATCAGCAAGTTTTTGTGTTTAAATTCCTGAAAATGTTGGGATGGAATTACAGTAATGTGTTATGGCTTGGGCCCCTCGCAGGAGTGTATCTCGCAGTCAGCAGTGAAAACAAAGTTTGAACAGCACACTGTCAGAGCTAAGCAGATACTAGACACTGTGAAAAACATAGTGGATTCAATAAACGTGGCAGCAGCAGAAACAAGGTATGAGTTCACTTTATTGCAACATGAAAATGTTAGTTGTTTTGTGTTAGACTTTTAACCCCATGGTTTTAAGTTGTACTATAAATACTTTCCACTAAAATCAGTCCTGTGGATTTAATTGATGTCTACTGTGTATCTTTAAATGAATATTTGAAAATACAGGTATTTATTCTGTAACTCTTAATACATCATTTACATCCCATAAATCTCAGTATTCCTGTGTACAAGTTATGATTTAAAATGTTTGTAGATTTAAAATGTCTTTAAAGCAGTGGAAGAACCATTTCTTCAAGCAGAATTTTATGAAGAATTCCAAATCAGGTGATCCTCTGATGCAGTCAACCCATGACCCCTCTTTTTTTTTTTTTAAGTTGGAAATGAATACCTAGCAGTATCAACAGTATTGATGCAAAACACAGTTCTAATAAACTTGGTACACTAGAAATAAAAATCAGGACATTATTAGATGTGACACAACTAATGATGTAAATCCTCAGTTGGACCTTTAATAGATATAAGCCAGTTCAAAGAAACAGAGCACCAAAGACTATATCCAAGATAAGATAAAACTGAAATTATAAATGTATTTCCTTTTGCTGGGAATACCCCATATCCCACATAAGTCTGTTGGTAGATTTTAGAACCATCTCAGGAATACATTAAGTACAAAAGTAGGGAAATGAGTATGCTTGCTACATGACTTGCTCCCCCATTTGACCCCCATTTAATCAATATTACCTGGGTGACTGTACTTGTTAAAAAAAAAATAGGGAAATGCCAGCCTATAGAACATAAGGCTGTGAACCCTGAGACTGATCTCAACCCCAGTGCAGTATAGTATCTACATACACTTTTTGTGTTGCCATAGAAGTCCCTTCCAGCTTGATTGCTTTATTATAGTACCCAAAATTTAGCCTAGCAGATCTTACTAGTTTTAAAAAATACAAGACAGTACAGGACATTGAACTAAATACAGCACAAGGATGTGATTTGAGGATAGTTTGTATGATACAATATCTTGGAAACTCTGAGCTAAATATCTTCTTAAAAAGAATCTCAAGTTTTTGTTTTCCTCTGTCATTCAGGGATCAACGAACTTTCTATGAAGGCCCAGATAATATGATAGGCCTTGTGGGCCTTACTATTTCTGTTGTATTGAGTCAGTTTCACAGTTTTAGAACAAAAGTAGTCCTATATAGAACTGAATGAGTGCAGCAGTGTTCCAAGAAAGCTGCAGTAAAAACTGGCTCGTGGCTGGATTTGGCTTATCCTTTGCTGACACTTACTTATTAACTGAAGTCACTGTTGAGTTCTATTTTGACTGTTCATATTTGTGAAGTGTTTGGAGACTTAGAATGTTTATTGAGCCTCTGGCTGTATCAGGTACCAAGCTGGCAAAGGGACAGTGTAGTTTACATCAAATCATCTATATAGAGTATTTTATAAGTGAAATAAAATAAGAATAATAATTGAATCCTTTCAGAGGTCAAAATGCAAGATTTTTTTTTTTTTCTTGTGCCATGCTAATAGATAGTTCAATACATAAAAAGAGTGTCTTTGCCCAGGCCAGGGATTTAGCTCAGTGGTTCTGCTGCCTGCCTTGCAAGCACAAGGTCCCAAGTTCGATCCCCAGTACCAAAAAACAAAAAGAATGTCCTTTCTTAATTGCCTTGGGACTTTGATATACTGAAGTACTGATTACTCTTTATCATATAATAGGGTTTATTCAATGGAAGAGAGAGAAGATCAAATTGATAGACTGGACTTTATTCGAAATCAGATGAATCTTTTAACACTGGAAGTTAAGAAAAAAATCAAGGAAGTTACTGAGGAGGTGGCAAACAAGGTAACAACTTTATGATCACAATATCTGGAAATGGAAATGTTTTTTAATAATGCTAAAATAGTTATCCCTTACCTTAAAGGAATATATTAGTTTTTCTTGATTTGATTTTTTCAGTAGTTTATAATCTTTTTAAAAAATGTTAAACTCTGATTTTTAAAATATTTCCAGGTTTCATGTGCAATGACAGATGAAATCTGTCGGCTGTCTGTTTTGGTTGATGAATTTTGTTCTGAGTTTCATCCTATTCCAAGTGTATTGAAAGTATATAAAAGCGTAAGTTAAAGTGTTCTTAAAAAGTTATTCTGAGATGGTTTCCATACCTTATTCTTTAGTCTTACTTAGTGGTTTGGCCATTTCTGTGTCACATTGGCAATCTTGTGCACTGGTAGTACATGTACACTCTCTTGTATATGAACTATGCAGAGGGCTGGGGGTGTGACTTGGTGGGAATACATGCTTAGCATACCTGTGTGAAGCCCTGGGTTCAGTCTGCAGCACCAAAAACCAAACAAAAACAACCAAAATTTATCCTCTAAATGGAATTAGGATCATTTTAGTATTTGGTATATTTCAGAAGTCTTTAAAAATCTACATATTTTCTGG
Organism: Heterocephalus glaber; assembly: GCF_000247695.1. The sequence goes on from NW_004624730.1 coordinate 57,144,804, forward strand.
AGAAAAAATAATGTGAACATTTACTGTTGGTAACAGGAGTTAAATAAACACATAGAAGATGGTATGGGAAGAAATTTGGCTGATCGGTGTACCAAGGAAGTCAATGCCTCAATGCTTCAATCCCAGCAGGAAATTATTGGTAATATTTATGTCTATAAGATCATGTATAGTTTTTTTCTTTATTGGTAAAGGGTTTACTTTTCTTTGGATATTTTATAGAAGGGAAAACATATATGATTATTTCTTATAATAAATTAATTTTATTCTTTCCAGAAAATTTGAAGCCATTGCTTCCAGCTGATATGCAGAATAAACTTCATACATTGATCCCTTGCAAGAAGTTTGATCTTAGTTATGACCTAAATTGCCATAAGTTATGTTCAGATTTTCAAGAAGATATTGTATTTCGTTTTTCCCTGGGCTGGTCATCCCTTGTTTATCGATTCTTGGGCCCCACAAATGCTCAGAGGGTGCTACTTGGATTATCAGAGCCCATCTTTCAGGTATGTATCTTTGATTTTTACCAGTTCAGATTCTCTGTATTTGGTTATGCAGTTTTCTTTAATAAAACTAGCTTCAAATCTGCATACCTAGAAGATAATAGCCATCTCATAAAGCCATTGTTGGGTATACTATACATAAGAGAAAGCCAATCCTTATTTTCATCCAGTACTGGTGTAGATGGTTCTGCATTCACTTTTGAAACTTTTTTTTTCTTTATTTTGTTAAAGTTTTAGTAGTGCATGCCTGTAATCCCAGCTATGTGGGAGATTGGGGCAGGAAGATTTCAAGTTTGAAGTTAGCCTGGGAATAAAGTGAGACCCCCATCTCAAAAGAAAGTTTTTGTTTTAAGAGTTCAAATAAATTGGATATGTAAGGATGTTAAGAAATGCTTAAAAAAAAGAAAAGCTTTAAAATTTATCTTATTTTTGGCTTTTACAGTTTTTTGGGTTTTGGCAATTAAACCCAGGGCCTTGCACATGCTAGGCAAGTGCTTTACCACTGAGCACATTCAGGCTCTTTTTTCTTTCTTTTTTAGGGCAGGGTCTTGCTGTGTAGCCCAGGCTGACCTTGAATTTATAGCAGTCCTCTGCCTAGCCTCCCTAGTGTTGGGATTACTGTACAGACATGCCACCACGCCTGGCCTAGCCCTGTTTTCTAAATTTCATTTTGAGATAAGGTCTTACTAAGTTTCCCTGGTTGGCCTTGAACTCTGGCTTTTCCAGCTTTTCCCGTGTTTGGTTGCTGGGGTTGTAAACATGTGTCACACTTGGCTAAACTTTTTTTTTTTTTGGTACTGGGGATCGAACTCGGGTCCTTGCACTTGTGCAGCAGGTGGTGAAACCACTGAGCTAAATCCCCGGCCCTAAACTTTATTGTTTTAGTAATTTTTGAGAAAATGTCTGGAGTTGTAAACCCATCACCATAACTGAATTTCAGGACATTTTCTATTACCTCAAAAGGATCTTTTATACCCATTTGTAGTGAATTATCATTCCTACCTTCAGCCCCACCACTAATTGCCTTCTGTCAGTAGGGATTTGCCTTTTCTGGGTATTCCTTAAATGGAATCATATAAGAAATGACCTTATCTGATTGGTTTATTTTGCTTATGTTTTCAAGCTTTACCATCATGGTGTCAGGATTATAGTAAGTGTCAGTATTTCATTGCTGCTGGTGGCCAAGTAATGTTCTATAATAGATATAACACATTTATCCATTTAGCAGTTGATAGTACTACTAGTTAGTACTTCGGGGCCAGTGTGAAAAATACTGCTGTGAACCATGCATATGTATTTTTCTGTTGAAATGTGTTTTCATTTCTTTAAAAAATATAAATAGGAGTGAATTGCGGGACTCTATAGTAGGTCATATTAACTTTCTGAGGCACTGCTACGCTGTTTTCCAAAATGATTGCACCATTTTACATTCCCTCCAGAATTGTATGAAGCTTCCAGTTTCTCAGTGCACTTGCAATACCTTTATTGTCCTTTATTCTAGTGGTGTGAAGTGGTAGCTCATGGTAGCTTTGATTTCCATTTCCCTAATGAGTAATGATTTTGAACATCTTTTCATGTGCTTATTATCCATTCATGTACCTCTTTTTATGAAGTATCTGTTTGTATCTTTTACTCATTTTTTTAATTATATTTTTTGGCTTCTATTGAGTTTTAGGAATTCTTCATATATTTTGGGTACAAGTCCTTTATCAAATATGTAACTTCCAAATATATAGTTTCAGTTTGTGGCTTTTAACTTTTTTAACGTATTTTGCATTTTAAAGGTTTTTGTTTTGAAGTCCAACATTTTTTATTTAAATGACTATGCTTTTGATGATTGGTTTGTTTTTGTTCTTTTGGTGTTGAGCATATACCTCTAAGCTGTATCCCCAGCCCATTTATTTTAAGAATTGCAGTTTAATTTTTGAGAATTACTGATACAGGTAGACTCCATGGTATATTATGAAAATGTATTATTGATGATATCATTGGTCCATGTTAGAGAAACTCATTTTCTGTTCATTTTTTTTTTCCTTATGTATTTGTAGTAGATGTCTTATTTGGAGTTGTTTTTTCATACACTTGCTGCTGATTTTTAAAGAAATACAAAAGTAATTTTATAAAAGTAATTATCTCACTTAAACTTATTTTACTATAATACTTCCCTCACCTGAATTTATCAGCTCCCTAGATCTTTAGCTTCAACTCCCACTGCACCTACTAATCCAGCAACGCCAGATAACGCATCACAGGAAGAACTCATGGTTACTTTAATAACAGGATTAGCTTCTCTTACATCAAGGACTTCTATGGGCATCATAGTTGTTGGAGGAGTGGTAAGAAACATTTTTAGCATAATTGATTTTGTTTGTTTTGTTTCTTTGGTCCGTGCATTAACTGCTTGAACCCCACATTTCAAGGACACTTCACTTTTATTCTGTATCATGATTATGTGCTTGTTATTGCTTTGATTCAATTGCAGTTATCAGGAGCTTTAAAATCTTTGTTTCTCTATATAGTTTAGGGTGGTCTTGAGCTCACTATGTAGCCCAGGCCAACCGTGAACTTGAACTTACTGTGATCCTCCTGCTTCAGTTTTTTTTTTTTTTGAGACAGGGTCTCACTGTGTAGTTCAGGCTGGGCTTGAACTCACTACGTAGCCCAAGCCGGACTGAACTCTCAGTGATCCTCCAGCCTCAGCCTCCCTAGTGCTAGGGTTACAGACATGTACCACCACACCCGGCAGTGCCTTAGCTTGCTTGAGCCCTAAGATCACTAGCGTGTGCCACCATGGGCAGCTCTAATTGAAATTGTCACAAAGCTGTCTGTTAGATCATGAAGAAAGGTGTATTTACTTCTGTTTCCAAGATCTATAAAGCAGTATGAAAATCTACAGGCTAAAAGTAGTGAAGAATTTCTCAAATCTTATTGTAAATTTAAATATATCCAACTATCTGGGTTTTGATTTGTTTTGGGCTATTTTTTGGCATTGCTGGGGATTGAACACAGGGCCTGGGACAAACAGGCACTTTACCACTGAACTGTCTCCTCAGCCCTGTTGGTTTTGAAACAATACTTCCTCTTTTCACACCACAGCACACAAAGAAATGATATTTATACATTATAAGAACAAGAAAGGTCTGATAGGGCTGGGATTGTGCTTAGTGGTAGAGTGCTTGTCTAATGTGCAGGGCCCTGGGAACCACAAAAAGAATGAGGGAGGGAGAGAGCAGAGGTGGGGGGAGGTGGTCTAAATACAAAGGGAACCTGTCCTAAAGTATTAAAGGTTATTTTTAGTACTTTTTTTTTTCTTTCCAAGATGAGGCCTTGCTCTACAGTGTGGGCTGGCCTTGAAGTCACTATATAGTCCTGCATCAACCTACGCAACGCTGGTATTATATATAGTAGGTATATATACCATGCGCAGCTTAATAATAGTTCTTAATTGTTGAAAATTTTGAGATACATTGAACCAATTTATCAAATCTGACAAATTATAAAAGTTTTTTGTGGTATTTATGTGCTGATCACTTTTCCATGTGATTGACTTTCAGTTAACATCACATTTTCTCATGGAGAAATATGCATTTTTAGAAAATGGATCTGACTGAAATATAGGTAGTGAGCTTGTAATATATTCCCCCAGCTAGTATTTTTCTTCTCAGAGTAAGCTGTGACTTTATCTTCCAGATTTGGAAAGCTATAGGTTGGAAACTTGTGTCTGTTTCATTAAGTATGTATGGAGCACTGTATCTTTATGAAAGGCTGACCTGGACCACCCGTGCCAAAGAGAGAGCCTTCAAACAGCAGTTTGTGAACTATGCAACTGAGAAACTGCAGATGATTGTTAGCTTCACAAGTGCAAACTGCAGCCACCAAGTACAACAGTAAGTTGAAAGATGCATTTTTTATTTTTTAAAAAAAGTTCTTTGAAGTACGGCATACCTGCAGGTAATGAACACATTTTGAATCATCACTGAGGTGAAATAGAATAAGTCAAATGTCACTTCTTGCCTTCTCCCAGCCACTATTATCCTTATTCTCCTGATAAGTTAGATTTGCACATTTTGTAATTAGCATGTAAGAACTTTGTCAGCAGACCTGTCCTTGGAGTAGTTTGGCTTCTTAATTAGAAGACTAAAGACTGAATGGATTTTTAGCATTTACCAAGTGGGCTTAGTGCTGGGAGGACTCCTGATTTTATGATAAACTTAATTTTCTCTCATAGTCCAGATTTATAAGCCTAAAGATACTATTTTTTTCTATATCGAGAGAATTGTGTTATATTAAATACCTATGTCTGCCTAATTTGTTTTTATACATCTTAGATACTTGTTTTATTGATTTAGTGAAAGTATATTGAACTCCACTTAAGTCAAGGCACAATGTTTTTGTATTTGAATACAGTTGTGAGCAGAATTTTAAAGCTCCTGATAATTTCCTAGAAGAGAGGTAGCATATGAAATTTGATTGTATAAGAATAGGAAGATCAGGAAGAGAAAAAAATTGAAATGAAAAGAAGGTAGAGAGGAAGGGAATGTGTTTAAGAACATGAAGAGAAAATTTCAGTGTGGCAGATGTGTTTTTTTGTTTGTTTGCCTTGTTTTTTTCTTCTTTTTTGGCACCGGGGATCAAACTCTGGGCCTTGCTCTTGCAAGGCAGGTGCAGGAACCACTGAGCTAAATCCCCGCCAAAAGCTGATTTTTTTTTTTGGTACTAGGATTTGAACTCAGGTCCTTGAACTTGCAAGGCAGGCAGCAGAACCACTGAGGTAAATCCCTGGTTATTTGCTTTGTTTTTGAGATAGGGTTTCAGTATGTAGCTAAGGCTGGCCTTGAATCACTATGTAGCCCAAGCTGGCCTCAAACTCACAGTGATCCTCTTGTCTCAGCCTCCTGAGTGCTAGGATTACGTATGTGTCAGTATGTGTCAACATGCCTGGCGGCAGATGTGTATTTAGTGTAAACCTTGTGTAATTTGAGTGTAAACCTATCACAAGGACCGGGCTCTGTCTGTGTGTATAGGGGTTAGGGTTTGGATGGTTAGGAATTCTGGAAGTGATGCCATAAATAACTTAGCTCTAGAACAGAAAACTTTATGGAAACAAAGTCTATGTAAATAGGGAAGGGTGGAGGGGGTAAAGGGCGCATAGGTAGTGGTGAAAAAATAAGAACCAAGGTACATCATGTACAGGTATAAACACCCAATGATAAATGTAAACTTATTGTATACCTAAAATGTACCAATAAAAGAATTTAAGCAAAAAAAAAAAAGAAAACTTTGCATTGATGTGACATAAAGAATGGAGACTAAGCAGATAGGAATTACAAAAAGGTTAAACTATTTCAGACATAAGGTCAAATCCTTAGCTAATGTAGTTACAGCTATAGAAAACAGAAACAAGACCACAGATTTGAGGAACTTGTTTATCCATCCATTCATTCACTAAATATTTTGTGAGCTCCTATTTTAAATGACAGTTTTAATTTATTTGTATGAAGAACATTTCTCTAATGAAGATACCTGGACCTTCAAAAGAAATAAGCTGAGATTCATATAAATAAAAACAAATTAATGTAGCTTTCCATTCTTTTGATTATCAAACATTTACTAATTGCTTGTCCTGTGGTAATTATGTTGGGGCTTATGGGAAGTAAAAAGTTGAAGGTAACTTGATATTCTGTCTTAAAAACTGTACATTCTCACAGAGGCAGTCTTCAATAATTACCCAAAATACAGTAGGTAAATGTTAATTGAATATTTAATAAAAAGAATGAAACATGCTATATTTGTCTGCCTTCAGGGTTTGGTGGAGGGAAGTAAATGGAGGGTAAAAGAGCACAGCAAAGATGAAGATGAACAGAACAGTTGCATAGAGAAATTAATAAGTCAACTGTGTTCTGGCAGGACTCATGTGCCAGATATGCTCCTCTGTAAAAGTAACAAGCATTGTGTTTGCTAAAGCTGTATGTTAACTAGCACTTAAATTAGATATAACACATGATTAAATCGCTGTGATTTGAAGTATTTTTGCCTACTTCACAAAAGTTCTTAGAATTTTTTTAATTTCATGTTTTTAATGGGCTAGGGAAAAGAGTAAAATTTATTGTGCTTATGAAGAAAGACACCCTTCTGGCTTTTCATAGTTTACTGTATCTGTATTCACAGCCATCTAGCAGAGGTAATACTGTCTCTTGAGGCCAGATGAAATTAGGCGTACATTCATGTTTAGCTTACCAGTGCTGTACCCTCCCTCATATCACTCTTTGCAGGGTACTTTGACTCTTTAGCACATAGATTTTTTTCAAAATTTTTCTCCTTTTTATTAAAGCTTGACATTGAAGTTTACTCATTTTAGAAGGCATTCATGACTTTTTATTTTCTTTTTCAGGGAAATGGCTACCACTTTTGCTCGCCTGTGCCAACAGGTTGATACTACTCAAAGGCATCTGGAAGAAGAAATTGCTAGATTGTCCAAAGAAATAGATCAATTGGAAAAAATACAAAACAATTCAAAGCTTTTAAGGTATTTAAAACCTTTTTCCTAAATAATGTCAACATTTACTGGTCTTATTATTAAATATAATTATGTAAAATTGCTAATGAATTTATATTGGAACACTAATTGTTAAATTATGATCTTTCATATTTCTGTTTTGCAATTTCAGTGAAAACTAATCTTAAGAGAATGAATTCAAAGAATTATATAGATCTAAATTTAACTCTTTTAGGATAAATTAGTCCCCTCTCCAGACAGAAGTTCTGTAATTTAGTTTTTAGACTATGTTGAAGACCATAACTTCTGTTCTTATTGGGGACTATTGGAAGTGCTTAAATTTGAAACAAAAAAAGTAAGCAAGATTTTATGATAAAAATGTGGATTTCCTGGTTAATATGGATTTATGGATTCTTTAAGATTTAATAAAATTTGCTTTTGGGTACATGACTGGAAGTATCATCAAAAATTCTATACTTGGCTGTTCTTTCAGGTTTCTTACCCATTAAGCTGACCTGTCAGCATGTCTGGGAAAATCATTTGGTAAAATTGTCCATGTAAGGGCAGCTTAACCAGTATTTTATTTCTATTTGTTTATTTTTTGAGACAGGGTCTTGCTCTTTAGTTCAGGCTGGCTTTGAATTCACTGTGTAGCCTAGGCTGGCCTTGAAGTCATGGCAATCCTCCTGCCTCAGCCTCCCAAGTTCTGGGATTATTACAAGCATGTGTCACCATGCCTGGCAGTAGCCAGTATTTTTAGCCATTTCTCTTTTTTTTTGGTACTGGGGATCGAATTCAGGTCCTTCCACTTGCAGGGCAGGCGGCAGAACCACTGAGCTAAATCCCCGGCCCTAGCCAGTATTTTTAAATTGGAGGCACTGTCTTTGTGACCTGAAAGCTGGGGTCATGTATTGGACTGTGTAATGCTTTGGTCAACGATGAACTGCATATATGGTAGTGGTTCCATAATATTATGAAGGTGAAGAATTTTTATCACTAGGCATCATAAGGTCATAGTATAACACATTATGTTTGCTTAGTTATACAAATATTTATTATTCTGTTATAGTTACCTACAGTATTTAGTACAGTAGATTGCTGTACAAGTTTTTAACCTAGTAGCATTAGGCTGCACCATGATCACCTAGGTGTGTAGTAGGTTGTAACATATAGGTTTGTGTATGTATACTATATGATCACATTACAGTGAAATCAACCAGTGATATATGAGTGGCTCTTAGAAGGTATCGTGGTCATTAAGCAAAGTATGGCTATGTTTGGAATGTCCATGCTTACTAGATTAGGCTTAACCATTTGTATTAGTTAACTTGCCTAACACTCCAGGAGAGTTGCCTTAAGTCCAATGGTGTTATAGTATATGTGCATTTAATGTGACCCAACCATATGTATGCAGAGACAAAACGAGATTCCCCCCCTCTCCAAAGTGGAGAGAGCACCCACTCTGAGCATCTACCCTGGCATAGTAAGAGAATGGGAGCCACAAATCTGTTTCTGTTAGGTTTAGTTTCAGTTTTCCATTCTTATTGTAGACAGCTTAACTGCATCAAGTATGATCTAGTATTGAAAAATGTTTTGTTATCCTATAACCCATGAATATCTGCCAGCTTCTCTGCATATACATAAAGTGATTTATTGAGGGCTTCATGCTTCACTCAGTTTTCAGACTTCGTGTGACTTAACATATAATTCCCATGGAAGATGATAAGACTCCATTGTCTGTTATGCTTTGGTTCTTTTTCTTTTTTTTTTTTTTTTTGTACTGGGGATTGAACTTGGGTCCTTGCGCTTGCACAGCAGGTGATGAAACCACTGAGCTAAATCCCCGGCCCTGGTTCTTTTTCTTTATTAAAGCTTTTGTCTTTTTATGTTTAACTTTTTAGTTCCTGTACTTTTAGGTCTGTTTACTGCAAAGCTGCTGTAGCACACAATATGAATACTCTGAAAAGGATTGGTAATAGTCAAACCTGAGTTCCAGTAAAATTTAACAGCAAGCTGGCTGTAGAGTTTTGCATTTTAAGATTGGATAGAATGCATTTTTTGTTGTTGACTTTTATGATAATGATTGGTATTTTCTTTTCTTTTTAAATTAGAAATAAAGCCGTTCAACTTGAAAATGAGCTGGAGAATTTTACTAAGCAGTTTCTGTGTTAAAGCAATGAAGAATCTCAACAATAGAGATTGCTCTGATGACCATGATAGGTGGAAAGGGAACTTGGAAGATGGGGACAGTTGTTATTTTTATGAAATGACTTCAAGATGAATTACACTAACTGTACTAAATAGCAAATCCCTGTGAAGATTCTGGTAATTATTCAGGCTGTTTGCATTTCTGAAGAGAGTTATGGTAGGTCCTTTGTTTTAATTTTGGGTTTAAAAAAAAGAGACAAAATTGTTTGTGTTAACAATGAATTAGTTAAAAGCAATAGAACCAACTGTGTGACCCCTGAGGGGGCGGGTCCTTGAGCTCTTCATTAGGGCTTGCTTTATTTCTGATTCTGAAAAACTCTGCTTCCTGGCATCCAGGAGTTGGAGAGTGATCCTTTCATCTTTTTTCTCAAAACTAGTTTTTGATGCCCTCTTTAATGGGAAGTCAGTTTTTTGTTTTATTTTATGCTGCATTGCTCTAACCAAGCAGGATTGTGGAATGTTCTTGAGTGTACTGTTTATGCAACTTAACAATCTCTTGGCCATTGTGGCAGTATGTAAACCACTAATAAATACAGTTTTTACCCCTTTTAAACTGACGTAAAATGGTATAAAGGTTTGTTCATATACTTATAAAAGTATCTAAATTAAAAGTTTCCCAATCTGTTTTTTAAGAAACATTTTCAGCTTGCTGCAGTTTTGTTTTTTTTTTAAGCTTGCTGCAGTTTTTAAAGTCCAATAAGGAAAACTTTTTCTGAAGAATAAAGTTTGGAATATCAAAAATAGCCAAAGATACAGGATGTCTGAATTTGGGTGATAACAATAATGTTTAAAAGTTCATCAGCAGTAGGCACCTGCTTAAGATTCTGCTGGATTGTCTCCCACGAGAGGCTTTTACTTTTATTTGATTATATGAATTTGCCCAGGCTTCATTAAAAATTACTGTACTTTTTACCTTAGTGAAATATTAATGGGTTCAAGTATCATGTCTGCTTCTATATTAAAAACTGATTGAAGTGTGTACGGAAATACTAAAAATGACATCATTCTAGAACCTTGTTATAAAGATCACCAGATCAGCATCACTTAGATGCTTGTTAAAATGCACAACTCCAGGGTCAAAACGCATTTGGCCAAATACAGCATTATGACTCTTTCTTGGGACAGACAAAACTTCAGGTCTTTTTTTCTTGTAGTGCTTCCTTTTCTGTCCCCTTTAAGGCTTCTGGATGCTAGTTGGTCTTCTCACAGCAGGTGGGTACCCTTATTTTTCAAGATATTTGAAGGAGAAAATAACATTATTTAGGCCATAGGAGCTTTTAAAAAATGCTTATATTTTTATGCAAATCAGACATTTGGGTACAGTATTCAAATTTAAATACAAATGACTTGGTTTTTAACTTTTATTGTTGATATATATAAGCCAAAATTGGGACAGGCCATCGATAATACACCAAAAGCTAGCGTCTTGACACTGGGTACTGCATCAATTTCAGTTACAAGTTATGTGAAAGTACTTGAGCTCTGGTTATCCCCTCAGTACAGTACAGTGGTTCTTATAGTATGATCCCTGGATTATCACCATCACTGCTTTTGAACCTGTAAGAAATGCAGGTTCTGAGGTCTCAACCTAGACCTAAGGAATCAGAAACTCCAGGTTTCAGGCCTGGCAACGTTTTAACGAGCCTTATAGGTGATCCTGATATGCACTGCAGTTTGGGAACACTGGTACCGTGTTTCTGGTATAGTATTTTTTTTCTTTTTTCGGTACCAGGGATCAGACTCAGGACCTTGTGTTTGCCAGGTAGGTGTCATGCCACTGAGATAAATCCCCGGCCCTCTGGAATGCTATTCTACCTGATCAAGTTTGAAAATGTGTGGAAGTTGGGAATGGAACACTAACATAATAAGAAGTCTCTCTTACTTCTACCTGGACAGAAGTGCACCTATATGTCCATGACTTACACAGAAATTATGTAACTATGATGTAATTCAGTTATTACACATACACTTGATTATTATGTATGTTTGCAGTATTATTTATAAACTTTGTATAATCTTAAAGTTTTTGCAAAACATTTTTAAGTATGCAAGCTTACAAGGTGAAAATAAAACTTATTTGCCAGATAGTTGATGAATGCAGCATTTATACTAGTATTTAGTGAGTTCTGATCCTTCACTCTTTTTTATTTTTTTGGTACTGGGGATCAAACTCAGTACCCCGTGCCTGCGAGGCAGGCAGCAGAACCGAGCTCTGATCCTTCACTCTTAATCATTTGTATAGTAGGCACACAGACAGTCTTGAGTTAACTGGCTCTTATGACTGCATTACCATTCTGTTGTTTAGTTCCCCTAGCCAACTACGAAAGGGTGAGAAAGATGCTGTAGACCACCATATGCTGAGAAGTTTTCCACATTACATACACAGTTTACAGGTACTTAACCAACTATTCTTACCCAGACAAATCGAATATAAATCTGTTTTCTTAAATTTCTTCTCTGATTTTCCCTTAAGGTTGTAATGAAATAAAAGTAAAAACTTTTAAATCAATACTGTAAGAAGAATTGGTTATTAAAAATTAAAAGGGAAATAGATTATCCTAAAGGAGCTACAAGGGAAGAGGTCATTTGCTTTTGTTTCCATTTTTCCTTTTTCTTTTCATTTTTTTGTTTTGTTTTGTTTTTTGGTACCGGGAATTGAACTCTGGTCCTTCTGCTTGTGAGGCAGTTGGTGGAACCACTGAGCTAAATCCCCAGCCCTTTTCATTTTTTTTGGTACCGGAAATCAAACTCAGTTCTTTGCGCTCGCTTGCCAGACACACAGCACCACTGAGCTACATCCCCGGCGTGGGTCATTTGATTTTGAATGAAAATCTGTGGCCTTTTAACAATAAGCTAGAAGTGTATAATGCTAAAGGATAGAGAGGTCAGTAGTAGCACTTCAGTGTCTTCTTTGCTCTTGCAACTCATTTTTCATGGAAAAAAATTCTCCAATGTTTAAAGGAATTAGGGTTGAGTATGAAATACTGGACTTAATGAGTTTAGCTCTAGGACTTAATTTTAAAAATAAATCCTTATTAAAGCAGGCTGCAAGAACTCTGGTTAAAAGCACTTTATTGATTATAATTATCAATTCACATATTTCACAAAGGAACTGTACAAATAAAGGAATTGCTGTAAAAGATCCAAGAATACTGTTAAATCATGGCACAAGTCCAAAGTTTGTATGGTTTAAAGCTCATATAAGAGTTTAATCTAGCATGTTTACTTTTTCCATTATCAGACACAGTACTGACATTCATAGTCACTTGGCTACAAGTGTATAGAAACTAAGTGAACAGAAATATTTTCAGAATGCCTTAACAGGAAAATATTTTAACCAACTTTAAAGACACACTTAGCTATGGATGCCTTTGGATAAGAAAATGTAATTGCTCAGATGCTTCTTTGAAAAGAAAACAATTGGATAGAGCACCACTGTGTAAAAGACAAAAAGCCTGAAATACTCTACCATATGCATCACTGAACTATTAATTTAAAAATACTGTATTATGTCAGTTTTGATGAGTACATTTATTACAGTTTAAACAATAGGTTTTTTTTCCCCCATAATGCTGCACTATACCATATTTTACAAAACGAGTCACTGGATTTTGTTTGTTTGTTTGGGTACCGCGGATCGAACTCGTGGTCCTTGCACTTGCAGGGCAGGTGGCGGAACCACTAAGCTAAATCCCTGGCCCCAGTCACTGGATTTTAAGAAAAAAATTCTTTCAGGAAATTTTATCAACATGCAAAAATCTTGGCTAAATACAAGGTGCACCATCAATCTGTGATTAATAAATTTTTGAAACAAAAATGCGGTAACTTAGATGTTCAACAAACCATTTTATCGAATGCCTATTGTAACCCATACTTAAAATACAGCACCGAATTTGAGGCAACGCATGATGAACAAAACTAGTAAATCTGAATTCTGCTTAATCCAATTTAAGATAAGTTTTATTTATTGTGCTTCTCTTTCTCAGAAAAAAGATGACGTTAAAAAAATTAAAAAGAGGGCCAGGAATGTCGCTCAGTGGTGCTGCGCTTGCCTGGCAAGCACAAGGTCCTGAGTTCAATCCTTGGTACCAAAAAAAATTAAAAAGATGAGATGGTTTTTAAAATTGTAACGAGATCAGACATAGTTTTAAACTTTACTTCCCACAATTGTAAAAGAGAAAGGAAAAAGAGATGAATATAGCTTTTAAGTATTTTTTAAAAGCCTGACTTACCCTAAAGATTCTTGAAAGAACATTCATTCCTAAAATGACAGGCACATTTAGGGATTGTTTATTCAGTTTTTTCTAAGTTAAACTAACCAACCTTAAGCTTCAAGTATTAAATGTTATAATTTTAAATCTGACATTCACATCAAATCATAATTTTCCTGAACATTTTCACTTTTATAACAAGTATTTAAGACATCACTAGGGTTAGAGGAGGTTGGTTATATAACAATGCCACAATATTTTTTAGCAATAAAAATTCTATTTTTTGTTGCCTGGAGAAAAGTCTGTCATTAGTCTCAGGTTAAACTTCCTTAACATACTCCAGAAGTTCTATATCCATTATTTCAAGATTAGTTTACTTGCGTTCATCAGCATCAGCTTGTGTAAGTCTAAATTAAAATGAACTGCTTACCAGACTTTCTTGCTGTTGACATACTGAGCCAAAATCTTTGCCTCTATGAATCTGGAATTCAATCTGGTGTGTCAACTGAAATTCTGAGCTAGGAAGAGAACTTAGTTTGACTCTACCAGTATTCACATCATGTTTTCAGGGAAATGAGACCTATCAAAGCGGAGGAGATAAGCTTGCTGACACCAGAACCTGCTTTTGTAAGCAGACTGGGCTGATTAACCAAGCCATATGGTGATAATGTTTTAGAAAAGAATATATGGCTTTAAAATACTCTTGCTGGGCCGGGGATTTAGCTTAGTAGTTCCGGCACCTGCCTCGCAAGCCCAAGATCCCGAGTTCTATCCCTGGTACCAAAAAAAAATACTCTTGCCAGAGCTGGGTGTGGTGGTCCATATCCATAGTTTCCACCTCTGGAGGCTGAAGCAGGATTGTCTGGCCAGCCTGGGCAATATGGCAGAACCCTGTCTCAAAAAAAAAGGTAGACCTCAAAATTTACTCATTTTCGACATGATACAGAATCTTCTGAGGCACATTATGTTTAAATGTTTTTGTTTCGTGGTGGTTGGGACCTAACCCAGGGCCTCACACTTGTCTGGCAAGTGCTATACTACTGAGCTACATCCCCAGCCTATGTTTAAATGTTTCTTAAAATGTAAAGAAAAAATTAAGAGGCACCAGAAAACTGTAATATTCCTGGTGATGCAAATTCCTTAAATCTGGCCATATTTTTAAATCTTGAAAAATCTAAGATCCAAACTATACACAATGTGTATACAAATTATATACTCATTGGGCTGGGGATTTAGCTCAGTGGTGCTACACCTGCGAGGCAAGCATGAATTCCTGAGTTCCACGCTCGGTACCAAAAAAAAATTATTTACTCATTGATTTCAGGAAGTCTTATGTGCAACAACAGAATTAGACAATCAGCAGAACTCAAACTAAGTAAATATACTTGGCAACTGGAATCCCTATCACTAGAAGAGAAAGGTTTAACTAGCAGGGTAATTACTGCAGTAGTGAAAAGTTTGCCACCAATTGGTCCTAGGTACAATTAGCCACAATATTCAACAGTGGTTAGTTTTCAGTTGCCTAGTGTGCATATTATAGGAATCATTTTAAACTCTTTACACAAACTTTAATAAAATGTCATTTAAAATGTTAAGACCATAGAATTCTAGTCTGTATTGTGCCTCTTGAAAGTATATTACAGTAACAAGAGATACTGTCTCCATATATATAAAAATGTGTACGCCTGTGTGTCTCTGTCTGTGGTTATTTACACAACAGAAGTGCTTTCTTGAACTGGATTTTGGAATGAGTTGCTGAACCCTGTTTTTTGGAAATGAATATGTTCTTTTAAAATGTGCCCTATATCAAAGAGCTGCTCTTTATGAAGTGATATAAATAGTTCACAAATAAACATTAATAGCAACAGTTCACAGAACTCCTAACCAAAGGACAAATACACATTTATACCTGCCATCTACAATATTTTGTTTTGGTCCTACATTGCCTCTATCCATTTTATTCTGTTTCTAATATCAACTGACCAGGGCCAGGGATTTGGCTCAGTGGTTTCGCCGCCTGCTGTGCAAGCGCAAGGACCCAAGTTTGATCCCCGGTACCAAAAAAAAAAAAAAAAAATTAGGTACTAATATCAACTGACCTTTATAAACAACACTGCTTTTACTACTGTTGATGCACAATATCAGCATATATACAATATAAAAATGAAAATTTACAAGTAAAATTTAGAAGTATTTAGCTTAGGGTTATAGGTGATCAAAAGTTATCTGAATAGTAACAGTTTACTAAGTTACAAAACAATGCACTTCTTTATATCAGAACAATGCACTTCTATATATCAGAATAACACGACTTCACATCAAGCAAGACTAACAGTATTCTGTCAGTCACATTTCTAGGAGAAAACCAGGGAGGAAAAGTATCTTTTGTTTAAATTGAGGGGTGGGAACATTCTAGTAATAGCTGATATTATACCACTGACAAGTGGAGGAATGTCTTGGTATATTCCTGACTCCTTTGCTTTAGGAATTTGGCTTTTAAAGGTGCGTCACTGAGATTCAGATATTCTTTGAAGCAAAACCACATACAAACCAGTATTTTGCGGGAAGGAAAGATTACAAGAGAGCAAAAAGCTTAAATGTTTCACTTTATGAAAGGTGGGGGCTTAGTTTACATAAATGCAGATTTTTTTTTTTTCTTTCAGGGTCTCACTGTGTAGTTCAGGCTGGCCTTGAACTCATGGCAATCCTCCTGCCTCAGCCTTCCAAGTTCTGGGATTACAGGCATATGCCACCACTCCTGGCCATATAATTATTTTATATTACATAAAATTCATAAAAACCACCCTGTTAGAATTGATAACAAATCAGTGCTAGCAAATGGGTCAAATTTTACATTTCTCTCAAAAAGTTACTGCTGTCACAGTATTTTCTGTCTAGATGTTACTAGTAGAGAACACTAGATAAGATTCTTCAGATGCAGAGACAACCCAGATGGTTATCAAACTTCTGAAAGGTAAGTACACTCTACAAACTTGGTTCCAGAATATGAAGTCAACAGGCAAGTCCAGCGGTTTGAAGGTACACAAAAATTTCAACTGATCATGACCAGGCTTTTAGTACTAATCTTTTTTGTTTTCTCTCTTGTGGTGCCGGGGATCGAACTCAGATCCTTCCGCTTGCGCAGCAGGCGGCGAAACCACTGAGCCAAATCCCGGGTCCATGACCAGGCTTTTAAAGACCCAAGAATTATATATATGCTGGTACTTATGTTTTATTAATATAATAAATTCTAATGAAATTTCTTAGGTATGTCCAAAATGTCAGAGTGTAATCTTTTTTCTCTGGCATTCATATTATTTGTCCGCTCAAAGGACTGAAAATGAACACTTGTGTAAGATGATATGGAAAGGATGCATAAGAAACTAACGACTTTTCTCAGAGGTACCTCACCTATCAACACTATTAATTTATTTATTTTTCTTGAGACAGGATCTCACTATGTAGTTCAGGCTGGTCTTGAACTCATAGCAACCTCTTGCCTCAGTCTCTTGAATGCTGGGATTACAGGTGTGTACCACCACCCTGACGATACTCTTAAACATTAAGTGTTTGGTTAGATCTGAAGAAATGCCAAATTCAAGGGGACTTCCTTAAACATAGCACACACATATCATCACTTCCATCTATTATGAGGGCTGATTCTTGCATTACAAAACTGAAAGACAACATTTCTTACATATACAAAATTTAAAATGTTCTTAACAAAAAGCAAACACCATGGGCAGCTGCTATAAAATATACATTCTTGTCTAAAAAAAAAAACAGTACAAGCAAAAGTTTATCAAGGTTAAATTAAACTAACTCCTCAAATTAATGAATACCCTGGTGCTTTTGATCTCAGCAAGCACCCTGCCTTGTTTTTCCTTCCACATTTTTTTTTGTAGTTTACTGAAAACTTTTTGTATTTAACACAGTAATAGAAAAATCTTCACCTGCAAATACAAGGTAGAATTTGTTTTCACAGCTATAGGCTGTAGCACTGATTTCTCCAGAGATTGATGGAGAACAGAAAAAAATACTTGGCACTGTTAATTCCAGATTCTAAGGAAACTGTCCCAGGAGCCTGTTGCCACAGCCATGCCATCAGCAGTTACACCTAAACAACTCACGCGGTTGTCATGACCAGCAAGGACACCTTAAAAAAAAAAAAAGAACGAAGTTAGCACCTGTAATTTTAGAATTGGATAAGTGGTATGTATATCTAGAAGCACTCTTTTGGGGAGGGTTGTGGGGTGAGGCAGACTTGCTGTGTGGCCCAGACTGGCCTCAAACTCATAGCAATCCTCCTGCTTTAGGTTCTAGTGCTGGGATTACAAGTGCACTACCACACTCAGCTTTAAAAGGGTTCTTAAGGGCCGGGGATTTAGCTCAGTGGTTTCGCTGCCTGCTGTGCAAGCGCAAGGACCCGAGTTCAATCCCCGGTACTTAAAAAAAAAAAAAAAGCGTTCTTAAAAATAACAAGTTCCAGCCAGGTGTGGTGGCACATGCCTGTAATCCCTGCACTTTGGAGGCTGAGGCAGGAAGATTGCTGTGAGTTTGAGGCCAACCTGGGTGACACTGCATTCAAGGCCACCGTGAACTACATAGAAAGACAGTGTCTCAAAAACAAAACAAAAAGTCGGGCTGGGATGTAGCTCAGTGGTGGAGCATTTGTGCCTAGCATGCACCCAGCCTTGGATTCAATCCCTAACACCACAGGGAAAAAAAAGGTTCACTGATATCTAACACAATTGATAAAAATGGATCAACTCAAAGACAAAAGTGGCAGAAAGCCTGAAAGTTCTTAGTGTAAGTACATCAGTTAAGAAATATAAACCAAAAAATTAACTCTAGAGAATAAAAAAAAATCTCTATGTAGCAAAAGAAGTCATAGTATGTACCTCACTGCTCAGCAGTAAGTACTTTTAAAAAGGATAATTATATAAACACTGATCATTGCTCTTGTAGTTTACTGAATGTAAGAAAAACTTATTTCATGGAAAAAATTGGAGAACGAGAAGAATGTGGGTGTGTAAAGCATGGATGTTATCGCCAAACCTTTGTCATCCATAATTGGTCAAGGGATAAGGCCCAAAAGAAAAAAATCACACACCAGCAACTGGGCATGTTACTTAAGGGATGAAAGTAAATAATTTAAAAAGATTAAAATTGTTACTTGAGAAGTAGAAAATAGGGATGGGGTCAAAGGTAACAAATCATGAAAATCAGTATGGAGAGTCCTTAAAAACTAAAAATAGACATTACATTTGACCCAGCTATTCCCCTTCTAGATACCTTCCTGAAAGAGTTAAAGATATCCTATTACAGTATATGCATACCCATGTTTATAGCAGCACAACTCAGAATAGCTAAATCTGTCCATATGTCTGTCCATCAGATGAGTGGGTAAAGAAAATGAGGTATTTACACACAGTGGAGTACTACTCTGCTATAAAGGATAAATTTGAGTCATGTGTAGGAAAATGGATGCTCCTCCAGACCACAATGTTGAAGTACATCAGACACACAATGTTAAATATTGCATGGTTTCTCATAGGAGAAACTAGAGCAAAATAAAAGATGATAGGAAACAAGGAAGATGGATTCTTCTCAGATGGGAAAGGGACCAAGAGATGAGGGAGGAGGGGTAAAGGGGTAGTAACAAGGACTACCATGTGTTATGTACTTGTACCAAGGCCCAATGATGTCTGAAATCCTTATGTGCTGCAAATGTACTAATAAAGATGTATACTTATTTATTTATTTATTTTTTTGGTACCGGGGATCGAACTCGGGTCCTTGCGCTTGCAAGGCAGGCAGCGGAACCACTGAGCTAAATCCCCGGCCCTGATGTATACATTTTTAAAGGGAACAGATTATATAAAACCATTTGATTCCTTAAGTACAATTTTAAGTATAAGTTTGATTTTTTTAAAGATTAAAAATCACTCTTTAAACACAGTCCTCAGTATGGTCTGATGTGTATTCTAACCTTTTTTTTTTCTTATATATATTTTTTAAATTTTTATTTTATTTTATCCCACCCCCCACCCCCCGCCATGTACTATCGTAATTCTTTGGAACCTGCAGGGGAGAACTCAGAGGATGAGGCTAAGGGAAGACAACAGGTCTGTGTCTGTGCCTGCCAAGATCTGTTCCGAAGGAAACAACAACTCACAGCAGCAGCAAAGTTTCCTACTGGGTTGTAAGAAAAGCATGATTTACAAAAAGACCATACTGAGTAATACTCATTATTTATCTTTATACCCAAATTTACTGGAATTTACTCACTCTTCAGAAAACAAAAATACAGACCATGGATTGTAACTGCACTCAGAGGGCAAGGACAGGTGAACCCTAACAAACACCTTCAGGTTACCATTCTCCACAGCGAAGCCTGGGAAATGAGCCACAGAACACCCTCCCCTCCCGCTGCTCAGAAGCACATGCAGGCTTACTCACCTGCACGATCTCCTTTCAGTGTGTCCCACACGTTGCAATTGAAATCATCATAACCAGCTAGCAGGAGGCGCCCACTTTTTGAGAAAGCTACAGAAGTGATCCCACAGATTATGTTGTCATGAGAATACAGTAACAACTCTTGGTCAGCACGGAGGTCAAAGAGCCGGCAGGTAGCATCGTCGGAGCCAGTAGCAAAAGCGTATCCATTTGGGAAAAACTGTGGAGAAAAGCAACAGACATACTCCACAGATGCAAACAAAACATGGAGGTGGTACAGGTGTTACTAAACTCTGGTGTGAGGCTTTTCTACATTAGAATTCCAACTGTGCTTACCATGGGAGTGACTGCATGGCACTAATGATTTCCATTTGCTAAAACTAAGTATTGCCACATAGGTGGTGGCACATGCCTGTCAGCTCAGGAAAGACTGAAGGATCATGACTTTGAGGCCAGCCTGGACTACATAACTCAAGGCCAGCCTGAACTATATAGCAAGACCCCATCTCAAAAAACAAAAAGAACCTAAATACTCATCTGTAAGCTTCTGTGATTTTCTTCATAAAGATATACACAACTTGTGATAAATTTATTTTATAATTATTGTTGCTACTCTTAATAGGATTTTCTTCCTATATTCTAACAGATTATTGGTATGGGAAAGCCACTGCTTTAAAAATAGTTCTGTAATCCAGAAAATACACTGAACTTTTGCTTGAGATTTCTAGATAACTGAACATATAATTTAAAATAATATTTTTTCTACTTTCTAATGCAACTGTTATTTCAATTTTGGATTAACCATACAGACTGACAGTTTCAGATGGATTTAAACAGTGATGTTGCTCATGGTGGTGCACACCTGTAATCCCAGCACTCAAGAGGCTGAGGCAGGAGGATCACTACTAATTTTAGGCCAGCCTGAATCACATAGTGAGACCCTGTCTCAAACAAACTAAATAAATAATGGTGACAGCGGTATTACTGTCCTGTTATTCTCTGTAAGGAGAATGCCTCCATTGTATCTCATTAAGTTCTAGTTAGGGTACTACTGGGGGCAGGCAATGTTAGTAGGCTCTTGGGAATACAAATAGTTTTTAATGCTGTTTAGGATGGTTAAAGCCTGGCTCCCAGTGGAGATGGTTCCTCCATACCCAATGACGAAATGCTTTTCCTTTTCAAATTCCCAGAAGGCTCGTGAAGTCGGTACCATGATTTCTTTCTTCTACCCACCCACCAAGCACGCCATTGTCCGTCATCCCTGTCGACAGTGAACTTGAGAAGGTCCTTCATAAAGACTTAACCACACCGGAACTGGCTACTGGAGTGTTCCTGACCACTTTCTTCCATTTTAACAGCCAACGAAATAACTCCCTATGCTCCTCTGCAGGAAATGCAACACTATCATTTGTACCCATTTTATAGGCAGCACAGACAGAGTCCATTCTCTATTACAGAAGAAAACAAAAAAGCCTACAACATAGAGCCAAAACACCCAATTCAGAAGACCTCCCTTTAGTGTCGGGGGTGGTAAGCAAATACTCTGTTCAAGAGATGATGACCATATATCCCACTTTCCCCAGGGAGGTCCCCCATTTATGCCCATCCTACTAAAATCACTAACAGGGCCGGGATTTAGCTCAGCGGTTCCACTGCCTGCCTCGAAAGCACAAAGATCTGAGTTCGATCCCCAGTACCAAAAAAAAATAAAATAAAATCACTAACAGCTTGCTCTTTTAAATTCAAAAGCTTCCTGGCTGAGATGGCATAGTATATATACGTAATAGTATATATATAATGGTACCTTACCAAAACCATTAACTGGTTTTGACTGCCTGGGAGTCTGAGATGGCTGTCAGAACTAGGGGAAATACATGTTTGTAATGTATTCAAACAAATTATAAAATATGCAAAGGGAAATACTTCAGACATAAATAGATTCTACACAGATTGTGCCTAACACCAGCTTTTTTTTAAAAAAAGTAATAGAGAAGGGCGGGCTTTCTAATCCTAGTCTAAGTCTTTTTTTTTTTTTTTTTTTTGAGACAGGATCTTGCTATTGTAGTTTAGGGTGGTCTTGAACTCACTAATGGTATGTAGGCCAGGTTGGCACAGAACTTGCAAAGATCTCCTGCCTCAGCCTCTCCAGTGCTGGGATTACAGGTGTGAGCCACCACTCCTGGTTTAAAAATCATCATTTTTTTAGACAAAAGAAATGGGTGTTTTTGATCCACTGCCTTTTTAGTATCTTATACACTGATAAACTGATATGGTAAACCTCATTAATAGATTTCCTAATGTTAAATCATCACACTTCTAGAACTAATCTTCCTTGATGATGGTGTGTTTTTACTTTGGCTCCTGGTTGGACTTAGTTTGCTATAAATTTTTGGAGATATTTTTGTAATGTTTTGGCTTTGGTTTTTTTGAGACAGGGTCTTGCTATAGTTCAGGCTGGCCTTTAAACCACTACATAGCCCAGTGTAGTCTCAAACTCATGGTGATGCTCCTGCCTCAGCCTCCCAAGTGCTGGGACTACAGGCATGTGCTACCACACCAGGCTTTTCCTGAGATATTTTTAACTAGTTTTAATTTCTCAATTTACTTGATAAACACCACTGTGACAGTTATGACACAGAGAGACTGCAGGGATTGGGGAACAGGCAGAATCCTGGGCCCTTAGCTTCTTACTCATCAAAAGTGTGACTTGTGTTTGTCTCCTGAGGCAGTTATGGACTTAAAAATGTTTTTTTCCCTAAAAACTAGGACTCTTCACTTGGGCCTATAAATGTCTAATACATAACTAAAGGTAGGATAAGGCCTGACCTTCATTTTATATCCTTTGTTACTGTAAATCTTTGTTCCAAGACTTTCTCAGCTCTGCATATGGGTACTTTGATCATTTAGGAATGTTTATCTAAAAGTTGTCAAAACAAAGTTGCTTATCCCAGAATTTACTTGCTTTCATCTCCCTTCAAGACCACAGACCTCAAGATAAGAGGTTAACAGAGATATCCGACTGTGCCTGGCAGTCACCAGCCTTTCTCCTTCCCTGTGATCACAGGGACTCCAGGGACAGCATAGCTCCCCATGGCTGAGCCCACCACAGACAGACACTCACTTCCTGGGGACAGAAGCACTCCTCAAGCTGCGAGGATTCCGAGGATTCCGCTGCTGGAAACCAGGACTGGGATAATGCTCTGTGGACCCCGCCCACCACCTCTAACCCTCAGAGCTGGCCTGCTATTCGGGTGGCTGATCTGGTCCCCTTCATCGAACCACTCAAGCTGGAGTCCTGCACTACTTTTCTTCCTCTCCTTTGGTAAGAGCAGGACTAATCTCTGTCAGCTCCTCAAGCTGAAGCATCTTACCATTTTCTCTTACTTTGTAAGTGAAGTTTTGTCCTGTATATCTGTGCTTTAGTTTTAATTTTCATTATTACTAAAAGAATCATTTTGTCATTCAAAATGCCACTTTTAAAAAAATAATCCTTTTATTTTATTCTTTTCCAAAATTTTTAAATATTTGAATTTCTTTATATTGCCATCTAAATTTTGATGTCAGATTCCCTGTGCCCATAAAATATACTACTAGAGTTTTTACTGGAACTGTATTAAATCTATAAGTCAAATTGAGAAGGACTGACAGTTTTTATATGAACATAGTACACTTCTACATTTAAGTCTGTTTTGATTTCCTTCAGTACTATTTACATTTCAGCATATAGATCAAGTGTACATATGTTATATTTATACCTAAGTATCTGTTCCTTTGGAACTACTGTAAATAGTACTTATTATTCCATGTTCCTATTGTACATTGCTAGACAGTGGTTTTTCAGTATCACAAGAAAGTGGTTCCAAGAAACTCCATAAATACCAAAATCCACAGATACTCAAATTCCTTTAAAAATGGCATAGTTGGGCCGGGGATTGAGCTCAGTGGTTCTGGCACCTGCCTCGCCAGCAAAAGGTCCTGAGTTTGATCTCTGGTACCAAAAAAAAGGCATAGTATTTGTATACAACCTATACACATCCTCTTATATATATTTTAAATCATCTCCGTATTAGTTATAATACCTAAGACAATGTAAAGGCTATATAAATGTTATATTATATTCCCTAGGGAATATGACAACAAAGGGCTCAGTTGAGACACACTTTTTTCACATACTTTTAATCCATGGTCGGTTGAATCTGCAGACAATGAATCTGAAGAAATGGAGGGCCAAATGTATAGAGAGTAAGACTGGGATGGGGATGGGGGTGTATCTTATATCCTGTGACCTTGCTAAACCTTGCTAGGTTTTTGAAGATTCTTTGGGACAATCATGTTGTCTGTCAATGGAAAGTTTTATTTCTTCTTTCCCAATCTCCTCTTTTCCTTTCGTTCCCATATTAATGCTGACCAGGATTTTCTAGTAAAATACTGAACTAGAGAGAGGTTAAGAGTAGACATTCTTGCTCTGTTCTTGTTCATGGAAGAAAACTTTCATTCCTTCACCATTAAGTATGATGTTAGCTGTATGTTTATGATTTTCCTTTTATGAAGTGGAATTTAATTTGCTTTTTATTTTGAGGATTTCTGGAATATATGTTCATGAGGTAAATTGGTCCATAGTTTTCTTTTCCTTTGTCCTTTCTTTATGGTTTGCTGTTTGTCTGGTTACATAATCAGGTTAATTCTGGCTTCATAAAGAAAGGTAGAAAGTGTTTCATCACCTTCTAAGTTCTGATCCACTGAACTGGCTGCTTCCCAGTGTCGTTGGTCTGGCTTTCCCACTATTAACAGGTGGGGAAAACATCGCACTGCAGTCCAGCAGGTCACTCAGCTCCTTATCGGTGCCTATCGCGGCCATGCGCTGTTGTTGGGGGTTCGTCTTCGGCCACTTCTCGCAGGTCCAGCCTCCGGCGAAAGTTCCTTCAGGCCGCGCGCGGGCAGGCTCGGCGGCCGCGTTCCTCTGGGCGGAGTGCGGTCTCCCGACAGAACTTGTGGGTCTCCTCAGGCGGGCACTTTTTTCGCTGAGGGTCCTTGGCCCCGCGCTCCGTTCACCCCAGATCCCTCCACGCCGACCGCGCTCAGTTAACCCCAGCGTGCCCCGCGCCGGGAGCGGGGGCGAGCATGTTAACTTTTTTTTGAGACAGCTTATAACCACTAGTTCAGGTTGGTCTTGAACTCACTATGTGACCCAGGCTGGCCTTGAACTTGCAATGGTCCTCCTACCTCAGCCTCCCACGTGCTAGTATTATAGACATGCACCACCATGCTCAGCACAATGTTAACTATTTTTAAGTGTACTTTACTCATAAACATATGACTCATTCATCTTCATATATACTAGAGTACTTTTATCTGGCAAAATCTACTTGCAGTTATCTGGGTTTTTAAAATATGAAGTAGCTCAAATAATTTATACCATTTACTAAGCATATAGCATGTAATATCATTGAGTCTCCACACCATTCTTTGAAGCAGGTGGTTTTATTCATTTTAAAAACTGAGGAATCTTAGACTAGGAAAGTTAAGTAGCGCAACTAGTCTCACACAGCTGGTAAATGGCAGAACAAATATCTGATCCTAGATTTGGCTAATTTCAGGTTCAGACTTTTTTCTCCTTTGAACACACTGCTGTGCACACCCATGAGTTGCCTATTTGCTCAAGGACTGACCTCTCAAGCCAATTTTGGAAATAAAACCTATATTTCATCTGTACATAAAGGCCTAGCAGTGGTGGTGAACCTGGCACATGTGCTGCAGTGGGCTGTTGGTATCATTGAAAACTCTTAAAAGGTTTGCCATCACTGGCACAGAGCTATAAACTTTTTTCTCAAACCCTTATTATTTAGGCATTCAATGTTATAAAGCATATATTATAAGGATCCTTGAAAGAAATCTGTTAAAATCATGCAAAAGAATTCAACATTTTAAATACAGAATAAATTTTCTTTAAAACGCCATTCACTTACACTGACGGCATTAATGTCGGAGACATGGCCCGTGAAGGACTGTCTGCACATCCCATCTCGAATGTCCCATAACTTGGAAGAGGCGTCACAAGCACCAGAAACGAAAGTCCGCATGTCAGGGCTCAGGGAGAGACTCATCACATCTCCAGAGTGCCCAGTGAATGTGGTGGTCTGCTGGGCGGTTTCGATGTCCCACAGAGCACTATAATTAAAAGCAAGTAAAAATACTTAATGACCATTATCTCTTTGTTAGTTCCTATTGGTACCCTCAACCCCAAGACAGTTGTCTTTTGAATACACTTACCAGGTTGTATCTCCTGAACTTGTAACAATTTGGCTGTCATCTAAAAAGCGACAGCAGGACAAATAGCCTACAGCATAGAGAATAGCAGATTTTAGGTTATCATTGACTAAATAACTCAATTACCATACTATCTGTAAAAATAGATTTGGAAAAGTGTTTACATAATCTATAGTTCTGATTTCAATTATTCTCACTCTATGCTGTCTGCAACTAAATTTTATCAACACTCTTCTGAGGCACTTACTATGTCAATGACACTAGGTACACTAAAAGTGACAAGGTGACCAAGACATCCATCATCTAAATTACCTAGGGAGGAGCCATGCTGCTTTACATGAATAACCATAATCTGTGACAGACAGTGATAAGCATCTTGGAGAAAAATCCTTACAACACTGTGAGAAATTAGAAGAACATCAATGCAGGCACATGGTTGCTGAGCATCATCAGCCAAAGCGACATATGGAAATAGCAGGGAAGCACCATTCTAAAGACTTTTTAAAAGCATGGTCCAATAGTAATGCCAAAAATTATATGAGTAGAAATCAGATGAGTGCCGATAATTCCTAATTAACACCATTAACCAAATACTACACTATGGAACTACTGTGTTCACACTGGCAAATACAGCAGTAGGCTATCGTGTAGTGAAAAATGCCTCATTAGTGTATCTTAACATATACTGAGTGCAGATGCCCTAGGTCCATAAATGTTATATGGGGGCATAAAATAGAAAATGTTATTTGCTTCCTTTTTGTATATTTAATTATAGTTTGGAACATGCATTAATTCATTTATATTTATTTTGAGACAGGGCCTCACTATGTAGCCCAGGCTGGCCTTGAACTTGCAGTGATCTCCTGCCTCACCTGAATGCTGAGATTATGTTTCGAATTTTTGCATGTTTATAAAAAAAGTACAACTATTTTTGAAAGAAAAATAAAATTATGGGGCTGGAAGTGTAGTTCCATGGTAGAGTATGTGCTTAGCATGCACAAGGTCTTAAGTTCAATCTCCGGCACCAAATAATATTACAATAATAAAATTATGGTCAAGGTTGGGGATGTAGCTCAGCAGCACAGTGCCTGCCTGGTAAGCACGAGGCCCTGAGTTCGATTTACAGTACCAAAACAAAAACAAACCACCAAAATTATGGTCAACATTTACAAGTTAGTATTTTCCTAATTCATGGTAATTTCTGCGTCATTACCATTCATCCTTTAGCCAACTTAGCACGATTAGACAAAAACCCTCAATCAGTGCATTCTAGGGATAAAGTAAGGCTCAGTAGGAAAGAAAAGCACTTCATGAAGCTCACCTGTATGACCCGGCAACTCTCGGCTCACCCTCACATTCCCCTCTCTGGTCTTCAAGTTATATATAGAGCAGATGTTGTCCAAGCCGCCACAAGCAACATAGTTTCCAGAAGGAGCATACGCACAGGTCATCACCCAGGAGGACCGCAGGGGAATAGCATGCATCTGTGAATTTAACAAAAAGTGAGAAAACATTAGTTTACAAAAACAGTCATTTATTTTTCAAACTTTCCTTCTAAGCATTTATTTTTTAAACCTATCTGTAATAAATATTGCTAAAAATTATCTAAGAAAAATAACTCAAATGAAAAGTATAATGGCTTGAGAAAGTAAACAATGAAAATCAAAATACCAATGCACATAAAAATGCCTATTAATATTTTCTGTATTGTCAAATCATTTGAAGAAG
Organism: Heterocephalus glaber; assembly: GCF_000247695.1. The sequence goes on from NW_004624730.1 coordinate 57,172,673, forward strand.
TGCTCTTTTTGGAAGTGATTCCTTTACTAGAAGCAATGATGTAAGGATGTTTCAACGCTGTTATTGCTTGTGTCTACATGTCCCCCTAAAGCCTCATGAGGTCAGATAGGGCTTTTTGGAGGTGGCTGGATCTAGAGTGTGTGATGCTGGGATCAAGAGTGTGAAGCTGGGAATGATTCATAGTGCAATGCTAGGATTAAAGCTGCCCCATCCTGTGTGTGAGTTCTACCAGCCTTAAGGGTGGGTAGCCTGGCTACGATAGAGGGGTCAGGAAGAGGGATGCTGCTTGTCACTTGCTGCTGCTTTGATATCTTGCTGCCTTCTGTCTGCCATGAACTGTTCCTCCTCTGCAACCCCCCTCTGCCATGCCAACCTGCCTTGGAGTCAGCCAACTATGAACTGAAACCTCTACACACTGCGAGCTATAGTAAACCTTTCCTCCTTTAACTTTGGGTATCAGGTATTTTGTCTCAGCAATGATAAAACTAAGACAAATGCTAATATAGCCATTTGAAAAATTAAGTATAAAATGTTAAGGATTTGGGCCAGGCATGGTGGTACACATCTGTAATCCCAGCACTTGGAAGGCTGAGGCAGGAGGGTTGCCGTGAGTAGTTCAAGGCCAGCCTCGACTACATAGCAAGACCCTCTCTCAAAAAACTAAAAAAAAAAAAAAAAAAAAAAAAGTTAAGGATTATAGTAAAATTCTTTTTACAGTAGTGGTCAAAAGAGGAACTTCTTCCAGCATAATGCTGAACAATAAAAAGGGAAATAATTAACAAATATCAGAGTCAATTCAAATGGTTCTTCCATTAAGAGATGACACTAGCATTCTTTTAGTACTAAGTGTTTTGAAATCACATTCAAACAACAATGAGAGGGTTTTGCATTGTTTCAGTCACATTCGTCTGGTGCCTTTTTATCCAAACTCAATCATCTGCAGGTTACATGAAAGATTAAAATGTGTAGGTATGTTAAGAAAGACTAAGCGGTCTGTGTAGGATATCTACACACTGCATAAATGCTACTGTGCTCTAAACCTACAGTAACACTTTTATTTCATTTTAGGAAAATGTAGTTGAAGGAGACATGCTTAGTGCCAATTAATACAGAAAAACTGTTATTGTTTTAGCTAGCTTTAAAAATCCCAATCAGACTGAGCACTGGCTCAGTAGCAGAGCACTTCCCCAACACATCCCAGGCCCTGGGTTTGATCCCAGCACAGCTAAAAGAAAGAAAAAAGTCAGGCTGAAGTTATTATTATATGAAATAATATTTTCAAATGCTTAACAAAAATAGTGCTATGTACCAAAAAAAAAAGTGCTGTGTGGGCTGGGGATTTAGCTCAATGGCACCATGCCTGTCTGGCAAGCACAAGGTCCTGAGTTTCATCCCCAGTATCAAAAAAAATTGTGCTATTTATACACAATTATAAAAGTAAGTGATTTGTGAAAGAATATTCATAGTTTTTCCACTACCACTCAGTAACTTTAAATCAGGAATTCCTTCCACTAGATGCATTAAGAGAATCCAAATCCAGTCTTCCACTACCAAACAATACAAACGACTTTGCCTACATCCTATCTTCTAAGCAGTCCAGAAGCACAAATGGGTGCCTGGAGGGGGCCAGGGAAGTGCTTCATGCTAACCATCTAGCTCATCCACAATTAGAAATGAACACCAGGATAATTTCATACCAGGAAATAGGAATTTTAAAAAATTCATTTATGCATAAAAATGGTACTTTTAGGGCCAGGGATTTAGCTCAGTGATTCCGCCACCTGCCTCGCAAGTGCAAGGTCCCAAGTTCGATCCCTGATACCAAAAAAAA
>NW_004624730.1:57174603-57193567 GCF_000247695.1 Heterocephalus glaber
AAAAAAAAAAAAAAAAGGTACTTTTACAATTCAAATATGAAATATGAGATTCAAGTAAATCACATTGAATAATAATAATGTACTTTATCCTTGGGAATAAAAAAGGGATATATATTAAAAGCAGACAATCTAAAGAGAGACTCTAGATAAAAAAAACTAAAATAGGTTTATCTCAGAAGGCACTCAGTTTGAAGCAAGAATAAAAAACAGAATTGGCTGATAGCAAACCAAATACAAGATTATTTAAAAGAATGATTAAAAATTCTACCTTATTTGTTGTATAGCTGTCCCAAATAATTAATTTTCCATCTTGGGAAGCACTGACTAGGAGCCTGGAGGAACAAACACACAAAAAATTTGATACTTACAATTTCCAAGAAAAAAAAAGAGTTTAAGTTAGTTATATATTACATTAATGTAAGACAGTTTAGAAAACAAAAATACAATTTTTCTAACAGAAACTCGATACTAAAAATATTCTTCCAATTTAAAAAAATGTACACTGTGTACCATAAATTTTGAGCATAAACCATAAACTTAGCAACTCCCTAAACATGTCTTTGGTTATGACTCAATTTCTCCATGGTGACAACATTGCAGCTATTATTCAAGGCTTTGGTAGATCTTAGCTGATTGGTGTAGTGTATACAATCTACTTAATGACAACAGAGAACATACAGGCCTACAGCCATACTTCATCAACTGAGAGCCTCTGGCCCCTGGGAAGCAGTGTGACAGGAATGCAAGGCACACCTACCTCATGCTCGCATGGCCTCTACCATCTAATAGATGAGACATTCAAGTATCCTTATAATAAAGCAAGTGAAAATTGCCAAAAGACTAGTATAAAAGAAATAGTGCAGGAGAGTAAAAGAGGAATGAATAACTGAGTTGAATTAATTAAAAAATGCATCTTGGGGCCAGGGATTTAGCTCAGTGGTTTCATCGCCCGCTGTGTAAGCACAAGGACCCGAGTTTGATCCCTGGTACCAAAAAAAAAAAAAAAAAATGCATCTTGAAAACAATGCATTTTGGAGAGCTAAAGACAGATAAGTCTGTATTCTCAAAGGAGGGTAAGTACCACTGATGACAAGAGGTAGGAAAATACAGTGGGTGTTCCAGGAATTGGGAGTCTTTCAGTTGTGTAGAGTTTGTGAGGAACAGGAGGAATATGTTGAGAAAATATCAGACAGATCAAACTGCACAAAGTTCTATTTGCCAGGCTAAGGAGTATGAATTTTTAAGTAATTACTAGTCAATAAAATTTGTTCTGGAATTTTGTTTTTCACCATGACGTAAAATTCAAAAGACACAAAAGGATCTACAGTGAAAAAAACACCTTGATATGCCTACTCCTCAGCTTCTTAGTTCCCTTCCCTAAAGATAAATAAAAACATAGGTTATTAGTGTTATAGACTTCACTTGTTTTTATCAAAAGGAAAAGCTAATGGTAGAATACGGGATAGAATCTAAGGACAATGTTTCAAAATTCAACTGGCATCATCAGTACATGAGATTATTAAGTAAGGAGTTGATAATCAGACAATGTGAAATAGGTTCCTGGGTGATTGTCTTGTTTTTGAGAAAATTTTCTAAAAGCAAAGAACTAACAGTTTCAAGTGATTGGGTTTGCTGTATCAACAAAACAAATTATCTTTATCTTAAAAATTTTTAAGAAAAATGTAACTTTGCCCTACCTTTATGTCATCAATTATATAATTTTATCTATCTTCTTCTAAGAGTTACATGCTGTATATTGATATATTCAACTATCCCATTTATATCACAGAACATTAAGTAAGGGAGGCTTCCTCTATTTAAAATCTTAGTGTCTCCTGGAAGCAGATAATGAACTATTTTTTTTTCCAGTGGTACTGTGTCGGGAGCAATGCTACATAATTTTAGGGAAAAATCATTTGGTTAGCCTAGTTCTCTTGCCTACAGCCCAGCTATGGAATTCCAAGACATAATTCCATTTTGGCCTCCGGTCACAACTAAGACCTCAATGATCCGGTGATGCTGTGATTCTCCAGGACAAGAAACATCCCGGGAGCTGAAAACATCCTGGGAGGAACAAACATCTACTCAGTTCCTCATTGTTCTTGGACTGTTACCATCTTATTTACGCAGGATGTACTGAACTCTGTGCGAGTCATTTGTTACATGTTTCTCCTGATGTACTGAATAAAAGTTGCAGTAAGCTACTGGCTTTCGTCTTTGCTGCCCAGAGCAGCACTGATCAGACCCAAAGCTCAGCTTCTTCTCAGTTTCATTTTTCTACCTTTCCTGTAATTCGCCTTGTGCTGCCGTGGCTCAAAGCAGACTAGGACTTACTGCAGAGGTGCTAGTAATGTCCCCTTTCCCTGTTCCCTACAGTACTGAGGATTGATTTCGTTGGCTTGGACATTATCCAATAAGATAACCAAATGAAAGGAACAAGTCAGCCACTGTGGCAGCAGGCAGACCTGCTAACGCCAAACACACCGGAAAAAGCACAGGTTGCACTGCCACCCTAGAGACAAAGTGAATTGTGGTCACCAAACCACCTAAACCGCAAGCCAGGTAGGTATGAGCCAGCTGTGTGCATATGCACTTTCGGATGCTGATACCACACATTCAGGCACTTGCATTTATAGATTGCACTGGGGGAGTAAAAGATATATTCAATGCAAATAACCTGTTTCACATAATCTAACCTTTGTGAATTTAGGAAAGAAACAGCAATATTCACTAACTAGCACACAGAAGATGTTCAATAAATATTTGTATATTAATTGAAATTTCAAGGTTATTAATATTTCAACTGCTGTGGGTATATTGAAAAACAAAGCATAATATCCCATTGCAAAGAAATGAAATCCTCTCCTAAACTGCTTTTCAGATCATTTGATAAAGGATTTTTTTAGAGGTAAAAGTTTTTAAACTTTCAGGGAGGGGTAGAGCACTTGCTTAGCAAGCACGACTCCCAGTTTGATCCCCAGAGATCCCCCACTTCAAAGAAAGAGCTTCAGTATTCTCAGTGAAAGCAAAATGTTCACATTGGATGCATGTTCTACAAACACTTCATAGTATAGTTGTAAAATAAAAGAAATAATGATTAAGAAAAAATAATTCTGGTGACAGTTTGTAAATGAGAGGCACAAACCTTGAGTCATATCCCCAGTGCATGGCATAGATTTTGGCGAGGTGGCCCCTCAGCGTACGTCTTGTTCGCATCTGTATTCGACCCACAGAGTCCATATTTGATGTGATCTTTGTAAGGCAACAAAAATATTATTCTTTACTTTCAATATAATTTATGAGTTTATTTCAACTAGAAACAATTAGTAGATAAAAGACATAAAATTTATAGTAACGAGATAATTTAATATATAATTCCACAGAATTATGGGATCAAAATATTGCTCATGAAAAACTATGTTTAATTTAAAATAATCCTAGATGCTATCACAGGTAAGAATATTTTGTCAGACTATTAACTAAAAAGAGTAGATATACCTCTTTAGAAACCAACCACACTAGAGGCTAGCATGGGTAAAGGAGACCAAGGGAGACTGAGTAGTGGTTACAGATAAATAGATTCTATGGCACAGTAGGGCAACCATGGTTTACAACAACCTACTGTATTTTATAAAGAATTAACAGACAGGAGTTCAAAGCTTCCCAACAAAAATAAATGAGAGGGAAAAGCTAATTATCCTGATTTGATCTTCACACAAGATATATATAAAATTATCACACTGTACTAACAAATATGTACAATTATGTGTCAATTAAGAAAAAGAAAAAAGCCACAAATAAAAATCTAGTATACATGATCAAAGAACATTTATACATTTTGTGTATAAGAAAGCCTGCTTCAGGGCCAGGGATTTAGCTCAGTGGTTCTGCCGCCTGCCTCACAAGCCAAGAACCTGAGTTGCATCTCCAGTTCCAAGAAAAGAAAAAAGAAAAAGAAAGCCTGCTTCATATGTATATAGCACATAAAATATTTCCTTAACAAAAGTGATCAATATTAACTGAAGTAACAAAATCTTCCTAAGAGTTCCCATAAGAAAAACTAATGGCAATATACCAAAAGGAATAAAAAATACTTAAAACAAGTACAAACTAGATGAATCTACATATTTTTATAGCATTTATTTTTTCCACAGGGTTCTATTTTAAGAGTGTGTTTGTATACACACACACACACACATTTTTTTTGTGACAGGGTCTCACTATGTAGTTCAGGTTGGCCTTGAACTTGCTGAGATTCTCATCTCAGTATTTTTAGTGCTGTGACCACAGATGTGTGCCAATGCACCTGGCTTAACAGTGTATTTTAAAAACCTTGCAAGTGCAAGGTCCTGAGCTCGATCCCTGGTACCAACAAAACAAAACAATAAAACAAACAAGAACACATGTACTGTATAAATTACAAAGTATTTTTTTAAATTACAAAGTATTTTACGTAAAGATTTCATTTGATTTTTCAATTAAATACTAATAAAATAATCTGAATGTCATCTGTGTCAGTGTCAATTTATTTCATGGGAATTATTAAAATGAATTGAAGGAAAAAAAACTTTACCTGAACAAGTGTTGCATCATTACATGCTTTCCTAGCATCCTGAAATAAAGAAAGAGGATTATTACATATGATTAAAATGATACGTTTTTTTGAGACAAGGTTTCACTATGTAGTTCATACTGGCTTTGAACTCATTATGTACCCCAGGCTGGCCTTGAACTTGCTCCTATTCTCCTGCCTCAGCCTCCCAAGTGCTAGAATTACAGGTGTGTACCATATGACTCTAAAATTTTTTTTAAAATTCACACTTTAATGATTTTAAGGTATATAATTCAGTGATTTTTAGTATATTCACAATGTTGTACAACACCATCACTATCCAATTCTAAAACATTCCCATCATCTGCAAAGACAGCCTTTCATCCTGATTCCCTTTCCTACCATTCCAAAGCAAACACTAATTTATTTTCTTTTTCTGTGGATTTCCGTACTCTTGGGAATTTCATATAAATGGAATCATACAATATGTAGCCTATGCATCTGGTCTCTTTCACTTAGCATTATGTTCAGGATTTAGCCATGTTATACCATTAACTAGCACCTCATTCCTCATGGCTGAAGAGTATTCCATGGTATGTGTATACCATATTTTGTTTATCTTATTAATCAAAAGTGGTGGGTACAGGTTTCCATTTTGTGGTTATTACTAATAATGATGCTATGAACATTAATATGTAAGTTTTCATGTGTACTTAGGTTTTTAATTTGTTGGGATATTACTGAAGAGGGTGACACAGTAACTCTATCAAACTTTTTTTTTACCAGCTGCAACCATTTCCCATTCCCACCAACAATGTATTAGGGCTCCAATTTCTCAATTTCTTCATATCCACATCAACATTTTTTATGGTCTATTTTTAAAATTAGCCGTCTCAGCAGGTGTGAAATGGTTATCTCATTGTGGTTTTGATTTTTTCTCTAATGATTAATGGTGTTAAGAATCTTTACATGGATTCACTGCTACACTGATATTATATAATATAGATATTATATATAATCTATTTTAGAAAATGTCTATTCAAAGTTTTGTCAATTTTAAATTGGGTTGTCTTTTTATTGGGCAGTTGTAGGAGTTCTTTATATATTTTGGATACTAGACCCTTATAACAAACATTTTCTCCCATTCTGTCAGCTGCCTTTTTCTTTTGATAGTGTTCTTTGACACACAGTATTTATTTAAAAAAATTTTTTTGAGTTAAGGTGCTGCCATGTTGGCCAAGCTAGCCTTGAAGTCAAGATCTCCCCATCTTGTCCTTCTGAGTAGCTGGAATTATAGGCATACATTATCACTTCCACCCAAGTGTATGATTTTGATGGATTTCTGTTTCTTTCTTTTGTGGTTTGTACTTTTGGTATCATGTTTAACTGCTAACTCAAGAATATGAAGATTTATAGTAACTATGTTTACCTCCAAGAATTTTACATTTTCACATGACATTTAGGTCCCATTTTGAGTTAATTTGTGTATGTAATGTGAAGTAGGAGGTCCAACTTTCTTCTGCATATGAATATGTAGTTCTCCCAGTACCATTTTTTTTGGTTTTTTGTTTTTGTTTTTGGTACCAGGAATTGAACTCGGGACCTTGCACTTTTAAGGCAGACACCGGAACCACTGAGCAAAATCCCTGGCCCCCCAGTATCATTTATTGAAAAATCTATTCTTTTCCTATATGCTGTTAAAAGTCCTTGTTGAAAAATCAACAGACCACATGGACTTAGTTGTGGAATCTCAGATCTTATATTATTATACAAATATATTTTTGGTTTATAATTAAAAGATTTCTTAATAGGTGTACTCCCTAATTTTAAATCATCTAATTGACTTAATAAGCCTACAATACTCAGAGTTATATTTATTACTAAGTTTCAGCAGAAAGCAAGAATTTTGAGTTTCTATTTGTTCTGGCATCTAAAAGTTGAGGAGATAAGAAGGCTGCTTATATTGTAATATACCCCAGGTCATTTCAAAATACTAGATAAAGCCCGGCCTCATGGTGTATGCCTGTAACCAGCTACTTGGGCAGCTAAGACAGGAAGATCACAAGTTCAAAGCCAGCCTAGGCAACTTAGTGAGATCCTATCTCAGACTAACATAAAAAGGGCTGGAGATACTGGTCAATGGTAGAGTGCTTGCTTAGCAAGTCCAAGGCTCTGGGTTCAATCCTCGTTACTTAAAAAAAACACAAAATACTTCTTTAAAATGTTTTATAAATACATGGTATCCACACAATTATAATTATTGACATTAGAAAGAAAATATTTTTTTTTTTGGTACCGGGGATCGAACTCGGGTCCTTGTGCTTGCAAGGCTAGCAGTGGAACCACTGAGCTAAATCCCCAGCCCCAGAAAGAAAATATTTTAGATTCAATACGCAAACAATTATCTTAGGATTCTTTCTTTGGTACTGCATATCAAACCCAGGGCCTTGCATATGTTAAGCACCTACTTTACTGCTAAGCTACATCCTCAGACACAGGAAACTAATATTTTAAAAAAAGACAATCAACATGTTATTACTGCCTTCCTGTCTAATTTAATTTCCCATCAGTCCCTGCATACAACTTGTGCTTTACACTTATCACGGAATTCTACTTCCTCAGGAGATCTAAGCTCTTCTCTCTCCTAAAGTCTTGGAAAATACTTCTTTTTATGTAATAGGCAACAATTTACTCTAGCGTCTCTATTTTTATATAACAAATTTCCTGCACGTAAGCAGGTGTTTATGCCTAAGCATTACAAGGAAGACTTTCAAAAAGACCTTAAATTTTCATACAAATTGAAGGGAATGTAATGAAGCAGAAACCAATGTAACAAAATGAGAGGCAGAAAAATAATATATTTAATAAGCAGCTAAACATTTTATTTAGTTGCTGGGGACTGAACACAGGCTCCACATGTGCTCATTGAGCTATAGCCTCAGCCCTGACAAAAAATGCACAAATCAAATTTATCAGTTAATATCAAATAGGGGCCGGGGATTTAGCTCAGTGGTTCTGTTGCCTGCCTCAAGAGTCCAAGGACCTGAGTTCAATCCCCAGTACCAAAAGAAAAAAAAAAAAAAAATCAAATAGAGAATTTGTAGAAAAGCTAGACTTAATTCTCCCCCCTGAAAGGTTAGAGTGGTATCTTTAACTTTGTTTTTTGCCTATGGTGCTTGCCTAGGACATTCTCAGCAAAAAGAAGCCACACAATATTTGTTAGGTAAAATGTTGCCCTGCAGCAAAGAACGGATGGAAGGCATGGTATTTCTGGCTGTCCTCTGAATCATCTATAAACATTTAGAATATTTCTATGTAAGGCTGTTCACAAGTAGTTGTACAAAAATATGATCGATTCTCTCACTCTTAGCCAAATTGCAGGTTTAGAGACCTCATTTGGCAAGGAATAATTTAGCCCACTTTCCTACAATTTAAAGAATTTCCAGAAATGAGAGTGATGGCCTGGGACATGTTTTAAAAATGGTACAGTTGGAGACTAAATTCTAAAAAAAAAAAAAAGTTTCTCTGTTTCAAACTTTATGAAAATAGCTATTGTTTAGGGCGTCTTTCTTGATCCAGTTATCTGGTAAAAATTTGGGTGAACATGGTGTGTCAGGCACCATTCTATGCACCATTTATATAGCAGTGGATAAATAGAAAGTCTCTGCCACCATACAGCTTACATTAATATTAAAAATTTAAAACTATAAATAAAAATTATTGATCTACTTTAAAACTCAGTACCAAAAAATTAAAACATTGTGTTGAAATACAAGAATTCTCCAATATCTTAGCAGCAGTTACTTGCAAGTTTACATTATTAAAAAAATCCATTTATTTATATAAATAAATAAATATATTTATGAACAATAGTGTTGTTCATTGTAAAATTGTGTATTAAAAAATTCCATATTGTCCACTACAACAAAAAATGTAAGATCTGATATTAACATTTGTGCAAAAGAAAAGAAAAGGTGACACATTTCTTGTTTTAAATCAAAGAAGTAACAATTACAAAAAAACACAAAATTTTAGCTCTGCATGATGTGGCAGAAGCTAAAGGAACCAGGTTTGCTAAAGTAACTGTGGTGGCTACTGAGGTGTATCCCAGTATAGTATACCAGTTACTGCATTTTTTATTGATAACCTAAAGAAAAGAGCTGCTTTTTGACTTTTCGTATTTAAATTTTTCAATGAAATAAAAATACTTATATAAGCATCTAAAAAAGAAAACAATGTGTTTTCTCTATTTGTGTTGTTTAAAATGAGTCATTTATTGTATTAAATAGCATACATTCTATTAAATCATGAAATTACCTTATAGTTGGGTAAAAAAAAATAGTAAGATTTTTGGAAAGGAGGAAAAGAAGGAGTTCTTTAAATATAGTGTGACAAGATTAAAGTCAGGAGAAAAGTGCATTGTATTTTACATACACAAAGTCACTTGAAGTCATGGGATATGATTCAGTGAACACCTGTGCCCACAACATTGAACTTGGGAAATGATTAAGACACACAATTTCCTATGCAAGTACAAGTAAATATAAAACACAAGAGCAAATGTACACAGGGGAGTATAAAATACAAGGAAGACTATGATTATCTCTGTCACAGAAGTCTAAAGTGTCCCACAAGTAATGAACTGCCACTCATTTGTATTAGTCTAAGTCCTTTATATGTTTAATCCTCTGTGCAAACCTATAGAGTAGGCATTGGTATTTCTGCTTCACAACAAACACACTAAGCACCAGGAAAGTGAGGAAACTTGCCTATGATCACAAGTATTAGAAGGAGTCCATACACATGCACCATGCCATGTTGCCTTCTATTAAGTGAAAGAGAATAAATCCAACAGGAGGACTCTCATAAGGCTTTTAAAGGAGGAATAGGACTCAATGAACAGGATTCCAAACAGCAAAATTAGACCACAGGCAATATAATTCCAGGCAAAGGAAACAGTCTGATAAATGCCAACGAAGTAAGAAAGTGCAATGCATGGTTCAGGGAATGGCAAAATGGCACCCAAGCTGGTGTGGCTACAGCACAGGCTGAAGGGAAGGATGTGAAATACACCTGGGAGACAATGCACCCTAAGTGACAAAGCACATATCTGGTCTGAATCCTGGATCTACTACTCATCCTGGATCTCATGTTACCTTGGAAAGTTATTTAATCTCACTGAGCCTTGGTTTCTTCAACTATAAAATGAAGCAACACCAGCTACTTCACAGGGTTGCTATGAAGATTAAATGAGATGGACACATGACCACACATTTGGTCAATCATCAGTTGCTCCTGCTCAGCATCTCGAGTAAGTGGCACAAAACAGAGAACGTAGGGAATTCATTCTGGTGGTGGCAGTACAGGCTAAGCATTTCTAATCTAAAAATCCAAAATCTGAAACTTTTTGGGGACTGTTATCATACCACAAGTGGAAAATTTCATACCTGACCTCAGGTGACAGGTTACAGTCAAAATGTAGGCACACTAAAAATATGTAAAATTACCTTCAGGCTGTGTGTATAAGGTATGTAAGAAACAAAAAATTCATGTTTAGACCTGGGTCCCATCCTCAGGATATCTCATTATGTGTATGCAAATATTGCAAAATTCCCACCCATCCCCCCCCAAAATTCTGAAATCCAAAAGACTTCTGCTCCCAAGCATTTCGGATATGGGATATTCGACTTTAACATCTAATTGGGAAATCAGCTTGTCAAGTCTTCGATCATCTCAAGCAAAAGAAATCCCTCCTTTGTTTTGACAACTTTGTTCAGACAGGTACAATATCAACTCAGAGTCATTATTCACAATGAAATCATCAACTTCCTTGAATCCCCGTCAACCGTGCTTATAATGACCTCATACTCACACAGCAACATTTTTCTGGTGTTTTTCAGCCATCCTTTGTTTTTCTTCCTCCTCTTTTTTTTTTTTTTTTTGTCATATCTCTGTTTAGATTTTATTCTTTACTTTTAAATCCATAAAGCTCTTTTGAAATAGCTAATGAAAAAGAGTCATATTGGGCAAGGCCATAGCCATGTTCCAAGTTATCAGAGACTCTTCCTGCTTTGTTGCTAAAGTTCTTTATCTGTAAGCTGTTCTAGCCTTTGCCTTTTTGTACAAAAAGAAATCAGGCAGCTAACAGATGACTCACAATTTGCTCTTTCCTCCACCCTGCTCACCAAGGGCCTTATCTATATCCTTTCATTCTTAGCTCTACCTTCCTTGATATCCCTTGGTGGCAGCAAGGTCCAAGCAAGCATCTGTCGCATTGTTCCAAAGAAAGAATTGCTGGAGTTGTCCCTTAGAGAGTGTGCCCTCCTCCTATGAGGAGGCACCTTCTGCTGCAGGCACCTTTTTTCCCAGCTGTCCCTCATGATGTTACATTGCTGCATTTGGCAACTCTTCCTCATCCTATTCTTGTTTCAAGTTCTAAGAGCATCTAAATTTTGTTAAAGTTAGAGTATTTGGCCAGGTGTGGTGGTGCATGTCTGTAATTCCAGCACTCAGGAGGCCAGGCACGAGAATTGTAACATGTTTGAGGCCAGTTTGGGCTACAAAGTGAGTTCAAGGCCAGTCTGAACTATGTAAGACCCTGTCTCAAATTAAAAGCAAACGAAACCAAAACAAAACAAAACACCCACCAAAAGCAAGCTAGCTAGCTAGCTTACAGCCTTCCTTTCTTTTTTTTTTTTTTGAGACGCTGTCTTGCTATGTATTCTAAGCTGGCCTTAAACTTACTATGTAGCACAAGCTGGTCTGGAACTCACAGGAAAGCCTCCTAAGTGCTGAACTACAGCAATGCTCCCTCATGCCTGGCTTGAGTATTTTTTTTATCCTCTTTACTGTTCTGAATTGATTTCCAAAATTAAAAGACATTAGACATCTTAATTCTACCTCCTATAATTTTTTTCCCCATTAAGTTTATTGGTACGTTTTAGGTATAAAATACAGTTATATTCACCATTAGGATGTTGTACCTTAACATGATGTATCTTGGTTCTTATTTTTTCCCCTTCCCCTGCCCTCCCTTTCCTATTTGCAATACCTCCTATAATTTTTAATGGTGCAGCAATCTAATGTTTTAGAGATTAACATTGTCCTAATATATGTAATATCTGCCTTCCTGTACTGTACCAAAACATCTATGATTCTAGGTGTATGAGTAAGAAGAGTATTATGTTTGTTTTTCAGCAGGGGGTGCAGATATATTATTAACTTCTCAGGACACAGAAGCCATTTGTCCGTACTGGTACTTCTTAGGAATGATTTGGGAAAGACTTTTAGAGGCATGTTAAAAACAAGTTGACCATTTTAGCCTTATAAATCATTTAATATGTGTAGACTGATGAACCAATAAACAAATTTCATACATTGCTGTTACTAAATAAAAGCATTAAAATTTGGAAATGAAAAAGTTCTCACCTGGATCTGATTCCGCAGCTGCTCTGCTTCCTGCCTCAACTGTTCCAGTTCACTCATCCTTTCAATTTGTTTAATTCAGGGATCACCAAAGGAAAGCAACTGTTAAAAAAGAGGGATGGAGAGATTCAGTGTTCCATCTGCATCTTAATCTGCTTATAAAATACTGACATATAACTTTTTAATTCTTCTGAAACTCAAATGAAATAGTCAATTGTTACTGGAACTTAAAGTTGGTTAGAAATATAGATCTAGATTATTCAGAGAAGGTTTTATAGAGGAACGCGGACGGACATTGGCAATACCAAAAATCAAGTCACTTATGTCAAACCCTCACAAAATAGAGTCAGAGGCCATGAAAGAGGAGCCCTCCACAAATGCTAATGAAGGAACCATTTCAGGAATTCCTCAAAAGCACAGTATTTTAGATGAGCCATGTGTGCATGGAAACTTGCCCAATCAACAACTGCCTCACACAATGAGTTAAATGCTACTCCTGCAACAAGCCTCAGTAATCAACGGTCTTTGTTTCAAAACAATCTACGTGAGCGTGTCCCTTTTTTCTTTTAGGTTTCCCTTGCCCCAACCTCCTCTGATGTATCTATGGTACCCCTAAAGCATATATATTTACTATTCTAGGGGACAAAAAACCACCTTTGTTTTGGAGACTTGGTTATTTCATTCATTTTAGGTTTTCAGTGATCAGAAGATGGAAGCAAAATCTTGAGTTGAGTATACACTTCATCTTAGCCAAAAGGCCAAGAAGCGATTGAGTTGAGTATATAAGACTGGATTATAGGAGTCAGAACTACTGGAGACCCTGCAGTTAGGTTCCAGTCTCCTGCCCAGTATACGACAGAGGCCTGAGAAAAAAACCAAAAGACAGAACTAGGAGAGAAGGCAGGGTGCCAGGACGACCAATGCCTGTGCAACCAACAAAGGTGATGGCCAGTCCAAGACACTGATTTTTATTGGTAATCAATTGGGGTAAAGATGAACTATGTGTGAAGATGGGCAGTTGTGCAGTTTCTGTGGAAATTAATGTCTAGTTGATCTATTTGTGACAGTGTAAATACCAAACAGTTTCTCTAGTGTGAGAAACTGAAAGTGTAAATAAGGACTAAAAGGTATAATAGATAATGTGAAATAGGAAGAAAAGGAGCAAAGGGGAAGGGGAGTGGGAGGGGTAGGGGAAAGGAAAAAAGGGAATGGACTTAATATGGGAAAATGGCAACACTTTGTAAATAGGGAAGGATGGAGGATTGAAGGGAGGGCAGGGGAATGGGGAAAAAATAAGAGCCAAGAGAGATTATGTAAAGGTGCAAATTTCCAACGATGAATGTCATTATATTGTATACCTAAAATGTACCAATAAAATTAATTTTATAAAAGAAACTAATGTAAGCAAGGCTCGTGAAGGCCAAAACAAAGCGTTCTCGAATTAGGAACAGAATAGACAAAATATATGGTTGTAATTAGAACACTGTCCTTCTAGAAGGCTTTAGTTATGGTAATGGAATTTGGGTGCTAGTTACACTGACTTTGGCGCAAAGGCTTTGAGCAGACTCACTTCTCAGAACAAGCCAATTGTGGGGCTAACTCTTCACAGCCTGCACTGCTTACAGCCTGCTTTGCGCATAATCAATATTACAGTCTCCCACAAGAACTATATAGGAGTCCAGAGAAATACTTTACAATAGCTCAAAGGGAAGCAATATACATCTCCACTTGGATGTCTGTATATGCACCTCAAACTTAGTACTTCAAAACTGAATCCCATCTTATTTACTTTTAAATAATTTCTGATGCTTAACCTTTTCAAAATACGTGGTTCAAACAAGGTGAAGAAACAACAACCAAATCCCACCCCACCTCCGAGGATTCCTTATTTCAGTAAACGGCAATTCCATCCTTCAACCATTTAAGCTGAAAATCTTAGAATCTTCCTTAGTATCTGTTTCTTTCCTACCTTTTCCACCTAATCCATCACCACATTATGTCAATTATGCCTTTAAAACTTATCCAGGATCTGACCAATTCTGATTACTTCCACTCTACTACTTTGGTCTCACCTGGTCTCCTTAAAAACTGCCCTTAACCACTCTTCAGTCACGTTAAAATACTGTGCAGTATAGCAAGTGGTGATGCTTTTAAAATACAAGTCACTCTACTTGCCTTAAGTCCACTCAGAGTAAAGCCAAACTCCACTACAGAGCCGTGCACAATTTCTCTCTTAAATATCTACCCTGCACATACATCTGACCTCCTTTTCCCTCTCTCCACCTGCCTTCTTTCCTCCAGCTACTTAAAGCTTTCTTGATGATTCTTAAACACACAAGGAAGGCTCCAGTCTTGTTATCTTTGTGTTCACTGTTCCCTCGGCTTGGACCACTCTTGCCCGATATTTTCATTGCTTGTTCCTGATGTTGCTCAAATGTTACCCTCTCAGAGGTGCCTTTGCTGATAGCACACATGTACCCAACCACTCTCCCAACTCTAGGCCACCTGCCCTGTTTTATTTTTCACTGTAAGAGTCAACACTATTGAGTATGTATTTACTTAAATTGTGCTCTGTTTCCTCCTGATAAAAATGTAAGCTCACTGAGGCAGGTTCTTTGCTATTCTTTGTTACATGCCCAGCACTTAAGATGCCTTGGTCTCCAGTAAATAAGGTTCCCTGAAACAGCTTAAGAAATAAAGGAAAATTCATTCTAAAGAATTAGGATAAACCACAGAACCAAAAGGAAGGAATATTACTATTTCAGGAGCAGATTAGAGACTCTCTTATCATTGTCTTTTTTTTTGGTACCAGGGATCGAACTCGGGTCCTTGTGCTTGCGCAGCAGGCGGCGAAACCACTGAGCTAAACCCCCGGCCCCTATCATTGTCTTTTTACATCTTATTTTTCAAATCAGGATTCAGTTAAGGACTACCAATACATTTTCTCATTATTCTCTAAGGCTCTCCATCTAGAAGTATCCTTTTCTTGCTTCTTTTTCTCTATGATGCTGATTTAAGAGAGACTGAGACACTTGTTCTTAGGATGTCCAACATTGGGTTACCTTGTTTATCCTCTATACTGCCTATAACCTGAAAGTTACATCTGGAAGTTAGAATATATTTAGGTTCAAGACATGAATTTGGCAAGAATCCTAGATGATGCTACCTCTTC
This sequence comes from Heterocephalus glaber, assembly GCF_000247695.1. Next base: position 57,189,753 of record NW_004624730.1, read on the forward strand.
ACACTACAGTGCATCAGAATGAACTTCATGTTGTGACCTTATTAGTGAAGCTAATTTTGGTCAGTGTGTTCTGGTGTTAATAGTGTAATCTTTCTATTATAATGTTCATCACTTTCATCCAGCAAATAATCTGTGAAGAGCCTCTGGTTTTCAACTGGATCCCTACCATCAGCAGTTAAACACACCCAAGTTGCCCCCTTGTATGTGGGGTGGGTGTGTGTGTGTGTGCGTGCTGGAGGTATGATTCAAGTGGGCTCAGGTACAGCTCACACTGGCAGTAGACCTTGGCATCATCCATGTACTGCTTTTTGAATGTAGGAATTATAGGATCATGTCAGCTTCCACCAGATTTTAAAGGAAAACTTCAGTGGCCTGGCAATGTGCTGTGAGGCCAGAGTTATACAGGGCCACATATAATGGAGATGTGGGAATAAATTTGCAGTGGAGACTCAAAGAAGGGAAAGATACCAGTAAATGTGCAGTGCTCAAGTGGGAAAGCTGCAAGCAGCATGCAAAGCCCACCCAACAGAGTGCCCGTGGGGGCTAAAACTTCCACCAAGGCTAGAGGAAGAAGCTGCAGAAGCTCTTTGGAGCCCACATTCTGCCATTACTGTGCATCGGATGCCAGATGTGGAGCTTTAGGATTTATTGTTTGCCCTGCTGGATTTTGTTCTCCTTAATATTTTTCTTATTCCTGCCTTTTGGAATAAGAGTGTTTACCCTGTACTGCTCCCACCACTGTACTTTGGAGGTATGTAACTTTCATTTTGAGTTTTATAGTGGCTCACAGTTGAGTGTGCCTTGAATCTTGGAAAAGACTTGGACTTTTAAACAATGCTGGAACAGTTAAGACTTTGGGAACACTTGGAGACGGAGTGAATGCATTTTGCATTGTGCAATGCATATGTACTTTTGAGGGTCTGGGTTGGAATGATATGGTTTAGGTAGGAGTCCAGGATGGTGCTGCTGGGAGGTAGTAAAACCTTCAGGAGATGGGGCCTTCTGGGAGATCCTTAGGTGTGGAGACAAAATAGGCCCTAGTTGTCACTCACTCCTCTCCACCTCTATCTGGTCGATTTTTTTTTGGTACCGGGGATCGAACTCGAGTCCTTCCACTTGTGAGGGAGGTGGCAGAACCACTGAGCTAAATCCCCGGCCCTCTAACTGGTGGATTTTGATACCACAGGCCCCAGAAAGAAATCATCCAAACACAGGGAGAAATTTTTGTACTTTCTTTCTTTGGTTTTTGTTTCTTTTTTCCTATCTTTCATGCTCTTTATTTTGGTTCCTTTGTATTTTTCTTGTTTTGCCTTCTCTATTACTTTTACTTAATTCTACTAACTTTTTAAAATTCTTTTTTTTTTTTTGGTACCAGGGATCGAACTCAGGTCCTTGCGCTTGCAAGGCAGGCGGCAGAACCACTGAGCTAAATCCCCGGCCCAAGTGCTACATCTTTTTTTTTTTGGTACCGAGGATTGAACTCAGACCTTGCACTTGTGAGGCAGGCGGTGGAACCACTGAGCTAAATCCCCGGCGCCTAAAACTCTTTAACAGAATTGTTACTTCACTTTTCTCTCCCCTTTCTCATTTTCCTTTTCTCTTTTTCAAATTTTACTTCTTTTACTTTCTCTTTCTCCACTCCTCCCATCATTATTAATATTAAACTCCAGTAATTTTTAGCTATCATTTGACTCTATGCTGTTAATGCTGAATTATTTTCTACTTTTTTTTTTTTCCCTTTGGTACCAGGGATGAAACTCAGGACCCTGCGCTTGGCAGGCAGGTGCTGTGCCTCTGAGCTACATCCCTTGCCCTACTGTTTGGTTTTTGAGACAGGATCTCACTACACAGTTCAGGCTGACCTGGAACTCACTATGTAGCCGAGACTGGCCTAGAACTTGTGATCCTCCTGTCTCAGTCTCCTGAGCACTGGGATTTCAGGTGCGTGCCACCACACCTGGGTTATTTTCTATTGTTAATGGTGGTACAGTTGTTGCTTTTAGTAGATATTTACTGTATGTCAATATATGGTCTGCCCCTGTATCTACATTAATATTGCAGATCTCTTTTCTATTGTTAAGGATGGTATAGTTTGTAGCTATTATCCGTTCTTATGGAATGTCAATACTTGTTTGTCACTGACTATTATTACTGTTGATTTCTATTGTTACTGGTGGCATAATTGTTTAATTGATTTTTAATTGTTTTTAATTGGTATGTCAATACAGTATCTGGTTTGTCTTTCTGTTGTCAACATTACTGAAGTTTGTTTTCTCCTGAGTGGTACTGGGGATCAAAGCCCCAGAATAAAATTTGACACTGAGAAGACCCTCAGATATTACACTGAATAAAGTGAACAGGGTTATAAACACCAAAATATACCCAAACCCAAGGACACATCGCAGGAAGACGGAATCGAACTAAAGAGATCTCCACAGTAGTGAAGTTTCTCTACCTTATCTTCAACCTCAAATACAAAAACAATAGAAACATGAGAGACCAAGGCAACAAGATGCCCCTAAAACCCTTAACTCCCCAAAAGCTGATCTCACAGACACTGAAGCAGAGGAAGCTATAGGCAAAGAACTCAAAAATCAAATGGTTAAAATGTTTGAAGAGATATAAGAAGAAACATATAAGCAAATAAGATGTTCAAAAAGCTGAGAGGATTTAATTAAACAGTTAAAAGGATTTTACCAATAAAATGTTCAAACAAGCTTAAAAAAGAAACAATTTGAGTTAAGAAAAAACAATATGAGACATGAATGAATACTTCAGAAAAAAATTAGCAAGTATGAAAAGAAAGCCAAGTCAGGCATGGTGGCACACACCTGTCATCTCAGCACTTTGGAGGCTGAGATAGGACTGCCCCGAGTTCAAGGCCAGCCTGAACTACACAGAACTACCCTGTCTCAAAAAAGAAAAGAAAAGAAAGCTAGCAGAGATAGATGCTATGAAAAATTCAACAGAAAACATGGCTAGCAGGCTCGAGCAATGTGATGACAGAGACAAAAACAGAAGACAAGGTGGATGCATCAGATCATAAAATCAATGATTCGCTAAAAAGGACAAGATATCCTGCAAGCTGTCAGGTGACTCAAAAAGAAAAAAACCTCAGAGTTATAAAAATAAAGGAAAAATTTAGAAGATGACTCAAAAAGTATGAACAATTGATTCACTGAAAATCAGAGCAGAAAAATTTCCAAATCTAGGGAAAGAATTCAATATTCAAGTACAAGAAGCATACAGAACCCCAAATAGCATGACCAGAAAAGAACCTCTCTACACATCTCATAATCAAAATTCCAGAAATTCCACAAAAGGAGACAATACTAAAAGCTATTAGAGAAAAACAGTAAATAATGTATAAAGGCAAGCTCATCAAAATAACTGCAGATTTCTTAGCACAGCCTTAAAGTCAAGAAGAGCTTGGAGCAAAGTTTTCAAGCTCTAAAAGAAAAAAAATGTCAACCCAGACTTTTTATCTCCTGAAAAATGTGCCTTCAAAATTGATAGAGAAATAAAGACTTATTACAACAAAGAAATCCTAATGAAATACATGACCACTAAACAGCACTGCAGAAAATATTTGAGGGAATCCTAGACAGAGACCAAGAGGTTACCAGCACCAAGGGGCCCAAAGGAAAGTATACATCTAACTAGGAGAATAAACAAAAGGAAAAAAATAAAGGAATCAGCACTCAAAAAATAATGACACAGGGCTGGGGATTTAGCTCAGTGGTTCTGCCGCTTGCCTCGCGTAAGCACAAGGTCCCAAGTTCGATCCCTGGTACCAAAAAAAAAAAAAAAAAAAA
>NW_004624730.1:57193667-57239240 GCF_000247695.1 Heterocephalus glaber
AATAAAACCAAAAAAAAAAAACAAAAAAAAACAACCCAGGGTCTGTCTCCACAAACAACAGCTGACCTGTCTAACAAAGATGGACAGAGAGAGCCGGGGATTGAGCTCATTAGCAGCAGCGCCTGACACACCACCACCTCAAAGACCCAAGTTTCATTCCCAAAAAAAAAAAAAAAAAAAAATAATGACACAGTAGGATTCAATAAACACAACAATAACTCTCAAAGTTAATGGTCTCAACTCCCCAGTTAGAAGACACAGACTGACAGACTGGACAAAAAAGAAAATGCAACCATATATTGCCTACAGTAGACACATCCCATTCAAAAAGAAATACACAAACTGAAAACGAAAGGACGGAAAACCACTCTATTCTAGGAGAGCCTGAAAATAAGCAGAAGTAGCTATCTTGTTTTCTTTTTTATTTTTATTAGTTCATGTTTGCAGTCCATAATGATTACATTCATCATGAGGCGTTGGTACTTGTACTGAAGTATTTTAATCCATTTTACTTCCCCTAACCCTATCTTATTTTTAGACACAGCTGACCTCAAACCAAAACTGATTAGAAGAGAAAAAGATGGCCACTACATACTGGAAAAGGAAACAATTTAACAGGAAGAGATAAGGATTGCAAATATCTATGCATCAAATGTCCAATGTCAAATGTCTGTGTACTCAACTTTGAAAAACAAAAACTACTGGACCAAGATATAGCCATATATCATGTACTGGTACAAATTCCCTACGATAAATGTTATCTTTATGTATATCTAAAATGTACCAATAAATGTTTTGCGTAAAAAAAAGAACAGCTAAGAGATCAACGCAATCATAGCGAGGGACTTCAATACCCCACAGTCACAATTAGATCAACCACACAAAAAAGAAAAAAATCAACCAAGAAACATAGTTAAACCACATCACTGAACACATGGATTTAACAGGTATCTCTAGAGTTTTTATCCAACAACAAGAAAATATACATTTTTCTCAATAGCACAACTTTTTTATTCCTTTTGCTTTTTTGAGACAGGATCTCACTATGAAGTTCAGGCTGGCCTTCAACTCACTGTGTAATCCAGGGTGGCCTCCAACTTGTGGGGATCCTCTCGCCTCAGCCTCCTGAGTGCTGGGATTATAGGCCTGCGCCACTATGCCCAGCATTAGCACAACTTTTTCCAAAACAGACCACACCTCAGGTCATAAAACATGCTTAAGTACAAAAGAATTTAAATAATCCCCTGTATACTATCAGATGGTAGCAGAATAAAGCTAGAAATCTACAGCAAAAGAAGGTACAGAAACTACAGGAGCACATGGATATTAAAAATGTTACTGAAAAAAAATGTTACTGAATAATTAATGGATCACAGAAAAAATCAGGGAAGAAATAAAAAAGTTCCTAGAATCAAATGACAACAGAGGCACAACACACCAAAATGTATGGGACATAACAAAACCAGTTCTAAGAAGGAAGGCTAAAGCTATCAATACACCCATAAAAAAGAACAAAGTGACCCCAAATAAATAACCTAATGTGCATTTCAAGATCCTAGAAAGACAAGAACAATCCAAATCTGAAACTAATAGAAAGAAGTTATAAAAATCAGAGAGAAAATTAATGAAATTGAGACTCAAGAAACAACACAAAGAATTAATGAATCAATGAGCTGGAAGGATGGGAAGGCAATCTAAAGATGGGGGCGCGGAACGAACGGAGGAAAGGGAAGGGGAAGTAAAAAGGACCAAGATGTGAAATGTATATGTACCAATTCCCCCATGATGAATGTACTTACTATGTACTACAAACATACGCTAATAAAATAGAGAAAAAATTCTATACATTATACATTTCACCATCATTTACTGTCCCTTTTTTTAAGAACTTTTAGAGAGATTTGCCTGTACATGACCCCATTTCCTCATGTGAAATTCTGAATTCTCCAACTCTTTCTTATCTAGCAGGCTTCAACTAAGTTTAAACAGGCATGATGGAAAGGAAGTAGGCAGTTAGTTGTAAGGTAAGAGGCTGTCTGAGAAATGCTTCTAAACTGTAAAACCAGAACCCTTGTGATGCCAGTGCCAGACAAGTGCAAACTTTCTTTGGGTAATCTCAAAGCTGCCTTCCTCCCATCCTACCTTCTCTTTCCTTTCTGCTGCTAAAAAGTGAAACTTTGCATTCTAAAAAGAAAAAAAAAAATTTCGGTTTATCACTTAGGAGAACATATTATACAGATTTCATATGTCAATTTTTTTTCTCATCTAATAACTGCTGGATTCCTAACAGTATCAAAAAATGTGAATCTAGCATAAATTTGTAGATTATAAACTACTCCCAGATAAGCCTAGAAGCTAAAAGTAACTTGGTAAAATGAGGCGACAAGATGCCCCAGGTGAAACCTAACATGAGAAGCCTTAGTTAATTGTTTGGTTTTTGTTTGTTTTTGTTGTTGTTTTGAGACAAGGTCTCACTGCGTAGTCCAGGCTGGTCTCGAACTCACCATTATTTATTTAGTTAGTTTACTTGAGACAAGGTCTCACTACATAATTCAGACTGGCCTAAAATTCTTAGTGATCCTCCTGAGTGCTGGGATTACAGGTGTGTGCCACGATGGCCAGCATAAATTATGTTTTGAAGATGAAGTTCCAAAGAAACTGGCAAAGTGTGCATTGACGTGTATGTACATAAAATTAAAGTGCAATAAAAATTTAGAATTCTTGGGGATACTTTTGCATCAAGTATAGTTTAGTAAGTAGTTCCCTCAAACTGTATACCTAAGCAGCATGCTCAAATTCTGAGAGGTGAAGTCCTCTACGGGCACTTATTTTGATCAATAGAAAGCAAAATCATCTTTCTACTGCTTGCCTTCCTGCAGTTCTTTTACAGCCACAGTATAACAAAAGACAAAAGTCAGGAAAGTGGCAAAGCACTTGCTAAAGTTTTATGAACCCAACAGGGGGAAAAGGAAAATATGAAAACTAAGGTGGATGAGGTGGGGAGAAAATCAGTAAGGCAAACTGTCACCCACTACTGAAGAAATCATCCACTGGGCCCCAGACAGGCTGACCAGCTGCAGCATAAATCAGCTCAGAGTCTTCCTTATTTAAAGCTTAAAATAATCATGTTGCCAATCTGCAAGGGAGTAATCCAAAAAAATAATCTCTCACTCACCAGACTTTCCTTGAATTAAAAAGGGAGCAATTATAGACAAAAATAAAAGTTTTCCATCCACACTTGTTACAGGTGTAACAGAAAACTGCGTAGGACTTTTCTCCCAAGACCTCTACCTAGTGCACGGGTTCCAAAGCTGAAGACAAAGAGGTATCAAGCATGCTTTAAAACAATTCTAACATATGGAGCAGAACCTCCCTAAAAGCATAATAACAGCTCAATGATCGACTGCACCCCCACTACCACCACATCTGCTGATGATTTTTATGATTACCCCTAAAAAGACTAAGGATAGAAAGAAAAGTCACCTACAAGAGCCAGCAGCTTTTATTAGATAAGTGCAGTGTGTTTCTGATGTGAAGAGTTTCTCCTTTACCCCTGAGAAAGAGAAAAAGCTTCAGACTAGGAAAGAATACCTGCAAGCTAAAATTCAAATAAAAGATTAACATTTAGAATTTTAAAACCAATTCCCTCAAACTAACAATAAAAACAACTACCAATCCAGTAGAAAAATGTGCAAAGGTCTGAAATGGAAAACCACAGCAGGGAAATCTGTAGAGGCCAATGTACACATAAAATGTTACTGAACCTCAGAAATCAGGGAAATGCAAATTAAAGTAAGATTGAATTTGGGTATCAGTCACCTTCCCATCACTGGGACAAAATACTTGACATGCATAACTCAAAAGAGAGGGTTTTTTTGACTCAGCTTCCTGTGTGTTCAGTCCATGGTTGGCTGGTTCCAAGGCAGGAAGGACATGGAGAAGGAAAGCTGTTCAACCCAACAGGAAGCAGGGATAAGAACAGATCGTGCTTGGGCCAGGAATCTAGCTCAGTGGCGCTGTGCCCACCTGGCAAGAGCAAGGTCCTGAGTTTGATCCCTGGTACCAAAAAGCAAAAAAGAATAGACCCTTCTAGATCACACCCTCAGTAGCCCACCTTTTTCAAACAGGGCCCAGCTTTTGAACACACCAGACTTTTGGAGGACATTTTATATCTAAACCGTAATATTCCAGTCCTGGCTCCTAAAAATCTCATATCTATCTCATTACACAAAATGCATTTAGTCCTAAGAGTTGCCAAAGTCTTCCAAAGTCTTAACAGTTTCAGCACTGTTGAAAAGTCCAAGTCCAAAGTCTCCTCTGAGACTCAAAGCAAACTTAGCTGTGAGTCCATACAATGTCAGAGAGTAAACATTCCCATTCAAAAAGGGAAGAACAGAGAATAGAAAGAAATTGGACCAAAATAATATCAAAATAGAGCAGGACAAACATTAAATCATGTCCAGCACCTGGGACAACTTGTGGTGAGATATGAAATCCAAAGGTTTGGAGAGCCTTTTCCCTATGACTTTGCTGGTTGTCCACACGGACTCTCTTTAGGTTGACTCCACTGGCTTGCTGCGTGCAGTTTCCTCGATAGATGTTCCAGATTCCTGGCATCTCAAACTTCCTGGGGACTCCACTGCATCTGTGGGTTCACTCTCACAGCTCCTCGCATCACCGTCTCAGGGGCACACTGCCTGATCTTCCATGCCTTCCTTTGAAATCTGGGTAGGAGCCTCCAAAACTCCTTAACTCTCATATTCTGCATGCCTGAAAAACCATCACCATGTGGATGATGCCAAGGTCTGCAGACAACCTGAGCTGCAGTCAGGCCTCTTTGAACCACAGAGGCACAGGGCTCTCAGGCCCTTGATGGCTGAGCTGTGGGGAACAGTCTTAAGTGGCAATAAATGAGCAAGGCACCTTGGGGCTCCCCTCATAGTATTTTAAAGGAGTTTACTGTTTTATACCCTTGGGCTTGCAATGAATAGAGTCTGGCCATTTCCTGAGACACCCTCAAGACATATTTTCTATTGTTCTGATACAAAGTACATTAAGTCCCTGACTTACAAACACTGGAGTTGCAAACTTTCATAGGTGTACTGTGTAAGACTTACTTTGTCAGATATGAATGAATCCAACTTACAGACTCTCCCAGAACAGAACTTATTTGTACTGTACTTGCCTTCTTTTTAATACTAATCTTTTCAGCAATCTCACTCTCTTTGGCCCCAACTTTACGGGTACTTCCCTTCTGTCCAAGCTGTACATTCTTCAAATCATTGAGGATCTCCTTTTTGCTGCTGATTGTCACTATAAATCTGGGTAAAAGCAGCCAGCAGTACTCATGCTGCAGCGTGAACATTGGGCTGCCTTGAAGTGTGCCCTGCCAGATTAGTCTATCACTTTTAAATTCAATCTCATACAAAGTCTTAAGACATGGACAAAACACAAATGCTATGCCAAAATGAAACACGCATGGCCTCTATTCGTTTCAAATAGAGTCCTCATTCCCAACTACAGCCTCATGAGCCTCACTTTAATTGTTCACATTCCTATCAGCATTCTGGTCTTCTGAGCTCCTACCAGAATTGCTCATCAAGCTCTATCTATATCACTAAGACTTTTCTACCCAGAATCTCAGAAATTTTCCAGACTTCCCACAACCCAGTTCCAAAGCTTCTAAACAAAATCGTCAGATATAGTCACAACAATGGCCCTACTCCTGGTACCAAGGCATGTAAACATTATGTACTGCAAACATGTACAAAGAAATAAAGGGGAGCAAGAGATGGATGGGGAGGGAAAGGAGAGGAATTAAGATGCATCATGTGTGTATGTACCAATTCTATAATGTAAACATTATGTACTACTAACATGTACTAATAAAATTTTTTAAATTAATAAAAAGACAAGTCATTTGTGGATGAAAGATGATATTTATTTTGTATCATTATGTTGTCCATCCTGGCTTCAAACTGCTAGGCTCCAGTGATCCTGATGCCCCAGCTGAAGGGACTAATGGGTATAAGATACCCAGCCTGGTAAGAAGCACAAGTTTATAATTAACTCACTTTTTGCACCTGAAGTCCACTAGGAACAATAAATTAAACAAAATGGAATAAAATAAGAAACTGAGGCTTAGACAAGCTCAATAACTTTGTTACATCAGAGGTAGAGTTGGGATTTGAATCCAAGTATACAGATTCTGAAACTCAGGCTCTCAACCTCTGCCATGTGCAGAGGGCATCTCATTCAAAGGGCATCTCATTCAATTTGCTGAATCTGGCTGATGATCTTCTCTTCTAAATTTTATTCTTATGGCTTTCATGATCACATACTCCCTCATTCTTACACTTAACTTACTTCACTATATTTTTGTGGGCCCTTCACTCCATTCATTTCTTAAATATTTATGTTTCCCAAGGTTCTATCACAGCCAGCTAGTTAAGAAACTCCCTCCTGGGAAAAAAGAAAGATAAAAAGGAATCATCCATAGATAGATAGATAGATAGATGGATATGGATATATATCTTACCTTCCTTAAAAAAAATCAAAAGGGTACAATGTAATAGTCAAGGGATTTCACAGTGATTTTTGCTGTAGATCAGATTAAAGCTATTTATCACAACAAATCTTTGAAGTGCCACTGAAACTGCTAAAGCAATTTAAACTAATACTTTAATAAAAATTACATGATATGCACACAGTGCTTTTATTTTCAATTACTGTAACTTCTTGACTAAGCTTTTTCAACATGAATATTTGATTCAGTTAACACATTTTAAATAACTCTTACCAAATAGTGAAAGCATTGTTAAATTGAACAGAAAGCAGCATATCAGTTATCTTGTAAAAGTTCAGCTGTACCAGTTACAAATATCAAAAGATAAAATTGAGCCATTGTACCCAAGCCAATTTGTTAAATAAAATGGAAAAAAATACAGCTGCATAATTCAAAAGGCCTTCTCACTCCACATCCTAAAATGTCCACAGAACTTTTACTAAAGCAAGGCATTATGCAATCTGTACAATTATACTGCTGTGTTAATGAGCAGCTATTTTAATCTATATAAGTCAAGGAAACGTAAATCCTTCTTAGCTACTAATAATTTTCATACTAATCATGAAAGCTCATACAAGGCATGACAATATTTTAAACTGTACTTTAAACAATTAAGCATACTTTCATTTCCAAAAAGTATTCATCAAAAAGTTAAATCTGTTATAATTAAATTTAATACTCTACTTTTCTCTTTGCCATCCAGTTTATGTCTCTTATACTTTATAATATAGTTTTTTGTTTTTGTTTTTTTTTTGGTACCGGGGATCGGGACCTCATGCTTGCGAGGCAGGTGCCAGAACCACTGAGCTAAATCCCCGCCCCTATAATATAGTTTTTAAAACCCATAATGAAGTTGGGTATGTAATTCCAGTGCTCAGGAGAATTGCAAGTCTGAGGCCAGCCTGAGCTACAGAGCAAAACTCTGTCTCAAAACAAATAAACAACAACAAAGAAATCAGGAAAGGCAGTAAATCAGGTAAGACATTTAAAGTTTTTATTATCTTTCTTACTAAACAATTTAATCCTTTTTTTTTTTTTAACCAGGGATCGAACTCAGGTCCTTGTACTTGTGCAGCAGGAGGCGAAACCACTGAGCTAAATCCCCGGCCCAGAAAGAATTTAAAAATGCATGCCACCCAACCCAGGTATTCCACATGCAGGTATCTCCACAAGTATTTCTTTCTCAAGATGTTAGCCAAAAATTCAGACCTGCATGAAGCAAGTACTTAAAGGAAGAAAAGAGATGTTGGTGGTGCAAAAAATAGCAGAAGGCATTAGTTTGTATTTTGTTTTTATTTGCAACCATATTATTATCTTGAGCATTTTTAAGTACCCCCAAAGTAAAACAACTCAACTTGTTAACTGAAAGGAGTCTGTCTGTCTTGTGTTCCAAGAAATAAAGAAGGCATTGGTGTCTAGTCTGTTTCCCTTCACCTAGCTGTTATGTTCTGCCACAGTTTATTCCCTCACCAAACATTTACTGAATATGCCAGGAACAAGTGCTACACATTAATGCAATTCAGACCCAGGTCTCAAGGAATTTATAGCCTAAAAGAGGAAGACAAACATATAAATACCTACACACACCCGTCCACAATCTATTACCCTAAACCTAAGGGCCAGATGTGTTTTAGAATTTCAAAGCTTTCAGGTTTTAAAAAAATGTGCTCACACCAGGCACGGTGGTACATGCTGGTAGTCCCAACACTCAGGAGGCTGAGGCAGGAGGACTGCCATGAGTTCAAGGCCAGCCTGGGCTACACAGAGAGTTCAGGACCAGCCTGAACTACATAGTGAGACCCTGTCTCAAAAAACAGAAACAAGTAAAAAATGTATGGCATTATATATGGCAAAATATTCCAACTAGACTCTGGGGCAGCAATCGAGAATTAACATTTCTGCAGCAAAATCTAAGCATTTTGACAGTAGGTAGGGACAAACCGACTAGAGATAGCCTCTGTGTGACAAAATGATTCAAGTCACATAAGGTCTTACCACTAAATGATTCATGGGGGGTGGGGGAGGAGATTATAGACCTGTAGCACATATAAGGAGGATTACCTGGCACAAAAGCAGGAGGGCAGCTAAACATAAAAGACACCCTTGGTTAGCTAACCACAAACTAACATCTACTGAGGACTTATGTGCATGCTCTATTCAGAGGTCTTCAGAGTTAACTCTTCAGCTTTCAGATCAATCTCTTTCTGCAGAAGGACATACTACAGATCCCATGCTGGCAAACTTCAGTTTCCTTAGTAATTAACTGCCTACCATGTACCTTTTAAATATATAACCTAGTCTGCAGAATTCTAGAATAAAATATCTTAAATTATTTCCTTATAAAAACTGGTCAGTGGGCTGGGGATTTAGCTCAGTGGTTCCACCACCTGCCTCACAAGCGCAAGGACCCGAGTTTGATCCCCGGTACCAAAAAAAATAAAATAAAATAAAAATAAAAAATAAAAACTGGTCACTGGGGGCTGGGGATTTAGCTCAGTGGTGCTGTACCTGCCTGGCAAGCACAAGGTCCTGAGTTTGATCCCCAGTACTGGAAAAAACAAAAAAAACAAAAAACAAAAAACCCCTCAAAACTGGTCACTCTAAGGTTTAACTATCCTAAATATAATGTACACACTCTGTGTTACATGTCAGTTAAGACAACAAAGCCTCATTCAGCTTATACTGTATTACTGGGTTAATTTCACTTTATTAGATAGTTAAAGCCCAGCTTTCATATCTTAATCCCTAGGTAAAGGTATTTAAATTGGGAACTCATTAAAATGGGGGGGGGAACTGAGTTAACATTGCTAAATAATACACACAAATATATAAACAATCCTATGTGAGACCCAGAGATTATTTCATCTTTGAGCATAGTAGTAGTGTCACTTTTTTCAGCTCTAGAGAAACTAACAGAATTGACAGATTCTGAAAACTTACGACAAGCTAAATGATAGAGTAGAAATCGCAAAGCTTCTAAAATCTTGAAATTTTTGAATAGGTAAGAATGAATGTTTCAGAATATTCATAAACTCTTTGACAAAAAATTAAAGGCATAAACCAACAGAAGAGCAAATATGGGATATCCATACAATGAAATACCACAAAGCTATTAAGAAGAGAATGCTAGAAGTCAAGTATTGACTTGCAATGATGCCAAACTGATACCTCCTGAACAAATCCTCCTTTATCAGATACCAACAGTAAGATAAGCATCCTGGTGAGAGTTTTTCCTTGCTTAATAACTACACAGTAGAAGGACTCACCCCACAAAAGCTAAAATTGGGGAAAAAAACTTAAGCTGTATACTGCCTTAAATATTAAACAGACATTAAGAGAAACAGTCATTTTAGCAAGTAAATAGCACTTAAGTACCATAAAGCACTTCATGTGATCTCCACTTCAAAACACATCAAATAACATATGTCTTGGCAATTTTGAGAGAAAAAGCTTCTCCATAATGCATGCTGGAAAAATGCTATTGAGGAACACATGCAGTAAACTTACCAGTAGTTTGTTCCTAACTACTGCACCAAGGGAACTTCTTCAGTACCTACTCCATCAAAAGGACATTTAGCAGGAAGATGCTAGTAAAGCTAATGATTAAGATAATTAACCCAGCTACCAGGGTTTGAACACTGGCTTCTCCCCTTGCATGTTTAAACCAACACATGGTAAAGTCAATGAAAGTTAACTGAAATTATTACTACAGTTGAGAAAAAGAAGTCCTTGAACTAAAAGTGGAAAAATGTTAAAATATTTTAAGGAAAAGTGTATATTTAAGTAAGAACCACTTTTAAGTAATTCAAAATATTTTGGATGCATCAGCACTACTTTTTCATCCTAAGCCACGTATATCTTTAAATTTATTGCCTATATTCTTTTCATTCTTTCTGATCATATTATGATTAATATGGAGTTACCTAAAATTTAAAGATTCAAATTGGTTTAATTATTTTAAGTATCCAGTTTGGAATCCACCAAGTTTCTTGGTGTTAGTTTTCTTCCTATGGGCCTGTTCTGCTCATTTGCTTCTTATTAGTGTTACCTCCACCAGAGGGCAGACAAAAGGTGAAGATGTGATTTTTTTTTTTTTTTTTTTGGTACGGGGATCGAACTCAGGTCCTTGCACTTGTGCAGCAGGCAGTGAAACCGCTGAGCTAAATCCCCAGCCCCAGGATGTGAAATGCTTTACATTGGTCATTTACTGGCTTCCACAGAAGCTTCGGCAGCATCACCCGAAGACTTTAAATAGCACTAATGCTGTAGGAGTCTCTGGAAACTGTCTTGTCCGATTGAAATGGCTTTAGTTAAAATACAGCAAAAGAGCTGGCAAATATTAATGAATTCAACCATTCATTCAACAAACACCTACGCACCAAACACATGCCAGGCACATTCTAGGTTCTAGAGATTCAGTAGTTAACAAAACAAGCCAGTTTTCACTGTTGTGGCACTTTATTCTTTTTATCATTATCTGTTTAGGAGATACACAGTAAAGCACATAAATTATGATTTTAAGTACTAAACGGTATCTAGGAAGGCTATTTTTAAACAATACAGGTAAAGTTGAATGAAGTGAGGAAATGAGCCATGCCTTAATAGGAGAAAAGCATTCCAAGCAGAAAAAACAGTAAATGCAAATGTCTTGAGGCAGAAACGAACTTGGCAGACTGGATCAATAACAAAAAGTGGTACGGCTGAAGATGACTGAGCAAGGCAGAAAGAGCCAAAAGATAAGATTAGGGAGGTGGGTAGGAGTCCAACTGGCAATCATACAGGCCTCTCGTAGACTTGTGGATTCTCAATTTCATCAAAGTCAGATTTTCCCAGGTTTGGCTACTGGGGTCTCCTTCAATCCAGTTCCTATATTCTTCTGACATGTCCTCATCACTTTTTAAAAGAAAATTTTCTTACTCTGTGGCACAAAATGTTCAAGACTCATCTTGTACATTCCCTGCTCTAGCTCTAAAATCAGGCATTTAGGTATGGGCACTAGTTGTGTTTACTGCTACTCTGGAATCACTGCTCCTCAGCTCTTTCATCAGACAAGAGTTAGGAAATATATGGATGTATGGATGGATGCATGCGAGTATGTTTACACACATATTTTAAATAAATACTGATGCAGCTAATCTCAATCCAACACAAGAGTTTGTTGCCTTCTTCCACTCAGTTTTCATTTCTATTCTCCCACAGTGAAACCCCTATCCCAGCTGGGTGTGGTGGCACACACCTGTGATCCCAGCAATTTGGGAAGCTGAGGCAGGAGGACTGCTATGAGTTTGAGGCCAGCCTGGGCAACACAGTAAGTTCAAGACCAGCCTTAACTACATGGCAAGACCTTGTCTCAAAAATAAAAAAAGATAAAAACAAAAAAACCTGTCCCAGAGTGTCAAGTATTCACATGCTCAATTCTATAACATACACGAAATAGTATCAGAATTGCTATACTTGTACCATACAAGTAACAGCCTACTGGAGTTCAAGACTTTTTTTCAGCTCTTTTTATCTTTAGATTAATAAAATATGGTCAAAGTCCTGTGTTCAAAACTTACTTAACTCTTTTTTTTTTTTAATTCTTCTGGAACTTCAGGTTATTCAATGAAAGTTGGCTCATTTGTTGCTGTTCATTTGTATTCAGTTTTAGTTCTCAAAAAAAAAAAAAGAAAAAGAAAGGGAAAAAAAAGCAATAAATTTGGAGTTCCCCACTCTCCCAATCTTGATTTTATTTTTGAACACAAAAGATAAACAAGCTTCCAAAACTCAAAACTACACAAAGAAGTATGTCATGCCTGCTATTATCCCAGTTTACTCAGTTCCTAGCCACACCCTGTAGTTAGCTCACTTGTTTCTGGTTATCTCTCCTGTGTTTTTGTTCTGTGAAAAAATTAGGCTTTCCCACGATGAAGCAGAGGAATAAGGCAGTCATTGAAGTAGAACATTGAATCCAAAATATTTTTTTTTTACTGTCAGGTGGGAGAAATAACAGAATGTCTACAAAATAAGGTAAATGATTCCATAGAAACTGACAATTGAAGAGGCAAGGGAGAGGGGATAACTGCAAGGCAAATAATCTATCAACATATTTCCTGGTTTAATTTGACGAACACCAAAGGGTTCCCATATTCCAAAAAAGATTTTCATTCTGTCTGTAACCTTCCAGATTACAGTTGTATCTATGCCTTTAGAGAACACACATTAAAGCAGAGTTATTATTGTCGAAGGGTAAGTTATCACTACCTATTAATGTTAATAAAATATATTCTGCCCAAACAAGAAGGTTTTAAACTTTGAATAAGGCATTTCACCAGGAGGAGAGGTAAGAGGAGGATGGCTGGTGTGGGGATCTGTATATTAGGATAAAGAGTACCAACCATGCCAGGGAAACAAAGCACCAATCTCTAACATGTCTTGCACATTTTATGCATATGCTAATGAGTAGCTGAGGTACACTCCTCTTGCCCTGGCACTAAGTTAATGTGGCACACTCTCGTGTGAACTGCAGGGACATATCTTGCCTTGAATCCCAGTTGAGTCACTTAACAGCTATGTGGCCACTGGCAAGTTACTTAGCATCTCAGAGGCACTGTTCCTTACCTATGGAAGTGGACAGTCTCCTTTGTCAAGTTCTTGAAATATAGAGTATAGCATTGCCCCTGGCCCATGACAGATATTTAATGAATAATTCCTACAGTAAATGCAGATTAAACTAGTCAGAAAAAGAAAAAAACCAAACAAACCAAAACCTAATAACACAGTCACCAGGCTTCAATAACGTGCCTGAGAGAAATCACACCATCTCAAGCAGTATTTGGAAGGTAGAAAAATGTCCAAAAATTTCAATGTGTTAAAAATATGTGCTGACAAACTTAAGCAGCGGTGAAATAATTCTACAAGTCAACAAGGAGCAATAACTCAGAATAACTTTTTTACATAATGTCTGTGGGTGCACACAGAAGAAACTAAACGTATCACAAATCATACTAGTCAGTCTTATAATCTTACATGCATATACAAGAACGTCGACAATGTTCAATAAAATATTTTAAAAGTTATTTCAGCTTCAAATACATCTACAAACCAAAATCTAACATAAAAAATCTTTAAATGCTCTTTTAACCAAACACTGAAATATACAATAAACTTTCAGACCCTAGGATCAGTGATAAACTAAAAGCTCTACACTGAAAACTATTAAAATACGCAATGGCAGAGACTCCAAGCATAGTTTTAAATGTACATACTCCAATCACTACAAACGACTTCCCCCGTCTTATATAAGCAGTGTGCAACCCTTTCTGCTGGAAGGTCGCAATCTCAGTTTGCAACACTTAGATGGACAGACTGATAACCAACAATCAAATTTCCAAGGTCTTAAGAAAACTTCCCAGCAGGGTGCTAATCCACAGACCAGGCGGTTCAGTCCCCGGCTAAGGAGAAAGATACCTCCTCATCTTTTACAAGAAAGGGAAAGGGAAGGAGTGGAGATAAGGGAAGAGAAAGAGATATGCAAAATAACAAAGCACTGCTTCTGTAAACAAATGCAAAGTCTGGTTTTAAACTTTTGGAAATTCAATCTTCCCCTACCGTACAGCAACAAATGTCAAAGTGTAAGGCGATCATTTGTGTTCCGAAGTAGAAAACGATATAGACAGAAAGGCCAGGACTTTCTCAGGTCCCGACATTTCAAATATTCAAAATCCATTCCTTTGTCTCCCACCCCATGGGCATTATATCAGTTCAAAAACAGTAGGACAGGAGAGCACAGGACACCTTGAAGCCTCGGTGGGAACTTCGATGGGCGTCCCCAGAGCGGAGCTCCACAGCCCTCCCGGACAGTTCCGAGGAGCCGCAGTCTCCAGGCGGGCCAAGCGCGCTCCGAGTACCCGCGCGTGAGGCCTGAGGCGTGGAGCGGAACCGGGGCGCGGGGACCTGGACGCCCGTGGGCGCCTCGCCTCGTGGAGCCGGCGGAGGCGGCAGAGCGCAGCCGGGCGCCCGCCCGCCCGTCCGTCCCTCCCCGGCGACGTCTGGAGTCGGGAGGGACCCAGCCCTCCGCGCCGCCACCAGGGCCGCCCCGCGGCTCCTCACGCCCCCTGCGGGCCGCCGGGGTCCCCTCGCGGGCGGGCGTATCGACGACGAGAGCAGCCGCTCGCACGCCCCGCACCTACCTAAGGAGCTCAGGCCCGCGTCGGCCGCGCGCTGCCGGGTCCGCTAGGCGCTCACCCGGCCCTCGAACGCGGAGAAGCCGTGCGCAGCAGAGCGCACCGCGGAGCACAGACCAGCCGGCCACACCCAGCTGCAACTCAGCGGCCGCGGGGCCGGGCGGGGACGTGGCGCGAGGCGCGAGGCGCGCGCGGGAGGGGGCAGGGGCGGGGCGCCGCGGGAGCGCGCGGGGCCGGGCAGGGGGCGGGGAGGGGGCGCCGCGCGAGCTGCTTCTTCCTGTCCTTTCCTCTGGTTTCCTGCTAGAAGGAGAAGAAAACATTAATTCCGGGGCAGTTTCATTTTCTTAGCGCGGCGCCCGGACGCCCGTCTAAGTGGCGTGGTCAGTTTCCTTCCTGACCGTGCACGGGCGTCAGTTTGCTCGCGGGCGGGATGGTAGGGTTAAACTAGAAGATCCTGAGATCCTGTTTAGGTTTAACATTCAGGGATCCTAAATGTAGAAGAGTAAACTGAAGCCCACGGTCAGACAAAAGTGTCCTGCAGTCCCAACTCTGCCATCGCTGGCTGTGTAACCACGAGCTCTCTCAAGGCCTAAGTTTTGTCGCTGGCAAACGAAGGATAGTGCTATGTGCCACTCAGAAGTGCTGGAAACATTACATGAAATGATATTTGCACAGAGCCCGCCTCTAAATAAATGATCAATTCTTGGAAGTTACCGTTACTGTTGTCACTGATGAAACCAAAAGGCCTCCCAGATAACCCTGCCAAGTCGCTCTGCTCTGCTCGAGCGAGACACCACATGCATCTCAATAGACTTCTGTCACATTTCTCTGGGTGTTTTATGTTAAAAATGTCATAAAAATAAATGCATCTATCCAATTTGCTTCCTCTGAAGTCAGAACCGCTTGGGAGCATTTTTCCTCTCCCCACCCCCATCATTCTTTTGAGTTAATTCCAGTTTGACAGGCTGTTGCTATAGCATTCCTTCTCTGACGTCAAACAATTTAAAGAAACAGCCCTAGGTAACAAAAACTGCAGAGGAGTTCTTTGTGGAGTTTCTGTGCTGAGGAAAAGTTTGAACAATATCATAAGAGAACTGGAACACCCCCGCAGCCTTCCATTCCCACTATCATCTGGAATAAATCTATTCCTACCTTAAAGGAGATGACGCCAAGATAAGCACACCCTGATTGCGGCTGTGAAGAACATGTAACCATTTTGTACAAAAGCCAGATCTTGAGAAAAATGGAAACAGTCGTGGTAATAGGATGATGAAATTATGCACCATTTTCCCTTGAATTTTCCTTTTCCCTAATGTTGGGTGCTTTTTCCTCATTAAAAAGGAGAAATGCCAAATCTTCTACTTATCACAGTGCCAGGGGCCAGGGATTTAGCTCAGTGGTTCTGCCTTCTGCCTTGCAAGCTGAAAGACCCGAGTTTGATCCTTGGTACCAAAAACAAAAACAAAAACAAAAAACCAAAAACCTCACTGCTCAAAGTGTCAGAGAAGTTGGCTGGAGCCTGCAAAGTCTTCATTTGCAACTGTTTACGTGTTTTAATGATCAAGTCCCAAGCCTTATTATTGTTTTTAGGAGGAAGCAAAAGGAAATTCTTAGGTAAGAACAGTCTGTTAAGTTCAAGGATCTTTGCTTTCTTATACTGTTTTAAATCTCAAAATGATCTGTATGAATTTTATCCCCATTTTACAGATAGCAAACTGAAGCTTGGTAAAATTAAATAATTTACCTGGAGTAGCACAGGAAGTGGCAGAGATCTTACAGGACACTAGATAGGACCATCTCCAAAGCCAATTTTTTCCTTCTTTTAATTTTTTTCTGTCTTATTCTTGTGTACAGGACTTTGACAATGGTTGATTTAAGGTTCTGTGTTCAAAAAAGAAGTTGCTGGTACTGCATTTAGGAAAACTCAGGGGAAAGTGCTGAGGTACTCTATTTAAGAAAAGATTAAAGGGGATATAAACCAAGGGCTCTGGAACAATGAAAAATTTTAAAAGATCCAACAAAAATTTTATTGATATTTGATGATTTATGACTAAATGATGATTTTGGCCATTTTGAAGATTTTGATGTGGCCACAGAAATTACTAGAAGAATAAAGTCCAGGTACAAGAGGGAAAGTTTAATTATCCAAACTGATCCATTTCTTAGAATATTATATTTCAGTTTTGCTACATCTGTTGATTTTTTTTCTCTTTCCTTCCTTCCTTCCTTCCTTCTTTCTTTCTTTCTTTCTTTCTTTTCCAAAAAGAACACTTACTCATCTACTTACTTGTTAAAGACAAGCCTGTACTGCAGCTCTAAAAGTGGAGCTGATGAAAAGAATTTCAATACCAGGAACAATGTCCTAAGAGCACAACAATGCCTGTAAGTGATCCAGCAATTCGTCATTTTCCCAATGATAATGAAATCCACATATAAAGAGTCAGAGAGAGGCATATAATTAACAATGTGATGCCTGCTGATTGTGTAGACAATTACAGTGACGAATTCTGCTTCTAAGGATCAAGCCCGGTGATCTGGTTTGGTGCCACTGCCTGATATTTAGATTTCTAATTCACCAGGCCCATGTTCTCATATCTTACTCTGTTAACTGAGGCTGATGAGGTCCCTGCTAGAGAACCTTTGAAGACAAAGGTATTTCTGTCAGCAATACTTGTGTCTTTCATGGTGTTTAACATAATAGCTTACATTTATTAGGTACTCAGCGAACAAGTGAATAACACATTTGGTTATTTGTTTTACTCAAATAACTTTCATACCTAATGCCACCCCAATGTCCTTCAGAATTGAGGGGGAAGTGACCATTGTTTTGCTAGGCAGTTAGTAACAGTTACTTTTGCAGGGTGTTTGGTTCCCCTACCACCAAGTTTAGAGAAGCTCTGCTGTTGCTCCTGATTGGATAAATGTGAATCCTATTCTCAGTGAGCTACCCTGTAATCTACAGTGCCTTGGGTTTGTAACCCCTGCTTTTAAATCATACCCTAGAAATGGTCTATTTTTTTCTGATCCTATCTTGATGATACTAAGTGCACTATGAACTATCAAAGTGGATGATTTTTCAGTACTGTTCTGTGTGTGTCGTGTGCATTTCAATTCTATTGAATTCAGCACTGAAGGCAAATTATATGCATGCAACATTATGACTAAATTAACAGGTTACTTTCATCTACAACAAAAAACTAGGCTCTGTAGCCGTTTCCCAAGAACAAGAGGAGCTGTTCCTTAATAGATTCTGTCAGAAGTATGTGTCATTTCAGACAGAAATCCTTATACAGAGCACTCATGTGTGAAGCCTTCCTTCTTGCTAAGGCACATTTCATTTCTGTGTCAAACTTTTCTATAGCTTCCACTTTGGGCTTACCTTTGCTGTACTCCCCTTGCACTCCTGATACAAATCAGTTAGAGCTCTTACATCTTTCTCTTCAGGCTCTCTCTGTTATGGCAATTTGGAATCTCCCACATGCATTCCAGTGAGCTCAGGAGAGTGGTGTACTTAGCTAATGATGTTTGTCACAGGCTTGGGAGTGGGAAGTAGAACCACTCAGGTATATATTTGTCGCTCTATATCCTGTACTTCAGGTTCCTGGAATCGGTTACTGGGATGGACATGGTAAGGTGGAAGAAATACTAAATTCTGTATCAGGAAACCTGATTTAGAGCTTTGGCTATGGTACTAAGTATCTGTGTGGTTTTGAGCAGATCACAAACTGCCTGCATTCTGTTTTTCCCCATGATATAAACTGAGAGTGTTGAATTCTGGCATGACTGGCAAATAGCTCTGAGTACTATGCACAAGGCCAATGGAGGACACTAACCAGTCATGCACTTTTTCCCTGTAAGCCTTGTCCCATCCCTAGAATTCTGAGCATCACATTTTAGGGAGATACGTTGATCTTTTTGTACTGATAACTGAGTAAGAACAGCCTGTCAGTTCTCTATTGCTCTATAAAAGCCACTCCAAAATTTTGTAGATTAGAACAACAGTGAGAGAGAGAGAGAGAGAGAGAGAGAGAGAGAGAGAGAGAGAGAGAGAGAGAGAGGGAGAGAGAAAGAGAAAAGAGTTAATTTCTAGGGATCAAACACTGTGCTTGCTTTGGCAGCACATATACTGGGCATCAAACACAGGGCCTCATGCATGCTAAGTGTAGCAGCCATCATTTATTTTGCTCATGAATATCCCTGTTCAGGGGCAGCTTGGCAGACACACTCTTCTCTGTTCATGCAGCATCAGTGAGAGTGACTATATGCAAGATGGCGCTCTCTCATGGCTGGCAAGTTGGTACTGCCTATTGGCTAGAAGATCAGCCAGGTGTTTGGGCAGAGACTCAGTTCCTCTTCACACCAGTCTTCCCATGGCCTACTCTGAATTTCTCACACCACAGAGGCCGAGTTCTGAGAGCAAGAGATCCAAGAGAACAAGGAGGAAGTACAGAGCATCTTATACTTAGACTCACCTATCACACTGTCATTCCTGCCAGCCTCTCTGGGTCTGGGCTCTCCAGTCACAGAGACATAGACTTTTCTGGGTGGAGGAGAAAGTACTGGGGATCAAACCAGTTCCTTGGACATGCTCAGCAAGCCCTCTACCACTGAGCTACGTTTGCAGCAAGACACAGTCTCCTGATGGAGGAGCAGCAAGGTCCTGAAAGATCATGAAAGTTGACACATATTATTGCAGCTGCTCTCAGCAGTACAAGCAGCCAAGCACACTCACCAATTCTAAATTAATCTAAGAGAATCTAAAAGTCTAAGATTCTATCTTTCCTTTCCCTCCTCCCACATAGCATTAACTTTATTTATGCTAATATGCTGTCAGTTAACTATTTCAAACAATAGAAAATATCTTGCTTTCCTTACTAATTTGATTTTTTGAATGATTTTTAATTTGTATTTTAAAATTACACTGTAAAATTGACTTTTTTCTTTTGGTATACAGTTCTATGATTTTAAACATAAACACAGATTCATTCAAGTATCACTACGATCAGAATAAGAGTACTGTCGGGCTGGGGATTTAGCTCAGTGGTTTCGCCACCTGCCTCGCAAGTGCAAGAACCCAAGTTCGATCCCCGGTACCAAAAAAAACAAACAAACAAAAAACCAGAGTAAGAGTACTGTCAAGTCAAAAAATAACTTCTTATACTATATCTTCTCCCCATACCCCTAGCAATCATTGATCTGTCTTCCATTCTGTCTCTTTAAGAATAATATTTGAATGTAATCATACGGTATGTAAAGCCTCACAAAGGTATCTGGCTCCAGCTACCTTTCTAGGCCATTTTGTACTATTTTCCTGTTTTCCACCTCCCCTGGTCTTTTTGTTCTTCTGAGAATAGGTTCTTTACTTTTCCATCTTTGACAATGCTGTTCACAAAATTGGCTTCCTTGTCCTTCTGCACGTCTCCTGTGCAGGTCATAAACTTGTACCAGGCAGGTGCTCTGCTGGGAAATGAGTCTTCTTTGCTAGTAGAGACCAGCAAGTTTGCAAGAAATTCTAGTAGGTACTCCTGCCTCCGAGAAAGAAGGGGATTCAAGTAGGGGCTGGCCTGACTTCATGAGGATTGCATCCTGCTGGAGGAATTTCTCCTTCTCCAAACCCACCCCCTCTTTAACCAGTGACTGAACACTAGAAGGTAAAGTATTATGGTATTATTTTATGCCTGTCTTAATCCTCTGACAGCTTTGAAACTTTTTAAGAATTAAATTTAATGATATGGTAATTTTTCAAATGACTTTCCAATAAAGCATGAAGTGCCCTGATAGCTGTCAACAATATGTCACTTCCCCTCAGCAATGAAAGCTGAGAATGAATAATTTAATGACATTAGTAGTTTCCTGATAGAAACAATTGCTTCAGTCTACCAAGCCATTTAGCTTGGACTTCAGACTGCACTTAGGAGGTAAGAAAAGATGAAAAAGAGCTCTGTAGATCAACTGTTACTCTAAACATTTTTATTTGTGGCAGAAATACCATTCTCAGAATCAGAAGCAGCAAACACTAATGAATCTGCTCTTTAGAACAAGACTCTAAAGTAATGATTTATTTTTATTTTATTTATTTACCTTTTTTGTTTGTTTTGTGATAGTGTCTTGCTATGTAGCTCAGGCTGGCCTCAATCTCATGATCCTCCTGCCTCAGCCTACTGAGTGCAGGGATATTACAGGTGTGAACCACTACGTCCAGTCTGAAGGAATGATTTTGAAAGCCTATTTTTGCCCCCTAGGGATATTTAGTAGAAAAATTCCAATTTCCTTAGCCATTTTTCTGGATGGACCAAGATATCTAAATCATGTTTGGGAAAGGCCATTTAAATTCTAAAAATGCCAAGTGAAATTATTAATGATAGCAAATTCTATGTAGGTCAAGTATGTAATATATTAAAATTAAATTCTATATAGCTTCTCCATTTATAATTAAGTCCATTTTATAGTGCCTAGAGACTATATATGTGTATATATAAAGACTATACATATGTATATATCTATAGTCTCTCTCTCGGACAGGGAGAGATTGAGATTAAGATTGAGAGAGACATTGAGGGAGTTCCCCTTCACGTCCCATCACACTATGGCTACAGCATTAGCACAGCACCTGCCAGAGCAGACATCCATTAATGTATTTCCATCAATATTTTCCATCAATGAATGAATCAGAGCACAGAGCTCTAAGGGCAAGTCTCTAAAAGCTCATTCATTACCCCATTCTGAATATTCCGTGTGCTCTCAGAAAAAAGGTGTCTTCACAGATATTTAGGAACGAACAGCATCAGACTAACAAAATGCTGGATCACATATCAATCCTTCTAGGACCAAAACCTAGTGCTGGTAAGTGAGGCAGTCAGGCTGGGGTGAAAGCAGGGTAGAACTTGGAACAGTTTCCTTCACTTTTCTTTTACTCCAAGGTAATACTGAGTGCTGAACCACCTTCACGGCTTTTTCAGTCCTTAATGTGCTGTGAGGAGGGGCAGGCGGGCTGATCTAATGCTTTGCCATCCAGAGGACAGCAGATGACAAGGGCTTCTGGAGCAACTCACTCTCTAGGGACACGGACAGATGGACAGGAGAAGCCAGCTTCTTCTCGAACAGTGTCAGCTGAGAGTGCTAATGACTCACCTGCTCTTAAGCGTTCTTGTTCTTCGGGAAAACCCAGCCCTCTGAATTTGAGCTGCAGTATTAGCAAGGTCAGGATGATTAAAGAAGAACTACTTTTCTCTCCCCTGAAAGGAGGGGCTCGACCAACAATTTAAGCCAGATATCTGAAAATAAATATCTAAAATCCTGCAGAAACAGGGTGTAATTAAAGACTTGTCCTAACAAAACAATCTTCATTTAAGCAGAGTTCTTACTTAGTATTTCTCCTATAGATATTTTTTACACTTAACATATAGTGAAGGAGCATTTAGGAGACAGCATTTCACATTGCTTACCTCATTTACTATTTACAGCAGATTTACAAGGGGATATTGTTATGCCCATTATGCCAAGGAGGAGGTTTAGGCTCAGAAAATTGAACATCTTAGCGCCAGAGGATGGGCATGGGGAGTCCAGGTCTCCATCCCCTTTATTGCTCTGTAACTCCCCACATGCAGCAACCCTTCACGCTACCCCAGGAATTATACAACATGAGGAAAAGTGTGCTCACTTTGCCAATGAAGCTTTGAACTCCTGCAGCCTCACTGCAACCCTTGAGATTTTCTGATATTGAATCAAACATCTAATCAAGGGTGAAATTGACATGTGGATCCGGAACTTTCTGACTCAATGCTTGGGTGTGTTCCCGTCCTTGCTCTCAGGAGCCTACCCTCCAACAGTTACACACCTACTTTCACTTAGGTTTTCATGTTGAATATTTCCTTCTCAATAAATCAGGGCAGAAGCTCTGCTTAATGCTTGCCTCAGAAATTTTTCTATCTTTCCATTTGGATCTCATAAAAATGCATCCGATAAATGAAGAATCTAACCAACTCTCTGCTCCCCATTCAATTTGCCCAAACACAGAAATCCCAGAGGCTTCAGAGATCTTTTTCAATCTGGAAACCACAATTATCTCTCTCTCATTCCCGCCCCCTTTTCTCTCTTCCCCCTCTTCCTCACCATGATAAACTACATTTTGTTCTTCTGGTTAGGCTTTCATTAAGATGAGCTTGAATTCTTATCCTTTCTACTGGATGGATTTCCCAGCTTAAAAGCTTGAATTAGAATGATATTAATCCTACTTTTTCTGCGATGTGGCAGTATTGCTCATTATAGATATTTGTACTGCTCCATCTTTCTCTCTGAGAACTTCCTGGACATTCTCACCCAAAATGAGTCAGTGTTCTAGAATTTGTGGCTTTTCAAGTAGCAAGTACGTAAATTACTTCATGTTTTAAAATTTCATTTTTTTGCAAGAAAATTTTAGTCCACTTATTACTTCTTATAAACGACTTATTTATAACTAAAACAAGAATTCAATTAATTGACATTTATAATTAGCATTGCATAAAGATAAGTACATTTTCTTTAGAGAATGACCCTGCGGTAGCTGCACAACTCTGTTCAAGAAGGCTCCCCTTTAAGTGACAATGAGTCAGATATGTATTAACTCAGATATGACTTCAGAAAAAAAACTTTGTCATCTAATGAGTATTTCATTCTGGCTTAGTTGATAAAGCAGCAGCTCTAAAAATAAAATTTACTGTAGATTGTTCTTTTTTCTTTCATTTTGAAAAACCAACCTTAAAAAACAACAAAAACCAACCTTTTTAACTTTCTTTCTGTATACCCTAATAATACATAACTTTAATAAATGACTTCGGGTGTTCTACTTTGGAAGGAACTAGTTAATTGGAGGAGGGTAAGCTAACTGTTTTGGTCTACAGGAAGTTTAAACATCCCAGATTTAATTCTTTTCCATGAAATAAGATCTAGCTTTTTAAAAAATTTTCACAGTGGCAATGACTGCCTAATACATCTATCTTTCTAGACCAACTACCGTAGTATTTTGTAACTTTCAATGACATTTATTAAATTCTGCCTTTTGAGGTTTTTTTTTTTAGTGTGTAAAGAGTGAGTGTATAATAATAATAAAACTTAACAATATGAGCCAAATTGATGTATCTTGTATCTCTTAAAAGACCAAAAATGCTTTCTAGTTTTCCTTGTCCCAGTCCATACAATGCTACTGTCAGATTTATTTTCCTAAAATTCAGCTCTGATTCAGTCATTTCTTGGCTAAAAACTTACAAGTCTCTAGTTGTTGACGGTATTACATGTTCCTGTATCATCTGGCATAGCTTCCCATAATGTGGCCCTCAACCTGTTCTTTTCAGCTTTTCCTCTGTGTTATTTTCCACTGAATCTTGTCTCTTCCTACTTCTGAGAAGACACACTGGGATTTCCCATTTTTCATATGCTATTCCCATGAACTAGAATGCCTCATATAGAGACCTATCTCAGACCACTTCCACAAAGCCAGGTGTGATCTGCCTGTTCAACGTATCTCTCCTTGTTTCTGATCTTTGCAGTATGTGGTTATATTATGCTTGTATACTTGTCACTACTGCATGCTTTGTCTTAAATTATCATAATCCGTGTACTTGTTTTATCTCCAAGATTTGAGAATAAACATGGCATATTTGAAAGGATGCGAGCTATGAAGTTGGAAAGATGTAAGTTCATATCCTGCCTCTATGAGCTACCTGATTTTAGATAAGTAACTTACTCTCCTGAACTTCTTTTAATTATTCTATAGAAAATTATTGGTTCTCTTCTCTCTGTCATGTTTTGAGTTATCATATAATCATTGTAAGTAAAAAGATTCTGTCCAGTCAACCCAACTCCATTTATACATACCAAAAAGTAACAAAGATGGGACTAAGCTGAAACTAATGAATTAAAAAAGACAAAGTTTGAACTGCAAGTCTAGAAAAGTCTGAAGAAAGATAATATATATTAAAGAGTTTAGCTAAGAAAAGAAAGCCAAAAAAAGTTTTGTTTTTAATTTCTCCAAGGACTTTTATCAATGTGTACATTCACTATCAGAAAGCAATGTCTTTAGTCACTCAAAACGAAGCCCCTGGGAATCAGAAAAAGGTCAACTCACTTTCCTCTGAATCTGTCTTTCCACTATGTCTTCCTTTCAGAAATAAGATATCGAGGGGCTGGGATTGTAGCTCAGTGGTAGAGCACATGCTTAGCAAGCATGAGGCCCTGGGTTCAATCTCTAGCAGTACACAAACTATAAACAAAAATCAAAAACATTGAAAAAAATCAGTGCTGTGCAGGGCATGCTGAGAGACTACAGTATCTTATCTTCAAAACACAAGAAATTTCTCATGCTCAAGGATGACTTTTTGAAATAAATTTGTCATCTCTTTGGTGGGAGAGGAAAATACTGTATATATATATATATATTAATAATAGGGACAATAACAACCTTGGACATTTGTCAAGTATTTCTTAGGAGCCAGGCACTCTACCCAGTGGTTAGGAATATTATCTTTTTTTTTTTTTTTTGGTACTGGGGATTGAACTCAGGTCCTTGTGCTTGCTCAGCAGGCGGTGAAACCACTGAGCTAAATCCCCGGCCCAGAATATTATCTTGTATAATCATCTCACTAGCCCTGTGAGGTAGGGTTCATTTTATCCCAGTTACAGATGAAGAAACCAAGGAAATTAAGAGATCTTGCCCAAGAACAATGAGATTTGTATCCAGATTCTGAATGCTAAAACTCATTATCTTTCTATTCCATCATATTACCTTTCAGCAAGCCAATATTGTCTTAGGAAATAGTGAGGAGCTGCAGCTGACTACCAGGACCAAGCTGTGGGTTTCCATCAGCAAAGTTGCTGGGAAATCAGGCAGACCTGCTGGGTAATGCCAGGTACTTTGTCACTCTCAGCTCTTCGTGAAGGCCTGACTAGTTAAATTATTTGTACCCCAAACTCTTGTCCTTAACAGCTGGATAACCTCTCCATTCAAAGTAATTCAGGGAGCTAGTTAGAAAGGCACCATACAGCTCCTCCCCAGTACTGTATTATATACTTGCAGTTTGTTAAGAGTGGATCTTAAATGTTCACACACACACACACACACACACACACACAAGTATGGAGGTGATGGATGTATGAATTAACTTGTGTAATCATTTCACAGTATATACATATATCAAATCATCACTTGCTATATCTTAAAGATATATGAGGAGTGATTGAAAAATACAATGTGTAATTAAATTCTAAAAATTTAATTAGAGTAAAAAACATATTGCCACTAATCCCCCTCAAAATAGTCCTCATCATCAAACACACTTATACCATTGTTCTCTCCACTTTCTGAGGCAGTTCTGGTGGTCCTTTTTCATCAGTGTCTTTAGTGGCACTGTTGGAGCTGCCTCAAAGTCCTGAATCAGTGTTTACCTTTTGTGGTAATTTTGATTTTGGGGAAGAGTGAGAAGCTGACTGGTGCCAGATCTGGTGAATAAGGTAGATGAAGACACCTCATAATGTTTTTATGAGCCTGCCTTTCTGCTGGATGGCACTTAGGAATAGCATTCACTGAATATTTTATTTAATCACACCTTTTAAAGACACTTGTATCACTGTATTTGCCAATTAAACTCAATAAAACTGGAAAAAATAAATCTATTTTAAAGAGTAGAGAGAAGTAGAACAAAAAATATTTGAATTGAACAAATATAGGTGGCCAGGGATTTAGCTCAGTGGTTCTGCCTCCTGCCTTGCAAGTGCAAGGTCCTGAGTTTGATCCCTGGTACCAAATATAGGAAAGGCCTGTACTACAAGTTGTAGAGCTAACTTAAGATTAATATTGTATTGTTATAGAAATAGATGTGTTAAGATCTTGAAGGCATATTACTAAGTGGAAAAAAAAAAGAGCTGCAGAATAAGTACAAAAATGTTAGTCTTAAGCCATGCGTGCTGGGGCATACCTGTAATCCCAGTACTCGGGAGGCTGAGGTAAGAGGATCGCCCTGAGTTTGAGGCCAGCCTGGGCTACACAGTGAGTTCAAAGGCAGCCTGAAATATAGAGTGGTACCTTGTCTCAAACAAACAAACAAAATGTGTTAGTCATACAATCAATGTCAATAGTAAAAAATAAAATGACCTGGAGCCAGGACTCAGTGATAAAGCACTTGCCTAGAATCCACAAGGCACTGGATTTGATTCCTAACACAGCAAAAGAGTTAAAAAAAAAAAAAGAAAAGAAAAGAAACCCCAGGTTACTTCAATGCACATTAAAAGTTTGAAAAACACTGATGAATAAGGTCGTTTTCGTGAGAATTCTAAGATCCTGAACATTAGAAAAATCGCTTTTTTTCTCTTTCCATCCTAGTCTTAGTCATTTGGGTTTCGCTAGTGTCCAGCAATGATTTGGGCCAATAGGTTGTAGAAAATGTGAAACTGTTCTAGTGTTTATATGGTCACAAGACAGTTCTGAAAATGAGGTCATCTTTTTTGCCTTACTAAGGTCAAGGAATTGACCTACAATTCAAAGTTCTTTTCTACTCACTGATAGCTGATTTGGGGCCAGGGGTTAGTATTAGTGACATAAGAGAAACTGAAATTGTTAGTCAACTTTCTATTACTAAAAGAAATAACTGGAAACAACCAACTTATTTTTTGGCTCACAGTTTCAGAGGGTTTAGTCCATGATTTGTTGGTCTTATTGCTTTTAGGCCTTGGTGAGGCAGCACATTGTAGCAAAAGCACATGGGAGAGAACTGCTCCCTTTATGGCAAGGAAGGGAAAGATAGAGGAGCACAGGTAGGGCCCACAGTCCCCTCTGAGGGAACATGCACTGGCCACTATGCCCCTACCTGTTGATATTTCTACTACTTCCCAATAGCGCCAAGCTGGGGGCCAAGCCTCTGACGTATGGTCTTTGTGGGCTACTTAAGATCTGAACCATAGTAGATAGGGACAGATGAAAACAGATTTTGAGGAGGCAAAACAGATACCATTGTTAACTGGATTTTATATTCATATGGCTGGTTAGTATAGCCTTTCTGCAGGACAAATTGGCTGTTTGTATTAAGAACATGAAAACTCTTTGACAGTGTTACTGTCCTAAGAATTTGTCTGAAATATTTCATTAAATATGCACAAGGAAAAACTAACAAAAATGTACGTGTGCTATTATTTTGTTAGTGAAAATTTTAAACACAATAATGGGAATGTTAGCTAGATTATGATGTAGCCACATAACTGAGTCAAGTGCAGCCATTACAATTTTAGTTTTTGATTTGGGAAAAGCTAGTGACATAATAAATGTAAAAGTAAGCTTACCAAATAAAAATGGACTATTATTTCAAAGTTATACAAAAATATTTCTTCATAAGACACAAAATATCAACAGTAGCTATTGCTACTGTTCCCATAATTTAAACTATGGGAAAATTCATTTATGATTTTTAATATTCACCAAATTGTCTATAATGAACATGTACTATTTTGATCATTAGGGAAAAAATTTAAATAACACCAAAATATGTACTTAGCACTCATTAATTACTGCTTCTGATTTGAAGTCTTGAGCTGGGCAGAGAGGACACTTTTGCTAGAACATCCTATCACTTTTTTCTACCCGGCTGCCCTGATTTGGAAGAAGAGCTTCTCTGTGGAGAGCAAATATACCCTTTGACAATGACAAAATTCTGACTACAGGCATCACAGTCCTTATTCTTCTGCTAAATTCTAGAATACAACAGTAATTTTTATCAAGGCCAAAAGTCTATTTGTCCTACTGAAGAAACTTAGAAAAAAACTTTAAAAAATAATTTTGGAATAATTATGGAGTCACAGGAAGTGGCAAAGATAATACAGAGTCTTTTAACCCCTTCACCCAATTTCCTCTTGAAGCAATTTAAAAATATGAATTACTTCATGGATTTTATTCTTTTTGTTGGGTATGGGGGGCAGTGGTGGGGGGCAGTGGTAGGGAGCAAACTCAGACCCCTGAGCACGTGAGGCAAGGGCTCTATCACTCAGGGCCAAATTGCCTTATTTTTACAGTATGAGATTAGTGCCAAGAAGCAAAGTCAGTTCTGAAAGCAGTTCCACGGTCCTTTCTGTTTCCCTAGTTTGAAAACAAGGAAATAACCTTTTTCTAACTTCCCATAGTTCACCCTGAGTCACAGATGTTTGAAAAGAAATCCTGGCCTGTGTGCTGTGTAAGTTCCACTGCCATATGTCACTGAGTAGTTGCAGTTTCAGTTCAAGAGTCCATTTGTGCTACATTTCTCCCATGATGAGGAATTACCGGGTACTGGCAAGTACTCTCTTTGAGTTAGATGATATAAAGAGAGGGGAGAAATAAAGTGGAAAAGACAGTCTTGAATGATATAAACTGAGGCTTCTTCCTTGTTGTCTTTGGTATGTTGAGGCTTTATGAGCTTAAAAGATTGAGGTTTGAAACAGTTATAGTCTATTAAATAACATTTGCTTGATGATGAGATTTTTAAAACTCCTTACTTAGAAAGAAAAGAAAAAACTAACTACTTTTTTTTTTTTTCACCAAGTTGTTAAATGTAAAACACCACAGCGTGGAGGTAGCGGGACCCTGCGGTTATGTGTAATACTCTGGACTCACAGAGTTCTCTGATGTGGAGTCACATTGCTTAAATTGAAAGCGCAGCTCTGGCACTTAGGAGTTTTGTAGCCCTGAGCAACTTCCCATTACTAAATTTCTCACATCTACTACAGACATCAGTTAATTCACAGCATCTGAGATTCCCAACCATTTCACTTGCGCTATTCAAGAAATCCTTAAAACAAGCATTACAATAGTGCTGATTTACATGACACCAAGGTACACTTCCAAAACAAGTGATTCTATACCATCTCTGGTGTCCGTTTTTTTTTAAATGTTTGGAATTCTCTTCTCCCAACTTGCATTTCCAGAATGTTCACTAAACTTCTTGTCTGCTCCTTAAATCTACTTTCCACTCAACTTGTGCTTGTCTCTGTAACCATTCAGACAACTTAACATTTCTATGTTCATTACATGTAGAAATTGAAAATGATCTGGGGGAAAATCAAATGAGGTTACTGACCATAGGGCTTTAATTACCAGGGCAAAAGCCCAGAATAAGAATAATTTAGCTTTATTTATCCAATGGAAAGAGTGCCTTAGTTGGAGGGAGAAGAAAAGAAAACAAAATCACTGTCATTTTGCGCAGATAATGGAAGAACATTTTTTCTAATTCCCACAAAGATATCAATGAACCAACTGACTAGTTCAACTAAAAAGTAGAAGAGGGCCGGGGATTTAGCTCAGTGGTTTCGCCGCCTACTGCGCAAGCGCAAGGACCCGAGTTCGATCTCCGGTACCAAAAAAAAAAAAAGTAGAAGAAATATTTAAATACGAAACGTATAAGGTATATCCTAGAAAAAAATACTCAGATAGCTTAAAATTCTTCTTAGATAGCAACTATCAGGATTATTATAGTTTTCAAATATTCATGTGCTCCAGCCCAGCATCCCTTAGAATTACTGCATATTCTTAGGTCATATAATTACTTAATTTAAAAAATGTAAGGAATCCTAAGGATAATGTAGAGTCTAACTCTTTGTTTTATAAAGGAATGGGGTCACCAATGGAAGAGATACCTTGCCTAAAGGTGTCAGAGTCACCTGATAGCTGAATCCAGATGTTTTGTTCCCTGTGAAAATGGCAGTAAAAATTCACAAGTGCATGCATTTTCATAGGCCGACTTTTTAACCCTTGCTTTTCCACTTCTCTTCATTATAAACCAGCTTCCATCCTTCTCAAGCTCCTGGGATCCACTATGAAGGGCCTAGGAAACGATTTATGTCCTGCACGACTCTTGAGTTATGCGCATCTGCCCTTGCTACTGAATATTGTTATCAAGTATAGAGGAGCTTGGGTTACTAATCCAAGTCTATTTATATAGAGAAGCAAAATTTATTGTTACATGAAAATATTCACTAATGAAATGACTGCTCAAACACCACATATTTAGCAAGTGGTTTTCCCTTGCCCATTGCTTCTATAGCTCAATGTCTCTCCCAATTTTCAGATGTAGTAAACATCAGTTAAAATAATGGGGACAAAGCATAAACTGATTGCAAACTAAAGTTGAAAATCTTACTAAAGATGTTAAGAATTCCATGAGGCCCATGTATGTAAAGTTAGTCCTGAGCAAAAAAGGATTTTACCTTTCTGCTAATTCTTTGAAGATAGCCAAAATCACTGATGATGAAGATCTGGCAAAATTAAATTTCTTAATTAAAGAAAAACAGATGACATTAACACAATAATAAGTATATTTTGTTCATTCAAATTTTCCCCCCAAAAAGCCAAGACAAACCTTAGTCTAACACTTAGTACATAGTCTCAATTACAACCAAGATGTTCAATATAAGGTGAAATAAACTCATTTTCATAATTTGTTTCATTTTAAAAAAAGTTCCAATCAAATTTTTGCTCATTTCCCACAAAATTATGGTCTCCTACTTAGGTGACATTTTGTAATGCCATGTTAGCACAAGTTATCTTTTTTTTGGTACCGGGGATGGAACTCGGGTCCTTGTGCTTGCGCAGTAGGCGGCAAAACCACTGAGCTAAATCCCTGGCCCAAGTTGTCTCTTGAGTGGTGGAATGATTATTATTTTAATGTCTGAACTTCTCTAAATTTTTCAAAATTTTCTAGAAATGAGTACATCATGCTTTTTTTTTTTTGGTACTGGGGATTGAAGTCAGGACCTTGCACTTGTGAGGCAGGTGGTGGCACCACTGAGCTAAATCCCCAGCCTACATCATGCTTTTGAAATTTGAAAATATTTACTTATTTCTGAGCATTGGTTAGTATTTAATGTATCTTTCCCCACGTGGCTTTAAGCCACCAGGACATAAACCCCCACACTTCCCATCAGATCCTCAGTTCTTCTTGTGAAGAACCTGTCTTTGGGATGGCAGGGTACTTTGGGCAGATCCCTCCTCAGAACTTTGTAGGAGCTGGATCGCATCACATCAGTGATGGAAGCCACTCCAGTCTGGATTTGGGCATTGCTCACTCCCTGCCCAAGGTCCACAATTCATCACAGTTGGCAGTTGGGCAGAAACTCTGGTTCCCCAACTGGTAATGCCTCCTGCCATCTTCTCGGAAGCACCCTGGGGGACATTGGTCGACTTTGATACGGTGGTGATGCATGTCACCACCATTCTCTGGGCCGCCCCCATGCTTCGCACACTTGCCAAGGCTCTGGTAGTACAGAAGCATCTAAATCATCCTCAGTCTAGAAGATACCTAAGAGGCCAGAGGATGGAGTGAGGCCTCTACCAAGTCTCCTGAGGTCTCAACCAAAACTAAGTTTGTTTTTTTTTAAAAAAAGAATTCTTCTACTCTGACTTGTCATAATTTTCTGGCAGCCACCAAGGCCTTGTTGCTTTGAAGCTATAATTCCTCTATGCAAAGGCCATTTAAAGTTTTCCTTTGTTCATTATTTCCTTTTTTTGTCTCCTTTCCTGTGAATACCTTGCCTCCTTTTACAAAGGAGCTGAATATTTTGCACCTTCTAAGTCCAGAATTTTATGACTGACAACTCAAGATATGTAACATATGAGAATAAACTAGAAATAGGAGTTAAAAAGTTAGGACTGAGAAAATTATAATAGTAGTAAATTTGTAAACCATTAGGATATACTGAACTAGAATAAGTTTATATCAGCCAGTTTATACGTAAGATAAGCTACAAATTAGGAACAGGGAAAGGTCCATAAAACACAAGTTTTGGGGAAACCACACAGTTGTTATAGTTCAGTCTTCAGTTTCATTTTTGTTTGTTAATGCATTGGGGGATGTTTTGTTTTGTTTTGTTGAGGCAGAGTCTTGCTATGTAGTTCAGGCTGAACTTGAACTCACTATGTAGCCCAAACTTCAGGCCTGTCTGCCTATCTCAGCCCCCTGAGTGCTGGGATTATAGGCGTGTGTCCCCACACTCAGCTAATGGGGACTTTATACTAGATTTATCTGATGAATCAATTATTGAGATCAATGTGGCAGCTGACCTGTTATACGTAGGCAATTATTTCTCATGATACAAACTATGGTCTCTTATTAAGACTGAGAAAAGCATTACCTTTTACCAGATAATGGTTTAAATAATATTTTGATACTCTCTGTAGATTATTTATATGACCTATTTCCATTTTTATTTTAAGAGAGTTTTCCTTTGATACTGACCTAGTAAAGACTGAGTTGTAAAATATTAGATGTTAAAGTCAAAATATTTCACAAATTTTATTATAACCAATGAGTTTAGCTTTTATTTATCCTTCACCATTCCTTATAAAAGCTGCATAGTCTTTTAAAATTAGAGAATTTAAAGTTGAAGAAAAGAACATTAGATCATTTCTAGTTTGTCCCCCTCATTTGATAGTTATGGGTATATTTCCTGTGTTTTAGTTTCTGATAGTTTATAAAATGTAATTTTCAAATGGTGAAATGACTATCAGGCAAAAATAAAATGAACATATGTGTTAGTCAGTTTCCTGTCACTGTGACAAAAGTCCTAATAAAATAAACTTAATAAAGGAAAAGGTTTATATTGGCTTACAGTTTCAGAGGTTTCTATTCATGGTTACTTGGCTCTGTTCCTTTTGACCTGTGGTGACACAGCATATCATGGAATGAGCATGTGGCAGAGGAGGCTTGCTCACCTCTTTGTAGCTAGGAAACAAAGAAGAGGCTGGGGTCCCAACATTCATTGCTTCGAGGGCGTGCCCACCAATGACCAAACTTCAAGGGCACACCACCAATGACTACCTTCTTTACTCTAGGCCCCACCTCCTGAAGTTTCTATCACTTTCCAGTAGTATCACTGGCTGGGCATCAAGCATTTAACACATGGATCTTTGGGGGACATTTTAGATCCAAACTATAGCACCATGATTTTAACCAATTAATGAAAGGACCAGGAAGATAGTAGATGGGTCCAAACTGCATTTGAAAAACCAGATTTATATAGATAAGCTAATTGATTTCTACCTTACATATTAGTTAACGTTCTAGAAGGGCCATGTGCATAATCCTTGGAGTTCATTTCTTCTGTATAGAAATGATTTGTCTCTCAGCTGGACAAATACAGTCAGTCTTTATTATTTATATTTTCCTTACCTGCAAATCTGCCTACTCACTAGAATTTATTTGTAACCCAAAAATCAATACTCAAGGCACTTTTGTGGTCACTTAAGTACTTGAACCAAGGAACAAAATTTTAAGTTGCCTAATGCACACATTCCTAGCTGAGATTGAAAAAGGGTACTATCTTCTTTTAGGTACAAATATCCCCTCTGTGGTCTATTTAATGCTGTGTTTTTGCACTTATGTTCTTTTCTTTGGTGATTTTACTGTTTAAAATAGCCCAAAATATAGTGCTCAAACAGTCTAGAGTTCCCAAGTGCAAGAAAGCTGTGATGTGATTTACAGAGAAAATGTGTGTATTAGATAGGTTTTGTTTTGGCGTGAGTTATAAGATTTTTGCCCATAAGGTCAATGTTAGTGGATAACATTAAATATATTAATAAGGAGCCTTTGAAAAGAAACACACATAAAATAAGGTTATGTGCTCATCAGTTGTATCTAGAGGCTCACAGGAGGTTAACTGTATTTCCTATAGAAGCAACATTCAGTATTTGTTAATACAGTGTTCATAGTTACCCTATAGGATATAATGACTTAATTGTACCTCTAAATTAATCTCTATACCTACAGAATTATGAAATACTCCTGTAAATAGAAACTCAAACCTAGCTCTTAACTTCAAGAATGCCTTCGTATTTCTCTTGTATATTTCCAAGTTGCAGGTAATATTTCTGGCAATATTTAATTAGCTTTATAAAATATTTTGATCCACTAAAGTTATGTCCTTTCCTTAAGCTATGAAACATAAAGCACAACGTACTTCTCTGGTAATGTTTTGACTAGTGCTAAATGGAGTACATTTTCTCTTTACCTCAGAATTGCTTTTCAATGTATAAAACTCATGTCATATGTTCTAAACATTATCATTTTAAAAATCATGTTTAAACTTTTTTATTAACTCTTTTTTTGGTTATTTATTTATTTATTGAGACAGGGTCTTGCTGTGTAATTCAGGCTGGCCTTGAGCTCACTTTGTAGCCCAAGCTAGTCTTGAACTCTCTGTGATCCTCCTGGCTCAGCCTGCCAAGTGCTCGGATTACAGGTGTGTACCACCATGCCCGGCTTCACTGACTCTTACATTTCTTTCTGCTATTCCTATCTTTGGAAAATATATGGGATTTATAGAGTTATGATGTCATATTTTTCCTCTAAACCAAATGTACGATGAGGGTTTAAAGTATAAAAATTTCCTTAGATTTATTTTTGGAAGATTAGAGGTCCTTATTTGGTAATTATTGTTAAGGATAAAATCCATTCAAATAATTAAAAATGCCTGTAACAGCATCAGAAGATGCTTTGTTAAGTTCCATCACTAGTTGTGGGATCTGTGGGTAAATCAACTAAATACTCTGTGCCTGTTTCTTTGTCCCTCATTTCTAAATTGAAGATTTTTTTTCTTTTCTTTTTTCTATCATTTGTCACTTTATTGGAGGACTGGAAAGGGAGGCAAATGGTCTCTGCCTCTTAATCTCTTGATTTTTTTTCTCTCTCCACACACATTTTTATTAGTACATATTTGCAGTATATAATGATTACATTATCATGGGGAGTTGGCACATGCACATATATCAGGTTTTTTTTTTTAAGCT
The DNA here is from genome assembly GCF_000247695.1 of Heterocephalus glaber. The sequence continues at coordinate 57,229,171 of NW_004624730.1, forward strand.
GTGGCAAAATTTATTTGAAATAGTAAAAGTGGCTACAGTCAATTAAGCTGACTGGGTTCCTCTGCTGGTGGGTGCCCAGTATGCAATGGCTTCAAACAGCAATCTCCTCAGTAGTGAATGAGGCCTGTTGCTTGTACCAGCTGCCCTAAGGGACCTTGGAGACAGTGCTTCCAGGTGGATGTTCATTATCTGACTTCTGCGTCCCCAATCCAGGCTTCCGACAGGCATGTGGGGTACTTTCTGGAAGCCACAGGGCACAGTAGTGAGTGTTCACATTGTACAGGTCATCATGTCCATCCACACCAAGCTGCAGAACAAGGAACATGTGATCAAGGCCCTATGCAGGGCCAAGTTCAAGTTCACTGGTCAGCAGAAGATCCACAACTCCAAGAAGTGGGGCTTCACCAAGTTCAATGCAGATGAATTTGAAGACATGGTGGCCAAGAAGTGTCTCATACCTGATGGCTAGGGGTGAAATACATCCTGAATCTCCAGACAAGTGATGGGCCTTGCACTCTTGAAGGTTTCCACTGTGCCACCCTTCCATCCTAACAAGTTCATCAATAAATCTTATTTGCTGCCCCTCCAAAAAAGAAAAGTAAAAGTAAAAGTGAAGAATGATGAAGAAACTGGCTCTACAGAGTGATCTTGGGCCAAGTAAAAGAGGAAAAAGTAAGATAAAAGTGCACCCTGAAGGAAGCAGGGCAGGGTATTGGGAGAAAGCCATGAGAGCCAGCTCTTCTTGGCATTTGTATCCTTTTATACTGTCCAAATCTCAAGGAAATCCATGAGAACTTCTACATATGGGTCCTGAGAGTCAATGCTGGGATCCCTGACATCAGTCAGGTCTAGGCCATACTACTGAAAACCTACTTGAATTCTTGAGAGAAGTCCATGTGTGGGGCTTTGGGAACTGTTCTACACATGTTTTCTGGGATCTTGTAATTAACAGGTCATGCCTACTTCTCCAGCCAGCTTTGTAATGCCCTAATCTCCCGTGTCATTTCCCCCTTACAGACACAAATTCCCATACTTCTTTATAAGGTGCTGAGGGAGGTCTCTGTCTTCTATAGCTTCTTCAAGCTAGAAGGGACAGTAGACCCTACCTTCTTGGGACTGTGTCCTCTCCAATTAGGTTGGGGTCCTGTGGCTCACTGGCTGGGCTGAAGAAAGAAAAACGTGTCAGCAAACAATGAGAAAAGCGTTAATGACAATTGAACTTCACTGTTAGCCCAAATATGAGTAAGAAGACAGATTCCATGCTTCCTGTAGTAGCACTGGAGTCTTGCTTTTTGAAGAGAAAGCTCAAGGGTTTCAGAGGCTCACGGGAAGAGCTTTCTCCTTTTAGGTGATCTTGTTCTTCAGGCAGTTCAGATAGGTCTGGCTTTATTCTAGAAAGATGAATCCAATTATCTATCTCTGCCACCTTTACTGTAGTGAGTGTGGCAAGGATTATCAAGAAGGGGCCCTTCTATTTTGGCTTTAATTTTTCAATGGGTAGTGTCCCCTCTCTTGAAGCTTTTACAAGCACTTGGTCTCCAGGACAGACAGTAGGTGGTCCTCCTGGGCCTAGAGTTGGCAGGATTCTGTTCCCACACATTTGGATAGCCTATTGTACTTGTCCCAAATTAATGAGATATTGTAAGAGCCTTATGGTCTCTGGGTCTACTATCATATCAGAGGATAGAAATGGCCTCTCATATAACATCTCAAATTGGCTCATACTTAATGCAGTTTGGGGCATGTTATAGACCCTCATGAATGCTATTAGGAGCAATTGGAGCCAGGACTCAGACATCTCTTGGCAAAGTTCTGGCAGGGCTCACTTTAGGGTCTGGTTGACTCTCTCTATCTTTTCAAGAAGATCAAGGCTTACTTCCCTTGTAGGATTTTTATAGCTTGTCACAATGTCCCTTGAGGAAGTGCCAGTTTGTTTTCTAAATACCAACAGAGTCTCTTTTTAATTACCCCCTTGTCCTTAGGCCCATTTATCTTCCTGGGGAATATGGACTGGTTTTAATGGTTCTTCAGGAACTGGGAATAAGGCTAGGGCTTTGATGGGCAGTAGGGCTGTCCTTCTTGCTTTCCTGTCAGCCCTTTGATTTCCCAAGCGGGCTCCAGACACGTCTGAATGAACCACTTCAGTGAACCACACCTCCTCATGGTTTTGGAGGGGCAGGTCACTGATGTCCTGCCTGTTTGCATAGGTCTAGGAGATCACTTGTTTACAAGAGTGGCTAACTTCTGGGCCAGTAGGCATCAAAGAAGCAGGATTAATAGTAGTCCAAGTTTTTATAATAACCTCGGGGGTTTCTAAGAGCATGGCCTGATACTTAGTTAGCCATCCCCCTGTTAACCACAAGTAACCTTTTGTCTCCAGAATAGCTCTGACCTGTTGGGGAGCTAGGACTTCTAGTCTCTGTTTCAATGTTAACTTTTCAGCTTCTTCAAATAGAACAGCAAAAAATCTCTAGTTAGGGGTCCACTTGACCCCAACTATGGCTATAGATCCAAAGGGGGTTTCATGGAGAAGTAAGTCAAAACAGAATGAAGTAATTGAATTTGCTCACCCATGGTCTCTAAGATTACCCAGGGTTCCTCAGAAGAGATACTGATGTCCATGGATGGGACATTGCAGGTTTCCCTGGACCTCTTCAATAAATGAGAGTTTTAGCTGGTCTATCCTCCTCTTGGAGTAGGGATAGTCAACCGTCCATTGCCACAAGTCAGGCACATTGGCTACCCCACACCCATAACAGGGTCCAGGCAGTGATTTGGTGTGATCTAGTGCCAGGTGTCTAATAACTTTTTCCCTAGCTGTTCCTGGGTTTTCCTTAGATGACCTAGGTTTAAAGCATCAACAATTGCAACAGCATAAAACTAGCCTTTCTTTTTTGTCTCTCCTCTGGTTCCCAATTGTTGAACACAGAAAAGGCTGGTCCAGCAATTGGGCCTTAGGTATCTGTGGCTCCATCTGAAGTGCTTTTAGCTTATACCAAATATCTAGGGCTGATTGCTAGATGGAATTATGTCCCACGATTGCTCCTCCCTCCCTGGGAGATGTATCTATATTAGTATATTTACAGAAGTCTCAACACACCTCTTTGTATCCCTGGTAGAACCAGTTAGCATATCAAATATCATTCATAGTCTCCCACTAGTATTACTGTTCCAGTTTGGTTCTGTTGAAGGAGAAATAATCTTTCCAAGGTGGTTTTCTTCCCTTAAAAAAAAACAAAACACTGTCCATTTGCATAGTTCCTAGTCTCTGGTATATCTTTAACTGAAGAGGGGCCTGATTTACTGGCCTGGGGACTGCAAAGAGGAGGTGGAAGAGACCTCCCAGTGTCATCAAACAGATCAGAGAGACCCATATCCCCCTGAGAGACAAAGGGAGAGACAAAGGAGGACAGGCCTGTCCTTTTAGTGGGGTGGGCTATTTTGAGCCTTTCCTGTGATAGAGTCACAGAAGCCTGTATATGAGGGATTTTATCCCACCTTGTATGTTTTAAGCAGAAATGCTGTAACTGGAGTATAGTCTCAAAATTTAAAGTACTATCCCATACCCATCTTTTGCCACCTCCCAGTTCGTAGTGAACCCAAACCATACTGCAATAGTAGATAAGCTGTTTCTGTTTCAGATTGTAAGGATCAGATCTTCCCCACTCATCGAGAATACAGCCTAGTGGTGAAGTCTGTGAAATCCACATGGTGGTGAGGTCCAAGAGGTTTCCCATTGACTTGGTTTGGAGCCTTGGTCTCCAGTAGCTGAGCTTTACTCCTGGCTGGCTATGTCAAAATATTATCTGGCAGCTCCTTCTAAAAATGGTTCACCGAATAAAGGTTACTGGGTTTTGGGTTGCTTGCCTCTCCTCCTGGAGCTGGATTCCAGGTTCTTCTCATCTCAAAAAAAAAAAAAAAAAAAAAAAAAAAATTGAGCAAAGGCCAGTGGCAAACATTAATATTTTTTTGGTACCAGGGATCAAACTCAGGTCCTTTTGCTTGTGAGGCAGGTGCAGTGCCACTGAGCTAAATCCCCAGCCTGGCAAACATTATTTGAAAAAGTAAAAGTGAAGTGTGAGGAAGAAACTGGCTCTGCAGATCAAGCTTGGACTGAGTAAAAGAGAAAAAGAAAGACAAAAGTGCACGCTGGAGAAAGCAGGGTGGGCTATCATGAAGAAAGCCATGATATGGGTTGGGGATTTAGCTCAGTGGCACTGCGCCTGCCTCAAAAGCACAAGGTCCTGAGTTTAATCTCTGGTACCAAAAAAAAAAAGCCTCCATTCTTTTTAAAATCCCCTTCCCCTCCCTTCCTTTTCTCCCCTCTCCCTCCATCTCTGTCTAAATCGAAGTTGATAATTGCCTATCTTGCTTACCTCCCTTATTGTTTTGGGAATCACCTAGAGGTGAAAAAGGAAAATTAGGTCTAATGGTGATCATGAGCTGGGATGTGGGTGCTACTATCTGCTTTCTCTTCACTAATTATAAATATTCTTCAAGTTAAGCATTTACTTAATAAATCCTCTCTTATGTGGACATTTAACTGCTTATTTTACTCTCTGTCTCATATGTGATATTAATTTGAGGAATTCTTAACCTAGCTTTTCTAATTCTCAGTATTGTCATCAACCTTTGCCTAACATTGAAGATTCTTGATATATCTTTAAGCTTAACAATAATAAATAAATTTAAAAAGAAAAATTGCCCCCTGCCATAAGCCAGTGAGCTGCTGGAATATTCCAATGGTGTTTCAAGAGGACAAGTTTGACCCTATTTCATGTGGTGCAACAACATAATGTGACTGAAGCCTGAAAGAAAAGATCCAAGCAGGATGATGTTGGCAAACCCATTTTAAAACATCAAATTTTGCCTCAAATTCTGTAAGCCGGGTTCCTGAGAAAACTGCTGCACTGCCACAAACTGAATTACTAGGAAACGTCTAAGACTTAAGAAACAGTTCTCGGTCAATAATCAGGAAGTTGTCTTTCCTTGCCTTATGAAAGGTGAACTTGTGCCTGCAAAAAGAAAAAGAAAAAGAAAAAATAACTGTTTAACACTTGGCCCCACAAAATAATTACAAAACTTTTAAAAAAGCATGTTGGCACAAATCAAGCTGGAGAAATTGGACTTGTGGTTAAAAAACACTTCTATTTAAAAATGGCTCTTTCTAAGGAAAATTTGAAAGACAGAGAAAGCTTTCATCCAGAACATGAGACACTATATTATTTCAAAATCTAACCAAACCCATTTTAAGTAAGAGTCATTTAATACAACATGTGCTTACTATGAATGTCTTTCGACTTGGAAAGCAAAATATAGACTATTTAATAAGCCAGTTTCTACACTGTTTAACAAAAAAGAAGCATACTGTTACCTGTGATGAATATGCTAATGACACTTGAAGGAAGAAGGATTATACAACCACAGTCTTATCTTATTTTTTTAGAGAATTAAGCATTATAAGCAACTAATACCAAGTGTTTTTAAATGGGTCATATATATGAACAATGCCAGATTTTAAAATCTAACATGCTAGCTCCAATTGTAAAATATGAATTTCAGTTATGTGACTATTCTATGACCAAGTGTTCAAGATTCTGAAGTACTTAACTCCATTTTAATTTGAAATGATTTGTTTTTATCAAGAAATAACTATGAATTTTAATTAAGGAACATAAAACATTTAGTAATAGCATATAATTAAAAGGCACAGCATACACTAGTTTTTAATGACTATCATCTATGACCAAAGTTTATATACTTTACCATGAAAGTCATGTTATACAATTTGACTACTGAAATAAAAATGGAAAATAATATGTTGTGAGGAATAGAGAAAATATATCAGTTCCAAAGATAAACATTCTGATTCCTTATTGTGCCTAGTTTTGAGTCTCCTGTCAGCCAAAGAACAAAGAGAAATATAAGTTAAGTAATGCTTATGAAAGAACCAATGAAAGTATGCTATTTCTGCAGGTAATCTTTTCCTGATAATAAATCCTCAAGGTATGTAGAATTAATACTTTTTTCTACTTTATGCATGCTGAAGAATTTGCATTCTGATATGTTTTCACCCTCTCAGTGGGCATTATGTTAGACTAATTTTTATTTAATGAAATGTAGGTTCAAATCTAGGATTGCCAAATTCCAAACTTTGTGCTCTTTGCACATATCCTGACTGCTTTGCCAGAGCACTTTAAACACTATAGTGGGCAGTATACATTTTAACAACCCTACTAGAAACTTTAAACTATCTTTGTGTGATCATTTCTTTTATTTAACCTTTGTAGAAATTGAGGCTATAAAATTAAAAAATGGTTTAATAAGGTTCCATTGTGGGTAAAATGAAATAAGCACAATTCAGTCTGTTCACACACTGAATGCAACTATGAAACCTAGAAAGAATGCATGAAACAGCTATTTTAGGACTCTGAACAATAAATATAGCAGATGGTTTGGAGAAGAAAGTTGAAATTTGAATTACTGTTGAATTTGCAGTGACTTTTAAATATTTTCTTCCAATACTCTCTAACCTTAATTCAGGCAGCCCTACACATAGAAATATGATCAAAATTAAACCCAGCCAGGTCAATTGTCTGCTTAAACCAAAATATCAACACTGCAGGATTTCAAAAAGGCCTAGATCCTTATAACTTCAAAAAAAGATCAAAGCACAATCCAAAATAATTCACCATTGGAAGAACAAGCAAAATCTCAACTTTTTATAATGGTCAAACAATTGCCATAAAAATGTTCTAAGAAGTAAGTATGAACACTCTTGAAGTAAATAAAAACCCAGAAATTCTCAGCAAAGGAATAAAGGATGTAAATGTGATAGTTAACTGATTATGTCAACTTGAGTAAGAAATGCCCAGCTAAATTGACTCAGCATAGTTCTGGGTGTGGAAGAACCACCCTAGGGAGGATTATTGCTAAAATTGTATAAAATGGAAATAAAGAAGGAAGCCTGCTGCTTCTGTTTCTTCAGAAGAGCTCCAGTCTTCACCTTCACTTTAGACCTTGTCTGCAGCCTTCCATCACAGACCATTTGGCCTCCTGATATGGCCTCGCATGGTACTCTACAGTGAGCTCCAAGCCTTTGACTGGATCCTTTGAATCTCCATTACACAGACAGTCCTTTTGCACTCTTTCACACCTGATTCTTTGGGTGGCCACTGTAAGTTAATCTTGTAAATTCTTGTATAATTGTATATCTTACATTAAATCTGTTTCACTAGTACATGGTGAATGATACAGTAAAGAAAAACTAAACCAAAATTTTACAAAAATTAATTTTAAAAGGTACCTCTGCTTAGAGAGCTTGTATTCTAGTTGGGAAGATACAAATTTAAAAATGTTTATAATAGCACAAATCATAATAGCTAAATCTTGGAAACAGCCTATATGAATGAAAAAAATGAGATGTTTATACACAATGGAGTATTATTCTGCTACAAAAAAGGATGAAATTTGGGTCTTTTGCAGAAAAATGGATATACCTTGAGACCATAATGTTAAGCAAAATAAATCAGACACAAGAGCTTAAAAATGATATGGTTTCTCTTATATGAGAAACCCAAAATATAAATAAAAAGCAAAATAAAATATACATAATAAGAAACAGGGATATAAATCTTTTGTTAATGGGAACGGGACCAAGAGATGGAGGAAGAGATGAAGTTGTGGAGGGAAAGAGGGCACAAAAGGAATTAAGATGTATTAAATACATGTACCTACTCCTCATTATGCAATCATTATGTACCGCAAACATGTGCTAATAAAAATAAATATTAAAAATTACATTAGCAATAAGAGAATAAAAATCCAAATTAAAAGGTTGAAATTCATTCACAGATTTTTAACAAACTCAGAGCCCCTACTAAGGCACATAAACCTTAACAGTATCTTGGGGAGGGTCTTGTGACAGAGGCATAAATAAAGAGCAGAAGAGCCAAAGGAGGAGGTGATCAACTCTGGGGTAATAGAGAAGAGTCAGCACAGATATAGTATTTAGAATTAGGTTGACATAAGAATTATAGACACACAAAATCATGGTCCTTGTTTTTCTTTCTTATAGAAGTCCATAGGGACTCAAAAGCTGGTGTAAAAGCTCTACCATCATCTGGATTCTAGGTTAACAGAAGCCTTATGCTCAGGCATGTTCCAAGCAGCAGCAAGAAAGAAACAGTGAAAAAAGTTATTCCCAGCTGATTAAAAAGTTTCCCTGAAGCAGCTACTGACATATTAACCAAAATTTAGTTACCCCATCATACACACCTTTAAGGCAGATGATGAAATGTAACCTTTATTTTCAATAGCTGATGAAACTGCCTGGAGTCCATGTCTTTTTCACTCTCCTTAGGGAAGGAGCCATGACAGCATCCCCACAATCAAAGCCTGAGCTGTCATAGTACTGGATCATCTATAAGGTCAAAGTCACTACAGTGTTGTGCCCTACCTCCTAGGAGCTGAGTTGTATCTGTCTGTGCCCCATGCTTCACAGTCCATCACCAAAGGAATATAATACTTTTCTAGTAAACAATTCCAAAGAAATAGAAATGTACAATTAATTGCCTGCAAAGGAATTTAAAATACTTAGTATTTTAATGAAGTCCAGCAAGATACGAGGAAACAGATAGACAGCTAAATAAAATCAGGAAAACAATACAGAAATAAAATGAAAAGTTCCACAAAGAAGTGAATATCAGGGCCAGGGATTTAGCTCAGTGGCTCTGCTGCCTGCCTCACAAGCTCAAGGACCCAAGTTCAATTCCCAGTACCAGAAAAAAAAAAAAAAGGAAATCATAAAAAAGAACCAACAGAAATCCTACAGTTGAAGAATACAATGAATGAAATGAAAAAAAAAGCAATAGAGAACTGCAACAGAAGACTTAATCAGCCAAAGCAACAACCTGTGAACTCAAAGACAGGTCTTTTGAAATTATTCAGCCTCAGGAGAAAAAAGAAAAAAAGAATGAAAAAGGTGAAGAAATCTGATAGGACTTATGAATACCAATGAGCAAAACAATTTATGAGTTATGTGAATCTCAGATTGAGAAGAGAAAGAGAAATGAGAAGAAAGCTTATTTAAAGAAGTAATAGAAAACTTCTAAAGTCTTTGGAGGAAAATGTTGTAGTAGAGAAGTAAAAGTATGGAGTTTTTGTACGTTATTAAAGTTGTTATCAGCTTAAAATAGACCATAATAACTATAAGATCCTTTTTGTGAGCCTCATAGTACCCATAAAGCTCAAAGGAATCAAAGCATACCACTACCACTACTACTACTACAAAAAAAAATTAAATTACAAGAGAAGACAGCAAGAGATGAAAAAGGAATAAAGGTAATATAAACTAGTCAGAAAGCAATTAGCAAAAATGCCATTCTTGGGCTGGAGATATAGCTCAGCGGCACTGTGCCTGCCTGGCAAGCACAAAGTCCTAAGTTTGATTCCCAGTACTGAAAAAAAAATGTCATTCTTAATTATTTGATTAATAATTAAATTAAGGGCTGGGGATTTAGCTCAGTGGTTCTGGCACCTGGCTTGCAAGTGCAAGGTCCCAAGTTCAATCTCCAGTACCAAAAAAAAATTAAATTAAATGTAAATGGACTAAATTCTATAATTAAAATACATAGAATGGCTGAATTAATAAAAAAAAGAAAACATAACTATATTCTGCCTTCAAGAAACTCATTTTTACAGAGCATGAACACTTGTAATCCTCGCACTTGGGAGGCAGAAGCAGGAGGATTGCTGTGTGTTTGAGGATAGCCTGGGCTACACAGTGAGTTCAGGGGCAGCCTGAAATACAAAGCAAGACCCTGTCTCAAAAAGCCAAAACAAACAAACAAACAAAACCTCACTTTAGCTTTCAGAACACACATAGGTAATATTGAATGAATGGGAAAAAAAATTCATAAATTTGAAACCAGAAGGGATAAGGGGTAGCTATAGTTGTGTTGGACAAAATAGACCTACAGTCAAAAACCATAACATGGAAGCTCAGCCAGTCCCAGCACCTAAAAGGAAGCTCCCCCACTGCCATCCTAGGGCTGAGAAGGTGAGCTGTG
>NW_004624730.1:57270909-57295616 GCF_000247695.1 Heterocephalus glaber
CCTGCCCCTCAAGCGCAAGGACCCAAGTTCAAGCCCCCGTACCAAAAAAAAAAATGTACAGTGCACCTTTTTTTTAACCACTGATATTGGCAAGATTGTCACATGGAAATCAAATCATCATCATGTCTCAGATGATGAGGATTTAAGGGATACCCTTGGTTTCACCAAGAACAATTAATTTGTAAAGTCAGAATGCCCACTTGTTATTCTAGAAAGTGCAATGAAGCTACCAAACAGATTGTATATTCATATTTGCATTCTCTACCTGTGGACAGATGTTAAGAAGCCCACTTAAAAGCAGAAGTGGCTTGATGAGCTGGATGTGGTGGCACACACCTGTAATGCCAGCACTCGGGAGGTTGAGGCAGGAGGATCACTGTGAGTTCGAGGCCAGCCTGGACTACACAGGGAGACCCTATCTCAAAGGAAAAAAAAAAAGAAGTAGCTTGATGAGTACTAAGCCCAAGTGAGGAGAGTCACTTTGAAACACACATCTGCACATAGATGACTCAATGAGCAGCTGCTACATGGTGTGGATTCTTGCATAATCTCATGTTCATGGCATCGTGAGAGGCCCACACCCTCCGATCACTTGCAGGTTCCCCTCTTCTGTCCCTTTTTTCTGGCTATCCACATTCCCAAAGCAGCCTCTTTCTTTAGATATAAGACTATCACATCTTAGGCAAGCAAATATCACATCTGTTCCTACAGACATATGTTCATACCCCATAGTGTATAACATTAGTTGCCTATATTTTACATGAAAATATAGAAAGAAGGGGAAAAAATGGAATAGCAAATTGTAAAAGGAGAAGCAGCACACAATCTCCAATTCACCATAGACCCTGCCCGGCCCAGGGCATACATCCCTGTCACTTGTCTTGCCACTGTAGGTACTGAGTTTGCCATCCTGTTTGTAAGGTTCCTGTGTAAGTCCCTCACTGAACTGCTGCACCTGTTCAGTAGCTAACTCTCAGAAGTCAATCTGTCTTCCTTGTATTCTGGATCAAAGCCAGAGTAGCATATTTCCCTATTGGCCTCTTCTCCATATTTGTACTACTTATTGATGAGTTGGTGAAAGTGATGAAATAAAATGAGTTTGGGGAAAGAAAAAGACTAAAGTCTGAACTTTAAGGAAAACTCACATCAAAAAAACAAAAGGAAGAAAAGAAGCCTCTTCAAGATGGGTTTCTGATTTACTCTTATTTTTTTCCTTCCTTTAAATTTTAAAAATGCATTTCCATCTTAGAGTTGAGAACTGGTCCCTTTTCTGGAACAAAGTCTCTGTAACCAGAAGGCATGAAGCAAATCTCAAACGCAAAGTTACCTCCTTTAATTCACTAGCTGAGTCTCTACATACGTTTGTTTTTGTCACACACTGACCTTACTGACACAGGCATGTGCACACGATCCCCTTGTGTAAGCTATGTACATGCTGCAACCTAAATTATTTTCAATCTCTGTTACAGATGTTAGCCTGCATTCCATTTTTAACTCTGACGTAGGCACTTTCGCTGGTTGCCCAGGAGATAGGGATCTGGGCAAAACCGGGAAAAGAGTGGCCTGAGGGGTGGCAGCAATGTTTCCCAATGGTCCTGCTTACTCACAGCCTCCAGCCCACACAGACCCATGGGAAACCCATTGCATGAGGAGCAAGTGAGTACAGCTGACCTCTTGCTGGGTGGCAACAGCTGGGAGAGTGGAGGCTCCCGTGATCTCCCCTCCTCTGAAGTCTCACCTGCCCCAAGGAGCTGTGGCTGTCCTCTTTGTCTAGGTCAAATCTCATCGAACATTCTCATTACTCAGAATATATCCTTTATCACTCTGCTCCCCTTTGCAATTTTCCAATTATTCATGTGTTTGATAAATGCCTCCTTCTTCCCACGGGAGGGTGGGACCGTGACTTCTTTGTCTATGTATATTCAGCTGTGAACATACTCCCTACTGATTAGGCACTAAATACGAACTGTGTAAATGAATGATTCCTGGGCCAGTGGTAGTGGAAAGGACCTTAGATGAAATTCAGTTGCTTTCCTCATTTGGCAGATGAATATAATGGCGAAGAAATCTTCCCAAGGCACATGGATTTTTAGTGAGGAAGCGTTGAGTCATGGTGAAGACTACAGACTCTCAAAGCAAACTGTCTGGGTTTGTATTCTTAGTGCTGCCACTCAGTGGCTTGTTAGTTACTTAACATTTCTGTGCTTGTTTCTCTCTGGAAAGAGGGTACAACTGTAGTAGCTCATAGGGTAATTATGAACATTTAGTGATTCAAATAGCACTTAGTACATACTAAGTACTATGTTAGTGTTTGTGGAAAAATGTACAGGCTGGAATAGGATCAAATTCCAAATCTCTTGACTCCTTATCTAGTGCTTTTCACAAAACTGTCTGATATAATTTTGTTATTGATGTAGACCTGTGCTGTCCAACAGAATTTTCTGTGGTGATGAAAAGGTACTGTACTGCCTAATATGGAAGCCCCTAGCCTCATTCAGCTAAGAAGTTGATATGTGCTAGTGTAACTAAAGAAATGAATGTGATTATTAATTTTCTTTTAATTAATTTAAATTTGAATTTAGACTCTCCCAGTGGACGATCAGGAACAGAAATCACTGCAGCAGCCAAGACATCATAGTTGGTAGAATAGGTGTCTTGCTGCTCTAAATCTTAGGGAAATCTTTCTGAGCAAGAGCATTACAGTGTCCTGGAAGCCAAGAGACTCCCTGGCCTTCTTATCTTGGCCAGGCCTCCCAGGCCACGCACCTGACATTAAGGCGTGGTTGCTCTTCCACCAGGTAGCTCCATAGATTGGCACATCCCCCCAAACTGTAGTTGAGTAAACCAACTAGGAGCATCTTCCTCTTTATTTTTTTTTAAATTTAGGATCATATGCCATAAACTTAAAAACAATGTCTACAAATAAACAAAGCTTTCAAAGCCCTAGTGTGAACTTTTTTTTCAACCAGCTTTAGAATTGTATATTCTTCAAGAATGCTTCAGATGCTACATTTGGAGAGCTACTCTCTCATATGTATAAGCTATCTATTGCTATTTTTTTTAAGTCAATCCAAGAAAAAGGCAAGACCTCCATGGCTTGGTTTCCAAATTAAGCTACAGCTTGAGCTAAAAATAGCTTGCCAGTGTGGAGAATCTGTTCTCTGAATTTAAATGGCTTGCTTCTCTCCCAGAGGACAACACTCACTGTGTTCTACACAGGAGTGGACTCTGGGAAAGCATTCTTCATGTTTTCTTGGGATTCCTTTCTACTTTGTGTTCAAGCAGAGTAAAAGATACCCATAACAGCTTTAGGTTCTACACATGCAAAAAGTGTAATGAGCATGACTATGCATAGCTCTTGTTGGTAGGAGTGTGTGGGTGTTTGTCTTTGTGTATTCAGCTTCGTGTAGATAATCCGAAGGACATCCCTAAGAGCCTAAAGGTATGTTCTGAAATAGATTTACTTCCTATATTTCAACCATGTTACCATTTACTGTACTAAAATTTATCTTCTCCTAATTGTCATTGAAAGATTTTATGCTTTTTAATTTCAGAAACAATCCCTGTTTTTTTTTTTTTCTTTTTCCCTGATACCTCCTAGAACACTGGAATAATTTTCTATCTGGTAGTGAAGACCAGAAGAGGAAAATAAGAGGTAGCATATTTAATAGCATATTTAATATATGGTACAAGCTATATTTTCAAATGAGCTATATTATATGTCCTGAAAAGTTTTAAATATTAAAGAAAGGCATTTATAGTTACAGCATTTAAAAAACTTTTATTTTCATTAGTTATAACATGCATGTAATTTAAATAACCAAATAACTCTACAAACCTTGTAATTATTTTTTAAGATAAGCACTTTTGCTTATCTTAAAATTATTTTTAAGATAATGTGTGGACCTCCGTGGGTTCCTCCAAAACCCTACTCCTTCACTCTCTTGCCTACATATGCAGTGTGTTTTAAATATAATAGCCATGGTTCCTAACATCAATCTTCTCCCTCCCACCTACCTTTTTAAAAAATTGAGATCTTTAATATTCTTTCCATTTAAAAAATTATACAGCCAGTATGGACACTGCCTATAGTGTCTCTTTACTTGGAAGGCTGAGCCAAGAGGATTATTTGAGAAGGAGACTACGTCTCTGTAAATTAAATTAAATGCATGCATGTCATGAAAATTCAAATAATCCAGAAATATAGGAAATATAAAGTGGAAGCCCTTTGAAAGCTCACTTCTCTATGGATATCCGAAAGTGTGAGGATTACCCTTCCTGATCTCTCATACTTTGTCTAGCTCTACCTATTTATCATTATGGAGATGATAAGGATAAATCAGAACCAGTTGGGATCCAAGGAAATGAGGAACTGAGGAACTGAGGAACTGAGGAACTGAGCCATGGGCCAATATAAAATACAGAAAATGGAAAGTGTCAAAAGGGAGACATTGTGCTTTGGAGCTTAGCTGAAAGGACGGGATTTCCATCAGGGAAGATTAGAACAGGCTTCCTAGAGGAAGCTGCATATAGGCTGTATTCTGAGAACTTGATAGGATGTTAACATGTAAAGATGAGGAAAAGCAATCTAGGTGCAGAGAATAGAATGAGTGCAAAGACAAATACACCTCAAGTGCAAGAGTGTATGATGAATTTTGCTTTAAGACACAAAGGGAGCCCATGGGAAAATACGGTGGGAAATAGCTTTTAATCATCATGACTTAGGCCGCACTTTCTCCAAGGGTGGTAAGGAGACCTTGAAAGTGTTAGGGCAAAGATGTGAGGCAAACAGAGTGTTATTGGCTGAATGGTGGCCCTCTCAAAATCATATGTTGAACCCTCCCCGATCTGATTGTGTTTGGAGATGGGGCCTTTAGGGAGGTAATTAAGGTTAAATGAGGTCAGAAGGGTGGGGGCCTAGACCAATAGGGCTAGTATCCTTGAAGAAAAGGAAGCAACACCAGGAGGATACATGCGCAAAAAATAATCCATGTGAGGACACAGTGAGAAGGCCCCATCTGCAAGTCCGAGAAAGTCCTCCCCGCAAGTTACCACTGTTGGCACTGTGGTCAGCCTCCAGAGCTGTGAAAAAAATACAGAACCTGTAATGTAAGCCACTCATTCTGGGGTATTCTGTTATAACAGCCTTAGAAAACTAGCGCACTGTTCTAACCGTTTGGTTTAGAACATTTCTGTGTACTTACTGCAGAATAGGCTTTACAATGATCACGTATTAAATTAATGGAATTGCTCTAACCCTTGTGCTCTTTGCCTCTCCATCTAAAGAAGTGAGACTGACTCTATTGGTGTGTTTTGTTATTACTTAATTCAATAGGCTGCTGTTGAATGCACATTCATATTTGTGGTATGCTCACTTCTGTACAAATATTCAAAAGTCACCATAATAATTGCCTGTGTGATTTCAATGAAATTGCTTAATATTAAAAATAATAAAATTAGCACAGCTGCTAACACTGAGTGTTCAGTGTATCCGACAATATCCTTCCTAACTGCTTTTCATGTTTGCACCATCAAACACTCACAATAAACCTATCATTCAATTAGTATTATCACCCCCATACACAGATGAGGAAACGAGGCATAGGGAGTTGAAATGACTTGCTTCAGTTTTTATAGATGGAAAATGCAGAACTGAAATTAACCTAATTTACATTTATCCTCATTATTAAAATCCTAATAGAACCTATAATCATTAGATGATGCATACAAGACAATTTATTTTTACACATGACTCAAAATTTCAATGGAAAATGAATTCTGTGATGAAACACTTTGCTACACATGATGTTCATCAAAGGCAGGATGTGAGCATCTGGCTTCCAACCCATATCCAAACTTCAGGAATTCTTTGCCTCTTTCTACCCTACTGTTATTGTTATTTTATTCCAACTTACAGATACAGTATCTGACAAACATCTAGCACAAGATTCTGAGATCAAATCAAATAGTGAACTTTCTGGGTTGATAAAACTGAAGCCACTCTTCAGACCCTTTACAAGATGTTTCAGTGGTCTGCTTACCTCTATTTTGAACATCTCTATTTTGTTCCCTCACTAACTCAACACTGTCTTTATTGCCAAACTCTGTACTGTGCTTCCATGCCAAGACTCTGTCAAATTATACTCTAGACTGAGCTTTCTTCATCTGGTTGCATAAACTCTGGAAAACAGAACAAAATTTTCCTCTTTTTTTCTCATCAGCTAGTTTCTCCAGTGATTAATAGTTCCAGCATTACTCACATAGAAGATCCTCAATAAACACTTGTGAGCTATAAAAAATTCCAGAATTAACAACAACATGAATTAGTTTTGCATTTGAACATTACAAAGGACTTTGTAGACTACATAAGGATACCTAAGAGAAAGGAGGAAATATTCTGCAAAGGGTTCTCCAACCCAAAGGATAAGAATGTTGTAAATACATGCATTGTTCTGGGAAAGGGTCTTTAGATAGTTAAACCTCCAGTGAAAGCACACCACAGGCAGCTTTAGGGAGTGTTTGTAGTTCAAGGCCGGAAGCAGAGTCAGTGACTTCTGCTGGCAGGAAGGGGAGAAGGGAAGAGGGAGGGAGAGGAAAGCAGGGTGCCTGGGGGAAGATTCTTAGTTGTTCTCAGCTTGGAAGAGTTTCTCTTGCAATTGGAGGCCAGATACTAGCCAGAAATCTTTTCCCCTTGCTCCAGAAAGGATGAAAATGCTGAGTGCAGATAGAGTGAAACCAAAGTTAAGAGATACAGACAGGCATTATGCCCAAAATACAACTGGAACTTCCAACATAGAAATGGAGTTACACAAAAGTGGAAATTGAGGGATGGGGATTTAGCTCCATGGTTCTGCCACCTGCCTGCCTTGCAAGTGCAAGGTCCTGGGTTCAATCCCTGGTACACGCAAAAAAGTAGAGATTGAAATGTTTAGATATGTAGAAATACAGTTGATAAAGCATTCTTTAAATAATATGATAAAAATAGTTAACATTGATTTTTATATGCCAACAGCTGCATTAAATCTTTCATATTAATTATTCCACTCAATTCTCACAATCTCTATGAGAAAAGTCTCTATTTTAGAAATTCTCTCTCTCTCTCTTTTTTTTTTTTTACAAATAAGCAAATTGAGGCTTTGTAGGTTAAATAGTTTACCCAACATATAAATTTAAATAGTTGGCTCATGTCATATTTCAAGAAGTTAGAAATATGATTCCCATAAAAATGCATAGTGAGTAAATGTCTAAGATTTACTTACTTCATTTATGAGAGACCCAGATAGTTCAAAGAGGAGGAGGAGGGAGGGACTGAGATTCTTTTCACCAGTGGAAGAAAAGAATGTTGGATAAAATTACAAAATTAGAGAATAAAAAACTGATTAATATACTCTAAAGCAACAAAACCAAAACAGGATTCTTTACTGTTGGACATATATCACCTGTCTTTCTTTGGGACAAAAATGATTTTTAACTTATCAATTGTATACACGTTCACATCTAATTTAAAGACTTATAACTTGGACCAATAAAACACAGTAGATCAAATAAAATTGCATCCCCAGATAACCAGGTGATCTCAGTCAGACCTGTTAGACAATGTTTGGCATAGTCTGAATGTTTGTGTTCCTCCAAAATTCATGTGTTGAACTCTCATTACCAATGTGGTGGTTTTATAGGAAGTGTGGGCTTTGGGAGGTGATACGGTCACAAACGCAGAGCCCTCATGAGTAAGATTAATATCTTTATAAAAGACACCCTAGGGAGCTGTTTCCTAAGTGAGGACACAGTAAGAAGGTGTTTTCTAAGAACCAGAAAGTAGGCCAGACAGTGAATCTGCTAGCACCTTTATCTTGGGCTTCCCAACCACCAGAACTGTGAAAAATAAGTTTCTATTGTTTAAAAGTCACCCTATCTATGACATTTTGTTATAGCAGCTCAAATGGACTAAGACAATGCTGGGTACAATCTTGTCTAATAGAACTTTCTATGATGATGGAAATGTTTTAATTGTACTGTCCAGAGAGAGCCACAGGCCACATGTGGCTGTTGGGCACTCAGATTGTAACTACTGGTATGACTGAACTTTAATTAGCTTAAATTCAAATACTGACCTGAGACTAGTGACTGGTGTGTTGGATGATACAGTCCAATAGCTTTGAAAGAGCACAGTGTTCACAACACCCAGTTAATCCACATGCACAGTAATTTAAAAAAAATTTTTTTTGCACAGTAAATTTTAAGAGATACAGTTGGTGGTACTGACAAAGACAGATAATAAACCACATTTCGAGATGCACAGCTTCCATCCATGCTCTTATACATTTCACTTTCTGAAACAGGCAAAGGTGATATTATCAATCCCATTTAATTAGTGACTGCTGAATGCAAAATTATTAGTCAGCAGCAAAAGTGAGAATTGGACCTGAGTCTGTCTGGTTGCAAAGCTGAAATATCAAATGCCCTTAGAAGCCAGTTGGTTAAGTAGATGAGTCAAGTGGTTTGGTTATAAATCAAAGCAAAAATGGCTAGTCTAAATCCAGTTGGCTACAGTCCAGAATTGACAGATCTTGTAATTTTTCAGGAAAAGAAATATCACAAGTCTGAATTTTTGTGTAAGATATTCTTGATTTAAAAAATCCCCTGTAGACCAAACAAAATGCGTTTGGAGTTCTAATGTGGTCCACAAGCCGCTAGTTTTCAGCCCCTGCTGGCTTAGTAGTGTAAATGCTTGGGCCTGGGGTTTAGCTCAGTGGTTTTGCCGCCTGCTGCACAAGCGCAAGAACCCGAGTTCGATCCCTGGTACCAAAAAAAAAAAAAAAAAAGTAGTGTAAATGCTTTTCTCTTTGCTCTACTGCCTCTAACAAGAAACCAAAGAGAGGGCTTTGGCCTTTCCAGACTTTCCAAGGCAGAAGGAAAGGCTGCTCACAGCAATTGTCACTACAGCTCTTTCAGTGCTTGTCATGCATCACCAAATGGTTATTTAAATGTTTGTCTTCTCATCTAGATTGCAAGTCCCCAGGGAAGAATATCTACTCAGCTATCTATTGCCAGCACAACACCTGGCAAATAGAAAGCTTTTTAATATGTCTTAGTTGAATGAATATACATAAATATCAAAAGCTTAAATAGAATAGCTATGGGCCATTTCTTTATTTTTACTTGAAATTCTTATGGGCCAAACAGATTTATTTCCTTACTGTTTTAATGTTTTTAAACCTAGCTCAGACTTGCACACCAATGTGCAGAATATTACACATATTAATTCAGTCACAATCTCAAAATTGTAATACCTACAATTTTTTAAAAGCCTGCTATGAACTGGAACATTATTTTATTTAACTCTTCCAATGACCCAGTGCAGTGAACATCATCACCCCTATAAGTGAGGAGCCAAGAGATTCAGAATTATTAGCTAAGCAGTAATTTGCTTCAGGTTGCACAACTCTCAACTCTATTGCCTCCCAAGACGAATACTCTGAGTCCTACTCGCCTGTACCTTATAAATATATGTGGAAAAAAGTTACTATGTCTAATTCTTTTCTCTGGTGGGAAGGCTGAAAGTGGAGGAGGAAAGGGAGCCAGGATAGGACCCTGAGGCTGAGGCTAGTGGTGAGAGGGTCTCTTATTGGGAGCAGAATCTGCCAGAACCAAGCAAACACAGTGGGTGAGAGTGAGGTGGGCTGTGGAAGCGCAGAGCTAGGACTGGTGAAGGCAGACAGGGTCTGAGAAGGTCACAAGAAGGATAGCCAGGAAAAAGAACACAGGGTCCAAGTGTCTACGAAGGTCAGGAGTGTAGGTGGGGCAGGTAGAATGCATCAGAGGGTCACTCTTATTTTTCACATGTTCTCTGATGATTAATACTTGGGAGAGTCACAGGAAGGAGCAAACCCTGTAATATCCCAGGTCCATGCCAGGCATCAAAGCAAAATCTCAAGTGATACTCCATGATTGATTAACTGTTGTAAGTTGTCCGTGAGTATAGTGGGTGCCTCTTATCCTCAAGATCAAGCAAAAGAGGGCCGGGGATTTAGCTCAGTGATTTCGCCGCCTGCTGTGCAAGCGCAAGGACCTGAGTTCGATCCCCGGTACCAAAAAAAAAAAAAAAAAAGAAAAAAAAGATCAAGCAAAAGAGAGGTTCAGAAAATCAGAAAAAGCTAGAACAACCTAATGGGCATTTCAAATTGTATTTTCTCCTCCTCTGCTCATTTTCTGTACCCTATGAAGATGTTATCATTCAATATATATTAATCTATTCATTTGTTTTAAGGATGAAATTAAAAATTTGTACAGTTGAATGCAATGACAATTACTCTCAAAGAAGACATAATGGAAATGGAAATGTTCCAAAGTAGAAATTCCAAAATGAGCAAAGAAAAGAAAATGGCCTCCAGTGGTTTCTGCATCCTAAGCCCATGATAGAGGAATAGGAAGTGGAATGTTCCAAGCCCACCAATCAGAGAAGATCTGAAATGAGTGAAAGAACACAGAATTTCCCACCAAACTCTACAGTGAAAGACTGGAAGGTGATTTTAAGCTTGGATATGATAGTTTTAAGGTTCACAAACAGAGATATGTCATAATCTTACACGTTGGTAGCAAGTTTATGGACACTTTGCCCAAGAAGTGGTTTGGGAAAAATGTAGAATTGGCTTTAATAAACAGTTGGACATATTTGAATATCAGATTCACTTTGGGTTATTAAGAGAACCTAAGGGTATTTCAGGACAGATGTATTAATGATACTTTGTAGTTGGCAAGCTTAGAGGGGAAGCATCCTTAACAACAAAATGTCCCTGTATCTCATATGAAATATTTTAAGACATTTGTTTAAACATAAAAAGATTTCTTTGTCTTACAAAAGATTTCCATAGAAAACAACTTCATTTAATGGACTGAATTTTATTTGGAAAGTAAATAAATGGATTTGAGTAAAGCCAAAACACGAATACTTAAAAGTATATAATAGTAAGAAGTTATTTTGAGGTTAAAGAGATGCCAACAGAAATAGAATACACTGTGTGGTAGGGATGTAGCTCAGTGGTAGAGTTCTTGCCTAGCATACGCCAGGTCCTGGGCTCAATTCCCGATACCACAAACAAAGCCAAACAAAAACAGTTTGAAGTGAATGCACTCATTTCAAAACATGGTGAAATTCAACTGAGCTGTGTAGTTTTCTCTGCAATCCCCAATCATTTATTGATCTCATAAATAAAAACATACTTGTTAAATGAATAAAGTTATAAAACCTTCTTATTAATATTAAAATTTATAATTGGTGTGATATCATAGATCTGTATAGGTAGAAACATCAGTTAATCATGTGGCTTAACAGTTCCAAGTATTCCTTCTCAATTAAAAAAATTCACACATGCATTCCAAGGAACTATGAAATACAATCAACTCTTCATATCATGGCTTCTGCCTCTATAAATTCAACCAGCTATGGATCATAATCTTTTGAAGAGAATTGTGCCTGTACTGAACATATACAGTCTATCCTTCTTGTCATTATTCCCTAAACAATACAGTATAGCAACTGTTTACACAGTATTCACATTGTATTAAGTGTTTTAAGTAGTCTTGGGATGATTTAAAATATGCAGGAGTATATTTAGAGGTTATATGTAAATACTGTGCCATTCTATATGAGCAGTCTGAGGATCCTTGAATTTTGGTAACCTGGTTAGGTCCTAGAACCAATCCCCCATGATTACCAAGAAATAGTTGTATTCCTTTTTTTTTTTTTCTTCTTGGAATAGATTTGAATTTTCCCCAAACCTTTGTCTTTGAGGTAAAGTAGGTCTTTCTATTGAATGTATCCAAAATTATTTTATGAAATACCTCCAGCACTTCCTCACATTCTTTCCCCCCCAACAAAAGAGACCTGTGGTATATAGAAAAGTCTCTCTACTGTTCTTGAACAAATCTAGACATTAGAAGCTGAGCTGCAAAGACAAGGGTGAGGAGTTATTTTCTGTACTGTGAAGTTTGGTTCTCTGTGAAGAAGAATTTCATCAAACTGAATGTGTCATGAATTTTAAATACTGTATATTTGATGCTAAAAGGGAAAAAAATAAGTATGTTGTCCTTTCTTGTAGACTTGTCTTTAGATGTGTCTGGTCATTACCTTGGCAACACTTACAAATGGCAACTGACGTCAAGAAAAGAGGAAAAGCACCGCTGGGTGCATACACTCCATGCCTTATAGCTAATTCCAAGGACTGATGTTCACACAGGCACTAAATGGCTTTAAGATGAAAACAAGAAATCTTCCTTTTTATGAATATTCTTCCTAAACTTTTTGAGGACTTGCAGATCTAAAAAGAATGACTTTGAGTTTTTAATTTAAGCAAAATGACAATTCAGCTTAGGTGTTCTGTTCCACCATAACTGCCAAAGCTATTACAATGTTCTTCATGAGTAAATCTCGAAAACAAATGGGAGCTGCCCTTTTCTTTTGAAAGTTGCTTTCCCCAACATCTTATTATGAAAAATACAGATGTATAGTAAGTTGAAAGAATGCTGCAATGCACACCCACATACTTATTGCTCAGGTTCTCCTATTACCATATACTGTCTGTCCATCCATCCATCCACTCACCCATCCCTTTATCCATACCTTAATCCATCTAATTTTGATGCATTTCAAAATCAATTGCAGACATGAGTGAGTATAATTCCTCCCTTAATATATTAGCATGCATATCATTAACTAGAATTCCATGGAATTCCATATCATTAACTAATCATTAAAGGAGGAAGTATACTCACTCATGTCTGCAATTTATTTTGAAGCGTATCCTTCAAATTAAAAAATAAAACTGTGGCTAGGCACAATGGTACCTACCTGTAATCCTAGCTACTTAAGAGGCTGAGGCAGGAGGACTACAAGTTTGAGGCCAGCTGGGGCAATTGGGCAAGAGCTTGTATCAAAATAAAAAGGAAATAAAAACAGCCGGGGATATAGCTCAATGGTAGAGCTCCCCTGGGTTTGATCTCCAGTACTGGAGGCAAAAAAGTACAACTGTAGATATTCACTTCAAAGTAGTAATGACAAGTAGCATTAGTGTCTCTGGCATTTACTTTTTCTCTGTTGTAGCTTTTCCTCTATTTCACCTATGTACTACCAATACCCCACCTTCAGGGATGATAGGCAATATAAGGACAGGCTAAATAATTTGTAGGACCTAGTAAAAAAATGAAAATATAAGGCCTTTGTTCAAAATTTATTGAAATTTTTGAGACAATGACAACTAAGTAGTAAACTAAGTGCAGGGCTTTTGTGATTGCAGTCTGCTCTTGAAGGTGCCATGAAGCTGGCCTCAGTTAAAACTTCTTTCTTTTTTTTTTTGAGACAGGGTCTTGCTTAGTAGCCCAGGCTAGCCTCAAACTCATGGTGATCCTCCTGCCTCAGCCTCTCAAGTGCTGCAATTACAGGCATGTGCCACCACACCTGGCTGTCAGTTAAAATATTGAATGTGTGACTCAAGTGATCAAATCACACATCAACCACAGGAGACAAGCAGGAATGGGGAGCCCCTTGATGGGTCAGGGATGACCCCTTTAGCAGCTGCAGGTGAGGTGAGGTTTAGGGGACTTGGTGAAGGGCTAAGGTCGTCAGGGTTCCAGCAGTGGGGGTGACAATATACAGAGCTGTGTCAGTATGGCAGCCTTGGGCATGGCCCTACTGGTGTCCACTGGCTGGAGATCAGCCCGGTCCTTGCCCAGTGAGTCAGTGTCTTCCTGTGTGATGTTCGTAGAAGCAGTCATTACTACTCCCTCCCTCCCCCACATACTGTGCTGCTATTTTAGAACAGTAACAAATCAGGGTTTTCCGAGATCTGATAAGTTTCAGAATTTAGTGGACTGGTTTTTCTAAATCTATGATTCTTTTTTCCTCTAAGATCCCCTCATGTGTTATTATTTTTCAAAATACACTTCATTTTTAGAAGCAATTTTACTTTCACACAAAAGTGAGTAGAAAGTACAGTTTCCATATGTCCCCTGCCCTCCACACATAGTGATGTCAACATCCTGTACCAGAGTAATACAGTCGCCACAACTGATGAACCTACCTTGACATCATTATCACTTAAAGGCCACAGTTTACATTAGGGTTCACTCTTGGTATTGTACATTCTAGAGGTTTGGGCAAATATATAAACATATATATTCATCACTATAGGTCAAACAGAATGGTTTCATGGCCTTAAAACTCTCCTGTGTTCTATGTATTCACCCCTAGTCTTTTTATTGTCTTCATAGTTTTACCTTTTCCACAATGTCATTTAGTTGAAATCACACTGTACAGACTTTTCAGATTAGCTTTTTTCATTTAGCAATTTGCATTTAAATTTTCTTCATATCTTTTCATGGTTTGATAGTTTATTTTTTAAAGCACTGAACAATACTCTATTGTCTAAATATACCATAGTTTATTTATCCAGTCATCTACTGAAGAACATCTTAATTGCTTCTAAGTTTTGGTAATTATGGATAAAGCTGCTATAAACATTCAAGTTCAGGTTTTTGGACATAAGGTTTCAACTCATTTGGGTAAATACCAAGAAGTACAACTGCTGGATCATATGGTAAGAGTATGTTTAGTTTTGTAAGAAGCCGGCAAACTCATTTCCAAAGTAGCCGTATCATTTTGCATTCCACCGGAATAAAACTAGTAGGTCCAAGAGTAAGGGTGAGTAGACCAGGGAGTAGTGTACTGTGATCATACGAACAAAAGGAGATATGGACATGGACAAGGGTTAAGAAATGTATGTGGTGAAATATATTCAGATTCTGGACATTTCTTAAACATGGAAGTGTCTGGTATTGTGGCACTTGCCTATAATCCTAGCACCTAGGAGGCTGACACAGGAGGGTCGTTACAAGTTCAAGGCCAGACTGGACTACAATATAAATTCAAACTCAGCCTAGACCACATAGGAAGAACTTGTCTCAAAAAAGAAAGAAAAGAAACTGATATAAAATTTGGTCAGGGAATAAGCTAGGTTAAGGCCTACATCTCCGCAACATCTCTAAGTAAATGGTGGTGAAACTGAAAGATGAGTTAGCAATGAATGGATAGGGGACCAGACTGAAGGATGGGACAATCTTGTGAAGATTCAGGTGGAGGTGTTCATGTAGTCCATTGTGATTCAATTTGAGAGGCTGGATGACAGATGTACAAATTTGGGGGTTCTCAACATATAGTATACAGTGCATCCTTGTAGCTTGCCAGATTTGTTCTCCCTGTCTCTCCACCCCACTCTCAGCCTCCAACAAGACTGACTTGTTTGGATTAAGTCATGGTCTCCAACCTTCTGATTTCTGGTTAGATTCAGCCAGTTTGGTGGAAAGTCAGAAGGGAAGAGGTGAGAGGAAATACTTTATTCCCCCAGCTCTTGCCCTGTAACTTCTCAATTGCTTGAGTCCTTTAATCAAATGTCACAGTAAATGTCATGCAAGTGTCTTAGTCTGTTTTCTGTTACTGTAACAGAACACCTGAGATTGGGTAATTTATAATGAAAAGGTTTCATTCTTAAATAATTCTGGAGGTGGGGAAGTCCGAGATGGGGTGGGTATATCTGGTGAGCTTCTGATAAGGACTTCATGTTGATTCAGGTCATGGTGGAAAGTGAAAAGCCAAGTGGGCATGTGAGAAAGATACAAAACACAAGAGCCTGCCTCATTTGATAACCCACCTTCTTGGTAACCAGCCTAGTCCTAGGAAATTGAGAACTCACTCCAGTGAGAAAGGCATCAATCACCTCTGATGACCTGATCAATTCTGAGAGGCCCCACCTCCCAGCACTACCAAATTGGCAATCAAATTTCAACATATGAGTTTTGGAGGGCACAATTGATATTTAAATCACCAAAGAACATGCACACTGGCACATACAACTGTCTTTTAAATTTGTCTCAGGTACTATACTGAGAATATGCCCAAGATTATTTCATATTCACCACTGATGTTCAGTACCTAATATAACACCCAACACGTGGTGGTGGCTCTGTAAGTTTTCTTTTTTCAAGAAATGAATAGATGATTTTTAAAATGGCTTATTGCTGAATGTGGTGGTGCAAGTAATCCCAGTGCTCTGGGAGGCTGAGGTAGGAGGACTGCAAGTGAGTTTAGCCCAGCCTGGACAACTGGGCAACTTAGCAACTTAGTGAGACCCTTTCTCAAAAAAAGGAAAAGAAAGATGTGGGAATTTGGGGATGTAGCTCAATGCAAAGGCCCCAGGTTCAACCAATCCCCAGTACCACAAAACCAAAACCAATACAAAAAACAAAAAAAGCTTATGTGATACAGTTATATTATGCTTTTTGTGCTGGAAGATCCCTTTACATACTTGACAACTAATTCCTTGAATTGTCCTATTATTTTACATCCCAGATTACACATTTGAATACTACATAATGCCTGGGGGTGAATATACTTTAAAAAATCATAATGAGAAGATGACAACATAAACAGTAGAAACAAAGGCTGTGGATTTAGGTCACTTGGATTCTGGAGCCCCTGGGTAATACAGTAGTACTGTACTTATAACAACAATTCTCTTTGTTTTAAAATGTGACACTGCTATTCACTAATATCTTGGTGTCATTCCAGGAAAGCATGTTTTGTGTAACTGGCAAGTTTTTGCAAAGGCTGTTCTTTATTTGCAGCCTTCATATTAGAGTGCTTGACTGATTTCTTCAACTCTTTCTGTCCTATCTTAACTCAGTTCAGTGAAAAACTAATCTCCCTCTTCTAAAGAGGATTAAGACTTAATAGATATCTATTTGAAAACTGAAATATATATACATATATATGTATTTTATTCAGCATAACACTGATTTTTTTCTTAGGAGGTAGAGGAAGACAGCAAAAGTAACTATTCCATTAAAGAAGCTGTGGCACTCTACATTTGGCTGGATGACCAAAGATAACCATAGGTTTCAGAGTCTCAGTCTCAGTGTCATAACAACAGATATAGAAGAGCAGGTTTCAGGAGAGAGATAATAGCTCAAGAACCAACTGGAGGAAATAAGGGTCTTTGGTTATAGATGAGATAACAAAGTGATTCTTTGTCACTCCACATAGATAAAAATGGTTGTATTAATCAGGACACTTGGTTGCAAGTGACAGAAATCTAAACCAAAATAAAATACACAAAAAAGGGAACTTTTGGGTGTCAGGAACTGAGAAAAGGGCAGGGCATGGGGCTCTAGGTATGCCCGGAAAGGAAGTCAAGTGCCATTAGGACTCTTGGCCCTTCCTCTTTATCAGGACTCTATCTATGATGGTTAAGGGGTCCGAGTTTCCCTCTGGACTCATTATGCCCTGCTTCTCACAAAGGGAGCAATCAATAATTTTTGTGTAAGGTTCCAGTTTGGAAAATCCTGAAGACTTTATAGTGGACCTTGCTTGGGTTGTTTGTCCAGTGCTGAAGTCAGTACTTGTCAGGTCCCAGTAGAACAAAGTGGCTGGAAGGAAAGCAGGAACCTCTACAGAAGAGGAGGGGAAGTTCTGGGGAGATAGGAATGGACCCCACACTGCTTGAACTTTTGAGTTGAATTAGTAGAATGAGCTGCAACCTCCTAGAATTGTCCAGAATTATAAGTGATCTTGGATCAGGACTGACCCCAATGCTGAGTTCCTCAGAAATGATTTCCCTAAGTACAATTCTCTCAAGTGGATTATTATTGGCATTTGAATAAGTTTTCAGGGTTAAAAAAAGAGATAGTGAGAGAAGTTTACTGAGGCATTTGCTTTCTTTGTGTGTTTGCGTTGTTAAACTTTCCTTTTCTAAAATGCCATGTGCATTTTTCTATGCCTTTCATCAAAATAGAGGATGTAGACACACTATCAGAAAAGCAGAAAGTCTGCAAGGGAATTATCTACCCTGTAATTAAAATGATGCCACCCTACAGAGAATCTAACCTAAACATTAAGATTAAGGTGAGAGGAGGGGTGCTGGGGGAGGCAGATGTCTAAATGCTTCCTAATTCAAGATGGTAGGGAAATGTGTTTTGTTTTGTTTTTTTTGGTACTGGGTTACCGGGGATTGAACTCGGGTCCTTGCGCTTGCAAAGCAGGCAGCGAAACCACTGAGCTAAATCCCTGGCCCGGAAATGTGCTTTTGATTAAGATAAAAAGATCTATCCTTTCACATTCCCTCCTTATCTATGGTTCTTGGAGCACAAATACAGGTCCCATTCACATAGGAAAACTCCCAGAAGACTTTTCCAGTCCCTTGGGTTGTATGAACACTGTTCTGGTTGGCTTTTGTGATTGCAAATACCAATACTAATTTAGGAGACTGTAGGCTGCTGACCCAATAATTGTATGGGAGAGATGGATGGAAGAGGCAGGGGAAATGGAAAAGCTCCCTGAAGGTTCCTAAGCCAAGAGGGCAGGTAAGAAAGTACTGAAGCATACAAACAAGGATGGGCAACATACACCTGGGAGGCATAATAGGCTGAACTGTGTCTTCTCCCTGAAAAAAAAGATATATTGAAGTCTTAACCCCTTCTATCTGTGAATGTGACCTAGTGGGGGAGATAGGGTCTTCACAAGTGTAATCAAGTTAAGATGAGGCCATTAGGGTGGCCCTAATCCATTACTATTGGTATCCTTACAGGAAGAGGAAATTTGGACACAGAAACATTACCTTATGGGCAGAGACACAAAGGGAGAAAATGGCCGCCAGGTGACCAAATGGAGTCAGAGACTGGAGTTGTATTGTCACAAGCTCAGGAATGCCAGGGTTACCAGAAGATGGAAGAGATAAGGAAAGATCCTCCTCTAGTGGCTTCCAGGGAGAATGGTCCTGTCAGCACCTTGGTTTTAGACTCCACAGCTGTGAGACTATAAATTATATTACTGTAAACCACCCAGTTTAAGCACAAACTGGTACTTTATTGTGGCAGCCCTAGGAAATTGATGCTGCTGGTGAAGTGGGGGTTAAGACTTTATGGGGAAAACCCAATATGTATGGTATAACATTTATTCATCTATGTAAAATTACAACATATGTATGTATATATATATATATATAAAGAAATTCAAATTAAAAATAGAAAAGGAAAAAGAATTATAAGATTCATCCAGTTGGATTCACAGATATTTATTTTAAAATGCAAATATTTCTTAAGAGTATTAACTGGAACAGTTTCTTACATTTAATGTGAAATTCTGTGATTAGCTAATCAAAGTACTTTTAACCTTCAGCAAGTATATAGAGAGTCTCCAAATTTCTATTTAGGAAGAATGAAAGGCCTGTTATAGCTCAGTATGGTTAACAGTGATTCCAGGGCCGGGGATTTAGCTCAGTGGTTCTGACGCCTGCCTCGTAGGCACAAAGTCCTGAGTTTGATCCCCAGTACCAAAAAAACCCCAAAAACAAAACAGTGATTCCAATAGTCTCTAAGACTATTCCTACTTAAATTTTTCTCAGTTTGGCTCATTATCAATTCTATTGCATTTGTTAGATTGCATGACCTGATCCTTGGTTTGAAGACTATGAAGTTTGGATAACCTGGGATAGGCTGAATACCTAAATAGAGTTCTGCATTAAGGGGTGGGGGGAGGCAAAGAGTTCTCTATGGGAGGGTGGCAATGGTGGTGGTTGTAGTGGGAGGAGGGAGGTGGGTGAGGAGTCTAGTGTCACTATCTGAGGACAAGGTCTGAAGTGGCTTGCAGCAAGCAAAAAGTTTGGGTTTCTTTTCCAAAAATTCACTTAAATTTTGCATTCTATTCAGTGCTTGTATCACCATTAAACGATGTTTTCATGTATTTTTCTATTAGGTTACTTAATTCCCTTTCTCTACATGTCCTTCTTTTCTGATTTTGAGGGGGAAAAAAATGAACCTCCAAGAAGATATGCTGTGTGTGTGCTTTGGCTTAGAGTACCTCCTCTCCTTGGCCATCTTCTTTATTGCATCCCAGGAGAAGATGCACTCCAGTTTGAGGAGCATGGTGCTTACACCAGTCATAGGAGCTCAAACCGGGGGGCAACTTAAGGAGCCTAGGAAATGGGAGTGGGTGAGTCAAAACAAATCCCATTGCAGTGTTCTGCTGCTGCTGCCCAGGGCTCATAAGAGCCTCTTAAGGAGCAAGCAATGTGGCCCAGAGGCAGGTATGTGCATTTCAGCTCATCTCAGCTCTGACCTAATCAAGAGGTAGGTCTGGATTTTGGTGGAACTGTGAAGGAGCTAACGTGTAGCCAGGATTCTCTCCTTCTCCTCTGGGTGACCTCCAAGCTACTGATGCCTCAAACTGCTATTGGTTGTTGATCCTGCTTTCTGACTGTTGTACAGGATGACTCTTCCCCAAAGGGCTCATTCTTCAGCTATTTCTCCTTGTCCCAGTTCCTATTACCATCCAACATCTACCAGAAAAATTTCCTCTCCAAGGAAGGTCCACAAGTGAATTTATGGTCACAAGAGTTTACTAAGATCTGTTGAGTTACATCTCCCAAATGTTAGGATTTTATTTATTTTGATGCTAGGGATCGAACCCAGGACCTTACACAGGCTAAACATAGACTTTACCATTGAGCTACACCCTGAGTCCAGTGTTAGGATTTTAAAAGAGGCTTCACTTTAAGCATGATGCAGATGGATGGAGATATGAGAAATTGGCAAGTTTCGGGGATCTTTTAAATTGTACTTCGGAGGCAATAGCTTATCCCATTCACACAGTGCTCTCTCTCTTTCTCAGGGGCTAGAGTTTGGCCGGTGGAGTTTGAACTCTGGGGTGAGGGGCACGTTCATAGTGACTTTGTGAAAGATCTTAATTACTTTGATTCTTAGTTTTCTTATCTACAAAGTGGGATTAGGATTGCAGTGGCACCTCAGGATTCAAAGATTCCATATTTTGCAAACTCAGCTCCCCTAAAATTTATTTGCATACTGCATATCAGTGCTCAGAGTGCTTTTGCATTCATTCATGAACATGTGCAGAACAATGAAAAATTTGAGTAGCCTGACGTGCATGTTCCAGCTGAGTTCAAACAAGGTATGGCTTTGCTTCCTTGTTTCGGCTCTTCTGCATAAACAAGTGTTCCTTTTGTCTTCAATTTTAGTGCCACATTTTTGCATTTTGGTCCATTTTCTTAGTGACTTTGCTCTTTAAAATAGCCCGCAATGTAGTACTGCTAAAGTGCTATTGAGTGTTCCTAAAGGTAAGAAGGCTGTGATGTGCCTTGCAGAGAAAATACATGCATAGATAATCTGTGCTCAGATATGAGCTGTGGTGCTTTGCGCCGAGTTCAAAGTTAGTGAATAAGCAATGTGTATTAAATAAGATGTCAAACAAAGTCATACATAAAGCAAGGCAGTGCACTGATTGGTTGATGAACATATTGTGACCAGAGGCTTACAGCCACTTACCCCTGTATTTCCTCTTTGAACAATGATTCAATACTCACTAATTCAGTGTTTGTGGTGACTTTATTAAAGACAGTTACTGTGACTCACAGACCTGACTATGCCTCTCTTTCAAGGACTCTGTAAAGATTTAATGTGTGTGCTTCC
The DNA here is from genome assembly GCF_000247695.1 of Heterocephalus glaber. Next base: position 57,292,438 of record NW_004624730.1, read on the forward strand.
CTTTCCTTTCACACCCTTCTTTAAATCTGACATGTCCAAACTGGAAAAAAAACAAAGCCTTTTGTATTGTGACTTAATATTGGGAAGAATACAGACATTCCCTTTCATTATAAAAAAAAGAGAACATTAACCATTACAATGTTAAAATCTGCCTTTCAGCTGTGCCAGCCTGAGGCCAGAGCACCATCAGGACTTACTGACCTTTGTGTTTTCTGTCCTCAGCACTGCAGCCCCTCTCCCAGCCTCCCTGGAGCAGTAAAATAGATACAGTGCCTGAGGGAGGGGAGGGCTGGGGGGTGAAGGAGTAGACAGGAGGGTGTGGCTCAAATGCAGGCAGCACTCTGCAGTCATGGAGGTGACCAGGTACAGTGCTACCAATGTGCAGGGCAAAAGGCCTCATACACAGACTAAAGATAAGTTGAAGGGACTAGAGAAACTACTTCCACATTCCTGGTACTTATGGACTGGTTCCTAATTTCCATGGACTCTGAGAGTTGGAACATAATGCTTAAACCTTAAGTAAAAATCCTAAATGAGTATTTCTCAGGATTTCATGGCTATACTTTATAGGCTGAAAAAAATCATTTGAAATGGACTTGTCATCTGCAGTAAGTGACATGGTGCTGGGGTTATATGTAGAACATAGAACATCATGCTTGTCATATAATATATACTCAGAAGATGGACATATTATTTAATATGTGTATTATTTAATAATACATATAATTATTTTAAGGCCTCATGAGCATGTTTTTGTGTTGACCCTAAGAATAGGAATTTTAAAGAATGTATTGAGTACCTGTATTTGACAACAACCTTTGATAGGCTCTGGGTGTCAGTTTGTGTATGTGTGTGTGTATATGACATGGTATTGGTGTTCAAATAAATGCAATAAATAGATAGTTCCTGAAGAAATTTATAATGTAGCAGAAGAGACAAAATGCACATTGTAATACCAAGCACAAGGTAAAATAGTAGGAGCACTGGAAGTGTTTCTCGAGCTCGGAAGAGGGAGCCATTACTGTATTCCATTTAAACTCTCTGAGGAAGAAGTTGTGCCTGAGCTGGCTTTTAAAAAATGGATTGCACTTAGACAAGGGGATATTATAGATGCTGAAAGAATGCAGTATCACAGATGAAGCCCAGATACAAGGAAAGCTCAGGGGACGAACAGCGGCCAGTTTGCGGAGGACTAGAGAATCAGGTTTGGGAGATGAGGATAGATAAGTGGTGTCATAGCTTGAGTTGCCACCACCCCCAAAATCATATGTTTAAGTCCTGGCTCCAGTACCTTAAAATGAGAGTGTATTTGGAGATAGGCCTTTAAATTATATTGAAATCTTTAGGGTAAGCCTTGTTATGGCTTGGATCTAGATGTTTCCCCAAAGCCTCATGTGTTCATGGGTGAGGCTTTTCAAAGGTGGCTGGATATAGAATGTGTGATACTGCAATTAAGGGTGTGTGATAACTAAACTGGTTTAGCATAGTCCTGGGTGTGGATAATGGAAGCCCCACTGTGAGAGTGGGTGGCACCCATCAATAGGATTGTATCCTGGATGGAATATAATGGGACAGAAAGAAGGCAGGCTTGCTGCTTGCTGCCTTGTGTATACCCTGCCATGGACTGTTTCTCTTCTGCCAAGCCCCTCTGCCATGCCACCCTGGTTTGAAGCCAGCCAACTATGGACTGAAAGCTCTACAAACTGTGAGCTAAAATAAAGCTTTCCTCCTTTAACTTTGGGTGTCAGGCATTTTGTCTCAGCAACGAGAAAAGTTAATTAAGACAGGCCCTAATCCAATATAATTGATTTCCCTTCTATGAAGAAGAAATTTAGAGAGACATGCACACACAGAAGAAAGATCACATGAAGACAGAAGGAGGAAGTGCCCAACTATAAGGTCAAGGGAGGCCTCAGAAAAAGTGAGCCTTGCCAACACCTTGATCTCAGATTTCCAAGGCCCAGAAATGTGAGAAAATAAATGCCTCTGGCACCCTGTCTGTGGTACTTCATTATGATAGTCCTAGCAAATTAATACAGGTGTGTTGGAGCTAAATTGCAAAGATTCTTGAATTCTGGGAAACGGAATTTAGGCTGGATTCTGTAATTAGTGTGAGCACCTAACCTTTATAAAGAGGGGTTAATGTGAGCCACACTGTGCTTCAAGAAAGGAACTGGAACTGTCCTCCAAAGATAACCAACTGAAAAGGGAAGAGGCAGGAGGCCAGGAGGAGTATTGCTATTGGGGGCTGATGCTTGTGGATTTCGTCACGTGTAGCTGAATCCCTATGTCATGCTGTCTATGGTTAGGCCCGAAACAAACGTTTGTTCAGGATAGTAGTAGGATAAAAAGGTCTGGGCAAGGCCAGGAAATATGATTTTTAGTTCAATAGTGATAGTTGAATGAGCTCTAAAATTTTTTGTAAGAGCATGTTTGAAATTTTCAATGAGGCCATGAGGACAGAAAAAAAATTTGTAGTAATGGCCATTTAACATAAAATATTCTATTTCCAAGAGTGTGGATATGAAACACTAAAACCTAGCCTTGTGAATAACAAGTCTCTAGCAAGCATTTGACTGAGTCCTGAGCTGATGTATTTGCCTAGACAGGAGATACTATGTTAGTCAGGTTTCTATCACTGTGAAGAAACATCTGAGGTAATCATCTTAATAATGGAAAAGATTGATTCTGACTCACCACTTCAGAGGTTTCAGTTATGGTCACTTGGCCCTGTTGCTTTGGGTCTGTGGCGGCACAGAACATCATGGTGGGAGTGTATGGCAGCAGAGTTCTGTTCACCTCATGATGACCAGGAAGCAAAGGGAAAGACAGCAAGAGGTCTGGGTCCCAATGTCTCTTTCCAGGGCATGTTCCCAATGACTTAACGTCCTGTCAGTAGGCCCTCCCTCCTAAGAGGTCTACTACCTCCCAGTTGTTCTGTAAGCTGGTGACTAAGCCTTTGCAGGATATTTCCAAACCAAAGCAGTTTGTAACATAAAACTTAGTTCAGTTTGACTTTTCACTTCCTTTTTTTTTTCCTCAAATTCTTTTATTGGTACATTTTAGGTATACAATACATTTACATTTATCTTTGGGTGCTTGCACCTGTACATGATGTATCTTGGTTCTTATTTTTTCCCCATTACCTGTGCGCCCTTCACCCCTAAACCCTTCCCCAT
>NW_004624730.1:57317414-57354550 GCF_000247695.1 Heterocephalus glaber
GTTTTTTGAAACAGGGTCTTGCTCTGTGGTTCAGACTGGCCTGGAACTATATAGCCCAGGCTGGCCTCTAACTCATGGGATCTTCCTGCCTCAGCCTCCCAAGTGCTAGGATCACAGGCGTACACCACCATCCTGGCAGTAAACTGTATTTTTAACCTGTTTGCTTATTAAAAGGATCTTTGTAGTTTAAATTTTAAAATTAATGCTATCTTACTCTAATGATTATTTCTGACCAAGTCTAGGTATAATGCATAATTTATTTGAATTTTAATACTTTGTAAGTAGTTTCTGGGCACACTTAAAGCTATTACAGTTATCGTTCATGGTGCTTATCTAGTTCAAACTCCTTTATATGATAAAAATTAGTGTGCTACTGGTCTTTCATCAACTTTTAATTTCATCACTGTTACGCATCCTCCTGCTCCCTGAATTTCTAGCCTTAAAAATTTCCTTATAAGTTGATTTTCCTGATCCTGGGAGCACCCTGGTCCAAATAAAAATAAACCTTGCTACCTTTTCCCCAATTCATTAGCTTTCAGTACTGCAATGGAGTAACTATTTTAAGACTAGTTTTGAAAATTGCCATTATTTCTTAGTGTTTCTCCAGAAAAATCCCATCACCTCTAGATTTGGAAGCTATTTATCCTAGGGAAAACCTCAAAAATCCTCAAAAAATACAAACAAGCATTTTTGGTAGAAATGAAATCACCCCAAGAGGACGTTGCATCCCAGGTTTTAAACCTCCAGATCTATGTGGTTACAGTAAATAAGTCTCCTGTCTCCCTTTGCCACTCTCCTACTTTGGGTTCACTGGTGCTTGGTCCTTAATAAATAAGTTACAGGAATTAGATGTATCTTCCACTCTTGAAAAGGGAAAAAGGACACTAATTTTTGCACTGGTTCATTTTCCTTTTCCCTGATCCTGTACTGGGGATTGAACCCAGGGCCATCCCCAGTCTTTTTTCAAGCTTTTCATTTTTTTTTTTTTCTCTAATGACAAGGTCTCACTACTCACTAAATTGCTGGCTTGCCCAGGTTGGGCTCAGATTTTCAGTCCTCCTGTCTTGGCCTCCCAGAGTGTTGGGATTTCAGGCATGTGCCACCATACCTGGCCGCTGCAGCAGTGTGAAGGGTAGAACGTGAAGAGATGGAAACACAGTACTTGTAGGAAATTTTTGTTCCTTATTGGGATAAGAGCTTGATTGAAGGCAGTGGCAATGGTATTATAGAGGAGGGACTTTGAGATATACTTAGCAGAAATATTCGACAAATCATGAAAGATGAAACCATTCACAATCTCAGGTTTTTGCCTCGGATAGCTGGGGTAAACCAGCTGTGTGGCAATGCCAAGATTGGTTTAGGCAGGGCAGAAAAAAGAAGCTCCTGCTTCAGATGTGTTGAATTTGAAGTACCTGAGAAACATCTGGTGGACTGATGTTGATTTACAGTAAGAAGTTCAGGACATGGATCTAGACACTGGTTGGAACTTGACAGATCTGAAATTAGAACCATCAGTATTTAGGTAGACGTTGAAACCAAGGACCTGGAATAGATAACACAGAAAAGGGGAAATTAGGGGAGGGGCTCCTAACATGAGGTTCCTGACCTTCCCAAAGAATTCATGGATAGAATTGTATTTTATTATAATCGATTTCTTTTGTAATCTAAAACCATCCCAAGAAGGGCTTCTTAAGTTTCCTAAGCTTTTGTATTAATTTGCTAGAGCTTCCATAACCAAGTGCCACATACTGTGGTTTCAACGGCAGAAATTTATTTTCTCACAGTTCGGGAGGCTGGAATCAGGTCAAAGTGTCAGCAATTGGTTTCTTCCAAGGCTTTTCTCCTTAGTTTGTAGGTGGTCATCTCCTTCCTGGGTCTTCACATGGACTTCCCATTCTGTATGTCTGTGTCCAAATTTCCTCCTCTCCTTTTTTCCCTGATACTGGGGTTTGAACTCAAGAGCTTTTTATTTTTTGAGACAAGGTCTTGCTAAGTTGCCCAGTGTGGTCTTGAACTTTTTATGCTCCTGCCTCAGCCTCCCCAAGAGCTAGGATTAAGGGCATGCATTACTTTGCCCCGTTTAAATTTCCTCCTCTTATAAGGATGAGGATCTGCCTTAATGACTACATTTTAACTTAATTAAAGGCCCTAACTCCAAATACAGGCACATTCTGATATATTAAAGGTGAGGACTTCAACCTGTGAATTTTAGGGGCACACAGTGCAGTAAAAATGGTGCATGACTCAGAAGTTAAGAACTCCTGGTACAGGGCAGTAGTGGATCTTACAGAAAGAGAAGTTAAACTTCTCTGTTATTCCGACAGTTAATTCATTTTGTTAGTATATTTCTTTACCCAATGTTCTGGTTAATCAAAATGTTAAAAAAGCTTACCAACTCATATTCATTGCTGTACTTTAGTTATTATTTGTATTTGAATTTAAGTGCTATGGTAAAAACAAATGCAGTATTCTTGCTTTAAGGACCCCTGGTTTCAGATGAAATAATTTGAAGCAGAGAATTTTATAGAGAAAGGTTAATATTTTTGGGGAAATGTAACAAAGATATAAACTTTTTTCCAATTAGAAATTGAAATAATATTTCTTCATTGTATTTAAATAAAAATAAGATCATTCTTCAAAGTCACCATCTCTCAACTGTGAATATTTACAAATTAATAATTGGTTTTTATGTTAATTTAAAAATTTTTTGAAATATTTCAAGCATACTAAGAAATGTATAGTATATGTGATACTTCTGTGCTCATCACTGAGATTAAATAGATATGTGTTGCCATTTTTACCTCAGGTATTTAAAAAAATAAAATGTTATTGATATAGATCCCCCCTTTCCCTCCTAGGAGCTAGCTACTAAACTGAATTTGGTATGTAACATTCCCAGACCACATGCATATTTGTATACTTTTACTACATTATATACATTCATAATGAGTTAAACAGTATCATGATATATACATATACTGTATTTGTATACACCATATATGTGTGTAACACACTTTTGTAATTAGGTTTTAAAAGTAATTTTTTGGATGTATCCTCTTGACACTTGTAGATCAAGGCCATTCATTTTAATTAACTGTTGTATAGTTTTCTAGGATGTGAATAAACTGTAGCAGTCTTTGTCCCTGCTGAAAAATCATTTCTGCCCTTTCCCTTGGCAGTCTGACAGTAGTAATTACAACAGCCAGTACAGTGGTACCTTGGTTCACAAACTTAATTCTTTCCAATATGCTTGCAATTTGGTTACAACCAGAATCATGGAAAGAATTAAGTACGTGAACAGTGGTACCACTGTACTTAACTGTGTTTATTGTGTGTCAGGAACTGTTCTTAGTGCTTATGTTTATTAAGCACTTAAAACATTCAAGGACAGTAGCATCCTTTGACATAGGAACTATTATGCACATTATACGAATTAGGGAATTGAGGCAGAGGGATTAGTAAATTGCACATGTTCACGTAGCTAGTATCATTCTGGTGCATGTCTCCTTTGTGATATGTGAGAAAGTTTCTCTAGAATAGGTATGCAGTTACTACGTATGCACATCTTTAATTTTTATGGGTGTAACTAATTTGCCCATAGTGACTGTACCTGTTTTACAGCTTTTACTAGCAAATATAGTAAGAGCTCCTCTTTCCTACATCACTAATAGCATGTGATGCTATCAGACTTATTAATTTTTGCCAATTTAATGAAGGTAAATAAGATTTTGTTGTTTTTAATGATTAAAAAAATCCTTTGAAAAATCAGTACCCCCAAACCCAGAGTGCTTTGTTTAAGGAGGCCTCCTGATTTGGGTGAGCATTTAAAAAATATAATTAGAGAATGTTTTCTGAATTTGACTGTGAACATAAATTACCAGTTTTCTTCCTCAGCATTAAACTTTTATTTCCTATTTTGGTATATGTGCTGCCGAAGCGAGCACAAAAACTTTTATTTCCTAATAATCTCTGAAATGTGTAAACTTTAATGATAGCTTCAATTTAATAATGTTTACTTGCCTTACCTAATTATACTTTAAACTCCTATTCTCCAGGGTCCCCTATTTTTCTTAAGGTTTTGCTAATTTTCTTCCCTAACTACATGCAATATAATTTGTCTTAATGTATGAGAGAATGATACTCAAATGTACTGTCTTTTCCTTGCCCCACCAGATCCACTTTGCACCCATTTCCATCCTTTCTGTGCCCTTTAAAACTGTTTCAGGCCGGGGATTTAGCTTAGTGGTTCCGCCACTTGCCTCGCAAGCACAAGGACCGGAGTTCGATCCCCGGTACCAAAAAAACAAAACAAAACAACAACCAAAAAATCAAAACAAAACAACAACCAAAAAAAACCTGTTTCAGTGAGTTCTTTTGGCCTCTGACTTTTGTTTGGATTTGGCCAGTGATAGATAACGATCCCTACTTCTTGCTTTACACCTCTTGTCCTGTCATGATGATAAACAGGGCTCCCTTTCACATTCAGAAGTATCCTAATTTGGATGACAAGGTGTAGAATGACCCTAGTTGGTGGGATCAGGGGTAGATTGGAATGTTAGACTGGTCCATTCTGCTTTGTGTCAGCCATTGCTGACTGCCTCCCTTAGCTGAAGGTCACAGCTTCTGTCAGGTGGTGTTTCTCACCCTGCTTCTCCAGGTTCTGGCAGCTGTTTCTTCTGGGTTCTTCAGTACCAAGGATGGCAACAAATCCCTGTTACTGTTCTAGGGTGCTGTACTGTCCCTTCTGGTTGGCCTGTACCTTGCTTATATATTTATATTTGTAAGTCCCTTTAATGAGTAAATTCCTTACATTACCCAGTTGTAGTATATCAACTTTCTTTCTTTCTTTTTTTTTTTTTTGGTTAAATTCTTTTATTGGTACATTTTAGGTATACAATATGTTTACATTTATCATTGGGTGCTTGTACATGTACATGATGTATCTTGGTTCTTATTTTTTCCCCATTACCTGTGCGCCCTTCACCCCCTCCACCCTTCCCTATTTACATAAACTTTGTTTCCGTTTTTTTCTTTTCTCATAATTTTTCCTTTCCCTTCTTTCCTTTCCCCTTCCCCTCTCACTTCCCCTACCCCTTTGGACCTTTTCTTCCTATTTCAAATTATCAATTATTCGTTTTAATCCTTATTTACACTTTCAGCTTCAACTCTTTCTTTATTGAACCTCTGCAGATATACAGTGTATGAACTATTATATTTTAATTAAATTAAAGGTATATTTAAAGGTAGGTTCAAGCTAGTGATAACATAAATGCAATTATTTTTTAGAGTTTTCACAAATATTCTCATTTTAAGCATGTTAAATAGACCTTTAATTTCCATGTGATACTTAGATACTGTTAATTATTTTAGGGGTTAGGGGTGTAGCTCAGTGGTAAAGCACTTGCCTGGCATGCAAGAGGCCTTGGGTTCAGTCTCTAGCAATGCCAAACAAACAAACAAACAAAACAAATTACTTATTATCTTAAATCTTTCAGATGAAGTTGGAGCCCTGGTTTTTGACATTGGATCCTATACTGTCAGAGCTGGTTATGCTGGTGAGGACTGCCCCAAGGTAAGTGTAATTTTAGAGTTAATTCGATACATAAGGGCTATTGATATAAAATTAATTCACCCCAAAATGATGATTCAAAACAAAAATGGCAATAGACATTAGTTGGACCAAAAAGAAAAAAAAAAGCGACTCTTTAATAAAAGCAAGGAAACTGTAGGGTGTTTTTGGCTCTTACAGGTGGATTTCCCCACAGCTATTGGAATGGTGCTAGAAAGAGATGATGGAAGCACCCTGATGGAAATAGATGGCGATAAAGGCAAACAAGGCGGCCCCAGCTACTACATAGACACCAACGCCCTGCGTGTTCCGAGGGAGAATATGGAGGCCATTTCACCACTAAAAAATGGCATGGGTATGATGTTTTTTTCTATGGATTTAGTAGAAAAACAGATAACGAGTGTGCATGGCACATTTTTGATATAAAGCATTGGTTTCTTGTAAGTTAGACATCAGATGCAGATTACATACAGTGTTTATTCCACAAACAGATGTTCCAGGCACTGAGAATACAAAGATGCATAAGAAATATTCCTTTCCCTTAAACTCACAGAGGAGATAGATGTATACATACAAATACATATACTCTGAGGTAAATGCTATATAGATATGTTCATAACCAATGGGATTAGTGAGGAGAGGTTTTTAACTCTTAGGATTGGGGGTCAGTAATGGTTTTCACAACGAGGGTAACTTTTATTTTGAATCTTGGTCAATGAGTAAAAACTAGCCTGGCTGATAAGGCTTGATAAAACATAAGGGGCATCAGCATGTGTGTGTGTAAAGCCATGGAGTTTTCAAAGAAACTGACATATTTTGAAATGTCATACAGTTAAAGTATGGCTGCAGAATTGGGTGTTTTAAGGTCAGTATCAGGAAGGGTAGGCAGAGAGCAATCATACAAACGCTGGGAAACCATCCTGGGTGACTTAGTTACTGTTTCATTGCTAGGATAAAATATGTGAAAGTCACAAGTTAAAGAGGAGAGGTTTATTTCAGCTCACAGTTTGTAGAGGTTTCAGTCCATAGTCAGATGGCTCCAGGGCAGGGTGACATGGCAGATGGGCACCGCAGAGGAGAAACAGTTTATAGCATGACAGGCAGAAAGCTACAAGCCTTTTGGGTGGCTACCCACACCCAGCATGGAGCATCCCATTATCCACACCCAGAACTATGATAATCCAATTAGTGGACTACTCCCGTACCACACAGCCATAATCCCAGTATCACACCCTTAATCCACATTTACACACCCTAAATCTAGCCATTCCTGAAACAACCCACCTATGACCGAATGAGGCTTTGGGGTGACATCTAGGTACAAGTCATAACATCAAGGAATATACTAAGCTAAAACTTGAAGAGCAATCCCAAAGCAGTTTGGACAGAGATGTGATGCTCGTATTTGTAGTTGAAAGATCGCTCTAGTAGCGGTTCCTAGGCTAGACTAGACTGGAGGGAAATACTAGGGATAGGAAGATTAGTCAGAGAAGTAAGAGTTCAGATGAGAAGTAAAGAGGGTTTAAACTGTAACACTGATAGTAGAGTTCCTGAAGTGGCTTTGAGGGTAGCCATGGAATAGATGGTACAAAGTGACTGAAGAGTCAATAAGAAAAGAGGACTGGATAAATTTTTCTAGAGTTTTGGTTGAGGTACAGTGTACTGAGATACGTATAGAAAGGGGAGGACAAAGTTTTATGGTCTTTAAGGGCAATCACTCAGGTCCAGTTATTGACCAGAAAGCTTCCTGGGACTCAGCATATAACTGTACTCAAAGCTACAACTTATTATACTAAAAAGATGAAAAACCAAAATGGACAAAAGGGAAAGGGCAGGGGAAGAAGTCCAAAGGAAACTAGGTGCAAGCTTCCAGGAGTCTTCTCACCTCGAAGCAAGTTGTAACAGTGTTTGTTGTCTAAGGGGAACTTGTTAGATACTTGGTGTACCAAGGGTTTTTATTGGGGGCTGGTCATGTATGAGGTACCCACTCCCTAGCGTGTATGGAAATTCTAGACTTGTAGAAGGAAAGCAGGTGATTTGCCTTACCACATGCTTTATATGGTTTAGGCACAATGAAGAGAATGAAAAGGAACAGGGACATAGGAGAAAATTCAGGAGAAGACCAAGAGAGGAAAAAGATTCTGGCAGCAGGACAGTGCAGTGATTTTCAGTGTACTCACTTGTCATATTGAGATTTGCACTAAGAAGGGGAGAGAGAAGTTAAAGCTACCAGTAAAGTCCATTAACATAAAAAAATCCCACAATCACGAGAATTTAGATGGGTCTGTGGAAGTATAATGTACAGTGCGTATGACATTTCTTCTTTGGGCTGTGGCAGAACTGGGCTTATGTAAGTGGTTTTAAGGGACTGTTTAAGTGGAAGCTAAATTGAAGACATGTTCTCCAAATTTTAAAAATTTTAATCTTTTTCCAAATAGATTTCAAGTTTTTTGGTCAGGTCTATAGCATACATTTTTTTAATGTATTTCCTCTGACTATTTCGATCACATACTGGGCCTCTAGTCAGTATTTATTAACATTTATTTTGTATTTTAGGTTTACAGAAACCTTAATTCTATTTAGAACAGATCTGGGGGCTAGTGGGACCAAAAAGAGGTTCTATGTCCTAGAAGACAAAGGCCCCTTGTGTAAAGTGCCATGTTACAGTGTAGGTCGGTAAAATGAGTAGGTTCTGTGTATTAAAGAATTACTTACTGGGCCAGTGATTTAGCTCAGTGGTTCCGCTGCTTCCTCGCAAGCTCAAGGACCCGAGTTCGATCCCCAGTACCAAAAAAAAAGAATTACTTATTAAGTTAAAGAAACAATCTTTCAAAAGATGCTGTACATCTTTAAATATTGTTTTCAAGCTATTAATCTTGCATTCTAGTTGAAGACTGGGATAGTTTCCAAGCTATTTTGGATCACACCTATAAAATGCACGTCAAATCAGAAGCCAGCCTGCATCCTGTTCTCATGTCAGAGGCGCCGGTGAGACAGACTTTCTTTTCTAAGTTTCTCTAGTTTTTATTATTTCCCCTTTAGTTTTCTACTCATTTGAAAAATATTTTCTTTTTCTTGAGAGAGGCATAGAAATTTATATTTTGAATTTGGAAGTTATGGAAAAGAGGATTAATTCTTAAAGTACTATTATAACCTTTATTATTTCAATAAAATATTCAAAGAACAATAAAATATGCTTTGTGGGTTCTGGTAGTTATTTTTTTAAAAAAAATTTTCCAGGGATTTGTTTTATATTTGATTTCCTTGCACTGCCTCCCATTTTGGTTTATGAATCATCCGTTGTGTGCCAAAAGCAATGTATTTCTACTTTTATATTCAAATTGCCAAGAGAGAAGTCAAATGGGACTGCAAGTTTTCTAGACTGAAGTCTCTTGCAAAATGTATTTGGTACATATACAAAAAGGCATGCATAATGATTATAAGTTATCAGTATCTTGTTATTGTTTCTAACTTCTAGTTTTGTAAGTTTTTATAAGTGAAAATTTCATGGTTTAATATTCATATTTATGATTTTGATTATCAGACTTTTAAGATTTCATAAGGCTTTATAAGAATCTTGATTTTCTTGAACTTCAAAATGTCTGTAATTTCTAGAATTTGTGGCAGCTGAAAATTTTACCAATTATTAAAGTTTATTTTTACATCTGATTTGTTAAATTTATTTACAAATAAATAAATAAAAATAGATATTATGAAAGATTACTTACCATAGGATTTCATTGTTTTTAAAGTTTTACATCTTGTTAATATAGTGGTATAATACAGTTTGAGATAAATCAACTTTAATCCTTAATAAATAACTTGCATTTCTTTTTCACTCCAGTGGAATACTAGAGCAAAGAGAGAGAAACTGACAGAGTTAATGTTTGAACACTACAACATCCCTGCATTCTTCCTATGCAAAACTGCAGTTTTGACAGCGTATCCTTAAGAGTAATACTCAAATCTTTTTCTGAAAGATATATCATATTATTAAATACACCTGTGGCAGAAGACATATGCCAAGTTTTGCTTGCTGAGAAGTTTATTTCCCCTTATCTCTTGTTTTAGCTATCCATCTTCTAGTATTTCTTGTTGGAATTGATGATATGTCAGAAGATTTGAGAGGAAAATAGTAAAGTAACACTCAAATCCTGATTGTTAACAGGCTGTGTGTGTGCCTGTGTGTGGCTCTGTGTGTGCACGTGTGTGTGTGTGTGTAAGAAAGGGAGTGTGGATAGAGAGGACTGTTTTAACCAGCTGGCTTACATGAAGTCAAAGATTGCTCTTTTCTCCCTCTCTTCCATTGTCATAGAAATTAGAAACTTTACTAAATTCATTTCAGCTTTACTCCCATCATTAGATATTTATTGTAAGAAATTAAAGGACAGACTAGAGAAATACTATGTCCCAAACTCAAGTAATTTGGAGTGCTACAAAACTGTTAAAAGTGAAATACCAGATTTAAATAGTACTTCAGAACAACATTGTCACAGCCATAAAGAATACATGATTGTGTTAGTCAGTTTTCATTGTTGGGATGAAAAAGCCAATACCCTCAACCTGAAGGAGGAGATGTATTTTGGCTCGTGGCTTCAGACCATGGTCAGCAGGGTCCAAGGCAGAAACATCATGGCAGAAGGGAATGGCTGAGGAAAGCTGCTCACCTCATGGTGTCTGTGATGCAGACAGCAGGGAAGGAGCCAGCGGGGAGGGGACCTGGGGTCAGGTGTGGTCCCCAAGGTCACAGCTCCACAACCCACCCAGAAATGTGCCTTACTGATCCCCTGGGTATCTCGCAAGCCAATCAAGTTGACAGGCAAGATGAACCGTTGTGAAGGGTAATTTGGATTGTTTTGTATAGTTGTAGCTCAGAGGAGCAATACAGTAACTTGCCAGTATTTAAAAGAAATTAGAATTTAGTTGCATGTGGAGGAAAGAACCTTTTGTTTAGCATTCAAGTTGCATTGCTTATAAATGTCTGATCTTGAAGTTAATATGGTACTTACAACCTGAGCTTCACTTTCTACTCATTTGTCCTGGCTTGCTATAATCTTCAAATAAATGTTTTATATATTTGAGAATATTTGTGTAACTGTTATCTAACATTTGTCTGCAGTGCTGTGTCTTAGAAATGACTAGGAAAAGTGAAAGTAGAAAGTGTGTGTTCATTATTGTGACTCAGTTTAATCAAAGATAAATACATATACATATGCAAGATTTTGGCAGGTATAAAAATAGTTTTTTACTAAACTATATAGGGGGCTTACATGTTAGATTTTAAAATCTTGAACCTTAGGGGCCGGGGATTTAGCTCAGTGGCACTGCTCCTGCCTCGCAACCGCAAGGTCCTGAATTCGATACCCAGTACCAAAAAAAACCCAAAACCAAACAAAAAATCTTGAACTTTAGATTCTAGAGAACATGTTGGTATTTTAAGTAGGAGAAAGAATAGTATATTCATTATTTTATCTCATTTAATTTTCATAATAGTGCTGCCAAGAAATAGTCATAAAGTATAAGCAAATTAGTCCCAGTCCACAATTTGATAATGGCAGTCCTGAATTTGAATATGGTCTGGCTGGTTGCTTATAAGGAGCACGTAAGCAAAGTTGGACATTATTTTATTTCTAACTTTTTACTATAAAAAGTTTTGAAAGAGAATATTGTGATGAGTCCCTATGTGTTCATCACCCACTTTCAACTGTCTGAGACGTTATATAATTTTATTCATAGCAACCTTAGTATGTGTATCTCTAAAAGATTTTACCATGTGTCTCTTTTTTGAACATTTTAGTATATTTCAATCAGGACCTAAACAAACATTATGTGTTATATTCAGTGTGTCTCTTAGGTAATTTGTTGTAAGCCCCTTGACCAGTCTCCAGAGAGGTTCAGTGATTGTGTTAGTTTGAGCAGTTTAATAATCCTCACAATACCCTCTGGAAGTCCTGCCCATCTAATTTGTTTTTAATACCCAATTATTTAACACCAATTTTTGTCCCTAAATTTTAACACATCTTAAACTGTAATGCACATGTTTTATAAATGGCTTCTGAAACGTAAGAGCCTGCCCTTTACAATAGATCTTATTTTAGGAGTCTTGTTACTTTTCTTTTCCTTAATGCTTTAAACTAGATTTGCTAACGGTCGTTCTACAGGGCTAATTTTGGACAGTGGGGCGACTCATACCACTGCAATTCCAGTCCACGATGGTTACGTCCTTCAACAAGGTAACTATATTTAACCAGGGCATATGAGGTGCTTTTAGATGTCATGAGGACAAATAATAAAATAAGAGAGTGAACTGGACCATTGATACAACAGTTTCCTCATGATATTTTTCATTAAGGGGTTTTTGTTGTTTTGCAGTGCTGGGGATTGAGCTCAGGGCCTCACCAATGCTAGGCAGGCACTCTACCACTGCAATATGTCCCAGCCCTATGGATATTTTTAATCTTTGGTGTATAATATATACTTCATTTATGCTTTATTTAGTTCTACTTTATTTAGTTCTACTGTTCATTTAGTTCTACTGGAAAAAATTATTCATGTATAAATATACTCACAGAAGAAATTTGTCCCAAGGAGTTTGGGCTTACTGCTCTTTTAGACTTGTTTAATCTGTGTCACAGGCATTGTGAAGTCCCCTCTTGCTGGAGATTTTATAACTATGCAATGCAGAGAACTCTTCCAAGAAATGAACATAGAATTGATTCCTCCATATATGATTGCATCAAAAGTAAGTAATGATTGAATTTTGTGAAATTTATGTCCAGCTCTCTGCTCCTATATTATGAAGTTCTCTGTTAACCAAATATATGTTCTCACTGTCAGGAAGCTGTTCGTGAAGGATCTCCAGCAAACTGGAAAAGAAAAGAGAAGTTGCCACAGGTTACAAGATCTTGGCACAATTACATGTGTAATGTAAGTAACCCTTAATTCTCTTTATGAAAGTATCACATACTATTAAGTCCTTGAGTAGAAGGTGGGCACATTATGTTTTCAAGCTCTGTATTTTTAATATTTTACAAACAACAGTTAACTTTGGTTGTGGGGGAGTACTTTTCATATTTTTCTAAGAAATATTTACAAACTACTACATATTCATTTGGATTACTTTGGTGTGACCTGGGAAGAGCATTTTGGTTTTAGAGTAGAAATAAGCATTATGTTATTCTTTGGGCTAAGGCAGTGGTTTAATTACTGTACAGACCTGCTAGTATGGCTCAGTTGCCTTCTTTTCCCCAGCGTCAATTCACCATGTCAGAAATGTGATTGTTCATAGTAAGGAGCCAGTGAGAGGTTCCTTTTGCCAGAAATCCATCTCTGAATGAATATCAAGTGCTATATGAGAGTCATAATTTATTGTGAGAGGATGTACTAGTATCCTGACAGTTTTTTGCACCTACAGATAAATATTGTGTATGTTTGTATTGGAGAAAAAATTGTGAGGATGATTAATAATTTGGCCAAGATGTTAGACAAGATTTTTCCTTAGTAACCC
Source organism: Heterocephalus glaber (assembly GCF_000247695.1). The sequence goes on from NW_004624730.1 coordinate 57,330,491, forward strand.
AGAGGTCATATGTATTTCACAGCAAAACTCTTAACTATTTTATACTTTATGCAGTTAATAAAAGTTAGTGAAATCTTTTTTCTAAAACTAAGCTTATTTTTAAGGAAAATTGATGTTCTGAAACTGGATTAGTTTTGCAGGACTGTGATACAAGGGTTTCTACTTGTTTTTATATTTTTTCATTGTTCCTTAAAATAAAACTTATGATTCAGCTTCAGAACTCAGAGTCTTTCTTGAGTAGATTTATACTCTTGACTTACTCATCTAATTGAAGGAACTGTCTGATTTCTTCTTTAATTTCCTCTGTGACCCATTGGTTATTCAGAAGTGTGTTGTTCAATTTCCACGTGTTTATGAAATTTTTTGAGTTTCTTTTGCTATGGATCTCCAATTTCATCGCGCTATGGTCTGATAATATACAGGGGATAACTTCAGTTCCTTTGCACTTACTTAAACATGTTCTATGTGTGAGTATGTGGTCTATTTTGGAGAATGACCCACGTGCAGCTGAGAAGAATGTGTATTCTGATTTTGTGGGGTGGAAGACTCTGTAAACATCTGTTAAGTTCATTTGTTCAAGAGTTCGATTGAGTTGACTTACTCATCTAGAAATATGGTCATGTTTCATTCAGAAGGATATTTTAAATATGTTATAAAACTATAAATTGAGCAAATTTCAATCTTGTTTCTTAAACTTTTTTTTATTCAGTGTGTTATCCAAGATTTTCAAGCTTCAGTACTTCAAGTGTCAGATTCAACTTACGATGAACAGTATGTTTTCTTATTTAAACTGTGTGCTTCATTAATGAGGAAAAATTATTTGTTATATTAAACAAATAATTGGGCCAGGTGTGGTGGTGTATACCTGTAATCCCAGTGATTTGGGAAGCTGAGGCAAGGGGATTGTAAGTTTGAGGTCAGCCTGGACGACTTAGTGAGATCATGTCTCAAAAACCAAAAGGATTGGGAATAATAGCTCAGTGGTATAGCACTTGTCTAGCAATTGAAATACCCTAGGTATAATCTGTAGTATACCAAAAAAAAAAAATTGTACAATGTAGTTAACTCATCTGACTCTATAAAGTTATGCAAGGATATACTGAATAATATTTTAAAATATTCTCCCTCTTTGTTTCTTACAAATTGATAATTCCCTTAGTAGTTTATAATTTTGAAGAGGATTGTGTTTTTTGTGTAATATTGTTTAATATGTTTGCAGAGTAGCTGCACAGATGCCAACTGTTCATTATGAATTTCCTAACGGCTACAACTGTGATTTTGGTGCAGAACGGCTAAAAATTCCTGAAGGATTATTTGACCCTTCCAATGTAAAGGTATGAACGTTTGTTTTTTAATTAGTCTGGCTTTACCCATGCATGTAAGGAGCTTATATAATTATAAAGCCTGTATTACGTCAGTTTTTCCATTGCTGTGACAAAATATCTGACACCCATAACTTAAAGGAATTTATTTTGGCTCATGGTTTCAGGGGTTTTAGTCCATTATTGGCTGGTGCCAAGGCAGAAACAACATGGTGAACAGCATGGTGGAGCACAGTTGCTCGCTTCATGGTGTCTGGGAAACAGAGCACAGGGGAAGAGCCAGAGAGGAAGGGGCCAGGGACCAGATACAGTACCTGTGGCCATGGTACCATGGCCACCTAGACATATCCAGAAGTGTGCTTTTATCGATCCTCTGGGTGGCTCCCTAGCTAGTGAAGTTGACAGTTAAGCTAAATCTAAATAAGACTAAATTTTGGGGGGTATGCTTTACTCTGTGAAGTTCTTCCATGTGAATACCAATTTCTTTTGTTCTAGGGGTTATCAGGAAATACAATGTTGGGAGTCAGTCATGTTGTCACTACAAGTGTCGGAATGTGTGATATTGATATTAGACCCGTAAGTACCAGTCGCCTATTACAGTATAAAGTGTCTTTTAGGGCAGCAAAATGCCCCTAAATCATTGTTTTTTGTGCCTTGTCAAGTTTTAACTCCATATTACATACTGTATCATTAGATCGATTATACACAATACTTGCTAGTTTGATTATAATTTATTAAATACTAGATCCAGTTCATAAACCCACATACTGCTTTGATTTTCTTTTAGTTAATTTGTTTAGAGAATGGTGTTTTTACTAAGGGTGTGCAAAAAAAATGTTTTGTTCAAGAAAGGCTTTTGGTTGGTTCAGAAAAATCATTTTTTATTTCAACTAGTGACCTGGCAGGCAAGTGCTACTTCTAGGACAATAGGAAATACAAGTTTGAAATTTTTAGTGCTAATCTAAGGCCACTTTTAGGGGAAGACAATGAAGTACATTTACTATAAGATGGCCAGGTGTGGTGGAGCATGCCTCTAATCCTAGCATTCAGAAGGCTGAGGCAGGAGGATTGCCATGAGTTAAAGGCCAGCCTAGGCTACATAGTTCCAGGCCAGCTTGAACTACTTAATGAGATCCTGTCTTAGCCCTCCCCCCAATATATATATGAGTGATAACTTCCTATTTTTAGAGCTCTTTTAACCAATGTTGACTGCAAAGGAGATACTTTTATATTCTATTTTCTGTTTCAAAAGTTAGACGGTTCTAACATTTGGAATAAGTTCTTAAAGTAGTAACTTAGCTGTTAAAAAAGCAGGCCAACATTTTTGATGCATACAAATTAGAAGTAAATATATTCCTTATAATTAAGAATTTCTTTTTATTTGTGAGGCCTTGGCATAGGTATTTTGAAAAAGGTCCCTATGTGGTTTTGCTACAGATCCTGCAAAAGGAAAAGGTGGTAGTCATTTTGGCCAGAAATATTTTTGGGGTTTATTATTGTTTATCATAAAGTAATATCATTGTCTAATTTTAAATGCTGTAACTTCCAGATAAGCATTCTAAGAAGAAGTCATCATAAAATGTACATACCTCTAATTAAATATCAGCTCTAACAAAAATTATGATTTTTAGAATAATTTGTTTTTAAGTTAGTGGTTCTTAAATCTAGGTGCACATAAAAATCATCTGAGGAGTTTTTAATAAACAAAACCCTTCCCTGGATCCCATCTCCAGAGGTTTTAATTTCATTGTTCCCAGGCACTGGTGGTGTAAAAGCTCCCTGGATGACTTGCATGTGCAGCTAGGATTGAAAACTACTGGTTCCATATAGAAGTTAAAAGTTTTCAGGCAAAGGAAGGGCAGATTGTAGTGGAGGGTATGGTTTTATTTGTAGTTTTATTTAAAGCTGTTGGAAACATGGGTTCAATTCCTAGCACCAAATAATAATAATAATAATAAAACTGTTGGAAATATTTAGAACTAATTTATTTCTCTTGTTTTTGTCCTAGGGTCTCTATGGCAGTGTGATAGTGGCAGGAGGAAACACGCTAATACAGAGTTTTACTGATAGGTTGAATAGAGAGCTTTCTCAGAAAACTCCTCCAGTAAGTTCAGTCATTAAGTATGTCCTCACCGGTGTTGTAGTTTTATAAGGGTTCATTTTTTAGTAGGGAGATACGTATGTGGTATTACTTAATATCTCTTACCAGAATTTCCTAAATGACATCTATTGATTTCTCCACATATTTGAATCTCGCTTTATTCATCAACTTTGTACTTACTCCTAAGTGTGTATGGTGTGTTAGATGCTAGGGTGACAAAGTACAGTCCCTGCCCACCAGTGGCTCAGTCTACTTGGAAAGTCAGACATGTAAAAAATGATTATAATGAGCTAAATGCTTTAGTGTGTCATGAACCAGGTACTCCTGGGAATGCTGAGAAACAGGCACTTAACTCTCTAGGACTATCAGGAAAGCCCCATAGAGAAGCTGTTATTTGAATGAATAATTCAAGTGGTTGCTAATTTATAAAAGGACAACTAAGTGGAGGGAATACCATGTGCAAAAAAGTATGATAGGAGCCGGGCATGGTGGCATACACCTGTAATCCAGCCCTCTAATTGCAGCATTCTGGGAGGCTGAGGCAGGAGAATCACAAAGTTGAGCCTGGGCTTGGCCATTTAGCAACTTAGCATGACCTGTTTCCAAAATAAAAAAGAGCTGTGAATGTAGCTCAGTGAGAAGACCCTAGATTACAATCCCCAGTACTGGGAGAAAAAAGTATGGTGGGAGGATTATATGTTCCAGTAATTTGAAGTACTCAGTGTATAGCTCTGTAAGTGGGGAAAGGGGAAAATGATGTGGCTGGGAAGATGGATGGTATGTTAATTTCCTAGGGCTGCCATAAGAAAGTACCACAGTATTTGAATATTATTGTAGTTTTTTTCCCCTTGCATTGTTCTTCTTTGAATGGTTTTAATTTTTGTATGTGTGTGTGTTTGATAATAAAATTATTTAAAAAAAAAAAAGGAAAGAAAGTACCACAGTGTGGTGGCTTAAAACAACAGAAATGTAGTCTCACGGTTCTGGAGACCAGATCCGAAATCAGGGTGTCACTTGGGCCAACTTCCCTCTGCAGTCTGTAAGGGAAAACGGTTTTTTTCTTCTTCCCAGCTTCTGCTGGCTTGCCAGCAATCCTTGGTTTGCATCTGTGGTACTTCTCTTAAAAGGATACCAGTCACATGGGATTAAAGGCCCATCCTACTCCATTATTGATCTCGCGTACATGTGAATTACATCTGCAAAGACTCTTTTAAAATTAGGTCATATTCATATTAGGTAATAAGGATTAGGACTTCAACATACTGTATTTTTTTAGGGGATACAATTCAATCCACAACTGACATGTAGCAGGGCATGCCTAACTCAGTATTTTGGGTTTTGTTCAGCCAACTTCAACTGGATAAAATCTGGCAAGGGCTGATGAATGCATGTATGTTTTAAAATGGTCACAGGGTGTACTGTGAAAATTTTTAAAGGGATAGAAGAAACTGGATTAGGGAGCAGGTGATTTATGAGGTATATCAATAGTAGGAGTCATAATTGAATTTTAAAACTTTTATCAAGTATTTTTTGTAAGGTGTCACTAAATATTAACTTGAAAAATGTACGAGGAGTTATACAGGCCCTAACAAACCTATAGAATTTGCATATTTGATAGTCTTTTGGCTTTTTATATAAAAGTATTTTATATATGGCATATTTTTATAATTAAGAGTGGTATTTGAATATTGATAGATCCACAAGGTTGACATCTGCTCAATGTGTCTTGCATTCATGGAGCTACAGTCTGATCTAGAGTATACCTGAAACACAGTGAGGCCCTTAGATTTCATAGAGCGCAGTGGCAGAGTGTTTGCCTAGAGTGTTTGCCTAACGTGTGAGGCCCTAGGTTCCATTCCCAGTGTTGAAAAAAATCTGTACATATTCACCCTCTCCCCAACACCTTTTCCATATCTCATACCTTACTCCTGCCACATACACATTTCACTGTGAAAAAGACTCAAACTATGTTCATATGTGTAATAATTGGAATGTATTAACAACTTGAGAACTACTAGGCAGATCCCTAGGTACGGAGGAAAATCACTGGATATAGGAAATGAGATGAGGGATACTACTGAGCCATAAAAGTGTCAAAGTGTGAATTCAAAACAGGAGCACTAATTGGGAAGGAAAGCAATTCAGTCTTAACCCGAGATGTGATGATTGAAGTTTGGTTTGAAAGGGCAGGCGTGAACTAAGGAAGGGTTAGGGTGGCCTGAGACCTGGAAGGGCAGCACTACAGAAAGGGAGGCAAGTTGGGCTAATTGTACTTGGTGTTGTATAAGGCACTTAGTGTGTGTAGTACCATATTTATGGTGGTATGTTTTCTATTATAGGGTATAAATGCTAGCTAAAAAACTGCCAAAATTGAATTTCCTAAGTTGAATCCACTGTTTTGATTGTACTAATATACTTCCCCCCCCTCTATTTTAGAGTATGCGGTTGAAACTGATTGCAAATAACACAACAGTGGAACGGAGGTTTAGTTCTTGGATTGGTGGCTCCATTCTAGCTTCTTTGGTTAGTAAATGACAAAAATAGTTTTGTTTTTTTTTTTTTAGGTACCAGGGATTGAACTTGGGACCTTGTGCTTGCAAGGCAGGCGCTGGAACCACTGAGCTAAATCCCCGGCCCACAAAAAATAGTTTTAAAGATCCTTACTTGAATTAAGAATTCCAGTGTTTCATATATCCTTGTATTTCACAATTTTCAGATGAGTGGGAGGACCTAATACCAGTTTTATATGTCCTGTTATAACAAAATGACTGCCTTATTATTGGACATTTGTTAGCCTAATTTCAATTTCCTCTCTCAAACAGAGGCAGAAATGTGAACATATTCATGGCTCTTAATACCTCTGTTGGGACTGGTTAGAATTTGTTTGTAGTATACTTAAAACTAAGTAATTTAGTTCTGGGCTGTTCCCTGTTCTGTTGGTGAAGTATGTCGGAAGTCAGGATTTGGTTCTTGGGCAAAAGAAGTTATTGTGTTGGGTCCTGGACTGGTGTCTGCCTTTAATAAGGAGACTTTTCTGGACCCAAGACTTGGAGCACTTCCCATTTTCCTTGGGGAACAGGTGAAGAAAATGTCACAGGTACTTAGGCCTCCTGACAACTTCTATTATTGCCTTAATTTGGCACAGAGCCGTCACAAGTATATTCTCTTCCCTCCCACCCATTTTACAAGTCTTACATAGTATACAAAGTGGAGAATGATTTAATATTTTTGGAAACCTGAAAGGCAAGGCTATGAGATCTTTGGATGGTTTTGGAGGAGGGGAGAAACAAGAGAGTAATGGAGTACTATTTTGGGGGAGGGAGTTTAAGAGTTCAAAGTTTGAGTTATCAAAATATAGTAAAAAGTATTTTCTCCTAAGGCAGGCATAATTATATATTTCCATTTTCCAGGGTACCTTTCAACAGATGTGGATTTCCAAACAAGAATATGAAGAAGGAGGAAAGCAGTGTGTAGAAAGGAAATGCCCTTGAAAGAGTTTCCAGACCTCAACCTTCCTGTGTCACCTTACGTTTCATAGCTTTAGTATACTCAGGAAAGAATTACCATCTTTTGTAGAATGTTTATACATTTTTGCATATTTCAATTTCCACTTAAATTTTTTAAGGCTTTAACTGGCTCTATATTAAAATGAGTTTGTGCTTTCCTTGAAATGCACTTACTCTGATTATGAGCGTTTTATAATTTTGTATAAATGTCTATTTTCTCTAAATATTTTGCTTTCAGTAAAATGCTTTCCAACTCTACTTAGTATATTAATTACCAGTGAATGGTAGAATTGTTTTTTATTGACTAGTAAAGTTACTGCCTATGCTTTTTACCTTAGGCTTTTAAAATTAAATAAAAATTAGCAGCCATTCCAGAAATAGTTTCTGATGTGTATTTTGATTTGCTACTTTTAAACACAAGTATTTATCATTTTGAGTGAAAGTATTCACGTTTATTAATAGTAGTTCCCATCCTCTTCATATCCTATTAATAGTAACAGTAAGAATGGTGTCTGAATTCCAAAACTACTGTATTGCCTTGTTTTGACTGTTAATATCACTGGTGTACTCTAAGACAGCAGGTGATATAGAAGCATGCACAGACGTCAGAATTTTTAAGATGGGAATCTGGTCTGAACTTTACCTGATTTTTAAAAAATGTGGTAGAAGCAAGACCACTTTCAGAATTTACATGTCAGGTTAACCTTTAGAACAACTGCTAAGTCATGTGACTAAAACCAATTTTTTTATAAATCACTTAAAATATATTTTTGTACATAGTCTGCTATACAAGGAAAAAATCAGAAATCTTTTTTAGACAAGACTTGACTTCTGGGCTTCAGCAAGATGTGGAAACTTTTCTTGCAGAGCTTTCTGTTTCTTTTTCTCCAAAGTTTTCTTTCTTGCTGAAATGCGGGCTTGTTTCTCAGTTCTCAGTCTAGAATAATAAAAGTATAACAGCAGTTTTTACTTAATGCTATATATTCAAATCAATTACATAAAAGCTTGAGTCATAACAGTCTATTTTGTGCACTATGTATATTATTAAACATCACTGTAAACGTACACAAGAGACAAATGAAATCAAAAGCACCAATATCTGAATTAACTATGGATTCTACTTTGTGACTGGAAAGTGTCCAGATCTTACAAGCCTGTAACAGACTGGGCCTGAAGTTCAATCCTAATATGATGTCTCTCAGAACTTGTGGAAATTACCTGATTTCCAATAGTACTCACTCTAGCTGACTGTCCCTACACACAATAAAACCATGCAAAGAGGTGATGCTTGGGCACTGGTTAGACTTACCATGCTCTCAACGAGTCTGTTCCCACATCAGCATCCCAGGGCACGAGGCATTTGTACCTCAACTAAATTACACTGACCTGTAGGGCCACTTGGGTATCATCAAAATTGAAGATGATAAATTCATGGGGGCCAAGCCTCTGGGGCACTTAAATGAGCATTTCACAGCGTCTTATTGATCAGCTTATTTAAGCTATAACAATACAATTAAGAGAGACACTGAATAACTACAATATACTAGTACTGTCAGGTCACAGAAACTGGAGATGTTACATCTGGGTGAAGATAATATACACATAATTAGAAAAAATATAAAGACTAAACAGCTGAAATTACCTCTTCATCAATATTTGCTCCAATTATATTTTAGACATTTGTTTAAAAAATATTTAAACAATAAAGGTTTGCTACTAATAATATTTTGAAGATTATGCTACATTTTCTGAATGGAAAGCTAAAAATGGTTTAAAAATGAAATTGTAGAATATGAATAAAGCCTAGAAATGTGGCACTGGTTTGACAAATTTTCATATATTTTAAAAGTCACTGGGCCAGGGATTTAGCTCAGTGGTTCTGCCGCCTGCCTCACAAGTGCAAGGACCCGAGTTCAATCCCCGGTACCCACACCCCCAAGTCATTTATAGCCTCATCTTAATGTCTAAGAGGGGGCAAAAGGACCCAATGGCTCAACATTGGGCTTGGAGAAATTGGAGAAAAAAGGAGCCAGTGCAGTCAAATCTTTACTTGCTCACCATCAAACCAGTTCCTAAATGTGAATAGATGGAAAGATTTCAAAGCTGTAGGAACAAAAGCAGAAAATGAGCAAGACTTTGTATTTTTTTCTTTAGACAAGAAGCGACAGTTTCTGAAAAGCACTGATGTGATAAAGGCTTGAGGAAAACTAGCCAGGAAAGCGTACTTGAATGGGTTGGAATGAGGAAGATGCTCAGTAACTCAAGTTAATGAGGAGGGCAGACAGATCCTGGAGACTCTTTGCAGAATTCAGTACTGACTGAGCGTAGAGAGCTGGTGATGAATGATGGCGCTTAGTGCCCACACAGAATGGATACACTACAGATGCAATGAAGTTGTTGGTTCAGTTCAGTGGGGAAGATGGAAAATTTAAACTGACACTAAACACTTTAACGTTCAATCTAAAGATATATTCCATTTGTGTTAGAAAATTTATTTAATTTTTTTGCATAGAGTATGGAAACAAGCCTTTGGGGAAAAAAGTCTTGGAAGAGACCTTGCTAAAACTATGATGTACTATCCAAGGCAGCTGTCAAAATTAACTTTCAGGTGCTTTTCTAGCCCTGAGTTTTCATTTCTAGCACAGTTAGCCAGAAACCCTGCAGTTCCCTGACCCCATCTCTTTTTGCAGCCACAGGAGTAGGAGTGAGAAACCACGTACTTGCAATTCTTTCCCCTCCATTTGCAGCTTTGGGGTTATATTCTCTGGCTTTTGTTTGCTTTTGGATGTGGCTCCAGTGTTTTAATTAGCTGTTTTAAAATATCTTATTTAGCTTTTATACTTATCAACTGGTGGTTCTTGGGACCACTACCCTCCTCTACCATAAAGAAAGGCCTATATTTTCCCTATTTAATGATAAACTTAACCTATCAAGGCTTAGTAATCTATTTTTGGAATGCCCATAACAGTGGAACATAATGAAATATGTTCTCTTCAAATTCTTATCCTTGAATTTTTCTAGGTAACATGTACGAATTTCATGCAAAGATTAAAAAATTTTTAATCTCTGGCACAAATGGGTTAAATATGCAGAGATCGGCAATTGTAGGATAGCATAATTCAGACAGAAAGAATGCAACTGAATTCTTTACCTAGATGTTTTCATAAGCTCACATTTTATGGACCTTGGTTATCTGGATCTGCATTTTACCATTACAGTAGGATTTCCCCATCTATTTACATACAGGTAGATAAACAGGTAATATAATTTTCAAAAGGATACATACTGTGCTGACAGTGGCTACTTCTTAATGGTTAGAGTATATACGACTTTTTTTCTTTATTTTTACCTTATCCTATTTTTTCCACAGTGAACATATACTATTTATGTAATAGAAACTAAAATGTAAAGAAAGTTTAACATGTATCTGATGTAGAGATACAACTATGTTTCACTCACCTGATAAAACGATCCACATAAGGCATTGCAAAGAATCGTTTCCTGTTGTATCTTTTATTTAGGTACCAAGGTATAGGCCACTGCTTGAACTTGTGCCTGCCAAGAAAGGAAAAAAGGTATTGCCTTATAGAAAACAGTCCTAATTTTCTACCTTTTCCTAATTGACTTCAAATGAATTAACCCAAATAAAAATTAGTAGAAAGTAAAATTTTAAGTTTTTGTTTTGTTTGCTTGCAGTGCTAGAGATCAATCCTTGGGCCTCACACATGGTAGCAAGCCCTCCACCATTGATTTACACCCTTAGGCCCTAGAAAAGCTTTTTAGTGAGACATTTTGGCAATTTCTTTTCTATGTTGAATTGGATAGTTACAGAGAGCACAGCTACTGCCCTAAATATGTCTCTGAGCAGTCCTACTGCTATAAACTCCACTGAAAAAAATTATGAAATGAGTAAGTACTACTATGTGGTGTAATTTCAAGAATCCAGGAAAGGCTCTAACCACCTAGTGCATTCTTCATTTTGCTGATTTTTAGGTGCTACTAACAAAACTACATTTTAGCTGCTCAACCAAAATGTAAATAAACCCTAGAATTTTTACCCTAGGGTTTCTCAATTATTTTGTGATCATCAGTTCTCCAATGCCTGACAAGGCTCTGAGAATTATATGTAGCACACAGCAAGAAGCAAAACATAATTTGGCCTACACTTTTTTTTTTTTTTGGTACCAGGGATCAAACTCGGGACCTTGCGCTTGCGAGGTAGGCGGTGGAACCACTGAGCCAAATCCCCGGCAACACCTTTTTACTAATGGTACCCTAACCAAACTGAAACTCATTTGACCTTATTCCTCAAGAAATTCTTTTTAAAAATATTTGTGGATTCTTTATGGGCCAAAGATGGCAGGGCTAAGTCCTAAAATCAGCTTCAAGAGTTTTATAACCTTCTGAAATGGTATGTATACATTATATTTTTCTAGGGAAAGGATCCATAACTTTCATCAAAATTTCAAAAGGTCCTATGACAAGATATGAATCACTTATTTAAAACCCTACATATACTGTAACTGAATGACATGAATGGGATGTCTGGGCTAGTACTGGTTTTACAAAGGTGCCTTCATTCATATGTTTCGGTGTTCTAAAGATACATCTTGAATGTATCTCATATGGCCTGCCTGCCTGTCTCTCTCTCTCAGTACTAGCAACTGTTCCATCACTGACCTGTATCTCCAGCCCTTTTTAATTTTTTTTTTTTTTGGTACCTGGGCTCAAACTCAGGACCTTGTGCTTGCGAGGTAAGCGGCGGAACCACTGAGCTAAATCCCAGGCCAGCCTTTTTTAAATTTGGGACAGGATCTTTGTAAGTTGCCCAAGCTGGCTTCCAGCTTGTGATCCTACCGTTTCACCCTCCTGAGAACCTGTGATTATATCAGTGGCTAGCTGGAGAATTTTTTTAAAAAATTCTGAGCAGGGGAATGAGGTATAGGATCTCCACTCTCATCTCAGAAGAGTCACAGTGTAATCTATGTACCAAATGATTCTTCCAAAGATGTCTCTTCTCCAAGCACCAGGTCTAGCATTCTCTTGCCCAGTCTGGAGAAGCCTCAAAGCATCTTCTCTTTCCTGGACAACTTTATCTAATGCATCCATGGAATCAACTACCTGAGAAAAGAATAGAAAGATTCAATTCCGGCAATACCCTATAACAATTCCAAAGAAAAAGAATACATAGATTTATGCTATAATCTATGATCAATATGTTTATCAAGGAACTACCATCGAGAGCTTCCTAAAAACCTTTTTTGGCCTAGGTATGTGTTCATTGGTGTCGCTAATATTACTTTCTATAACTCTTAAAGACTTAAGTTTTGTTTAAATGAAAACTTACTTAGCTTGGATTTCCACGTCTTACTTCTGCTTGCTGTGGCATATACTTGCATAAATTCCTTTTGGAGACTCAATTTAGCACATGCTATTTCCAAATTCACTGAATTAATAAGTGGTAATAGTTTGTTACTTTTGTTATACTAAAAACCATGTTTTGGCCTCAACTAATCATTTTCCTCACATCTCACCCAGATATTGCACCCTGCTTGGCACTCTTCTTACTACAGGGAAAGTAGTATCAAAGATTTTAGAATAATTTTAGAATAATCTCAAAGATCCTCCAAGCTGTAAGAAGATACTACTACAATTTTTAGTTTTATCCCTTTCTTGAAGATTCCTATGGTATGATTTTAATGTAAATAATACGCTGGTAGAGTAATATGTATTTGTATAGAAATATTCATATTGGGGATTATAATGTCAGATGAGACAAATCTGTTTACAATTAAAATACTGAAAGCCATTTTTAGGTGAGTATGTGTGTGTTTTTTCCTTGAGCATTATTACAGATATCAAATAAGTACATATATATGCTTCTTTTAAAAATGCTTTAAAAAAGACAGATTAGATTATAATAACTTGCCCCCTCCAGGTAGCTAGTATGAGACCGGATGAAGATGTGAAAGCCACAAATTTAGACCAACCAGCTGAGGCCCAGCACTTCTGCTGTTCCCAACCTTCACTCAATGCCTTACAGTAGTTGATTCATGTCTTCCTCTTAACTATGTAAATTTCTACAACATCCTTGAGAAATAAAAGATGGATAAGACAAGTCTTTTTTTTCTGTTTGTTTGTTTTTCTATGTCAGAGCCTTGCTGTGTAGTTCAGGCTGGCCTTCAACTTATTACATAGCCCAGGCTGGCCTCAAATTCGTAGCAATCCTCCTGCCTCAGTATCCTGAGTACTGAGATTACAGGCATGTGCCACCATGCCTGTCTGACAAATCCTATTTTGATTCTTTTTTTCTCTTTTGGTACCGGGGATCAGACTCGGGTCTTTGCGCTTGTGCAGCAGGCAGTGAAACCACTGAGCTAAATCCCTGGCCCGACAAATCCTATTTTGAAGACAGAAAACCTAAGAGAGTGAAGAGAAAACACTGGTAAGGGCCTAACACAAAGCTCTATAACTTTCAGGAATTTTTAGTAAATCGGCTTCCTGACTGTATTAAAGTTTGCCCAAGCCAGCGCAGGGCATGAGCCTCCTAAATGCTGTCTAATGAGATACAAATTAAATGGCTACCAAGTCCACAAAGTTAACATTGAAATGTTTATGTCAACAGATGAAAAAGAAAATCAGAAATACACAGTGATCACACATATACTCAAAGTTTGGATTGTGGAACATTTTGGATTTTGATGACCTACTCAAATATATCCTTAAAGCAGGGAGAAGGGATAATCTATTATTGAAGGTCAATAACAGCATTATCCTGGCAAAAACTTTTTCGTCAAGTAATATTTTATAAAGGATCCTTTCTTGTCAATGCACTTAAAAGTCTCTAAAACCTAAATTCCCTTAATAGGGTTAGGAAGTGAACCTGAAAATAAATCAATTACTTCATAAATGTCATGTTGCAATGAGGTCCCTAGCACACATTAGTATTAGTTTCTATGCCATTCTTTATTAAAAACAATCAGGTTCCTGTGTAAAGTGGCTGATTCCAGAGCTGGGGCAAGGAAGTACCAAATAAATCCAGAACATCTTGATGAACCTCATCAAAGAACAATGAGGGCAAAAGGCCCTGCTTGAAGAAACTTACATTAGCCAAATCTGGGATGATGGTATTAAAGGATTATAACTTGCTGAATAAAGTTGGAATCCAGAGTCCACACTAGTAGGAAGCAATGGTAAAGAAAGAAATGGGGACACCAGAAAACCTTTCCTGACAGAAGAAAGCTAACTAATAAATGCAGAATGAATGCTAGGGTTCGATAATCACTATTTAGCAAATGTTGTAATTGTTCAGGCAAGACTCATCAGTGGGTAATAAAACCAGCGAATGGATGCTGAGGAGTTACTGGACATTTACATGATCTCAAAGTAGCTTTTACCCCACACACGAGTTGCCAGCCTCCCACAGCCTTACCTTTTCTAACCGTTCTGGACTTGGCATTGGCAAACACTGCCGCTTAGCCTCCTGTTCTAGAGTTAGAAGCATGTTTCTTTCTTTCAGTAAGATGTACCTGTATCAGAGAACACAAAAGTCTACGATGCTATTCTGTGGTTAAGTTAAAAAAGTTGTGGTTTCTGATATCAAAATTAGGAATCTATACTTGAAAGTCCTTTAGAAATCTCAATGTACAGATTACCATTACAAAGAAAAACTCTTTATCTTTGCTTATTCATTTGTTCAAAAAAACTTTCTTTGTGCCACATATTTTATAAAGTGCTAGGAGAGTTACAAAAAAAAATAAAACATAATCCCTACATTCCAAGTGAAGAGAGAAGGAAAACAGAAGATAAATAACATTTATTGAGTACCTGTGATATCCCAGACAGTGTGAAGCATTTTATGTAAACTACTTCATTCAATTCTCACAGCAATACTTCGAGGTTAGTGCTATTTCCTCTTCCTAAATGAAGTAAGGCTGAGAAAAGTAAGATATTCTGGACCACATAAGCTAATTCTTGACTCAAATCTGATTTCCTGTATGCAAAACCCATTCTAGTTTTACTCTATCATGCTGGTTCCAAAACTGTAACATGATGTGGCTTATTGGGTGGGAGAAACAAGTACCAGGGCAATTAAGAGGGAGAAATAAGACATCTCCTCTTGGTTCAGATGACCCGGAAAGATTCAGAGGAGATGGGATTTGGTAGGAAGGAAGGGAGAGCAAAGCAACCATAATCAAAAGAATTGAAATTGCAGAGCTTACGTCGGGGTGGGTTCTGTAAATATATCGGTTTAGAATTAGAGATGGAAGAAGAAAAAAGGAAATAAATGTGGAGGGCATTGAAAAAAGACAAAGGAATTGGGGTACTTTATGCTATGAAAAAAGCCAATCTAGGGGAAATGAGTGGTAGACTGGTTTTAGCCACGGTAAATGCTAAAACAGCCCTAACTTCCTTTCCTGACAACTCATAATAACAGTCCTTTAATACAACTTATTTTTCTATAACAAATCTAGAAGGGACATCTGGAAGGAACAGCTAATTGTTGCCATACAGGAACACAGGGGCAGTGTTACTAGACTATAATCTGACCATTCCAGAGAAACCAAAGTCTTTATTTTTGTGTGAAATACATAATTTTCAAAACAGGTATGGTTTAAACAAACATCTTTGTTTGAAATATCTTTGGGCTAAATATAGTCAATTAAGGAAGCAACTTTGTCTTAAATCCTCTTAACCTTCTCAAATTCATGAGAAGAACCTGCCAGAAAGGTCTACCTAAATGCTCCATGAAACACACCCTCCAATATAAACCCCCAAACTAAGAGGCTAAAGACCCCAGACCATGAAAAAGGCAACAAAAAGGAGGGAAGCCTAAATGTGACTATTCCCCTTTTTATTTATCCTGTTTACCAAAATTGCTAGGATGAAAGTGTTAATATGACTAGTCGCACTTACAATAAAATTTCCAAACTCCCAACTACGTAAGAACTGTGATATATTTGTCTTAATGCAATCTAACCCTCTGTCACATTTATTAAATCTCTGAAGATGTGATGGATCATATCTATCAGAGATGGCAAACCTTTTAGAGACCGAGTGCCCAAACCGCAACCCAAAATCCACTTCTTTATGGCAAAGTGCCAAAACTGCCCCTATGTATGCTGTTATCTGATGCACTGTTGTAGGGCAATGCTGGGACAACTTGGCTCTCATGTCAACAGGGCTCTGGCTCGAGTACCAAGGGTTCGCCACCACCGTGTATCATCCACAGTATGACAAGACAGATTACTTTATTTCTTACATCAGAAAGATGTAACATTTTTACTTCACCATTATATTGTAACTCTATATTACTGTAACTATATATATATATAGTATATACAGTAATTATATATATTGCAACTATATATTGCTTCAAATACCTAGCTATACTCACCAGAGTTTATGTAAATCTTCATTACTTTTGTTCCTTAATTGCTGACAGGTCCATGCAGCTCCTATTAAAATAAATTCATAACATTAAATAATGTTTTTAGCTATGTGGCTTTGGCAAATTAACCTCTTTAAACCTGTTTTCTTATCTATAAAATATATAATTGCACTGTTACATAATATATGATTAGAATTCAATTAAATAATATGATAACATTAGTAACACAACAGGCAATAGGATTTAAAAACTATCAGCATGAAAGTATTTTCAAAACCTATCAAAATATTTTGTCATTACAAATTAGTTTTCAGTTACCACTTAAATTGGGAATCTAACATAAACTCTAAAATCTCATTTTATTTTTAATTTTTTTGGTACCAGGAATCGAACTCAGGATCTTGCACTTGCCAGGCAGGTACAGCACCACTGAGCTACATCCCCGGCCCTAAATCTCACTTTAGTTAATACTTTTTTTTTTTTTTTTGGTATCAGGGATTGAACTTGGGACCTTGAACTTGGTGAGGCAGGCGGCAGAACCACTGAACCCCTGGTCCTTTAGTTAATACTTTTGATTTATTCCTCCTCAGAAGTTTTGCAACCTGCCAAGGAACAACTAACTCTATTATTATAGTGACCTTTTAATGACCTAATAGATGGTCCAAAGGAAATAAAAAAAGGAAACAGCTAAATAATTACTAAACTGGACAAATAATACAAGAATAATGGCGGGTTCAACAAACGTTTAATATTGACCAACCCAAATAGCTCACCAGATTTCACTTTTTCTTGTCCCCAATTCTTTGGGTCATCAAAAAATTCTTCCAGTCCTCTTCTTGACAATGTGGTATGAAGTAATCTACACTGATGAAAGGACGTGACACTTGGTCCATTCTTAGTTAACAAGCTCAGAGAAAACCTGCAAATGAGCACATATAAACAAGTTACTAAAGTTAACAATATTTGGATTTTTTAGGAATAAAGTAAAACCTTTCCTCTTTACAATGTCCAAAAAGACTTACTTGGTATTTTTGTACCAGAAGCAGTAAACTTTTAAAATGCTTACAATTATTATGTATCTGCATGATGGTCTATTTTGCAATAATCTAAAAATTATGTTTAAAAATATTTAATAAACTGGGGAAATGATTTCAAAACAAAATAGTGAAAGGTATCCCAACTGTTGTTTTCCTACCATGATTATTTAACTTGAATCTAAGTATGAGGAAGCAATCAGACAAACCCAAATGGAGGGGTATTCTAAAAAAGCTAGTCTTATAAAAATATGCCCACATTATGAAAGTGTAAAAAAGGAAATGTTTTGGATTATAGGAAACTAACAAGACAACTAAATGTAATAAATCATCCTTCATTGAATCTTGAATCAAAAAGAAAAAATTCACCAGGGCAAGCTTAATTTGGGCATATAATATAAATAGTACTACAATAGCAGTAAGGTATTAATTAAATTTCCCAAGCATGATTATTGTATTGTGATTAGTAAGGCAGTGTCCTTGTTCTTAGAGGATATATGCTGGAGCATCATGATGTTTGTAATCTGACATAGCTCAAATAGCTGCAAATAAAGAGCATAAATATAAAGCAATAAGGAAAATGTGACAAAAGGCTAATGAATGGCTAATACAGGTGAAGAGTGTATGGTTACTTGTGCTACTCCTAATTTTTCTATTGCTTTGAATATATTTTTTTAGTTTGAAATTTTTTTAAACCAAAAACTGGGGAACAATGGTAGTAAACAAAAATGGAGGTATGTAAATATGATCCTAACTTTACTTTATTTTCCTAAAATGAAGAGATACTCATTTTATTTATTTATTTATTTAGTGCCAGGGATTGAACAGATACTCATTTTATAATGAAAAATGTTAAAATTATTTCCTTTTTAAAGAAAAAGAGTGATCAGAAGAAATAATTGATCAAGTTTGCCACCTTGATCAACCTCTGAAAAAAAAATTTACTTCTGAGGTAATTAACATAGTAAGTAGCACATAAAAGATGCTCAATAACTGTGCATTCAACTGCAGATACATCGATTTAAAAAAGACCCAAGTGTGACACATTCTACTATTTATAAAATGCAACTCATTATAGACAAATGTCAATAAAGAGGAGGAAACCATACATCATAAATCAAAACTGACTGGTCTAACCAGAACACAAGTTGTCTTTTCACCTGGAAAAAATGAACATTTCTAAGATGTTCCTTTCTCACACTTGCAGGGCAACTTTATGTTGATTTGGCTAACTTTTGGTATTGACTTAATATATACTGAAGAATCTCTTTGGTGCTTGTTTGTTTTTGGAGACAGGGTCTCGCTCTGTAGTTCAGGCTGACCCTGAACTCACTATGTAGCCCTGGCTGGTCTCCAACTCGCGGTGATCCTCCTGCCTCAGCCTCCCGAGTGCTGGGATTACAGGGGTGCGCCACCATGCCCGGCTCTGAGCTAGCTCTCTGTGACAGAACCTGAAAGTACAAAGCCCCCTTCTTATTTACTCATCTAAATCTGGCATAGCCTTTAGTTTCATAGTAAAAGCTCTTCGGTGACCTTTTCCCAACCTACCCAGCTAAAGAGAATGGTTCTGCACCTCTAGGGTTAATTCAACAAATACAGGGCATCTACAAACCCCATCTACTGTCTGGTCTACAGAAGGCTGCAACAAAATGTGGAAGGGACGAAATACCAGAGGTGGGCAACTTCTCCAAGGTCACTTATTCCTCACAGAGGCGGGTTTGGGCTCTGCCATTTAGCCGGCCCTTCCCTCCCTGAGCATTCCTCGGTCTCAGCAACCAAACAAGATTCAAAGCTAGAGTGGTAGACAAAGCTACTTCGCATATTCACTTACCCTGAGCTAGAAGGGGCCTTAGGAGTTATTAATGACCCAGAAGCCTTTAGGACTGCCGAGACTCTTCTACAAAAAGTAGCCACACTGGCCGCAGCCATTCTTTTTCCGCACAGCTAAGCAAACCCTGTTTCCGCCAACCAATCGTCATTTCCGCTGTCTCACGCCGACTGGATAAAAAGAACTGGAACTAGCCTTTGCCCTTACTCAACATGGGCGTCAATCAACTTCGCCCTCATTGGTAAATTGACTCTCTCGGCTCCCGTTACTCTCCCCGCTTCTTCCTGTTGCCGGTCGCAGCCATGGCGGCTATGAGTTTATTGCAGCGGGCTTCTGTCACTGCGGTGACGGCTCTGTCTGGCCGCCGCCTTGGCACTCGACTCGGATTCGGAGGCTTTCTCACTAGTGTCTTCCCAAAGACTGTTGGTGCGTGCTGGCCTTGGGAGGAAGTGCATGCAAGGGGGACGGGGTGAGAAATTGGAGGACTGTTCCAGGTGACCTTGGTGGGATCCGGAGGGTTCAGGGACAAACTGTGGGCTTGGGCTTTTATGTTAAACGGAGCACCATCTGTGTAAAGGACTTTCCTGAAGTAATAAAATCGCTTTCGTTTAAATTAATTAGCGTTTGTAAAGCATTTGCCATTCACAAACCAAGTTGGTGCTAATTTGCAGCCGAGTCTGAGAAGGCTTAGAGCCGAGACCTGCACTAGGTTCTGGTCCCACAGGTCTTGTTGCTGAGAAGTCCACCGATGGTGTGTAATATGTAGATAGGTGGGCTTAGGGCCAGCCTACCCTTTTAGCGCAGGAGTTACTGTGCCTGTAGAGCCCATGTTAATTTTAGGAGTCTATGAAAATGTTTTAAGTTAAATTTATTTTTAAAAGATTATAACGTTAGTGAATTCAGCCTAGATTTTATTTTTTATTTTTATTAGTACATGTTTGCAGAACATAATGATTACATTCATCGAGGGGAGTTGGAACTTGTACGTAACACATCTCAGTTCTTTTTATTTCGCTCCCCCCCCCTTCCTCTTTCCCTCCATTTCTTGGTACCCTCTTCATTTGCAAAAGATCTATCTCCATGTTTCCGATTATCTTTTCTATTAGTGCAGTCATAAAATGGCACTTCTGATATTTCAGGAAGGGCGCCAAAAACTTAAAAGTGCCTAGGTCCCAGAAAAATAATGATGCAGTCCTAGGAACGCAAATTTGGATCCCTTATGTATTGTGGATGCTTAAGGGGGGTAAGGGTGAATACTCAAAAGAGCAAAACATCAAATGATTGGTATTCAATCTATCTTTTTCTTTAATAGACTCTGCAAAATAAATGCAGTGTTATTGTCCCAATTTTACAGGGGAGGAGACTAATTATTATAAAAATAATGCACTATAAGGCTGGAGATTTAGCTCAGTGGTACCGTGCCTGCTGCACAAGCACAAGGTCCTGAGTTTGATCCCCAGTACCGCAAAAACAAAATAAAAAATAATTCATTGGTCTACTAAGTCAGTAATAATGGCAACCAACATCTATTGAGCACCTATTGTGTGTCACACACTATTCCAAGGCTCTAAAATATTGAATTATTTAATTCTCTTCATCAAAATTATTTGCCCTGTGCAATATAATAGGAAGTGTATCCTAAAACCAAAATGATTGTGTCCAATCCCAAATTATCTTGTTCTATTTTTGCCTTTTTTCCCAGTTTTATTTTAAGTATGCTACTTCACATGATGCACTGGAACATGCTGGAAAGGAGCAATAGTAGTCAATTAATTTCTAGCAGGAATATAAGAATATAAACTTTAAAAGTACATATGCTATCATTCCTTGATACAGTCATTTCTAGGTTATTTATAATACCTAATACAGTGTGATCTTATGTAAATAGCTCTTATGCTGTATTGTTTCGGGGAAAAAATGTATGCATGTTTAGTACAGATGCAATGTTTTTTACACCATGCTTGATTGAATCCAAGGATTTGGAATCCAGATACAGAGTCTACTATATAACATTTTGCTTATCTAGTCATCTGCCTTAGGACACTTGGGTTCCTTCTGTGTTTTAGCTATTATGAACAATTCTGCTGTGAACATGAGTGTACAAATATCTCTTTGGGGTCTTGCTTTCAGTTCTTTTGGGCTTATACCCAGAAGTAGACTAGCTAGATCATTTGTTAATTCTGTTTTTAATTTTTTTGGGGAACTCTGTAGTTTCCACTGTGCCTATACCATTTGTCATTCTTGCCAGCAGTGCACAACAGCTCCAGTTTCTCCGCATTCTCCACACCAACTCTTGTTTGGTAGTAGTCACCCAATTAGGTATGTGGTAATATCTCATTGTAGTTTTGATTTGCATTTCCCTAATATTAATGTTGAATATCTTTTCAAGTGCCTTTCCATTTGTATATCTTCTGTGGAAAAATATGTATTCAGGTCATTTCTCATTCTGAGTTGGAAAGGAAACCATTGAGAAAGGTGCGTTGGAAAGGTATACATGTTTATTCTGAGAGGTCATATATTCAGATTCTCTGAAGGGAAGAAATTTAAAGATCATCTAGGCTAATGCCTTATATTATGCTAATCCTTGTTTATGCTGTATTTTTCAGCTTTTCTAATACTGGGATATGATACCTGACACCCACAACTTAAAGGAGGAGAGATTTAATTTGTTCATGATTTCAGGGGATTCAGTCCATGGTAAGGGGCTCCAAGGGAGAAACATCATAGTGGAATGGTGTGGTGGAGCAAAGCTGCTCAGTCCATGATGGGTGGGAAGCAGAGCAGGGGAGCAGTCCCAGAGAAGGAGGAGGGACCAAGGTCACATTTCCATGACCCACCCAGACATACCCAGAATTATGCTCCCCCAATCCCCTGGACACCACCTATACCTGTCCACTCAACACAATCAGGTTTAACCTTCCATATCCTGCTATTGATACTTGAATAACTCTGTAATGGGGAATGAGTGTGCCCGTTTTATTTTCAGCAAGTAAAATTGCTAGAAATTTCATGTATCAAGCTGAAAATTACTGTTTCACACTGATCCTATTTCTTTGCTTCAGGTCATTATAGAATAGAGGAGTCTTCTGTCATGAGACAGCTCTTTCGCTATTTAAAAAGTTAATCTAGTCTCTGCCCAGACTTCTTTTATTGTGGGCCAATCAACTTCAGTTCTTTCAATCTCATTAGATCAGTTTTCTGATTGCTTAAGGTAAGGCAAACTTCATATTGTCCTTGAAAGAATGTGGTCTAGAGGGGACAAACTTGTACAGGTATAGTTGGGATATGGGAGCAGGGAGGATTGTTGTGTTTTGACTCTGTACTTCTTGTACATTAGATTAAGATTGAATTCATCTTTGGGTTTCAAGGCAGGAATTTCCACTGACTACATTTAAGCCTATTATATTCAGCCTTTTGTAAATGAGTATGAGGACTCTTCAGGGGCCCACTTTATCCTCAGTGTATTAGCCACTCTTGTGGCAGTAGCATTGTGTTTTCAAGACTCAACAAGTTAGGAATGCTGTCTCTGCCTCATCCAGGCCATTCATAAAAAACTTGAGAGATCCCTTTGGTAGTTTATTACATTAATTAATCAGCATCTTTTGGTTATAGCCAGCCAGTCAGTTACTCACTACAAATTCATAAGCTTGCTCCTTTCAGCTTCTAATGCAATTTTGCCCCACCCCTCCCCCCATCATCTTCTAAATAGGAACTTTCCTTCTGACCTGTTCTTTTCCACCTACATGACGTTTCTTTCCTTTGTTGCCCTTATAGATTTGCAGTTATTTATTTAGTGTCTTTTTCTCCCAGCAGAATCTATAGCCTTCTTAGACTCTTGACCTAGCAAAGGATCTGCACATGTAGGCTCTTAAATATTTATTGAATTAATGAGTATTTGTGGTATAATGAGATCTATTTTCTTCATGTAGTTTAGAAAAAAATTCAGTAATGGTACCTTTCAAATGATTTGCTGAAATCTACTTTGTCAAGTTGTCTGATTCATAATATTGTCATTTTAGGGGCCTTAGTAGTTTGAGTTACACGTCATAAATTCATGCCAGCTTCTAATTCTCTTGTGAATTAACCTCCTAAATTCATTGCAAGCTACTGCAAGTGATACCAAAATTAAAACAGATCCTGCCTTAAAAATATTAAAATACAGTTAAAAGTAGCAGCAATGAAAGCAAGTACAATTGGCCCTCTGTATCTGTGGGTTCTGTATCCTTGCATTCAACAACTTCAAGTAGAAAATATTTGGGGAGGGCCGGGGGTTTAGCTCAGTGGTTCCACCACCTGCCTTGCAAGTGCAAGGTCCTGAGTTCGATCCCCAGTACCAAAAAAAAAAAGAAAGTATTTGGGGAAAAAATTGTGCCTGTAATGAAGCATATACGGACTTTTAATTTTCTCATTCTCTTAGATAATAACTACGTGGGATTTACTGTATTAGGTATTATAAGTAACCAAGAGGTGAAACTGTGCAGGAGGATGTGTTACATGTGGATACTATACCATTTGATATAGGAAACTTGAGCATCTGTGGATTGTTTTATCCAAGGGGGTCCTGGAACCAGACCTACATGGGTGGATACCTAAACAGAGGATGACTTCATGCACATCACTAGGGTGTACAGCAACTCAAAAGTAGGAGAAGTCTCATCTGATTAGGAGAAGTGTTGGCTTCTTGGATAATAGGATGTCATAGGATGTCACTTGAGCCTAAAGGATAGACTTCAGGAGAAAGGAGACATTCCAGACGTGAAACATGAACAAAGTTTTGCCTTGTTTTATCTCCAGCAGTCCTTGAGTAAGGTCCATCTGGGAGCACTTTTAAGAGGAGGATATTCTTTTTTTTTTTTTTTTTTAATGTGGGAATCTGTT
>NW_004624730.1:57360256-57416651 GCF_000247695.1 Heterocephalus glaber
GGACTCAGTACCTTGGTCTGGTGGTCTGGTGTCTTTGTAGTGTGGAACCAGGTGGCTGCCTGTCTGCAGTGGTGCAGCAGGGTGATTCGGTGTCTTCCGCGTGACTCAGGACTCAGGACCTCGGTAGGGCGTGCAGACCTGCCTGTCTGCAGCGGGCTGATTCCGAGGAGGATATTCTTAATCAGAAATAGCTTACAAGTGGATTTTATCCACATATCTTAGGGGATATAATTCTGTTAACAAGTTCAAATTCCTGCTGGAGATTTGTTGCATAAATAATGTTGGTCCTTCCCATCTATTTTGCAACAACTTCTTTTTGTTTGTTTGTTTGCTTTATTAAGACAGAGCCTCACTATTTCAGGCTGGCCTAGAACTGGCCCTTTAGGCCAGGCGGGCTATGTACCCCAGGAGGCGACCCTCCTGCCTCAGTCTCCCAAGTCCTGGGAGTTACAGGCATGCACCGCCACACCAGGCTAGCAACTTCTTGATGTACACTACTTCATCATATGAAAGGCATAATTTAAATTATAATAATTTATTTCTTTTGCAGCATTGTCAAATATTTATAGCAGAGGAAACAAAGATGATCAGCTCACCAAGACTATCTGACCATCCCTGCCTGCTATTAAAACAAATTGAAATGAATACTTGAATATTTATCTAAGATTTAATTAAAATAAATAGCAGAACGCTTACCTAGTATACGCAAAGCCTTGGATTCGATCCATCGTATTATAAAGAAAAAAAAGAAAATATAGATCTATAGTTTAGAATAGTAGTACATTAGTCTTTGCTTGTTTGAAGATACCATATCTGTCCTTAGTACTTGAATTCAAAAAAACGTTTTAAAAATCTTAATTCATATCAAATATTTATGCATGTATGTTTTCTTACAATCTGTCTTTATCTTGTTAACAGTATACTTGCATGAACCTTGTGTAACATAAAGTAATTTAATATTTGTAGCTCCTGTACGACACAGTGCAGACCATGGGAAAAGACTGTTCGTCATCAAACCTTCTTTATTCTATGACAAGCGCTTTTTGAAATTATTGGTGAGTTACATTTTTTTCATTAACTAAAATTTTGGCTAACAATTAGCATAAAATTTTTTGCCTCCTTAGAAAACATCTTCCATGTTATAAAAGATTTGATTTTGTAAATTTGTATTTCGTTGCTCAGAAGACACTGAGATTATGTGGTACAGTCTGATTTGTTTTTGAATCTCTTTTTAAATTAGTAAGCATTTTCTCTTTCATTGAAATGTTCACATTAACTAGAGGTAAAACTTGAGCCATTTCTTTCTTAAGATTATGGAGATTTGAAATATAATTGTTCCCTGCTTTAAGATAAAAAAATCTACAGGACTGAAGATGTAGCTCAGTGGTCAAGTCCCTGCTTAGCACAAGGCCCTGGGTTTGAGCACCAGCAACACACACACACACTCTGCAACTCGGCAAATTACAAAACTGAAAATTGATTTATATGAGGATGATTAGTTTACATTAGTAAAGTATTCTTTAAATTGCCAAAGAAATTAATAAAGGAGGACTGTTCTTTTGAATGATTTTTATTGATATGTCGTTCGGGAACTTTTATTTCAGAGACTGATGCTAACCTATAGCGCAGTCTTAATTCGTTGATAACGGTATCACTTACTTAGGGCACTGATTGTGTATTTGTATCTCAAGGCTGTATAAGAACAAAGTGGAGGCTTAGAAAACGGAAGATTGTCTGGACACTGCAGCTGTCCCTAAAGCTCTGAATCATCATCTGGATTCTAGCTGTCTTGAGACTGTCTCTTGCCTCCCTTTCACTTCCTGCCCCTCTCCATCTACTTGGTTGAGGTCCCAATTTTCTTATCATGGCCTATTCAAACCCTATTCAGTGGTTTAGATCACCCCAGGGTTTTTACATTTTTTTCCTAACTTGCATGGCATTGCTTTAACTAAAAAGTCATCATTTAAATATATATTGTATTATACTTGTACAATTAAACCTTACTTTTTTCCTTCAGTTTTGGTCTTAAACCTAGAACAAAATAATATCACTGAGCTCAATAATTTGATACCACATCCCCACTTTGGCAAGTTTATTTTTTAAGAAATATAAGGGAATCACATGAGTACTTTGAGGGTGAGGAGAGTTAGGAAATGATCATGAGAAAAACCTTTTTGTTTTTTAATCTTAACAGAGATTCTACCTTTTGTTGACTGGGGTTCCGGTAGTAATTGGCATAACTCTGGTGAACGTATTTATTGGTAAGTCACCCCCACTCCAGCAGTGATGAATTGGTAAATTCTTAAAAACATTAATTTTTAAAAAGAAAATTATGAATATTATAATGAAAAACCTTTTAAATAGTAAATTAAACATAAGCATGGCCATTTATTTAAAAGTAACCAAATTTTAATCTTCAGTAATATATGATGTTATTTTCACTTGATCTTAGTCAAAAGGCCGAGAAGCGATATATGATGTTATTTTCTAACACATTTCTTTTCTTCCCAAAACCTTTAAGGTCACTAATTCTATAGAGGCTGCATAGTAAGCATCCAAAAACCTCATCTTCCTTTTCCTTTTTATTTCCCCAAATCAGCTTTGATAAGTCTGAATAAGGAAAGTAGAAAGAGACACAAGTGGAAGAGAGGCTAAGAGATCGAAGAATTTTAAAAAATCTATCCTGGAACATATAAATCTATAATTCTTTTTTAAATTTATTTATTTATTTATTTATTTATTTATTTATTTATTTATTTGGTACCAGGGATTGAACTCGGGTCCTTGTGCTTGCACAGCAGGCGGCGAAACCACTGAGCTAAATCCCTGGCCCTGTAATTCTTTTTTAGAAAAAGAAAATTGTTAGTAGCAGTAAACATTAGATTTTCATGGGAAATTCTGTTCAGAGTACTTCTAATACCGTAAATTCTAAAATATTTTGTTTAGTAGCTGTAGGAAAGATCAGAAGGAGTAATCTTTCACCTCTGAAGATGTCTAAATATACCTAATGAATGCATTGATTTGCAACCAGACTAAGGTGACTTTAGAAAAGTAGATCTTCATTGGTACAAATAAAAGATCTCTTAAAGCCACAGGAAGTTACTTTTTTGCTTTATTGGTGAAGAATTATTATTATAAGCTCCTAATGCTAAAGTTGAACATCACCATTTTTCTCTTATTAGGTGAAGCTGAATTAGCAGAAATTCCAGAAGGCTATATCCCAGAATATTGGGAGTATTACAAGGTTTGTATAGGTCATTAAAATTTATTTTTATTAGGTATTTAGTTATAATGCTAGTTAATATTTTAATTTGGTAATTATATAGTTTTTATATTCAATTTTTGATACCAAGTAGATGATACATTTTTTTTACTAGCAACTACTTTTGGTACTTTTTTTTTTAAAGCTTTACAGGTTTTTAAAGACTGACTTTGCAGTGTGTTTTCAGCCTAGCAGAGTAACAGAATTTATTCTATGGTCAAGGCCATGGGGAAGAGGTTACCAGTACTAATGCCAGCTGTCTTTTATTGAGCACCTGTGTCGCAGGCACTATGCTAAGTCTTCTACAAATATTATTTTATCTCACATAAAAGGTACTATTATTAAGCACAGGCTTAAAAGGTGTAAAGTGGCCTACCTAAGAGGTGGAGCCAGTATGTATTAGAAACCATCAGTCTGGCTCAAGCCTGGTCTGGTGTATGGTCATTACAGCATACGATCAATGCCACCAAAACCCAAAATTAATCTGTTACTTACCTTCACAAGTATGGTAGTGAGAGACTATACTCCATTGTATTTTATTATGTGAATGAATTATATTTTAGAAAAAAATGCTTCATTATTATTATTATGTTGTTGTTGTTATCGGGGCTCGAACTCGGGTCCTTGTGCTAAATGCTTCATTATTAAATCATAAGATAAAACATAAGATTAGTTTATTTTTGCTCCCTGGTGGAAAGAGCTTCATGTTTGGATCAACAGAATCTTGTTTTGTCTCCTGAGTCTGCCACTTAAGATACCTCAGCATAGGATAATGGGAAAGAAGGCTTTGGAGTCAGACCTGGTTTGAGTCCAGATATTGTTACTTAGTTTGTGCAATTTGCTCATCTCTAAAATGAAGACAAAAATAGTATCTACCTAATGAACTAAAGTTATTTAAAATATATATAAAGTAGGCCTGGCAATTTAGCTCAGTGCTTCCGCTGCCTGCCTCGCAAGCGCATATATATATATATAGAGAGAGAGAGAGAGAGTAGTTGGTGTATAATAAATATTGGTTTAGCTACCTGAGATGGTCATTTTAAAGAGTAATCGCCTAGAAAAGGAAAGCATTGTTCAGAAAGTAATTTTAAACAAATACTCTCTTACAGCATCCTATATCAAGATGGATTGCTCGTACTTTCTGTGAGAACCCCGAAAAGAATTACGAAAGGACAATGGCTATCCTTCACATTGAATCTGAAAAGGCTGACTTATGGTAGGAAAAAGGGGCGGGGAAGAAAATCGTTCTTGAGTTGCAAACCACAAGAAAAAAAAAAGAATAAAACTATTTCTGCACTAAAGAATTCTTTATGTGAAGGGATGAAGATAGACAGAATTTGCCTTCCTAGAGTGAAGACTGTAAGTGGGTAACTATCAGGAGATAATATACATCAGATTAAGAGGAATTCTTTTGTAAATATTTCTGTACTTTCATGTATAAGGCAACCCTCTCACCATACTACCCTGTTTCCTTCCACCCCATCTTCTTAGAAATGACCTCTATTTAACAATTTCTTATATATGTTCTAGAGAACATTTTATATGTTGATGAATATATCTTATAATTTGAAAATTATATTATTATATTTATAAGAGAGAGACTCTTATAAACACTGTTTTGTGCCTTGTCTGTATTTCAGTTAATGTAGTTTGGTGATTATTCTGTAATCTGTACCCCATTCTTTTTAGTGGCTGCATTATGTATTCATTGGGTAGATAGGCCATAGTGTTTTCAGCTAGTTCCCTATTGTTGGTACTTAGGTACTTTCCATGTTTTTTAGTATTATACATAATGCTGTGGTAGGTTTTCTCATACATATATTTTTGCATACTTATGTGTCTATAGAAAGTAAATTCCTATCAGTGGAACTGATAAGCCCAGTGGTATATGCTTTCAAATATTAAGATACTGCCTTACTTTTCAGGAAAGGTGTACCACTTATTTTTTCCATCATATTATTCCATTATTCCAATGATAATTTGTTTGTCAGTAATGGAATATATCAAACTTAAACATTCTTGCTGATATGATAGAAAATATTATCTCTTTATTTTGATGTATTGCTTTATAAGGTTCAGTATTTTTTCATATACTTATTAGTTGTATATATCTCTCAATTGTTCAGTTTTCTACTAATTTGTACATTAAGTTAGTCTTTTTTAAACAATTTTCTTGCCAATATCTTTTTCCAGGTTGTCATTTTATCTTTTGACAATGAAGAATTTTTTGCAAGATAGAAGTATTTTTATGTTTCAGATAACAAATATATATTATAATATGTATTTGAACACTTGCTCTGTATCAGTGTTTTACTGTATATGTGTTTACTCTTGTTTAATTACTGTGAGGTTTGTCAGTCTTTCTCTGGCTTCTGAAATTTTGTGTCGTGCAGAGATCTCTAGTAATTAAGTAAATACTGTACATAATTCTAAAATTATTTTTTAAAATATTACTTTGGATGCTAGAGATAATAGCTCAGTAGTAAAGCACATGCTTAGCATGCATGAGGCCCTCCAATCCACAATGCCACAAAAAAGATAAAAAACTTTTGTGTTATATTTTACTACTTTTAAATGTGATCCAATCTGAAATATATTTTCGTTTTAAGTGTGAGATGTTATTGACATGCGATCAAATGCATCCTTTAAGTTGAATGGATATTTGCCAAAGCATGTACCTGTATATCCACCACCACAGTCAGAGTCATTTTGATCACACAAGTGTTCTTTGTGTGCCTTTTTCCACCCATCCCATTTAATCTCCATCCTCTATACTTGATCCCAAGCTACCATCAAGCTGCTTTTCTGTTCATTCTGTTTTAAACTTGGTTGTTTATAAATACTGTTATAATATTAAAAGATATTTAAATGATGAAAAGAATATGTGATTGGCTGTTTCCTAGATACAGTATGTGGTTACATACACATGTGGTTACCATATAGAACTGATATGTATTTAAAAGCCTAAGAACAATAGTATGGCTCATATTTAGCAATATAAGGCTTTTCTGAACTTCAAACAAACCTTTGAGTTCCAGTTTAGTAACTGGACCTAGAATTCCTCAGAATAGTGATCCTAAACAGATACAAAACAAACTAAAAACAAACCAGCCAAAACCATGACTTCCACCCCTACAGAAAAGACGCCAATGTGAGCACAGAATGAGGAGTGTCTGCGGTTTTGAAAAGTATGTATTTAGACCTTCAGAAAACTGAGACATTAGAGAAATATGTAAAGGGGACTATCTACCATAGTTGACTCCCCCCTGAGAGACTTTAGTCCTTAATATTAAAAAAATTTTTTTTCCAGTGCTGGGGATTAAACCAAAGGCCTTTACACTGAGCTACATCCCCAGTCCTTTTTTTCTTATTTTGAGACAAGGTCTCACTAAATTGCCCTGATTAGGCTTGAACTTGTAGTCCTCCTGCCTCGGCTTCCTAGAGTGCTGGGATTACAGGTGTGTATCACCATGCCTGGCTATATACCTTGCTTTATAACCGAACTGTGTTTATCATCTCCTTCCACATTACTACATTTAGATTCTCCTTAATTCTTTTTAATAGTACATTATGTAGGTGAACCATAGTTTACTTACCTGGTTAATACCCTGATAAATGAATATTTTAATTACTTGAATTTTGGACAGTTACATTCTAAAGAATAGAAAAGAAATACGGTATTTAATCATGAAAAAAGAAAAATAAGCATAAGACTCTTAAATGCACAAATACAAAGATATATAATCTTTCATAGATAGGATTAGTGGGCTGGCTAATGTTAAATTGTTTAGATGTGATACATTTTCAGTCTTATGAAAAATACATGTTCTACAAAAATGAAAAGCAAAGGGTAGATGGAAAAGGGACCACTTCTCCAGGAAAGTATGGTAGTTTGTGCAAACTTTGGATGTGGGAGAGAAAAAGCATCTTTATAAACTAGAAGCTATTTAATTTGTGAAGAAAGAGGACAGCTCAGTAGATTGTAGACTTGGAGGATATTTTTCTTAATCCTGATTCTTCTCTTCCCTTTTTTTTCTTTACAAATACTGTATTGACTAAGGGTCTGCTGTTAACCAGGGACAGTTTAACCAGTTTTCTATTCTCATGATGATGGGCAGCCAATATAGACAGGATGTGAGCTCTTCTAAGAAAGATTATCATTTTCCCAGCACTTCCCCAAGAAATGGCCATCATAGTAGGCATTCTGTAAAACATGCTTGTAGCATCTAAAAGGTGAAAAGACAGGAAAAGCATTGTGACGATTCAGTGAACATGATCTGTCCAGAGTGGAGAAAATTAATCATTTCCAGTGAATTAGTGGCAAAAACTGTTTGGTGGGTAACTACATAAGTAAAGGGATGAAAGTTAAAAGTCAGTTCCAGATTTTGCTTATAGACGTGCAGCACATATGTCCCTACAGCAGGTCTCTGTACATAACAACAAGGGGTTCTCTAGGGCTTATTCTTTATGGCGATGATTATTAAATTTGAAATTGGAAACGCTGGGATCACAGTATTGTTACTCTATTTGTCACAGGTTAAATGAGTTGGAAGTTCGAAGACTAATGCGTGCTAGAGGTGATGGACCCTGGTATCAATATCCAACCAGTGATAAGGCGCTTATTGATCAATCTCCAAAATCAACCCCTGACAAGTAGTCGTTCATTTCTTCAGATATAAAGTGTATTCTCTTAAGTGGAAATAAGTTGATAAATATAGTCTGTACTTTTGCTCTGTGATGAATAAAAGAGCTTCTTTCAATGCTTTGTTTCTGTGTTGGTTCAGATGAAGGTTTTTGATTTTGTGGTTTGGGTTTCATTTTTTAAAAAAGTTTAAAATGCAATAATAAAAGCTAGAGAAATCAGAATTTGTGAATTCCTTAAGTATTGACAGGCTAGTGTTTTATTTGACAAATGGACATTAAAGAAGGGAAGCCTTAACTGCATTAACCCTTCAATGCCTAAGTGTCCCATTTTTGAATGCCTATAACAGTGGAACAAAATAAAAATTTTTCTCTTCAAAGTTTTGTTCCTTGAATTTTTCTAGACAATGCATGAATTTCATGCAAAATTGCAATTGTGTGGCGCCAATCCCCAGCCCGTAAAAGGGTTAAGTATTGGGAAGAATAGTTGTTTGTCACATGTCTATGTTGCAGATACCAGATTATTCAGAAAATATTGAACTACTCATATAAAATGTTAGCACCCCAAATTTTCAGGGAACAAATCTTCAAGTTTATGTTTTCATGCTTTGTTTTTTAGCTATGTATCATTAAAACTATACATGTATACATACATTTTTCTTTAAATTCAGTCTCTAAGATTCCTTAAAGTTTTTTTTGTAAACACTAGAGAAGTAGCTGTACAAAAAGTAAAATGATTACTGCAAAGATTTTGAAATTTGAGCAAAAGCTAAAAATAATGACTGCCATTAAATATTTATCTGCTGAGCACTGTGCCACATAACTGCCTTTTATTCACCATTTCAAAATCACTTTACGAGGCCCTATTACTCTTTGAGTTTTACAGATAAGAGAAACCTACAATACTTTATGCAGGTGCTTAACATTTACAAAAAATAAATATTTGGTCTTTTTGCTTCAGGAATTCATTATTTTTCAACCTATCAGTGAATCAATCAGCCTATCCGTGAATCTAAATTTTAGAAGTATGTTATTAATATTCTTCATGAAAATAAAAATGAACTCAGATCTAAGATTTGAGCCAGTGAATCTCCATATGTATTCTCAAGGCCCAATGGATAAATTCTTTTGCTACCTAAACAGACAGAGTAATTGAAAAGGCACAGGCCACTGGTTCAGGGTACTTAATTGATTGCCAACTCTATTATATGCACTTGACTGTACAGTCAAGATCCTTTGGCGTGCTTGCATTTTCTTATTTCCCCAGAAGAGGGCTGCCATGTCCAGCTATTCCCATTTTTTCTCAGCACACCCTACCCCATAATTCAGCCCAAGGGCGGGGAGAAGAACATACTGCTGCTTAAGCCCCTGCTTATGAAAACCAGTTTTGCAGGAGGGATAAGGAAAACTGCAAGAGTCCTTGTACGTGGTGTTAGTGAGGTGATGCTAGACCTAGAGATGTTAGCGTTCATTATTAGAATTTACAGGTTGGTTGTCGACAGTTGAAAGTTTTACTTTATTTTTCTCTATTATAAATATAAGAAGAACTTAGAATAGAAAAATACAGTTTTAATGAACTAAAAGTGCCATTTATTAAGTTCAGCTTGTAGCAGACTAAGGACTTTGTATATTTCTTTTTTTTTTTTTTTTTGGTACCGGGGATTGAACTCAGGACCTTGCACTTGTGAGGCAGGTGCCGGAACCACTGAGCTAAACTCCCAGCCCTATTTCTTACAGTGATGCTTTAGTGAAGGTATCACTGTCCTTACTTCAATGAAAACAAAGGTTAAAATAAGGAGCCTAAAGTTACATCTAGTAGAAATTATACCGTGTGTGTGTGTGTGTGTGTGTGTGTGTGTGTGAGTGTGAGTGCTGGGTATTAAACTCAGGGCTCTGTACATGCTAGGCAAACACTGCAAATGAGCTAAATCACCAGCCCCAGCCACATTTTAAAGGAATTTAAAATAAGTGAAAGGACAGACTGAGGGCTGCAGATGAAGCTCAGGGGCAGAATACATGCTTAGCATGCTGGAGGCCCTGGGTTCAGTCTCTCCCACAGAACAAAAATCTTCCAAAGGACATACCTCATTTGCCACATCTGTCTTCCTAAGCTCAATGCCCTTCTCTTTTCCCTTGCACATAATTTCTTTAACAATTACCTTTTTTTTGAGACAGGATCTACCTATGCAGTTCAGGCTGGCCTTGGAC
This sequence comes from Heterocephalus glaber, assembly GCF_000247695.1. Next base: position 57,370,368 of record NW_004624730.1, read on the forward strand.
TGACCACGTAGCCTAGGCTGGCCTCAAACTCGCAATGATCCTTCTGGCTCAGCTTCCTAAGTGCTGGGATTATAGGTGTGCACCACCATGCCCAGCACAATTGTATTTTTTGACATTTATTTTGCTTATAATTCATAGATAAGCCAGACATGGTGGTGCATGCCTGTAATCCCAGCGAGGGGGAAGCTCTGGGAGGCTGAGGCAGGAAAATTGCAAGTTCAAGCCTAGCCTGGGCAACTCAGTGAGACCTTGTCTCAATAAAAATACAGATGGGCTGGGTTGGGAATATAGCTTATCATGAAAGGCCTTGGGGTCTATCCCCAGTAACACACACACACACACACACACACACACACACACACACACACACCCCAATTATAGCTAAATACTGGCATGCCTTGGTTTCTTAGAATAAATTCCTAAAAGAGAAATATTTTCTTGAAGAGTATGTCTTTCGACTTTTTATACTGTTTTGAAGTTGCCCTCCTGGAAGTTTGTACCAATTCACACTCCCATTGGCAGCATAGGAGGGCATCAGTTTGCTGAAGTCCTAAAATCTTAGAGCTTCAAATCTCTTGTCAGCCTGATGATAGGAGTTTGTGGCAGTCTCTTTCAACACTCCCCAAGGATTTGTAAACAGTGTCATTCTCAAGATAATATTTCCCACTCGTCACAGACCTTAAACCTTTGCTCAGCCTTCCGGGTTTTGGCGATTTGACTTTTCATTACAGTACTTGATGTGCTCATTGAATTGCAACAAAAAATGGTAGTGCCAACAAAACAAATTCCTGCAGCTAGCAGCCTTTTGCTCTCTGAAGGTATTTTAAAGTTTGTCTGATTTCTTTAGCACGATGATAATATTTTATATTCTGTGCTTGGGAATTCATATATTTGAGATCTTGTGAATCTGTTTCTGTGAGTTGGTTGTTTCTTCTGTTCTCACTCATGGTGCCTTTTTTTTCCTACATTCTTACTTTGTTCTATGGTGAGCTTTTGGTTTTCCTTGCATTTGCTTTTCCTTGCATATGCTTCTGCTTTGGCCTAATGCTGGAGCATTTTAATAGGAAGTCAGACTCCACAGTCAGGTTCCACTTGTACCCATTGATGAGTGTTGATGCATCATTTGGGTTAAAAGATCCGCAAAGAGATGAGGGCAGCATTGTGACTTCCAGATAGCCAGCAAGAATGTCAAGGATTCTGGGGTTGGAGAAGTTGCCTTTGTCAAACATCTACTGCATAGCCCGAGGGAGAATATGGGGTTTACTCAACATGTTCAGCACTATGGTGTGGCTGTATTCCACTTTGCCTGCAGTTTAATAGGAGCCACCCCTGTCAAGCTTCCAGAGTTGACTCCAGACCTTGGAGCTAAAAGGAGGATGTTTTCCCAGGGCCAACGCCATGTTCTAGGCTGACTGACTTTGCATGGAGCTGTGGCATCAACACAGTCACTGGTACTAGTTTGACAAGAAGCATGTCTCTAATGTCAATGAGTATTTCGAGGGAAACATGAAGTCCACTTTACTCTGACTATGAGGCCACAGTTTGTCCAAAGCTAGTCTGTTTCCCCCTGCCTTTCCATGGCTCTGCATATTGTATTCTTGCCCATTAGGATCAATGCCTTCCCTACGTACTAGAGGAAACTGGATCTCCTGCATTTGCTTAGAGACCACATCTGCTTTCAAGACAAAATATATCGGAGTATTTTCCAAAAGTTGGATGATTTTTAAGAGGGAAGTGGGTTCCAGGCTACTCTTTTTCTCTATCCATCATGTTGGAATCCCAGCATTGACATATGAGATCTAAGGATCTTGTCATGTTCACAAGAATGCCTGGGGAGAGAAAGTGGATTTTTAAGAATTTCCCATTATAGATCTTGTACTTCTGGAACAATATCACTATTATAACTACAGAGAAAGGGGTGAATTAATGTCACTTTTGGGACAAGGGAAGTCTTGACTCAATAGGAAGGGATGAAAAGGAAGAGCCTCACATTCTTGCAGGGAAATGAGAGAGGAGAGAAAAGGTGAAAAAGAAAAAGAGAAGGAGAAGTCAGATATTAATATCATTTTATTTCTATCCATGTGAAGTCAAATGTGTGTGGGGGAACAGGAAGAAGGGGTGGGAAAAAACGAGAGAGGTAGAGGGGTTGAGGCAGTAGAGATGGGATGCTGTCGTAGAAATAGTGATAGATATTGTAGATATTGAAAGCAAGGACTGGCAGGAGTAGCCCCCCTGCCCAGAGAAAGCAGAGAGCCTGTTGTGAAGCCCACCTTTGGCACAGTGCCACATTTGTCCAATGTAGAGTGGGAACAAATAGTATCCCGAGGCAAAGGTGTCAGAAGGGAGTTTTCCAAGAAATAACTGAACAAAAAGCTTAAAAGGGCACACTATGTTCTAGGAAATGGTAGAACAAGAGGCACTAAGACATATCCTCTTTAAATGATTGTATTTTAGGGCCTTAAAATGGAGTAGGGTAGATTTCCAGGCAGAAAAAGCTAATGACTTATAAAGAAGAAAATATTCAAGCTGGCTTCAAGTATTTGTATTCCTATTTTTATGAAATTATTTCTTTTTACTCACTTTTCTATCCATAGATATGCAAAGATATGTGGCGTGAAGGTCATCTGGTGTTAACAAAGGCAATTCTGTGAAAAAGGATTTTGGACAATTTGTAGGCTCAGTCCAGAGTCTCAATATGTTGTTTCTGTTGTTAAGTCCACTATAGTGGACAATTTGAAGAATCATTTCTATTGGTGTGAACTAGCTTCCAATCACAGAAATATTTTGTCCATATTCTTCAAAAGTAGGAAAAAAGTGAGGTACCCTAAAAATACTTTTTAAAAATACTGCTTTTTGTCAGGCAAATAACAGAAAAAGGAAGTTTAGCAGGAAACTTGACCGCCTGTAGCAATATTGTACATTTCAGTCTGGCTGGCTGGCTTTTGGTGTGGTAACAAGCAATCTCCACATGTCAGCGGCTTGGTCTTAAGGGCTGAGTGTTAGTTTTCACTCTGCTGGACTCTGTGATTACCACATATCTTTTCTTTCTAAAAATCTAGACCGAAGGACCAGCCCTTGATGACACTGGGAAGAGAGAATACTCTGTGTACAGGTAAGCATGAAAAGGGCAGTCCAGGGCTGAAATCATTTGAACAAATACTGTAATGTACCACATGGGCCCTGACTCCATACTGTCGTGGTTCGTCTCTTTGTGGGTCACATATTTGAACTTTTTCCCTTCTGTAAAACCATATGCTTCTTGAGAGCAGGCTTAGGAATTTGGATTCTCTTTCATTTCCTACCCGTGGAACCTTGGGTAAATTATTTAACTTGGTATATTTTTGATTTTCTCATTTGTAAAATGGGAATAATAACAGACCCTGTGAAGTGTTAGGGTTGTGAAGGGGATTAAATGAGATAGTGCATATGTAGCATCTGGTATAATAGGAGGTCATCCATTTGTCACTCTGCTATTTCTCTCCTCTCCTCCCCTCCCTTTTTCTGCTAGTCCTTACCCTTTCATGGCCCTTTACCTCTTTCTTCTCTTGTCAGTTTCATAGGATAAAATTTTCTTGAAAAATATTTAAGTATTTAAACTCTTCTTGCAAACTACTTAATTGGATGGGACTATCAAAGTGACATTGGAAATGACACAATTTATAACGAGTAACACCATATGTACCCATCAGAGGACAAGCACATCTTGTCACTTTCCTGCTCAATAATCTTCTGTGACTCCCATAACCTGAAAGGAAGAAGCCCCATATCCCTGCCCTGCTTCAATCTGCTGGCAAGTTCACATACTTTTCAATGCTATACTTTCTAGATCCTCAATTCTTGCCAAACTAGCCTGTCCTTTAAATGTATTTTGTGCATTTCCTTGGTGTGCTAGTTTTTGGTCTGTGTCATACAGCTGATGACTTATCATGTGTATGTTTGTTTTGGAGTATTGTTTCTTAGGTAAGCAAAGAGAAATGTAGGGACTCACATATTTCCCAGATAATGTGTTGGGTATGAGATATTGGGAGATAGGAGTTGGAAAGTAACAGGTGGTTTGTAGAAGAGAGCAGAGTTTCTAGTTAAAGAGAAGTAGAAATGCAATTTTGTATTAGTTTCTGCTGCTGTGATAAATGACTACAAATGTGGCAAGTTAGAACAGAAATTTATTCTCTCACAGTTCTGGAGACCAAATCTTAAATCAGTACCATTAAGCCAAAATTAAGGTGTTGGCAGGGTCTGTTCCTTCCTAGGCTCTAGGGGAGAATCCATTTTTGCCCTTTTCAGGTTCTGGCAACTGCCAGCATTCCTTAGCTTGTGGCCACATCATTCCAGTCTCTACTCCCATAACCTTCTTCTGCCTCTCTCTTATAGGGACACCTGTGATTACATTTAGGGCTACTCAGGTGATCTAGGATAATCTTCCCATGTCAGGATCCTTAATTTAATCACACATGCCAAGCACAAAAGTTTGGGGGTTTTTTTGGCCATATAAGGTAAGATTCACAGGTTCTATGGATTAGAGCATAGATTTGGGGGGGCCTATTATGTCTCTCTGTAGGTCTAACTGCAGTTTATTTGTGAGATCTGCCTTTTCCTCTACAGACCTCTAACAAAATTGGTCCACTCAATATTCATTCATCACATCACAAGAATCTCATTTTCAACCTTTTGCTCATAATGTGTCCCAACTGGAGTACCCTCCCTCATTCATTTGACTTCCAAGTTCAACTTTCCCCAACTTTTTAGAAAGTTTACCATACATACTGTCTGAATCACTCATTAGATACTGAAGCATTACATATATATATTCATATTCTGTCCCTCTAACTAGATTGTAAGTCCCTTGAGGTGACAGAGACCATCTTAATGCATCTTTTATGCTCAGGGATAAGCCATGCTTCTGCATATAGCAATTGCTCAAAAATATGTTTAGTGTAAGAGTTACTAGGATAGAAAATATTTGTAGAGCACTTGTCTGGAGTCTGCTAATTCTTATTATTTCTAGTGTATTTCAGGCAAGCCATGAAGGGCTTTACCAGCGTAAGATATCTCTGTGACAGTCCTGCAAGTTGGGTGTCGTGTTTATTCACTTCTTGTCTTATTAGGATTTCTTCTTTGGAAAATGGCATCTTCCAGTCACAGGCATGGACATATACAGAGGCTCACCCAAACAGATTGTTTTCTAGAGATCTGGTTCTTTACAGAGCTACATACAGATGGAAGAAAACTGTCATTGTACCAACTGGTGGCAATGTCTAGAGGACAGCTCTGTAAGAGGACACTGAATTCTGGGAGCCTTGATTTCCAATCGCACAGCCCATCCTTCAGTACTGGGGGTCACCCATTTCTTTTCCATGGTACCCCTTCTTATTGCTAACCTTAGAGCTGGCTTCTACTGTTTACAGCAGTAGAACCCTAAGCATGTGGGTCTCACAGACGACATTGCAAGCAGCAGGTCCTCAAGAATATGAGAGGTACTTAGAATTTCTTTTCAGCTCAGACTGGTAATGAGGATTCCACTCAAATTGCAAGACAGAAGATGGAAACAGGTCAATCAAGGTAGCACCTGTATCATCCAGGACTAGATGCACAGATCCATAAAGCTGTGGGAACATATGTCCACAGCCTCAGACACTGGGGATGGAGGAATACCGATGGAAAAAATCAAAACATTAGATAATTTGATGTAAGGAATGCACACACTCAAATCTCCAATTCTTCAAAGAATAGGATGAATCTCAGAGTATTTTTGTGACCATGATAAAACAATTACTTTCTGAGCTGTAGGGTAAGATCACTGAAAATCAAGTCCTACTGCTAAAAGTGCCATTTCACTTACTTGCATTTATGTCCACATCACAACATAAATAAAAAAGAACTGAAATAGAGAAATCTAGGCATATGTAGGGAACATGGGGAGTCCCAAACTTGGAACACCTTTGAATGTGTCCCCAGAGGCTTTTCTTCTCTAGTGAATGCAAAATTCCCTTCCAGGAGCAAGTTAACATTTTCCCCATTGTTCATCCCTTCTGTGTTTTTTACTGTAACTATTTTCTCTGGTAACTCAGTATGGTTTCCAAGGGTAAACTGCAGAATCAGAGTGGGAAAAGCCCAGAAGTTATACTCAATGGAGTCGCAGGAAGCAGCAAATTCTACAAAATTGGACCATGTTTGTGGGGATGGAGTTTAAGGATGTTTAACCAAGGAAGGCAAAACATGAATTTGGATCAGGCCAACCTGGTTGATATGGATTTACTCAGCATGCATTTGATATAGATCATATTACCATGGTCTATGATTCTAATGCAAACCAGAGTTGCCCAGTACAAATATGGATCAAATGCTGGCTCATGCTAGATGACAACAACAGGCTAGAGATCTTTTGTCACAGCACAAGGAAAGGACTCAAGAGATAGAAATGCTAAATTTAATCTATCAAATATGTTTCCAATGGGGGTCAGAATCTTTTAAGGGCAATTTACTAATTGTTACAACTGGCTCAGAATGGTGATGATGGGTCGCTATTGAAGTGAGCTTGTGATCCCTGTGGGGTTGAGGAGTCCTGGGTGGACGTTGTGGATGGTACTGATCACTGCCAGGAGCAAAGCCAGCTTGGCTATGAGAGCAGGCAGCAGTCCAAATGCGATGAACAGATCTCAGGGTTGTCTAGTTCAAGATAAGCCTGGCTGTGATTCCTCACAGGGTTCCCAGGAGTGTAAGCAGTGGGCATTCCACAAAGTTGTTATATCTTGCCCCTCCCCAACCCCAAGCTGAGGTATGAATCACACCACATGGTAGACAGTCAAGGTTATGAACAGGAGTTAGCTGGTGCATTCACAGCTCCTTCACTGAAGGGGAGGCTGGGCTGCTTGAGGAAAGAAGATGCAGTATTATCAAGTATGGACACTGTGAACCTTCTTCCTACCCTTCTGTGGCTAATCCCCCAGTAATAGTGCTCTTCAGACATTTTAGAGACTGTCAGAAACGGACTCTGAGCAGAACTGGAGCCTTGAGGTACACCACTCCCACCCACCAGCATGGAGGCTTACTTGAAGCTTGGCGGTGTATGCTGTTCTGACCCTAATCATCTCTTGGTGGCCCCGGTGGGACCCCAGGCTCATTTTGTAGACAGTGGCTCAGTTCCTGAGAGTATTATTGGAATATACAACTTTAGCAGACTCTCCACATTGGCTTCCTGACCTGTAGAGTAGTAATTACAACTCTAGGAAGGATCAAGAGCTGGTGTTGCTCCTCCCTAACAAGGAGAAACATGAAACAAGACTGTAGTCCTAGAGGAACTGCTGGAATTAGTGCCATCATCAAGGACCAAGAAACAGGCTTGGTGATTGTTATCATACTGGCTGTGAATGGAATGGAGAATAATGTCGAGCCATAGTAAAGTGACCAAGGGAGTGATTCCAATTTGGCTGATATTTCAAAGATGGTCCCTTACTGAAGCAAATCCATGAACTCTTGGCATTAAGTTTGCAACTACTGATATGGAGAAAGCAGTTTCCTCATTAGGCTTGATTGTTTACTCAAGGTCATATCCAGTCTCTGATTCTGTATTACAATACAGAGTCTGCAGTGATCTTCACCAGGATTTGACAAGCTTTTTGTATAAAGGGTTAGATAGTAAATACCTTGGTATTTAGTTCATACAATTTCCATTGGAACCAGTCAGCTTTTCCATTGCAGCACAAAACTGTCATAGACAATATATAGATGGATGAGGGTAGCTACAAAACTTTCCCTACAAAGATAGGCTACAGGCAGACTCTGGCCCAAGTACCTCAGTTTTAATCACTGATGATCTTAACCATCAATGTCTATGGTGCATGACTCGAATCCTTGTATTGAGGACAGTGTATAGATAGGATCTAGATAACAGGAAGTGGGTAGTGCTCTGTGACAGAGGGGTGGGGGATATATTCCAAGGAAATACAGGGACTTGCCATGCCAGTGATATTTCAGAGAGAATTCACCAACCTAGAAAAGTGTAGGTCAAATTTTTCATCTTGAGCTCCTTATCACTAAGAAGGAGACAATTTTTTGGTGAGCTTCTTTGGATTTTGGAATCAATATGTGTCGTATTTAGATAATTGGTTTTGACCCATTACTGGGAAAACTGAAAAGCATCCTCTGGCTCACTGTTAGGATTTCATGACTGCTCACACTGAGCTTCCCTACCCCAGAGTAGAGGACATTTATCCCTGTGTGTGCACGGAAATGGTGGGCTTGAAGAAGGATAATTGTTGTCAGACTAGACTGGAAGACAATCTGCCCACCTCTGTGAGTCTCTTATGAGTCAGGCTCTTGCAAGGACAGTGGGAGTACTGCACATCATGAAATCTGAAAAGGTGAGCAGGCATCTCAGATTTCCTCATAAACTGAATAACAGCTTACCTCACCCTGATATTAAGAGCTGCTCAAGGAGTTTGCTCATTCCTATGTGAACCTACCCTCCAGCTAGGCAGATTGTTTATGAATCTAATAGCAAAACCTGTTTACTATTATATGGGTGGTGAAGGGGCAAGTGAGAAAGAGGGAAGGTGAAAGTGGAAATTGATATGACTGGTGATGCTATAAAAAGTTTTTCTTTACTCACCAAAAAATACTCAGTGCAAAAGATTTAGATACACAGAAAGGCACAAGGAAAAAACCCTTAAACTCAGAGATAGCCACTGTTAACATATAGCGCACCCTAATCTATACTTTGCTCTATGCTATACTGATCATCTTTCTGCACCAAGGAATATTCTTATATTACATGATTTTTATGGCTAAATAGCATTATCTCAAAGAGAAAATGCCATTAACTTCTTAACCATTGCCCTATTGGTCTATATTTAGTATTACATTTTTTGCAAAGTTTAACTACCATAATAAAGTACTTTATGCTTATTTCTCCCTAACAAATCTCACTAAATACAGCTTCAGCTTGGATCACACTGTACATTGCTGGAACATATCCGAGGTCAAGAGCTATTCCATTAATTAAAATAATTAGAATATCTTTTTCCTCTGTAGAATTACCCAGTTCCCCTTTTTGGAATTAGTCTTCATAACTAATATTCACATCACATTTTAATGTAACCTCTGTCAGTTCCTGGAAATAACATTTGTGCGACAATGAATTTTATCGAAAAGATCCAAAGCTGAATGCAAAACATATTTATTACAATGTTGTTGATATGAGCCACTCATTTGCTGGATATTTATTGAGTGCCTAAAATAAAACCATTTCTAGGAGGGCAATATTCCACCAACACTGAGCTTTCATAATCTGCAAGGACACTAAGAAATGTAGCTTATTTCATAGGCTTTGCTCCCTATAGAGGTATAAGACAAGGGACCAAGACTAATTGCATCACAGTACAAGAGCTATCATAAAGAAGTTTTTCATGATGAAAACAGACTATAGGGGTTGTGATTTTTTAAGATTCATCTCTGAGGCAGTCAGAAAGGTCTTCATGGAAAAAGTTACCAAGTTATTGTCTTTTTTTTTCCTTTTTGGTGATACTGGGACTAGAACCAAGTGCCTCATACATTATAGGCAAGCACTCTACCACTGAGCTACATCTCCAGCCCCAAATACTAAGTCTTGAAAGAATTAAGAAGATAAAAATGGGAGAGAACTGTCAACAAAGGCTGAGAGATAATTAGGGACCACCATGGTGGGACAGTGGTGGGACAGAAGGCTGGGATGATAAACTCTTGGGTGCCCTTTGTAACATACCCATCAGGAGACCCTGATAAAACCATAACTGCAGCATGTTGGCATGAAATGAGAAATTGTTATCAAGAAAAAACGCTCTTGCTTCCTTTGTTCTTAATCATTTTAAAATTACTAATTTTGGATGTCCCACAGCTGGGAGATACACTGTTAGCTTCCTACTGGCTTTTCTGCAGATAGCACCTCTGACGTGTGGGTTATAACAGTTGCTTGGGTTACTTCCCAGTGACCTGAAGGGCACTTTTGCTGAAGACACTGACTTCATTGGGGCCTGCAGATGTCTGATGGGTGACTAAAACAGGATAAAATTCGCAGGATCTCTCTTCATATTGTGTCTGTCTCCTTTGCAGTCTTAACTCTTGAGTCAGCTTCTACTCAGCTCTGCAAGTAGGCTGATCATGCTTCATCCAATTCTGTGATTCAGGGTTAACTTGGCCTATTTCCTGTTGGAGGTGGTAAACCACAGTTCTTCTATTCCACCTTTATGTTTTTTTCAGCAGCTCAGACTCTGACAGTCCTTCAGTCACCATAAGTCCGGGAGGTTTACACAAGATGATGACACCAGCTGTCAGAGTAATGCAGCAGCTCCTGGCCAAAGTTGACAGACTGTTAAAAACCCACCAAGTGCAAGGCCGGGTGTTTTGAACAGGCTGATGCCAGACACACAAAAACTCAATGGCTTCTAGGATGAAGTTGAACACTCAGTGGTCCAAATCCATGAAAAGAGGAAATATCTTCTGGAACCATGCTCTTGGCCAATGGAAATTTACTGGGCTTTACCCCCTCTGCCAGCAAATCAATAGAAACCCATTTCTCTCAGCAGCAGGTTGGTCACTCTCTGGATCAATTGCTTGCACTTTTCAAGGCTGAAGACCCCACCCACCTAATAAAGTTCTGCTCATGCAGGTGTGAGGGAGTTAAAGTAGTAGGCTCAGGGGCCTTGCTGCCGCTGTGAGTGAAAGGATCCTTTCACCTGTTGCAAGTTCATTTCTACTTAGGGGACAGTGCGTTGATGTTTCTACAAGTGCTGGGGTGAGTGAGAGGTCAAGTTGGAAGGTCAGGAGAGGCCCCGGAGTGTCACTCTATTGGAGCCAGGGCTCCACCCTGAGCATCATGGGAGCTTTTGACCAGTGGAGTGATGTGGTAGCCTCAGTACCTTGACAGGCAAAAGCCAGTTCTTAGTCTTAATGCCTTTCAGAATCTCCAGGTTAAGGCTTTGAATTTATGTTGGAAGTTAAAATTACCCATCATCACTTTTTCCTTCTTGGGTATTGATTGAGATCCACGTGCAGAAATTGGTGAGTCAAAAAATAGTCCAGTAAGAAATTCATTTGTAGAACTTGCAAAATTATGTTTAAACGTTCTAGTAATTGAAATAGAACTTTTTCTTCAAATGCGCCCACCTCCCCTTAATTTTTATTTTTTGAGACAAGGTCATCCTATGATGCCCAGATTGCTCTTGAATTCCTGGGCTCAAGCAATCCTCCTGCTTCAGCCTCCTGAGTAGCTGGGACTACTGATAGTGCCACCACACCCAGCCCCTAAAATGTTTTGATTAACATATTTTTATTTAGTGAATTTCCTTTTACTAACACTTTTGTCATGCTAACTTTTTATATTGTATAAAAAAAGTAACATTATTGGAGACATTTTCAAAGAAGAAACAAAATCTCATAACCAAATCCCAAACCTAACTACTTAAATTTATTATATCCTTTTGGCCATGTCAAAATGCATGTTTATTTTTACCCAGTTGCAATAATATCATAGAAGCATTATACATTAAGCAATGCACTACAAAAATAATGAAACAATTATTTCATACTTATGATTTTAAGATTTTTTTGGGGGGGGTACCAGGGATTGAACTCAGGACCTTGTGCTTGTGAGGCAGGCGCTGGAACCACTGAACTAAATCCCCAGCCCAAGCAGTTTCTTTTCTTTTTTTTTTTTTTGGTACCGAGGATCAAACTCCAGTCCTTGTGCTTGTGAAGCAGGCACTGGAACCACTGAGCTAAATCCCCAGCCCCATTTTAAGATTTGTATAGGCATCTTTGAGTAGTACCCAATTTAATCATTCCCCTATGGTTAGATGGTTTCAATTTCCCCCATTTAGATCTTTCCATCTGGCATGCCATTGGCATTCTGGGGTGCAGAGATGAGACTGAGGTGTGACATCTCCTCAGCTCTCTGGGAGGGAACAGGTGGAGCCTGTGGTGATTTGAGCCACCCGACAAGCAGCCTTTGGCTGCAAGAAGCATCTTTAACTGATTACTTCAGTCGGCTGTATAGATACCATTTTCCATAATTTTAATCTATGAAAAAAGTTGACATGCTTAGTTACAGTGATGTGGCACTTGTCTTCAACCTGCATTTACTGTTACTGATTATTGAACTTGAAGTGTTTCTACAACTGAAGTCTTATTAATTTTTTTATTAAATAACTTCATTATCAAACACACACACATACAAAAAATTAAAAACACTCAAAGAAGAACAATGCAAGGGGAAAAAACACAATAATATTCAAATACAGTAGAACTCAACCAAAACAAAACTGAAAAGCACTTAAACATTTTTCCATATAACTTAAAAAAGCATCTCAAGCACCAACAAGACACGAGAGGATGTGATTTGTTTCAGAAAGGTCCCCAAAACCAACACTGAACAAATAATGATCTGAAAAAAACCATTAATTTTTAACATAATTCTTGCACATAATAAAAATTTGAACAGTATAAAAAGGCAAAAAGTAGTAGTAAATCCTCCTGTGACCTCCTGTCCACAGATCCCCAACAGTGAATAGTTTCTTTTGTATTCTTCTGGAGACATCTAAAGGCAAAAACCTTGCAAGCACGTGGACATGTCTATCTTGAGGAGCAACATTAAAAATATTTACCACAGGTACAATCAACCAGAAGGAAGGCCCGTGATATATAGGATGTGCTAGAGTGCTTCCTATGTATTATCAATCTTGCACACTTTCCTCAGTTTTATACACTGATTCACACTTTGTTATTTTCATCCAGTAATATGACTTGAGACTGTTCCATATTAGCATATGTAGAGCTATTCATTCTTTTCAAGAGTACTTTATTTTAATCACTCTCTACAGGTGGTTGTCTACATCATTCTCAGCCTATTGTCACTATAAACAGCGCACCAACAAACGTTCTTATGTGGCTGAATTTATCTGTAGCATAAATGTCTAGACAAGGAATTACAGGGAAAACAGTATAGGCAAATAAAATTATGATCGAGATTATTAAATTTCCTTCCAAAATTTCCCGTTGCTATTTCTACCAACAATATACAGGGGGGCCCATTTCTCCAATAAGGCTAACTCAATACATCTTTATCAGCCTGAAAGATGAAAAACAGTGCCTCACTGATTTAATTTACATTTAGTCTAAGATTAAACTTCAAGTTTCGAGCATTTCGAATCGTTTTCCCCTGTATTTGGAGCGTGTGTCGTCCATAAACCTAAACAGGTGCTACGTAGAAGATGGCGAACTGGTGGGAATAAATCCCAAACAAACCTGGTTGAGAGTACTTGGGTGACGTCGAGGAGAGCAACAGTGCTGAATTTCTCGCTCTGTGCCACACGGCCCCTTGCATTTCCATCAGGCACATTTGGAATTGTGACTTACAAGTCTGCTCAAGTCTTGCTTGAGGATGTGGAAATCTAGACAGGTCTAGAGAGTCACGGAGAACTTGCGAGAGAAACAGAGAAATAATTTAGCAAAACAAAAACAAAAACAAAAACAAAACCCAGTAATAAAAGACTTTAAGTACTATCTGGTCTACGAGAGGCTTAACAGAAACCAGCCTGTAGGTCCATTGGTATTTCTGTTGCATTAACTGGCAGGGACTGCCGAGCACCCTACCCTATGAGTGAGTTTGCTGTGGTTAGGGGAACCTCACGGAACTGAACCGTGTTTAAGACTTTTTTTGGAGGAGGAGGTGAGAGTATTTTGTGAGTTGTGCTTGGTTCGCAAATCATTACCTCCCCAGCACAACCCATTCATTATTTGTTTGGAGGACCTGGATGAGCAGGATAGGAATAGTCTGTCCGTCTGCACTTAAGATCCTCAAACCAGGCCCTTGAATGTTCGACATAGGGTCCTTGAAGCATACAGAAGGAGTTCTAAAGGTAGAGAAAAACATAAAGCTTCCCTCTGGCCTGAAAAATAATCCTGACTATCCCTTTCCCTTTGCAACAAGTAAGAAAAACCTGTATTATTACACACACACACACACATCTATCCTCAGTGGACTCTATTCTAGTCTCTTACTGAGCCTTTGATGCTTAAAAAAAAAGTGAGGTAGTACCGAAGTGCGTGGCGCAAATAGGTTTGAGGCCCTGTGGATTTGTGCACCGACCCTTCCCTCCCAATCCGGGGAAGTGGCCGCTTTTCGGTTTTTTTTTTTTAAACAACTCCCAGTCTTTGTGTTGGGCTCCTCGGAGCTGCCCCCTGGCCAGGCAGGATTCTGGATCGAAAACACCGCGCTGGTGCCCCGGGCCGCCGCCGGCGTGGGCGAGCAGAGGTCCTCGGCGCGGGGTGTCCCGCCTCCCAGGGCTCGGGGCTCCCGGCTCGGCCCCGGTCGCCGAGTCATGCGGGTGCAGGCCCCTCCGGCGCCCCCTCCCCGGCGCGCTGCGGCTGCCGCTGCCCAGCGCCCCGCCTGACGCTGCAGCTGGGCCGACGACTCGCCATTGGATTAAAAATAGCAGCGCCCCCGCCCCGGGCTCTAGTGCCCGCTCCCGCCCCGCCGCCCGCCCCGCTGGGCTCGCGTCGCGGCACCGCGCTCCGGCCGGCCCGCTCGGCTCAGTGCTGGGCGCTCGCGGCCATGCAGCGCCGGGGCGCCCTGTTCGGCGTGCTGGGCGGCGGCAGGAAGATGGCTGCAGGCGACATCGGCGAGCTGCTGGTGCCCCACATGCCCACGATCCGCGTGCCCAGGTCCGGGGACAGGGTCTACAAGAACGAGTGCGCCTTCTCCTATGACTCCCCCGTAAGTGTGGCGCCCCGCGAAGGTCGCGACGCTGGAGGCCTGGGCGGCCCGGAGCCCGCGGCGCGGAGCTGGGGCGGGGGCGATGCGCGGCGGGGCCGGGTCCTCCTCCGGGCGCCCGAGTTGGCTCGCGGCTCTGCGCTCGGGCGGGCGCTTGGCCAGCGCCCGGGGCTCTGCAGCCCGGCGCGGGGCGCTAGGGTGGAGGCTGCGCCGCCGGGCTTCTGGGCGGCGAGGCCGAGTCCCCGCAGGCTGCCCTCAGCCCCGCCGCCGCCGGGAAGGGACATAGGGTGGCAGAGTTAGCGCCCCGCTCGAGCTGCGCGGTGCAGATCGCTGGCGCCCCCGGGCGAGAGCCGCGCGGTAGGTAGTGGGGCTCCATCCTCGCTCCCCACCACGCGCGGCCTGCCTCTGGCGGTGGCCGTATGCTTTGCCCAGGGATTCCCAACCTGGACAATTCTGGTGTCCCTCTGAGCCCTTCTCCCCCTACTTCCCAGTTCTCCTCACTCTCTCGCCATCAGAATGTGAGAAGCAGCTTTTGTGCCGCCACCCGGGCCGCAGAAACAGGGGACTAATGGATTACGATTTTCTTCGGCCTTTCCTCCTTTCTCTTATAAATAAGTCACTTGGGCTGACGTGGGCCAGTATAAATTATTGAAAGTTCAATTCCGAGTGGTAACCTCAGAGCCCGGAGGAGCCAGCCATGCCGCATCACCACCTCCCACCAGGGGTGGCTTTCCACCTGTCTGTCTGTGAGTGTGTGAGAAGCAAAAGAAAGGTGAATGTCCCTTACAGGAGTCAGAACGGGCTTCAAAGTGACTCAGCTGCCTGGCGTTTATCATGTCTTTTTGAAGACCGGGTTATTTTTATCCACCCACTTTAGATCTCATGTGTCAGCCGGCCGATCGCAATGCATCGGGAGGTACATGGATTGGAGGCAGAGGCGAGCCTCACCTCACAACACTGAACTATTTTATTCAGAGTATAGAGAATATTGTTGGAGGGGGGTTTCAAAAGAGCAGCAAAATTTCCAAAGTTTTCTTTAGCAGCTTATGGGTTGATTTTGGTTTCAAAGCAGTTTTGTTGGGTAGACGTTGGAGTCCCAGGATTAATATGTTCATTGCAACGTTTCGTTTTTTTTCTTTTATGCTATTCCAGATCATTTGGGGATTAAGATGTAACTTACTTGTTAATTACTTTTTTCTTTCAAAAAGACCCGCGTAGAATGGAGTGAAAGGATTTTATTTAGGACACAGCATATTGTTATCATACTTCTTGAAGTGACCGTCCGCAGTGCCATTACATCTTGTTATCCACAGAATACATGAAAATGCCATTTTTGGAATTTGTGGCAAGTGTTGGAGAGGTTACACTAATAGCTCCCAAGAGTGTAGAGAGATGAAGGTCCTAACTAACTTAAGCTATTTATAGACTGAACTCCAGGAAGAAGAAAGAAAAGACTTCTGAAACTTTTGGGATGGGACAGCATGTAAAATGGACACAATGACTTCTATGTTTGATTTGGATTGCCCTTCAAGTTGTGCTCACAAACTTTGTTGTTAGAGAAATGTACCACATTGTGGCAGGTGTGAGAGAAAGTTGATTGTTTTAATTAGCTTCCACAAACACTCTAGTTATTGGGAACTTACGTGTGCTCGTACTGTTCTAGAAGCATCTTGTCCAGTGTAAAATGATGCTTCCATTCTGTCAAGAGTAGTTCCTCGGGGGAGACTAGAACTGTTTTTTGCCTGATCAATCATTATTTGTGTTTCAGGGGAGGAAGAGAGGGAAAGTTTTATGACAGGCACCTTATAGCACAGTGCCTCAATGTGAGGTTTTTCTTTGTGGTACTTTCTTAACATTTCATTTTGAATCCAATGAACATTTCTTGAACACCTACTGTGTTCGGGTCATATATATGCATGGCCTTAAGAGCCATACGGAGCAAAGTTTCATCAGTGCCAAACACATCAAACTTTAATCCACAAGTGCCATGGGACTGTGGTAGAGAAAGGTTAAAAACAAAAACCAAACACTCCCGCAAACAAAAAACAGTTAAGTGAAAAAAAAAAAATCTTCCTTGTATTGGATACCTGAAAAAAAGCTCATAGATAAAATGAGTAGAAAATAAAGGAGAACAATATTCTAGGCAAGAAAAATTATATGTACAAACACATAATGTAGGAATATTTTCTTCTTATTTCCCTGCAGTGTGTTCAAAAGTAAAAGATTGATCTGGAAAGTAACAAGGAGTAAGTTCAGAATCAAAATGAGAGCAGATGATAGGGACCTTGAATCTTGGAAAAGTATTTGATTTTGATATTTCTTTGTTTATTTATTTTTGGTGCTGGAGATAGGACCCAGGGCCTTGCACATGCCAAGTGCACACTCTAACACTGAGGTACATCCCTGGTGCCTGATCTTGATTTTATGCAGAGAGTTATGGAAAGCTACCCTAAGTAATGAGATTTAAAGAGGTGTTGGAAGAAGACGATGATCAACAGACTTTCATTATGTACCTACTATGTCTCAGGCACAGTGGGGAAACCTTTGTTCTCCTTCACCTTACTGCAATGTCAGTGTTGAGTGGGATAGCATACACTCATTTGGTTATTCCTCCCACCTCTAGGGTTGCTGCTCAAGAACAGCTGTTGAGGGTTTAGTTTCATCCAGGCCCACCCTCCTACCTTGATGTGTCGGCTCACTTCTCCATGACTTGGTTCATCTCTCAGAGTCTGTAACACCTTTCCTAGCAGGAAGACTCAGTTCAAATAGTTCTTCCTCTGTGAGTCATTTCCACGTTTCTCCCACTTGACCTATAAGCTTCTCTGTCAAACTCCCAGGAACATTTTACATGCCTATCTCTGAATGCATCTTTTTGGCTAAGTGGACACTCATTTCTAGCCACTGGCCCAGCAGCTGGGATATACACTAGGAACTTGGTCAATGTTTAGGAAATGTACGAATCACAATGGGGTGATAGGCTCTGCAAAAGGTGGGGATGCAACATATGGGAAACATTGGGAAAGGAATCCTGTGGGATTATCATGTAGAACGTGGTGACTTCGTTAACTGTGGGGGACAAATATGAAAGAGGGAGCCATATTGGCAGAGTTTGAATCTCACCCCCAGCTCTGTAGCTTCCTTGTATCCTAGTTTCTCCATCTGTAAAATGGAGACAGTAATGACCCTATCTCAAGGGGTTGTTTTATGGATTAAGAAAAATAATTCTGCCATGTGTGCCTGGCCAATTAGCATTATCACATAGTTGCGCTAAAAAAGAAAGGAGGAAAGAAGGAAGAAACAAAAAGAAAGGAAGGAAAGGCAAGAGAAGGAAGAAAGAAAAGAGTGAATTGCATGTTGTAAGGCCAAGAATTTGGTTGTGGTGTGTCATGTAGAAAGTTTCATGTGGTTAATTGGAGAAATTAGCTTGTTCACACTTCTGCTCACAAGCCTTCATGAACCACCATGGAAATCTCTTGTCGCCTGGTTGTTGAGCTCCTCCTTTGTTCCTGGGTACTTTGTCCTCCCTCTCTTCTCCTCTGTTTCTAGATTGTCAACTGTGGTGAGGCCAGTCAATGGCTCTTCCGTATGTAAGACTTGTTTCCTTTTCTCATCCTGCTTTCCTCTCCTGATCATTATTCAAGGCTCTCTATCTTTCCCTTCGGTTTCAGACTTCATCTTTTCCTCTAATTACATTGCTTACAGTCTGTATCATACAACACAGAAATTATAGTCTATTCATCATAGTTGACTATTACTTAATTTCTTTTACCCATTTAATTCTTATTTTTAAAGAATTTACTAGATGTGAAGCCACGTACCAAGCACTGGGCCCTGGTGAAGAGTGAGTCCCTCTAGTGCTGATTCTGCCCCCTCCCCACCTGTGTGTTGAGTGGAGCACTTGTCTGTACATTGTCTTAGCATCAGGTCACCACCTGCAAATGTGGAAGCTGAGGCAAGCCCTAGGTTAGGCAGTTTATTTTGGAAAGGCATCTCAGGGAGCAGAAATGGAATAGTGACCAAGAGAAGGAAGGAAAGCCAATTTTTAAGAGTTAGTTACTGAGCTGGGTTGCACAGTATGCAACCAGTGCTAAATCCCTTTGGGACTCGCTGGGGGACTGTGGAATGCACTTCAGAGTCCTCCACTTGAGATGTGGAAGAGGGGGAATGTTTTTCTGCTGGCTCCCAGCCCCCACTGGTCAAGTGTTGCTGAGGGGTAGAAACACACTCACTTTTCAAGGTTTGCATTTGTGCCCAGAAGGGCTGATTCAGATCCTTCAGGCTTCCCATGAATGGCAGCAGCTGAGCAGCAAGTGGGTGCAGCTGGGGTTAGGACTGTTGGGACACATCTGCTGTGACAGTCAACTGCACACAGTGGTGCAACGGGATGTGAAACTCACTATAAAGTGTGCTCCCAATACCTCTTCTTCCCTTCCAGCATCAGGGCTATTTTCTAAGAGGGAGCTTTGTTCCCATTCTCTGAAATTCTGAGAGGCTTTGGTAATATTGAAGTGTCTCGGTTGGTTCTGTGTCTCCCTAGAATTCTTTGCAAAACTGATGGATGCTGGCCTGGTGGTCAGGACTGGTTTAGACATTCACCAGGAAAGCCTTTGAGATCTCCATCTACTTGTCGGAAAACTTTATGTTAGGTATTCAGTAAATCCTTCTTTCTGTCTTTCCTTCCACAAGTATTTACTAATATGTCTGGTACTGTGTAAGGCATTGCCAAGAATGACTGTGACATCTAACATATTATCAAATTGTTTCCTCTGACCAGTGGCACCAGCACGTCCTGGAATGGTTAGAAATGCTAATTTGGCCCTATTTGTAGATGATAGGATTTTTTGCATAGAAGATCCAGAAACTCCACCAGAAGACTTTTTGATCTGACAAACAAATTCAGTAAAGTGGCAGAATACAATCATTACACAGAAATCAATAGTATTCCTGTTCACCAATAATGAGCACACTAAAAATGAAATAAAGATAACAATTCCATTCACAGTCCCTTCAAAAAGGCTAAATATCTAGGAATTAACTTAACCAAGATGGTGAAAGAGTGAAAATTCTGGAATACTGCAGGAAAAAATTGAAGAAGACATTAGAAAATGGAAAGGCTTCTCTTGTTAATGGATCAGAAAGATTAATACTGTGAAAATGTCCACATTATGAAAAGTTATCTACAGATTCAGTGTGATCCTATGAAAATACCAACAATGTTCTTCATAGAACTAGAAAAAATTTCTTAAAATTCATATGGAGTCAGAAAAGACACAGAATAGCTAAAGTAATCCTGAGCAAAAAGAGCAATGCTGGAAGCATCCAATACTGGATTTCACGTAATACTCCAAAGCCATAGTGATAAAAACAGCATGATACCTGTGCCCAACCAGGCAAGTAGACCACTGGAATAGAACAGAAGACACAGAAACTAACCTGTGTCTCAACCATCTGATTATTGACAAAGTGGTCAAAACCATACACTAGAGAAAAGACCGTGTCTTATAACAAATGATGTGGGAAAACCAGATATCCACTTGTAGAAGATTGAAGCTAGATCCCCGCCTCTCACTCTATTAAAGTCAAATAAAGATGGATCAAAGACCTATATATAAAACCAGAAACTTTGAAATTGCTGGGAGATAACACAGGAAATAATATCAAAAATCAATAAGGGAAGTACATCAAAAGTTTTGTACAGCAAAGAAAACGGTTAAGAGAGTGAAGACACAATATACAGAATGGGATAAAGTCTGTGCTAGCTATTCTTCTGGTAGAGGATTAACCTCTAGAATATATCAAAAAATTAACTTCCCCCCAAACAAATAACTCAACCAAAAAATGGACAGATGAACTGACTAGACATTTCTCAAATGAATAAGTTCAGAGGGGCAATAAGTATGAGAAAAAATGTCAACATCTTTAGCTGTTAGGGAAATGCAAATCAAAACTACATTGAGTTTCCATCTCACCCCAGTCAGAATGATATCAAAATACAAAAAACAATGAATGCTGGTATGGATGGAGGAGGGAAGGAAACTGTCTGCATTGTTGGGGGGAATGTAAACTAGTACAACCACTACGGAAATCAGTATGGAGATTCTTCAACAAAACTGAAAATAGAAATACTGGTTGATCCAGCTATACTTCTGAGTGTATTCCTGAAAGAATGAAAGAAATCATGCTACAGTGACACAAGCACATTCATGCTTATAGTCACACAATTCATAATAGCTTAAGCTGTTGTAACAGTTTAGATGCCCATCAACAGATGAATAAAGAAAAAATATTTATGTATAAAGAAAATGTGATATATAATAAATATATTTATTATATTAAAATGGAATATTATTTTGTAAGAAGAATTTGCAGAAAAATGGATGGAACTGGAGACCATCATGTTAAGCAAATAGGCCAGACTCAGAACGCATATAGTGAATGGTTTATCTTATAGGAGAAACCAAATAAATAAAGAAATAAAAGGAAATTAAGGAGAGTGGAGACAGAATTTCAGCGTTGTTTTAATTTTGCAGTCCATGTTTTAATCCGGTCTCCAGGTGATTATGATGTGTACCCGAGTTTAAGACCCAGTGATAGGTCATTTACTAGATGCTGAGTGTTGTTTGTAGAATACACTCTTACTCATATATGAGCTCATTTAATCCTCATAACAGCCCTTGTTATACACTATTAACAGCATCTTGCAGGTGAGGAGACTGAAGCACAAAGCTCACACAGAGTAAATGGTAGAATTGGTATTTGAATCTGGATTGCCTGCTCGCCTATTTTTAGACCAGTTTAACCATTTTTTCACTGTGCAATTTAGTGGCATTAAGTACATTCACACTGATGTGCAATGCACTACTATCCATCTCTAGAAGTTTTTCATCACCCCAAGCTGAAACTCTCTATCTATTGGACTAAACTGTTCCTTTTCCCTCCTCTTGGTCTCTTCCAACCATGATTCTAATTTCTGCCTCGATGGATGAGCTTAGGGTGACTCATGTAAGTGGAATCACACAGAGTATTTCCTTTTGTGTCTGGTTTATTTCACTTACCATGCTTTTCTAGTCTCCTCCTTGTTATGCTATGTATCAGAATTTCATTCATTTTTCAGGCTGAGTAATATTCCAGTGTATATCTACACTGCATTTTGTTTATCCATTCATCTGTGGATGGACATTTGGGTTGTTTCTGACTTCTGGCTATTGTGAATAATGCCGCATTGATCTTTGGTGTACAGGTGTCTGGGTCCCTGCAGGCTCTGTGCTTTTTACCATTGTGCTGTGCACATTGCCCTATAGGCATTGAGACTTCCCAGATGGTGCTTACCTGTAGGGAAAAAATATTTCTAATCAACAATATTTCTAATCAAACTGATATGTGATGGTAAAGCAAAATATAGGAGCTAACAGACTTCTTGTCCTCTTTTGGAGTTGTAAATTTACTTTTTAAATTAAAAAACATTAGTACAATTAAAGACACATTGGCATTAATCTCCATCAAAATTGGAGATGCAAATTTAAAGAGATTCTAATTAATTTCACTTGTCAAAAATTTCCTCAGCCTTCCATGTATTCGCCCGTGCTCTTTCTCAGAGAGGATGCCTTCGCCCAAATCCTTATCCTGCTGGGAGAGCCCTGGAGAGCCTTTAAAGCCAGCTCAGGTGTTCTGTAGGAAAACCCCCACGACTCAGGCCAAGGCAGACCTTTGCTTTCCTTTGTCTTCAAAGCACTTTGTGTATCGCTGTCACAGGTGGGATAAAAATGGTTGAAGTTATGGAATAGCTGAGGTCTGAATAGAGAATTAAAGGGACAAGAGCAGAAGACTGAAAACAGCAGCCTTTGGGAGTCTGTGCTCTTCAGCCTACATCTTTTCTGATTTTTCTGTTTTTATTTTCACATCACGAACACGGGCTTGTGATAGAAAGTTTGTAAAAATAACTAATATGGTGTTTTTATTTTGTCATATTATCTATAACATCCTAAGTTTCACCCTTGAAAAGCCAGAGAAGGGTGTCTTGGCTGCTTGCTGGGTGTTTTGTGCATTGTAACTTTCATGACCCTTTTCTTTTTTGGTACCGGGGATCGAACTCAGGACCTCGTGCTTGCAAGGCAGGAGGCAGAATCACTGAGCTAAATTCCCGGCCCTTTTTGTTTTTGGTACTGGGGATTGAACTCGGGACCTTGCGCTTGTGAGGCAGGCGGCAGAACCATTGAGCTAAATCCCCGGCCCTGCATTGTAACTTTCGATGCCCCAGGAGGCTTGGTAGAAGCCCTCCGCGTTGTGGGCCCCAGGGAGATAAGAGAGGCCTGGTCTCTGTGAGTGTAGCCAGAACTTGGTTCACTCTGCTGCTGACATCCAGTATTGCGGTGATCAGTTGAAGACACTCCTTGTCCCCATGCCCAGCGAAGATGTGAACAAGGGCACCTATTCTTAGGGCCGGAACATCAGGTCAGTGCAACAGTGAGAACAGTTTAATGCGTCTGAATGTGTCTCAGGACCAGAAATGTTGCTAGAGGTGCAGAATACCATGTGCTTCTTCTGGTAAGACTAAAAATGAATCTTTGCATTTTGTGTTAATTAGCAAGTGTTACTCCTTAGTTAGAGCCTACCATGCACCCAGCACCCAGGTAGGTGCTATAGCGGGCAGAGAGGGTGTGAATAAATGGTAAGGCTGAGTAGGACATGAATCTCTGTAATAGCAGACTTTGTGCACTACTTTCATGTATTTAGTAGGAAACAAACAAGTTCTAGGTACTTTTATTTGGTTTTTTTTTTGTTTGTTTGTTTTTGTTTTTGGTACCAGGGATCAAACTCAGGTCCTTGCGCTTGCGCAGCAGGCGGTGAAACCACTGAACTAAATCCCCGGCCCTCTAGGTACTTTTATATACATCATTTGTTTAAATTCAGTAACTAACTGGCTTGTAAGATGTGGTTATTGTTGTTGCCCTGCATTATGGGTGAGGGGACTGAGAGGTTAGGTCATTTGCTCAAAGACTTGCTAAAAAACTGGTGCATGACAGAAATGGGATTTAAGGCTTAATGTGTCATGAGGTTAGAGCTGAAGCCCTTATAAGATATTTAGGTTTTGAACTGTGTGGTCCATGGGGACTTCAGACCTGGGAGTAATCAGTGCCTCCAAAGGGTTATTGACCCGGATGACTAGATGGGATCTGAATACGTGGCATTTTGGAGGAGGAGGAGGAGGAGGAGAGGACAGAGGTATAGAGGTGAGGCCAAAGTCAGCATGTGTGTGGAGCAGGAAACTTACAGAGGAGAGGATCATCAGGGAGACTTGAAGACGATGATACATAAGGCTGGTCATGAGGAGGTCAGCCCTACTGGGCCAGCCAGCTGGGGCAAGGGAACAGTGTGAGGACAGTGGTCTCTTAGTGCTGCTGTTCTGAAGTGGAATGAGGGAGGTGGTGAAGCCTTGGATAAGGATCCAACTAGGATGCTGCTGGGAGCTGGAGAGGAGTGCCTGGGTTAGATGAAGACAGTGGGAGCAGAGATCCGGGTGGAGGGGGCAGAGTAAACCCAGCAAAGTCTGATAAAGATATGGCCCAGCTTAGCAGCAGAACATACACAGTGCATGAAGGAGTGGGTGAAGGTCAAGGAGACTTCAAGGCTTGTAGCCTCCTCAAGATCCCAAGTGAGGAAGATGAGAGAATAAAGGAAAGTGGACAAGGACTGTGTGGCCCCTGGGAATACTGGAAACTGGAATGGAGCCAGGGTTTGGATTTCAGAGTTGGACAGTCCCTAGGTTAGAGACTCTACATTTGTGAGTAGCTCTGCCATTTGAAGGGCCCAGACTCCACCTCTACACTCCTGGGTGGGGGTTTTCTCCCAGGTGTAGCACAAGTAGTGATGGGCTCTCACTTTTTGGCTTCCCTCCGATTGGCTCAAGTTCCAGAGAAACTCAGGCAGGAGAGGCCTGGAGCAGTTATTTCCTCTAGGACTTTGAAGTATGAATAGATGGAACACATGGGCTTACTGTTCACGACATAAAATCACTCCAGAGCAAATCTGCTGCATATACACTATACAGGCATTTGGCCAACAGGCTGAAGTTTCTTTTAAGTGAATTATAATTGTGAAAACTTTCTCCTAATCAAACCAAATGTTATTTCTCTTGTCCTGGTTAATTTTGGGGGGTGTGACTGTAAAAATGTTGACCTGGACAAGGAAGTCTCCATCTTCAGCAGTTCTTAGAAATAGGCTTGGTGGTCTGGTAGAGGGATTAATGGTGTGATTGGCCAGGAGGAAAGAGAACATAAAGACCGGAACATGGGGGTAGTATAGGAAGCAGGGGTGAAAGTAATTCACATATTGTATTTTGGGGAGAGAACTGCTGGATTGCTCCTTTGGACGTGCCATTTGGTTGGTTCTGCCATTGAGTCTCCAGCCTGAGGCTTTGGAAGGAGCACCAGTTGGTGTGAGTTATTACACCCAGGCTAATATCGAGACACGAGTTGATGAGGGCTGGACTGCAGGGGCCACTAACCCTTGCAGCTACTTCGCCAGGGCTCAGAGCCCAGGCCCTGAGTCTTGAAAGTTTTTTTTTGGTCAGGGACCTGTCAGCCAGGCACTGTCACCTCCCAGGGACTCCAGCTGTCCTTTGGAGTTTGAGGGCTGGACACCTCTCCTCCCTGCAGAAAGCCTAGCAGAGTGCCTGGCCCAGGCCTCTCAGAGGGCTCTGCTCTCCTTTTCCTGCTCCTCCTGCTTCTGTTGAATGAAAAGGCCTAGAAAAACAGACAAACTGCTCTTTTTTCCAAGTCCTTGAGATGACAGCTGTGCTTGCCGACAGCCACCCACCTGGCTCCTGCCACCAAAATGACATCTGCTTCTCAGATGCACTAGGCAGCCTGTGGCGGCCAAATTGGCCTGAATTCAAATCCACCCCCCTTACTACTTAGTAGCCACGTGACTTCAGCAAGTGCTTTAATTTCCCTGGGTTTCTCTGACCCTGGGCTTCCCTCTTGCTAGTACCTGCCTCAGAGTTGTTGTCCTCATAGCTGCCCATTAAAAAGCTGCTTA
Organism: Heterocephalus glaber; assembly: GCF_000247695.1. The sequence goes on from NW_004624730.1 coordinate 57,396,148, forward strand.
TTGCTGTCCCTCACTCTAGCCAGAGAGTCTGTGGCAGAAGGGCATGCCCTAATCCCTCTGGGCAGGAGAGGTGGCATGCATAGGATCATAGAGCTGCCAAAGAGAGACACCGTGTACCTGGTAATCCTACATGGTGCTCTGCCTGCAGTGAAAGTGATGAATATCGTTGGCGTCTTTGGGGGTATCTCTGCTCAGGCTAATTTTTATTCATATTCACATCACCCCAGAGTGATGGGCTTTATGGCTTATCTTGCAAACCCAATCCTCATGTTAACATGGTTTATCAGAGGAGATGTAGTCTGCAGAAAACCATGTCTTTTAAAAAAGCAAAATAAAAATAAAAAATGACTAGAAAAGTTCGTACTGTTGATAAAGCATTTCTACATTTTCCTTTTCAACATATAAGCCAAAAACTGCTTGTGTGGATTATAGCTTCCCTTTAGCACTGCCCAAGGTGCTCAGCTAAGTGTCTTCATCCACCCATGGTTTTCGTAATGCTGCCTGTCCTGTGAGCATCACAGTATGTCCCGTTGTTCTGTCCTGTCTCTTCCCAGCTATTGCCAGTAACAAATACCAAGAGCAAGGATTGGATTTTATACCTAGGAAAAAAGTTAGTAAATGATAGATACTTCAGTGGAACAATTAATTTATAGTGGCATCAAAACCTAGTTGTTTGGACTCTGCCTTTATTCAGTGGGAGTGGGATATGTAGCACCGAGGTGTAGGAGTCTTCTGTAGACGGGAAAACTTTCCAAGTCAGAGCATCCTGAAAAAAAATCATTACTACATTCATATTTCTATCTTTTTCTTAACATTTTATGGCCACAAGCATGATTTATCATTGCTTTTAGTTAGTGGAGAAGCCTACATTGTCTTGGGATTATATCCATTTTTTTCCTGCTTTACTTCTGTAGACAAATTTATTTCTGTGGATTTGCTGTTGAAACGCAGGTTTTGGGTTTTATTTATTTTTCTGTGGCAATTATGTTTTACTGCTGACCTGTTTGGGCCATTCATTCCCTGCTATCTGGTTTGTTTTCTAATAGTGCTTTCTCCACTGTAGTTCCCCTTTCTGTGTACTGCGTGCTTGGTAAACTTGTTTCCATGCTTGGAACCTTGTTTTACTTCCTTATTGCATATTTGCTTCTCATATGCATGTGCCTAATTTTTGCATTTAAAAACTCTTGTCTGTCGGGGCATAGTGGCACATACCTGTAATCCTAGCTAATTTGTCTGGGGCTGTAGCTCAATGATAATACGCCTGCCTAGGATGGGTGTGGACCCAGGTTCAATCTTTGGTGTCAAAAACAGTGACACAAATAAAAACAACCAAACCAAACTAAACCAAAGAAAATTTCTTGTCTGATTGGCTCTGGAATCCAGAATGTACTGGGGATCGGTGCTCCAGGTTTTGAAATATGCATGAAGTGCCTCCTTGGGAGGTTGAATTAAGAGGAGAATGATTGCTTGATGAAAGCAAGAGTTGAACAGAGTGAGGTGGATGATTTTATGGTGTAATGACTGACCAGTTAGGAGTTGTCCTTGATTTAGTCCTTTCACATGACCTTAACATCTCATCTGTGTTCTCCATCAGTGGGCTTTGTCCTAAAACTACCTCCTGCATCTGCCCGGGTTTCCCCCTTCCTTCTTTCTCTTGCTACCTCCCCCTGGCTAAGCCACCCTCTTGAAGTGATGGAATCCATTTGTATCTGTGCTGTCCAGAGAGGTAGGGTGGCTACTGAGTGCTTGAAGTGTGGTTAGTGCAACTGAGGAACGTAAATTTAATTGAACTTTAAATATCCACATGTGGCTAGTTGTACTATGTTGGCCAGTATGAGTCTACACCGTATGATAGTCCTTTAACCGTATATTTTCTTGACCTCTTCCCCATAATTCTTCTCCAGTAGCCAGAGTGAGCTTTTAAAGATGCAGATGATACTGTGGTACTTCTCATGTTTAAGCCCTCCAAGGGCCTCACATCCCACTTAGAGCGAAGCCCAGCTCTTCACTTGCCTGTGGCCCCCTGGAGCTGGCCTCTGCTGTCACCTCTGCTCTCAAGCTCCTGCAGCACCCTGGCTGCCTTTCTGTCTCATGAAGGGCAGAGCTTTTCTGGAGTTGCAGCCTTTTGCTTGTGTTTTCTCGTCTAGTTAGGGTGCTCTTCCTTTGTCTTCTCAGCTTCCCGGAAACCCCCTCCTCATTTCCAGCCCGCTGTCTCTACAAAGACCCCAGGCCTCAGGCTCCTTTATTACTCTTACCATTGCTAGAAACTACCTTCTACATCTTTCTTGCTCATTCTCTGTCCCTCCTTACTAGGATGTCACTGTCTAGGCCACCAACCCTGCTCTGGTCTCTGTTGACCTCTGTGGAGTGTGGAGGCCCCGAGTCCTCCCCTGTTGCCCCCAACCCCATCAGCTTCTCTTGGGCTCTGGAGGAGACGACACAGCCTCCTTTTCTTTCACAGGTTCTTTTCTAGAACATTATCATCCTCCTTCTGCAAACAAGAATGGCATCCAACTGGGGGACAGTGTCCTTGATTAATTTCATTTTCTCCGCCGTCATCACGGTTTCTTCGGCTTCCCTGAGATTACTCTCCTTATCGCTTCTATTTTACTTGTGTTTCCAAATTTCCTCAGCTACAAGATAATCTTAGTTATTTCAACTATATTTTACTTTGAGTAAGGAGAATGTGCAGATGCATAAAACCATGCTGTTGGGTCGTTAATGCCAGGGAAACCAGGCTCAAGAAAAGTGAACCCTGAAAGACTGTTCTGGTCCATGTACATACACTTGGGTACTAAATATGTTCAGTTAAGAAAAGAATTTATTTTTCAAATAAAAGGTAAATTCACGTTCTGGAAGAACAATTGCAAAATGCCAGAAGAGAACATGGAGTCGAAGAATCCCACCCTGAGATAACATAGATGAGGCAGAGTGTACATGTTGTATATGTTGTAAAATGACAATGCACTGTCGGCCAAGGATTTAGCTCAGTGGCTCTGGTGCCTGCCTCACAAGCACAAGGGCCTGAGTTCGATCCACAGTACCAAAAAAAAAAAAATTACAATACTGTTTTGTTCTTTACATTCTTCACTCAAAAATACTGTGTACGTATTTCCTATCATCAGTAAGGCTCATCTATAAGTCAATTGTAGATGTCCAGTGACATTTCATGGACAGATCATAAATTACTAAGCATTCAGGTTACTTTCATGATTTCAAGCAGATAGTTTAGTTAAATTCTTTTTTCTTTTTTCTTCTTTTTAAAAAACTGTTGATGTTCTAGAAAATACCGCACCCTTGTTCCTTTTGCAAGGATGTGTGCAGCACAGTCTTCCCGTGGTGTGAGTATGTAACTTACTCTGGACGTGGATTTGTTGTGACTCCATCCCCACGTCATGTTTCTCTTTGTGGCAATGACTGCTTGTTTTCCGCGGGAGACACTGTTCTGTAGTTAGGAAAACAAGTGCTGCGTGGCGGTGCTGTTTCCTGACTGCGTGAGCGTTGCTCACACACGCTTGCTTCCCTTCCTGCCTTCCAGTGAGAGGCTGGTCTCCAAGCAAACACCATGGTAAACACAGCTCCCTGAACAACTGCTGATTGACAATGTAGTGTATTTTTATTTGGAGTGACTGTTCACTTGCTGCTCTGAAATGGGTAACCTTGACCTTTATATTTGGGAATATTTCAACATTCTTAAATGGCAGGCAGTACAAAAGAACTGACTTTGTCCTCGATGTTACTTCTAAATAGTTTGTAGGTAGTACAATATAAATAATAAATAAATAGCTATACACATACCACACACACATATCAAAGCATGGGTTTTAACAATATATGGGCTTCTGATGCTATTTTTGTCTCTTATCATTTGATCATGGGGTGGGAGAAGTTGTCAAAGGGAATCATGATAAAGCCCTTAGTAGTGTTTCTTGACTTCTTTTTGACTTTAGATGTCAAAGTAAAGTCTTGGATCTTGGTTAAGTTTCTGGTTAGTGCACTATGACAACGATCATTAGAATCCTATTCAGCTTAGTGCAAAAATGGCCACATTGGTCCTTCTGGGGTGGGTGCACCTCAAAGCAGGAGCTAGATAGGGTCCAGGGAGGGAAGAGCGTGTGGAGATGCCAGCTACTGTCCTGAAGATCCATTTAGGATTGGCTTGGTCACAGGAGGTAGGAGGGCTACAACAGCTGGGTTCAAGCTAAGAGTAACTTTAGCCAGACAACCTGGTAAACTGGTGATCCTGCTGGTGTCTCAGGTTGTTTTTCTACCACGTGGCTGTTTGTTTCATTATGATGATCCCCAGTGCTTAGTTACACCAAAGGCTTCAAACCTATACTATGAAGGAAGCATTTAAAATTCAGATCAGAAGGGTACTGAGAAACAGTTTGGGAGAGACTAAACCACGTAATTGAGTGCCATGTAATGACACAGAAGTTGTCATTCATTCCAAAAATGCTTGTTTGATACTGCTCCACATAAGATACTGTTTTGGGGAATTCAGTTAGGAATATGACATGGTTTTCCTGCCTGAAAAGAGCTTCCAAAGGTGATGACTCCACATGAAAGAAGCTCCTCACAGCCATGGAGCTCAATGAGCAGGGTGCCTACAATGATGAAATGCAAGTGGATTTGTGGTTAAGGGCAGTCAAACAGGGTCTAGTCCAGGAGATGGAGTGTAGGTCAGGGGCAGAGGCTGGCGGTGTGTGGCATCTGGGGAACATGTACAGTCTAACAGATGTTGACCTGTGTGTCTGGTATCGATGAGGGCTACTATCAAGGCTAGCAGACTGACTTCACGGCCAGAAGTCCCTAGGTGATGCTTTGCTCATGTTGAGACTGCCTTAGAGTGGGGCAGGGTTCACTGAACTCCAGACCAGGGCTACTCAAAGCATGGGGGCTGACCATTGGCAAGAGGTGGGTGCCAACACTAAGAGTGAACATTTAGATTTCTATGGCAACTTGACGTTGCAGCCACCTCCTGGTCCATGGGTTTGTTGGAGCAGGAGAGAGACCTGTTTCGCTTTTGTGAAACTTGCACGTGCACAAATGTGCATATGTGGCTTGAGCTGCGAACCAGCTGGTCACATGGCTTTTCTTAATGAATAGAAGTGAGACAGAACAAATCAAACAACAGCCTTGTCCTTCATGGCAGCAGTTTGAGAAGCACCATTCTAGACCAACAAGGATGTAGTGAGACCTGAGGCTCTGGACCCAAAAGGCAAGAACTTAAGTAAATGTGAATGGGTCATCACTTTCCAGCTTCACTTCAGGCCCTGGCCAACGTGCAACATTCCCTCCCTCAGCCCCAAAACACTGCCGTCGGCATGATGTGTTCTTTATTCATTAAAATTAATTTCTGTCTCTATTATACATAATTCTGCACACATTTCCTATACATACTACATATTCTTCATAAGCTTCTCATTGTAAGTAATGTTTTTTGTTGTGCTTATACACCATGGTTTCTTAGTTTCTCTATTTATGACCATTGCTACTTTTTCTTATTATAAATAGAGCATTTGTGAATATTTATTTACAAATTCGGGTTTATTTTCTCTTTCTTTTGTGTTCCTGAAGTCTAACTCAAAGGGTCAGTTTCATTGCTGTCTGGAATGACTGAACTGATTTGTTCTGTGGGGATAGCTATATGGGTTTTCTATGTGGTTTTAGGGTCTGTGGTTTTAATAACTTTTTGCTAGTTGGGCATATGCCTTGATATTATTTTAATGTGCCTATGTTAGCGGGTTGTAAAGATGTGATGATTTAATTTTAATGTTTTTTTGCACATTTAAAATCAAATGGTTTTTAAAAAACTCTTTACTAAGTTGGAATATTGACATCCTATAATTTTTTTTATCAGTTTCTTACATAGTTTGGATGTAATCTTTTGTTCATTTTACTTTATATCTTTCCTCTTTCTGTTGTTGGTTTTCTATTTGTTTCATTACAGTTTTTGTTATAAAACTCATTTGTGTTTACATTTTTATACTTGGTTACATCATCTCTAACGATATTCTTTATTTTCTTGGCCAGCAGTTATTTTCTACTTTATAAGTGGATTAGATGTGCAGATGCTATTCTGCTCTTGTCTCGTTGTTGTTGTTTTGTATTTTTTGGTGCTAGGGATTGGATCCTTGGCCTTGCACACATCCACTACTACTGAGTTACACCTCAGCCCCCTTTTTAAATTTTTTAATTGCTTATGTTTTGGACCTCATCACAGAATTTAAGATGTCGGTCTAGTTTAATTTTCTTCTATATTGATGTCCTACTGTCTCAGCAACTTTCTCTTTCTTTTTCTTTCATTTTTTAGCTGGGAATTAAATCCATGTGCTCTGCTACTGAGGTACACCTCCAGCCCTTTAGTAACTGGGCTCAAACCCAGAACCTCATGAATGCCAGTCAGGTGCTCTGTCACTGAACTACACTCCCAGTCCACTTCAGTAGCTTTTATTAGTGAACTGTTTTCCCCGTTTTTGTTTTTTATGGCTTGAAATATATCAATTAATTATCATAAAATGAATATATTTCTGGAATCTCCATTCTTATGCTACTCTTTATTTTTTTTTGAAAATTAAGTCAATATTCTACGAATTTCAGTTGCAATCTGGTTTAACAGAGCATCTCTACTGCTATTGCTTTAAACAAAATAATGCTTTAAAACAAGCATTATTTTGTATTCTACTCTCTTACTCTTCCATTTCCATTTCACTGTCAACTGGTGGAGTTCTGAAACCTGCCTGACTTCTTGGTTGCGTTTTTGATCATTTGGAGGCAAGTGCTGTACTGCTTTTTCTGGGGGCGATGATCCTAGGGGTGGGTGGCTGGTCAGTGAGAAGACAAAGTTGAGGGTTTGAAACTTTGAGGGTCACTCAGCTTAGCTCTGAGGTTGGGCTGCATACCATACTCTGAGTTTTGTTCACAAGGGTCTGGGAGAGATTTTTCACGAGTCTTGTCATAATTATTATTTTTTGTCATAACTATTGAATGAAGCTATTCAATGCACAGGAGTGCTGATGTTGAATCTGAAAGAACAGATATTATAGAACTCATATTTAATTATTAGGAAGGCAAAAGGGAAGAAAGTGTAGATCATTAGATTGGGATGTTCATTCCGTATGGAGCCGCATTGGAAGAGCTTCTGTCTCAGTGTTTCCTTAAGTTTTAAAACTGCTGTCAGGCCCATTGGGCATGTCTTCATAGTGTGGCCTGCTTCAGAGAAGATGCCTGTGGATGTTTCTAATAGATCCCTTCCCTAGGTGGCTGTAATCAAATTTTCCTATTTGATTATGGGCTTTGTGACAATATCAGGCAACTGCAGGAACTGAGAATGAATGCTTGATATATTAAATCTCTGTCAGATTCCCTAACAAGTCAACACATCTTAACAATGAAATTGTCAAAGACTTTAATCTCATATATTACTTTATGAGCTCTTGCAGTGTAAAGCAAGTGTGTATTTTTCTTCAGAAGATACACTTGAGCATTTTTCTCCTTTTGCTTGCTAGTGTCTTGCTTCTTCCACTAGTTGTCTAAATTTAATTTGTTTTCTCCAGCTTGTGTGGCTATCAGAATAAGTTATTCTTTCTTTTGCTTATTTCCCCTAATTAAAAATGATTAGGATAATAGGATAATTATAATTACCCACAATAATTAATAATCAGTGTTTAAGTAATGCTTTAAGAACAGAAAGCACTTTAATGTGTTTCATCCCCTTTAAACTTCACCCCTTCAGATTCCCCTGTGAGAAGGAATTGTTGCTACACCCATGGTTCTAGTGATCACTGGAGCCCAAACTCCTGTATGATGAACTGCCTTATAATTATGTTTTCGGATGCTATTTTGTAGTTGAGTTTTGAGACTTTCATTTGCAAGTGTGTGTTGCTAATATATAAAATTGCAACGTATTTTTGCCTATTAACCTGTGTCCTATGACCTGGCTAAATTCACTAGTTTGTAGATTTTGTAGGATCTTCCATATAAACTATATAGTCAAAATCAAATGGAGATCATTTTAGTTCTTTGTATGTGATATTTTCCTTCCTTTCTTCCTTCTTTCCTCCCTCCCTTCCTTTTTACTTTTTACCTTATAATATACATGCTATAGTAAGGGGCCCATATATGAGCTAATGCTGTTATAATGTTCTTTCTGTGGCAGGATTCTTTTGTATCCTGGCTTATAAATCCTAGATACATTGTTATAAATTTTCACTTTTAAATTAATCTTGAGTTATTGGAACTTAAAGAATTATTTTTTACATATTTGTAGTGAATAACAGTGTTGGTTTTGATATTGTAATTTGTGCTACATTAGAGTGCAGTGTTATGAATTTTGATAGATGTTGGTTGGTAATTTTGACAGGTGTTTCAGAAGTCTGTTTTTCATTATTTGGAGGGGTGAGATTAACAGGAATTTGATAAAATCCACTTCCTTAGAGGATAGGTGGCTACTTTTATAGTCTTTAGAGAAGCATGCTATGCAGAATAAGAGAAAAAGAGAGATGAAATTAAGAGAACACTAAGTATTTAAAATATAAGAAGTATCTTTGACTCTTTATTTTATTGTTATCTCTGTAATGAGACAATGGCACATGCTTTGAAATGTGCATAGGAAGAGAAAACGAGAAGTAGATAAAATCGAAATCTGATACTTCTGAGCTGGTGAACTTGAGCAAATGACTTACTCTTAGTTTTTTCAAAACTAGAAAATAAAAATACTAATAAGCATCTTGCAGAGATTCACATTAGAAATAATATACTGTGTAAAGCACCTGACACATATCTGGCATGCAATAGTATGTAGCTATGGTTATCATAGGAACACACCCTTTATTATTTACTTTTCAAGTTATGTACTTATTAAATTGTCATATTTTACTTGTGTGTCACTAAATGTTGGAATGAATATCTTTGAAGAAACTTAAAAGGATCTAAAATTTTTTTTTTTTTTTTTTTGTACCGGGGATCGAACTCAGGTCCTTCCGCTTGCAAGGCAGGCGGCGGAACCACTGAGCTAAATCCCCGGCCCAAGGATCTAAAATTTTATGTTCCTGGAGATGTGCATAGATGAATGAGGAAAAAATGATAAAATCTGACAGTAATGATAGTACTGGATCCTTTGCCAACCTTTTCCATCTTTTAACTTTCTTTATCCCTTTTTAAAGTCAGGCAAGCATATTTATTTTGCAGGGACTCTTTGCATTTCACCTGACTGCGAATGTAGCCTGTATTTGGTAAATTGAAGGCTTGGCTGCCTGGAATCTCCTGCAGCTGAGAGTTGGCATAGGAACTGTCATTGTGGGTGGCTCTGGGGCCATGGAGGGGTCATCACAGATGATTACACGAGTAATAGAGGCCTTTAGCTAGACTTTGTCTTCATTGTCTGCCTCTTTTTCCCTTTCCTTTTTCTATATCTAGACTACATACTTGGCTGGGTGTCCTTGGCTAATGTTTTGTTCTGTCTCTTTCTTTTAGAACTCTGAAGGTGGACTCTATGTATGCATGAATACGTTTTTGGCCTTTGGAAGGGAACATGTTGAAAGACATTTTCGAAAAACTGGACAGAGTGTCTACATGCACCTAAAAAGACATGTGAAAGAGGTGAGCTACACACTTGTAGAGCAATGACCTCCATACTTTCCCTGCAACATTGTCTTAGTGTGCTTGATACATGGAGGTTTTAGTGTGTCCATATAACTTCTTCTCATTCTCTTTTATGTTGGAAAACAAAAACAGCATGGTGTGTAGAAAGTGGCAGATTTTCCCCGATCTTCATCTTAGCCACTTTTCCTCTTCTTCTGGACTCCTCACTGGAGTTGTTAAGAGGACATGGGTTGACCGATGGGAAAAAAGATAATCTAAGTTTAAAAACACAGAAAAAGTATAGAAAATACGTAATGTTAGGTACTCTCTTTTGGATCCCCAAAAGTCAGCAGTGACAAAACATTTGAGTGTTTTTGCTATTTGTTTTTTTTTTACTTTTTAGTGAGAGAAATATAAATTTCCTGAAAATTCGAGTCCCTTTGTAAGGGACTTCCTTTCAAAGTAACCACTGCTGTGAATTGTTGCTTTTTGTTCCCTTGTGTGTCATTATAGTTGATTTACATTGTGTGTTCACGAACAATATGTAGTTTGTATATTTTAAGGATGTAATTACAAGCTATCACCCTGTTGCCTATAATTCTGTGTAGCACTTCCCCACTCAGTGCTGTTTTTGGAATCTATGAATGTTGAGATGCATCTGAGTGTACTTAATTAATTTTAGTAGTTATTTGTTACTCTAGCCTATGAGTACTTTGCAATTTATTCTACTCTTGTATTGATGAATGCTTAAATTGTTTCTATTTTTTCCTACTGCAAACAATGCAGAAACTAACATTTCCATACATTTCTCCTGGGGGGACATGTGCAAAATTCCTTTAGGAAACATATCTGGAAGTGGTATTGCTAGTTCATAGGTGTATTTATCTTCATTTTTATTAGATGAAGCTCAGTCTGTCTAGGGTGATTGTAGCAATTTATACTCCTAACTGTAATGATTAGGAATTCCTATTTCCTCTCAGCTTCACCAACACTTCCCGGACTTTCTTGGGTATTTTTAGACATTTGTTTTTTTAAAATGAACTTAGGAATCAGTTCATCTAGTTAAAAAATATACTGTTGAGGTTTAGGTCACAGTCACATTGAATTTATAGATTAATGTATAATCCATACCATGTAAGTTCCATGAGGGCATGGATTTTTCATCTCCTGTATTCACTCCTGTGTCCATAAGCATCTTATAATGTCTAACTCATAGTAAGTGCATCAGAAGTATTTATTGAATGACCACTCAACCTGGCATATTTCTTTATTCTTTTTTATAGTTCAATAATATATTGAAATTTCTGCAAAGGAATTTATATTTTGCTAGATTTCTAAGGTACCCTATACTTTTTGTTACTCATGTTACTGCTTTTATTGTTTACATATTTAATTGTTTATTGATGTTAGGTATATTATTAATTTTCAAATGTCCATTTTCTATAGTCCTAATAATTTGTAGACTATTTTATCTTCTAGTCAAATCTGATTTGAATTTTATTAATCTCTCTCTTTAGTTCACCTAATATGTACTCTGTTTAAGAGAAAGGCTGGAGGTCATATAAGCCATAAATGCAAAGATTAGCTTTAAAATAGTTTAATTTTGGTCTGATGTGATAAGATTTATGTTCACTAGTCCTCTTGGGTGCTGCATAGAAATTCTTAGGGAGTTCCTATCTGTCTATCTATCTATCTATCTATCTATCTATCTATCTATCTATATCCCATATATCTTATTGTAAAGAGATACAATTTTAGGCAACTCAAGCAAGAAAAAAAAGAAACTGGAGCTGAGAGCCTTGCTCAGGGTCACAAAGTCAGTGGCAACATTGTGGAATGCTGGTAATCTTATACGGTCAGCTCTATGTCTAAAATTTTAAGTGAAACATTTCACTCTTTGACTACAGCCTCCACTCATTTTTGCTCTTTCACTCTCTCATTTCCATTTTTTAAAATATATTTATTGGTACATTTTAGGTATAAAATACATTTACATTTATCATTGGGTGTTTGTACCTGAACATGATGTATCTTAGTTCTCATTTCCATTTTGAACCATAACTCTACCTCCTTAGGTCTTCTTAGCCTGTGACTCGTTTACCTTGCTTCTAATGACCCATGGTTCTAAACATTCTGTCTTCAACAATTCCTGTGACACGCCCTTGTTCTCTTGTTTTGCCCCTTTAATTGTCCTCCAGAACTCCAACCAGTTGACCCAATTGAGCAATCTCTCCCTTTCTATGCACAGATTGCTTGGAAACCCCCTTACCACCGTGGTATCTGGGACTACGTTAGTTTGTTTTGCATTACTATAATGAAATACCTAAGGGAGACTCTGGTAAGGACCCCATGAAAAATGGCTGATGATGGTGTGTATGTGGAGGAAGTGAAACAGGAAGCCAAAGAGACTGGAGTCCCATAATTCCTTCTAAGGCATGCTTTGTTGGCCTAAGGAGCTCTCATTGAGCCTCATCTTTAAATGTCCCACCACCTACCCATACCACACTGAGGACCAAGCCTCCAACACAGGAATATTTAGGGGTGGGGTAGTAAACAGCATCCAAAGGATAGTAGGTACTTTGTCAGACTTCTGAGTTTCCTCTTTCTGTTGGGTCCTCTTACTGCCTGTGTCCTCCCCACTCTCCTGGTGACCCCTCTGAACGTTGGAATTTTTTTCCTCAAAACTTTATCAGTATTTATCATTCTCAGAAAACTTTTTTTGGTACACGGGATCGAACTCAGGACCTTGAGCTTGTGAGGCAGGTGGTGGAACCACTGAGCTAAATCCCCGGCCCTCAGAAAACTCTTTTGACTTGTACATTACAGAGAAAACTGGGACCCAGGGACAGGAACTCATATAACTTCCTCTTGTGTCCTGGGAGCTTTTCTGCATCCATTTCCACATTTGTTTCACTCCCACTTCAGCAGAAAGCTGTCATATATCTGTCCTCATGGTCCTGGTTCTTCCTAACTCACCAACTTGCTTGTTCATAACTGCACCTGTGTTACAGCCCCAGCTTCTCTTTCTCCTGGCTTATTTTCTTCCACCTTAGAATCCTCCACAAAACTATCCTTGTAATTTGTGTCCTTCTGCAGTCATATTCTTTAAGTGAAGCTTCTTTAAAACCTTTTCTCTTTGCATACTCACTGCTACATCTCCCCTTAGGACTCAGGATTGAAGTCTGATTGATTTTTGTTAATCCACAAAATTGCCAAGATTGTCCATGAGCTCTTGCATACTGTAGTACTTGGTGGATGTGTTTTATCTCTGATGCTACCAGACATTTTGAGTATTCGAATACTTGAGCTTACTTTCCATTGAAACTGTTTCTCTCTTATCTTTTTGGCATCATCCTTTCTCAGCTTTCCTCCTTCTTTCTGGATGTCTTTGCATTTTAAAAAGTAGGGTGCCTTCCTTTGCCTACTCCTTAGCTATTGGCATTTACTAAGATGCCATTTGACCAGCATGTCTTCTTTCTCCAAAAGATACTCATCTTCACATTACTTCACATTAGTGTCATCCATATCCTTCTTTAACCAGTTCATTCATTACAAAGCTGTAGCACTAGTCCTTTTCAGGGATATCGAGCACTCAGTAAGAATAGTAGGGATGAAAAGGACTTCAGAGCTATTTGGGAAGCCCAGATAACAAGACGTAGTCACCAACATGACACAGAAGGAAGGTAGAACCCAAAGGATGTCTAAGTCTCTGGAATTCCCAAAGAAGGACTATTTTGAGAAAGAGGAGAGTACAGTTTGGGTACACTGAACTTGAGGGCACTTATGAGATGTTGAAGAACAATAAAATCCAGGTCAGAGTTAAATGGTCAGATTTCACCTTTGGAGAGCTGTTAACCTAGAAGTCATCAGTTTAGAAAAAATGGTTAAAGAAGGATATGGATGAGGGCTGGGGATTTAGCTCAGGGGCACTACGCCTGCCTGGAAAGTGCAAGGTCCTGAGTTCGATTTCTGGTACCCCCCCCCCCCAAGATATGATACAGGTTTGGGTTCCAAGACACAAGTCCTGGGGTGTTGAGGGACAGAAAAAAAAATGCTTATGAAGGATATGGATGACACCAATGTGAAGATGAACATCTTTGGAGAAAGAAGATAGGCTGGCCAAATGGCACCTTAGAAATGCCAGTAGGTAAGGAATAAACAAAGGTTTTTGAGCAAAAGTGAGCCATAATAATGAGATTGCTAAGATGTGAACTGTAAACCTGTAGTAGAAGCTATAAAAACTTACTCTGAGAAGCACGGAGAGTTGGCTTTTGATTTCAGATGATCAAATGTGGGACAGGAGACTTAGGACTCTTAAGACAAAGAAGTAGCAAATGTGCAACAAAGTCTCGAGGCTTGTGACTGCTTCGAAAGATGCTGAGGCTGGACCCCCCCCGCCACACAATATGGTGGTTGGAAGCTTGTTCTTTTTTAATAACTGAAAGAATGCAGTGTGGAAATTATCTTGGCCACTTGAAATTATTATAATTATTATAATCTTATGTGAAAGTAAAATTACTTGTGCAAGCATCTGATGAATGACCTCATGTGCTGGGCATATGTTTGTTGCTCTGGGGACTTCCACACTAGGCAGAAATGCATCAAGGTTAAGATGGCAAACACAGTCATGTAACACGCTCCAGAAATGTTTAAGAAGGTTTCATATGATCAGGGTATCAGGATGATATATAGACACTTATTAAATCCTTCAGCAATGGTTGTTGATCATACACAGGACCGAGCTGGGGGTCCCCTGGGTAAGGAGGGGAACACAATTTGGACCTCTTGAAGCCACGACTATCTTCCCACTCTCCTCATCTCACGTGGACTCCAGCCTTCCTGGGAGCACATGCGATTGAAGTTTAAGCATCTACTTTACCTGGGCCTTTGATGTCCACTTCCCTTTCCTGAAGTGGTTTCTGTAGAATGTGGTGAGAGTAATCGGTTGCAGCAGCGGTACTGTGCTCTACTTACACTCCTGTTTATCCTGGAATCTCTGTTCCAGTTGAATAGTTCTTAACAGTTATAAAAGGTGGGAACTTTTCATACAACTTTGACTACAAATGGGGTGCTTTTGCTTTGCAAACTTTATTTCATAGGCTGCATTTTAATGATCTCTTATTTTCTTTTCAGAAGGTAAGAGGGGCATCTGGTGGAGCTTTACCACAAAGGAGGAATTCCAAGATATTTTTAGGTAATGTAAATAGTTATCAATTGTGTCCTCAGATTGTGTGTGTGTACATTCATTTGCATGTCTAATTTGAAGTAACACTAGGTTCTTTATTGCTCTACAATTAAAGGATGAAAGGCTCAATTTTAATTGAGAATCTCTGACTCCACTTTGCCTTTATCTGGTGGTGAAGGATGCTTTTAGAAGTCTTAGTTGGGGTTAGTGCTTTAAAGCAATTACAGTGAATAGAGAGTAATTATGATCCTGCTTTTCATTTCTTTTTTCAATGACTTTAAAGAAGAGCCACTTTTTCTTTTCTTTTTTTTTAATTAGCCAAAATTAAGACTTTATTCAGATTTCATCAGTTTTTCCACAGATGTCCCTTTTTGGTCACAGTATCCAGTTCAGGTTCCCACATTGTATTCAGTTATGTTTCCTCTCCAATTTGGTCATTCCTTGGAGTTTTTTTTTTTTGTCTTTGGCAGTTGTGACTCTTTTGAAGAGTACTAGTCAGTTATTTGTAGGATGCTCTTCAGTTTGGGTTGGTCTGATGTTTTCTCATGAAAGTCTGAAGTTAGGAAATTCTAGACAGACTACTACCCAGGTAATGTGTCCCTCTCAGTGCATGGTATCAGGAGGTACCTGATGTTGCTGTCTTCATACTGGCGATATTGAACTGGATACAGCTTAAGGGAGTGTCTGCTGGATTTCTCACTGTGAAGTTATAATGCAATTAATGAACATCCCAGGGGTGCTCCTTTGAGACTGTGCTAATGTCTTGTTTCTTCTCAGAGATTCACCTATTAATTTTAGTATCCAAAAGTGGATTTTACCTTGTAATAATTATAACTGTGGTGTTTGCCTAATGGTGATGTTTTAATTTTCCCCTTCAGAAGAGTCAGTTTTGTTTATGGAAATGACTATTGATTTCTATATCATGTAATTATGCTCATATTTCACATTAAAATTCTGATATAATTTTCTTGGGATAAAAATTTTTTGATAGTGTTTGACTAAACAGTGTTGTATTACTATCATGCCCGGGATTATTATTTGAAAGAAATCTCAAAATTGTTTGTGTAGTATGATTTTGTTTTGGTTAAAAACTTTATACACATTATATCCATATGTGTATGTCTGTATGTATGGAGGTTTGCATATGCATATATGTGTGCATGCATAGTTATCTGTGTGTCCACACAAGTGTATACATGAACCCACATATACAGATATAACTGGGAGACTAGAAGGGTCTAGAAGAATATGATGTAGTCTAAATCGTTAATAGTAGCTCTTTCCCAGTGACAGGATGGAAATAAAACTGATTTTCTTCTTTTTGCTTATTTGTATGTAAGCTTTTTTCTATAACAAATATGTTATTTTTAATGAAAAGACCTATGAATTTTTTAAAAGGTAAAACCATTGAAACAATCAGGGAGCCAAGTTTTCTTCCTGGTTTGATTCTCATTTACTCTGCATGGACCTGATTGTGCTGACCTCTCTCTTGCTTTGTAACTCATGGTTTTCTTCATGTGGCATGTCTGCAGTTGGTTTTTCCACCTTGGCTAATCTTTCCCATTTACCATATGACTTTGTGATACAACTGCAGTCAACCAACCAGACCCAAAGCAGCCTAGAATGAGCCCCAAAGCTGAAATGATTGAGTACATGCTGATGCTTGGTTGTTATCCTTCTATTTCCCTTTCACAATCTATAGATAATGTAACTTCTTAATTAAATGACACCAGCATGGCTTCTTGAAGGTAGAAATATTTAAACATTTTGATTTAATGTAGTTATTTTTCATCTTTTTTTGTTTTTTGGTTGAAGAAATTAGCTGACCTCTTAGTCTTTAACCTTGGTGTCTTTTACTGAAAAGATTTCGAGGCTTGCTTTTACATCACTGGTGATTATTATTGTTAGTTGAAGTGCTGGAATTGAACACAGGTCCTTGTAACATGCTAGGCAATTGCTCTACCAATGAGCAACATTCTCAGCTCTTCTAGTGGTAATTTTGAAGGTGAAGGATATTGTCAAATCACAATTTAAAAAATGAAGGTAAAGCACTGAGGTTTTGTACTAAATGCTTCATGAATCCCTCTGTTGCTATCCACTTTTTAATTACAGTGGACTTCCTTCTGCCTTACAAGTCACCTTCTGAGTTCACTCAACATTACACGTCTTAGTAAACCACAGGCTGCATCTAAAACTCTCAGCCTAACAAAAGTGCTTATTCCTAAAAAAATTAAACTGGAATTCCATTAACATTGTGGGGCTGGTTCCAGGCCCCATTTATGCCTGTTATTTTAGACCTGAATGTTTTTACATTAGCTTCTTTATCCCAGTGAGAACTTGGTTTTCAGGCCCTGGTTGATAGTCCTCACCATGGTGCTTCTCATCTCCTAGAAGTAAGCACTGTTCTCTTGCCACACTGAAGAGCTCTGTGTTGAGGTAAATGGAATTCCTTCATTTAAATAGAGCTTGTAAATGAATTTCAGTGGTGGGTCATATTAGGATTACTTCTGGCTTAAGTAACAGAGAACCCTAACATTCTGCTAACTTTAAGATATATTTAGGATATTACAAACTTTAAGTGACACAGACTTATTTCTCATGTAGAGGATGTTGGGAAGCAGTAAGTTCAGGCTGATGTGATGGCCTCATGTTCATCTGGGATCTAGACTCTTCCCATATTTCTGCTTTTCTCCCCATCCTGGCCTGTGACTTTGAAACTCATGGTCACTTCTTGGTCCAAAAGCTGATGGAGCTCCAGCCATCACTGCCCATCTGGAAAGCAGGAAAGAGAAAGGGAAAAGGACAAAAACAATCTCATTTCCCAAGAGTCATCTTCCTTCTGTCAGCCTCTCATAGATCTTTGTGCAGTTTTCACATTTCTTCTGGTCAGAACTTGAACACATGGCCACACTGGTTAGAGACTGGAAAATAAACTCTACTAATTGGCGTCACTGAATAGGAAAGGGACAATACTGGAAGGTAGCTCGTAGCTTCTGGAGCGATCTCTTCATGGAGAGGGAACTCAGAAAACTCTAGCAGCTTCTCTTTGTTTCTTTGATTAGAAAGTACTATTTCACTAGTACTAAATGTGGTTGTTATGATGCCCTTTCTTCCCCTCCCCCTTCATAAACATCTATCAGGTGTAGATGGCCATTGCTTGATGTTGGATTGAGTCCTTTTTTCCCTTTCAGTAACCTGATGATTTTGTGAATAATTCTTTGTCCAGTGGCCTAAGAGTGACATTGAAACCACTGAGTCATTTGGTTACAACCTTCACTATTGATTTTATGAGAGCAGTGGGGAGTTTGATTCCCAAACTTCTTAGCCACCTAGAGTGAACTCAGGAGCACTGAGGGATATTTTAAGTCTTCAAGAGAAGAGTGATGGAATAATGCATAAACCATGATGTAGTTTTACTATTAGGTTTTCCTATATTCTATCGAATGACTTCATCTTTTTTGTGAAGCTGTTTTTTAAAAAATTTTTGGTTTCTATGGTAAAAGGCAAGATGTAAAGATCAATGTGAAGGAAGAAATAAAAGTGGCAATGTTTAGTCTGATTCAGAGAATTTGTACAGTGCTCAGCATGTGCACACATCCCATAAGCTGTGGTTAGGAAATAAAATTAACATATGCATTAATTTTTCAAATGGTTACTAAGTTGTTAAAACATAAATGCTTAGTTATTTGGGCCTATGTACTAAATAAGCAGAATGATTAGGCTTTTATTTTTTTGGTTCTGGTTCCAGCTTCTGGAGTTCTTAGTGGTGCTGTGAACTTGGACAACTTGGGTAGCTCTTCATTAATGTTTCTAAGATGGGCAGAGACACTGTTACATTGTCTTCAGAAAGATAACTTGCAACACTAAGAGAGTTTGTGAACTCAAGAAAAAAAAGCTAATGTAAAACAGTGTTTTATGAGAAAGAAGGAGAGATGTGGAGGTAAAGGATTTCAGGATCCCCAACTACCTTCAGCATGACTACTTAACAGCTTTTTTTTGGTACCGGGGATTGAACTCAGGTCCTTGTGCTTGCGCAGCAGGCGGTGAAACCACTGAGCTAAATCCCCGGTCCTTAACAGCTTTTTAATGACATACCAAATACAGTATATTTTTAATTAAATGCGGTAGCAGTTATTACACATACGTACACATTTGTATCTTTATTGTGAAAAATGAAATTAGGAAGGAGAACAAGAGTTGGAGGGAGTGTGGAGGGATGGAGGGGAAAGGGAAAGTAAAAGAATTAAGATGTGTTATGTATACATGCAAACTCCCCACAATACGTGTAATCACTATGTACTGCAAACATGTACTAATAAAAAACAAAGAAAAATTTAAAAATGTGATTAGACCAGAGTCACAGTGTTAAATATTCAAGTTAATTAATCAAGTCTCCTCTCTCAGTTTTCACAAATGAAAGAAAATGAGTTAAGTCCTCTCTGCCTGGAGATTATAGCATCAAAGGGCTGCCATGGAACCTCAGAGAGCTTAGGTTCCACTTTTTTGGTTTCACCCAAGCATTCATACCTGATGAGACATAGGTTGAAAACAGAAAATTTTGAAAAGTTTTGGCCATTGGCCTGTTTAGAAAACCCATCGCAGACTCAGATGGCCAGAAAATTTAAATAAACTCCATTTTCCATTTCCTCCTGAAATGGGTCAGAGAATCCATTCTATTCTCAAGGGACTGTCTGCTGTCCCTTGCTGTGAAGGTGAACAGTTGGTTGGATTTTGCAGCTGTGGGACAGGCAGAGTACACACCTCCACAAAGTCAGTCTGGTGAGGCTGAGCGAACTCTGAGCTGGGAATCAGAGCCCCGGTTTTGCTAAGGGCACCTTTCCTCCTGGGGAGCCAGAGCTTCTTGGAAAAATGGACCTCAACTCAGCTTCTTTTCTCAGGGACCTGGGAGGGTTTTTGAAGTACATTTGGGGAGATTTTTTTGTTTGTTTTTTAATTCAGAGAAGGAGCTCCTCTGGGTATGGCCAGTTAATCTTTTATTAAAATATTTGGACTGTATTTTTGCTATATTTTATCTTTTACTTCAACCTGTCCTCGCTTTGACAATTAAAAAGCAGAGTTGTACACAAAAATACAATTGTTTCTTGTTAAAGGCATACAAAGTGATAGACGCTAGGTCCTTCAGTTCTCAGGTGACTGCTTCAGATTATAGTAAAGTAACTTTTTTTTCTGTCTACAGACCCTATGTTTCCACATGCATTCAAGTATCTGTGTGTGGTTTGTGCATGTGACTGGAATGTAGCTCAATTGCAATAGTTTGTCACCATAGTTTTGAACATATAAATATACAAACATGATCTGTGATGCTGGCATCACTGTGAACCATGAGACTGAAATGTCCATGTAAATATTGTGACAAGACATTTCCTTGAGCCTTCACTTAACCTTTACCAGAGATTAACCAAGCAGAGGCGATGACTTGATAGACATCAAGGCTTGATAGGCTGGAGGATCTCGTCTTACTGAGAAGTCTCCGCAGCCTCAGGATAGCAGGGCTACTGCCAGGATAGGGTTTTTCCCTCTGGATTATTGTGCAAGATCTCAGTGACTGTAGAGAGATGGGTGAGCAGACAAGGAGAGACAGAGATAGACAAGAGGCAGAAGAGGGAGAGGGAGATTTTATTTTAAAATAATAATTACTATTTATTGACTATTATGTACCAAGTCTCTTGTCTATAATTTCTCATTTATCTTCCATGCAAACTGTGTGAGATAA
>NW_004624730.1:57418203-57448744 GCF_000247695.1 Heterocephalus glaber
GCTTGCACAGCAGGCAGTGAAGCCACTGAGCTAAATCCCCGGCCCCCTTTTCTTTCCAATCCAGTTTTATGGAGAGATCTTAATTTTCCTGAACTGCTTAGAGCTAGGGGTGGTGGTGACAAGGGAGGAAAGGTTGTTTTTCTTTAATTCTCAAACCCTGTAAGTGGGCACAGAATATCCGTGGGGCCCCTAAATGTTTTTCCCGCTCTTTCCTCATTTCCTGTATTGCTTCCAACACTTCATCTTCTTTCCTTTTCCCTCTCCCCTCTCTTTTCCTCTTTTCCACTTGGAGCCTGGTCACAGAGGGCAGAGTGGGTTGAGGTTAGACATGCCAGTTCAGTTTTTCCTTCTTCAGACTGCCAGAACCAAAGCCAGGTCTTTAAGTCCCCAAGTCTTCTGGACATTATGCGACTCTCCATCTGCTCACTTGCTGCTACCAAGATGGGACATTTGTGCATAGGGTTTCCACGTTACTAGGGACAAGGCTTCTACCATTTAACCTCTTTCCTACTGATCTACTTTATTTTTTATTTTTTTCGGTACTGGGGATCGAACTCAGGACCTTGTGCTTGCGAGGCAGACGGCGGAACCACTGAGCTAAATCCCTAGCTCTACTCTATAAATACATATTAGAGCACAGAAATGAGAACTTCATGTATTTATCTATTGTTGACCTTCCACTTATTAAAAGTAACAATCTTTTCTCCTACTAAGTGCTCAGTGTTCAGAATTAAATTACCTGTGCTTTCTCAGATTCCCCGTGTTGGCTTGTGTGGCTGTTACCAAGGAAAAAATATATTAGTGGGCAGAATGGTCTTGCCTCATCCCATTCCCAGAAATTATATACTAAAGCTTATGTATCTGCAATACTGTGTTTGTACTGCCTTTGTTTGACATACCTCTTATTTCTGCTGTCAGAAAAGAAGAAACATATTATGCATAAATGTCATGAGAAATTATTTTTCTCTCATTCACGCTTGATGGAATCTTTATGTGAAAAAAGTAAATAACGTTTCCCCCTCCCCTCTGCCCTCATATCCTCCCTAGTCCCTGGTAAGGACCATTTTACTTTCAACTTCTATGAGATCAACATTTTTAGATTTCACATGCATGAGACCATGCAGTACTATACTTGTCTTTCTGTGCCTGATTTAACTCATTTAACATAATGATCTCCAGTTCCATCCATATTGTCAAAAATGACAGGGTTTTGTCCTTTTTATGGCATCATAATATTCTACCATGTGTATGTTGCATTTTCTTTATCTGACCATGGGTTGACAGACGCTTTAGGTGTTCCCATTCTTTGGCTATTGTGAGCATCCATAGACAAGCATGCTACAACACTGGAGTGCAAAATTTATTACAATTTCACATTCAACTCTTATGAGCCAGCTTGAGCTAGTACCACAGCACCACTAAACTTCAGGCCTATAGAGTCTTTGGACTGAACTATGCTTTCCTCACTTCACTCCAGGTAACAACTCCAAGAGAGAATAATGCCCAGCATAATTATAGGAGGTTGAGCCTGAGTGTTAGCTGGGACCCATAAGAAAGACCTTTAAGTGATTTTCAGTAATATTCTCAACAATAGATCAGTGTTTTTTAGGAGTCCAGAAATGTCAGGAAATTTTGCTGTATGTCAGCAGGAAGGAAATTCAAAGAAAGACACAAGAGGGCCAGGGATTTAGCTCAGTGGTTCCAGTGCCTGCCTCACAAGCGCAAGGTCCCGAGCTCGATCCCCGGTACCAAAAAAAAAAAAAAAAATAAATAAATAAAAGAAAAGATGCAAGATTGCATCTGAATCTCATTGAAAATCATTGTGCATTACACCCAAGAACACCTAAAACTAATCTTAATGGGGGTGGAGAAAATCCAGAGGAGGGCAGAGAAATGTTCCAGGTAGTTGGTGAAACTAACAAAGAGGTTATAATTGGCCACACTAAAGGTTAGAATGCTGTGGCCAGAAGTGCTACCACAGCATGGCCCAGACGTGTAAAATCTGGAAGGGGCTCGCGGAGTGTTCAGCCCTGAGTTTTACAGCTGTCTCTGAAAGGTGGTGGGAGATGAATTTTGATAATTGAAAGGAAAGGCTAATTATATACTTACCCACCATGAGGGATGCTACATAATGGATTCTAAGCTTTCTTGTTCCTGACTGTGCCTGGCCAAGTCTCATCAATTATCAGCACTATGTATAATGGAGAGTTTATGCTGCAGAAGGATAGGACCTCATTTTTACAGCAGATTACTGTGACTTCTGGGCAGAGAAGAGAAGGCAAGGGTGGAAGGAAACTAAGGCTGCGGGGTGTCGTCTGGGTGAGCCATGACGGCAGCTAGGACCATGGCTGAAATGGAGGAGGGGCAGATTCCAGATATATTTTTGTTGGAGGATTTGTAGAAATTTCCCATGGGCTTGGTGAGGGGTGGCATGGAAACTAAGGCAACTTCTTCCATTATGTGTTAATTGTGTATAGGGTTAGTTGTCGGTAACGCTCAGGGAAAAATGGTCAGCTGATTGTGCAGGATGTTAGTGAGGTAGAGTACAAATTTTGTTTTTGTCTTAAGCATTTTTAAAAACAGTTCAGTGGCTTTTATTATATTCAGAGTTGGGCATCCATCACCACTATCTAATTTTAGAATATTTTTGTTATCCCAACAAAGTACCCCATATCCCTGAGCCATCATTCTGCAACCCCTCCTCTTCCTCATTAGCCTCTGGTAATTGTTAAGGTACTTTCTGTCTGTAGATTTATTTGTTCTGGACATCTCATATAAATGGAGTCATAAAATGTGTTACTTTGTGATTGCTTTTCATTTAGCATGTATTTTCAAGATTTATCCATGTGGCATACGTTAGTATTTCATCCCTCTTACTGCTGAATAATATTCCATTGTATGAACATACTACATTTTATTATACATTCTATTCATCATTGACAGGCATTTGAGTCATTTCCATTTTCTTACAAAATACTACTGTGAACATTGGTTTATAAGTTTTTGTGTGGTCACATATTTTCCTCTCTCTTGGCTATATCCCCACTGCTATAGAACTGCTGAGTTTTATGGTAACTCTCTTTAATCATTTAGGGAACCGCCAAACTGTTTTCCAAAGTGGCTGTCCATTTCACCTTGCCACCAGAATAAAAATGACTAGAACAGCTAGAAATAGCTGATAGCTTTAAGCAAGCAGCAAATTTGATAGTAGCATATGGCCAGGATTCATTAGATTTGGAAGAAGACAGAATCTGTCTTCCTCCTTTCCTGCTCAGTTGGTGCCAAGAAGGACATCACATATTTGCTCATGATGAGGACTGATCTGGCATGGAGACACCTAAGCATGTCCCCATCCGGGGTCACATTTGCACCAGATTAAAAAATGGAGCCGTGCTGTGTACCTTCCATTTGAGTGGCCTTGACTACATGCCATTGTGTGATGAGTTGAGCATATCAGATATCTGGGTGTACATTTGTTAGGAGGAAAACACACCACTTGGGTAAATTCTGGGCATTCCTGTACCTACTTTCACCCTAGTAAATTGTTCACCTCATACTTTTCACTTGCTTGCTAAGTGGTAGGAATGGTTTAATCTGGTACCTAAGCTTGAGCCTACAAACTGATTTTGGTTCCTTGCTATTCTGTGCCATTGCCAATGCTCCACACTCCAGGTCAGGGACAAAAACCTAGCTAGATCTAGGGAGTGTGCAGGAAGCCAGAGTATTGCTCTTATGGCAGTTGTGATATTTGCGTTTTCTTCAGGTAAGCTATATTTATTAACAGGCTTTTAAGTTCATCTTCTAGAAGTTGCTATTCTCTCAGACTGTTTTTATATGTCACATCTGGGTTTATCTTGTAGGTAACAATTGCTTGTGATGCAGTTCTCAGCTCGAAATCTCCATACAGAAAGCAGGACCCAGACACATGGGAAAATGAATTGCCAGTATCTAAATATGCCAATAACCTCACCCAGCTGGACAATGGAGTCAGGATTCCTCCAAGGTGAAAGTCAAATAGCAAAATGGGACTTTAGCTCCTAAAACTGGCCAAAGGAGCATTGCTTTCCTACCTTTTTAAAATGAATTATCAATTGCACATTTTCTTAGATATTCACGCAGGATCTTTAATATTTAAAAATTGTTCAAACTTCGCTGTTCCTCATTTGTGACTTTAGAAGAAATGAGCTCCCCTCCTATCCCCATGTCATGTGTCAGTTTTCTAAAGTACAGGAGCCACAAGAGACACCTGGAGGAGCCGATCCAATCTGGGTGCTGGTTCCCTGGCCGGGTTCTGAGTGGTCCAGCTGCTCTGGGAGGGGTAATGATAATGGGTCTTTTTGTTTGGGTGCTGGAATCAAACCCAGGGTCTTGTGCATGCTAAGCATGTATTCTGCCACTGGCTACACCCCAGCCCCCAAAAGTACTGTCTTGAGGGGCCTGTAGGGAAGCACCAGTGTCTGGTATTCTATTGAGCATTTCCTGTGACTGAGCAATTTGAGACACTCTGTCTTCTCAGATGTTAATTATTTGGGGTGTTCTGACTGCTGTCCAATGACTTTCCAGTGGTTGGAAGTGTGCCAGGTGTGACCTTCGGGAGAACCTCTGGTTGAATTTGACCGACGGCTCCATCCTGTGTGGAAAGTGGTTCTTTGACAGCTCTGGGGGTAATGGGCATGCGCTGGAGCATTATAGAGACATGGGCTATCCTTTGGCTGTGAAGTTGGGAACCATCACTCCTGATGGGGCAGGTGAGTGTCTGTACGAAATTTGGGAATGTGCAGTGGCTTCTTAGATTTAACCAAGCTCTTAATCCTTACAGATGGAAGGTTTTGGCTCTGAACTCAGCCTGAATTTGAATCCTGATTTTGCCTTTGATTAGCTGTGAGATCTTAGACAAGATTTCTAATCCTTCAAGGCTTTAGTTTCATTTTGAAGACAGCAATGGTACCTCCTTTGTATTTATTAATGAGCATAAAGCATTTAGCCAGTGTACATAGTCAGGCCTTTATAAAAGTTAGCTGCTGTTATTATCCTTGTGCTTCTCTTGGCTAAGAAGGCAGAAGCAGGAAACAGGATTTTTATTTTTTATTTTTTATTTTTTGTATTAAATTCTTTTATTGGTACATTGTAGGTATACAACACAATTACATTTCTCATTGGGAATTGTACCTTTACATAATGCATCTTGGTTCTTATTTTTTCCCCATTCCTAGCCCTCCCTTCACCCCCTCCACCCTTTCCTATTTACAAAGACTTTATTTCCATTTTTTCCATTTCTCATCATTTTTCCTTTCCCTTCTTTCCTTTCCCCTGCCCCTCCCACTACCCCTACCACTTTGGACCTTTTCTTCCTATTTTGCATTATTGATTATTCATTCTAATCAATGGTACATTTTAGGTATACAATATAATGACATTCATCATTGGAAATTTGCACCTTTACATAGTCTCTCTTGGTTCTTATTTTTCACCCTTGCCCAGCCCTCCCTTCAACCCCTCCATTCCTCCTTATTTACAAAGATTTTGTTCCTATTTTTCCATTTTCTCATATTAATCCCATTCCCTTCTATCCTTTCCCCTAGCCCTCCCACTTCCTTCCCCTTTGCCCCTTTTCTTCCTATTTCACATTACCTATTATACATTTAGTCCTTATTTACACTTTCAGTTTCTCACACCAGAGAAGCTATTTGGTATTTATTCATGTGTGTCCTATTTATTTCACTTAAGAGTATTGCCTCAATGTGCATCCACTTAGCTATAAATGTCTCTAATATCTCATTTTTTATGGCTGAGTAGTACTCCATTTTATAAAAAAAGCCACATTTTCTTTATCCAGTCTCCAGTTGATGGGCATTTGGGCTGTTTCCAAGTTTTAGCTATTACAAACTGTGCTGCTATGAACATGGGTGCACAAATATCACTGTGGTATGATTCTTTTAATTCTTTGGGGAAGATCCCCAGCAGTGGAATAGCGGGGTCAAATGGGACTTCCAGTCCTAGTTCTTTGAGGTATCTCCATACTGATTTCCACAGTGGTTGCACCAGTCTACACTCCCACCAGCAGTGGAGCAGGGTTCCTCTTTCCCCCCAGCCCCGCCAGCATTTGTTATTGGTTGATTTCATGATAGCAGCCATTCTTTCTGGAGTGAGGTGGAATCTCAGCGTTGTTTTCATTTGCATCTCTTGAATGACCAGGGATGTTGAACATTTTTTCATGTGTTTATTTGCTGTTTCTACTTCTTTGTCTGAGAAATGTCTGTTCATTTCAGATGCCCATTTTCAGATTGGGTCTTTAAATTTGGGAGGTCTGATCTTTTTAAGTTCTTTATAGATTCGAGATAGTAGACCTTTGTCTGAGGAAGAGCAGGTGAAGATTTTTTCCCACATTGTGGGTTGTCTCTTCACACTGCTGGTGGTTTCTCTTGCTGTGCAGAAGCCTTTTAATAAGAAGAGATCCCACTTGTTGATTGTTTGTGCTAGTTCACGGGCAACAGGAAACAGGATTTTTGAAGTCCT
The DNA here is from genome assembly GCF_000247695.1 of Heterocephalus glaber. Next base: position 57,424,720 of record NW_004624730.1, read on the forward strand.
TGTGCATAGTTGAATCCACTACAGGAGACAGAAGCCCTACCATTCATTTCAGGCACTGAAACTGCCTGGCAGTGATAGAATTCATGTGCTTTGAAGGACAAGAGTGATTTCTTACTTGGGCCGTTAGCTGCAGAATCCAGTCTGTTTCTTTTGCTCTCATGCCGTGTGTTCTAACACACTAGCACTTGGCCATGTTTGTACAGTTAATTCCTTCTGCTGTTTTGTGATGGAAAATGAAAATAATAGCTGGTCAAGAATGAGAAACTTAAATACTGAGCAGTGGCTATAAGATCCTGTCACCTAATCATCCTTGACAACATCTATTAAACAAAGATGATCTGGCGACACCCAGCCCAGTCTTCTCCATCTTCCCAGCTTTATTTAGTCTGTTTTTTTCCTTGCTTTAAGGTAAGGTAGTGCTTTTCCCTCCTTCTTGGTTATCTTTCTGTATCTGAATTAGCTTGCCTCCGAGTTAATTGGCCGTACCTTTCATTCAGTTATGGGACAGTTCTCACCAACCATTGCTTTTCCAGTGAGCTGGCTTAGTTTCTCACTCATTCTATAATTAAAGTCATGTCAGGATTCTTTTGTTTCACATTTGGAGAATTTTCCTGCTTCCCAATTTCATGGAATTATTTTTATTCATTAGAGAAAAGTGACGGTAAGATGCCCAGGTGCTAGTACCAAGCATTTTCTTCCAAGGTAAATGAGCCTATACAGGAACCAGGTCTCATTTTAAATCTTCCAGGGTTTAAAGAGGAAATTCAGACACACATTTGGATCCCTGTTTGCAGCACGTGCTTACAGATCATTGTTCTTCCGTACTGGGTATTGGGTGACTGTTGTGTAAACCTCCTTGTCCTGCTGTGGGGTTACAGAAAGGTTTGCAAGGTAGGAATTCTCTTTGGTAAAAGTGCAAGGGGAGAATATTGTAATCCAGATTTTCCTACTTTCTATGCTATCTTTTGTAGTGAGTTTGTAGGCCATTATTTACAATCCAAGTCTCAGAACTGGACCAAGGGTATAACCATTTGTGCATGTGGCCTAGTTCTTCCATATTTTCAGCTGTTTGAAGTCAGGGCTATGTCTTATTAATCTTTGGATTTCATGCAAAAATCTTCACTTATTTGTAAAAAGTAATTTTGTTGGACAAACCAACTGGCACACAAACATTTAAATAGTTAGGTTCTATTTAAATACATCTATATTGAAAGCAAAGGTTCATTCTATTGCCTGTGCATCTTTAATTTGCCCGAAGCTTATTTTTAAACCATTTAGATAAATCTAAAGCTTCTTTTCTTTAAAAGTGAAGAAGGAACATTTTGTATTTTTCTTTTGATTATACAAGAAGCATGTGTTCAGTGTAACATATGCAAAAAAAAATACAGAGAAAGAGATTTAGACAAATAAAATAAAATAAAAAAGTAAAACCTCCAGATTACTCACTGCTTTCATTGGTGTTTTGTATCAATCTTTTCCCTTTTTCTAAGGACTTAATCAATTCTTTGTTGTTTTTTTTTTGATACCGGGGATGGAGCTCGGGTCCTTGCACTTGTGCAGCAGGAGACAGAACCACTGAGCTAAGTCCCCGGCCCCTAAGGACTTAATCAATTCTTAACCCCACCTCCACATTTTCACAAAAATTGGATCACTGTATAAATTTATTCTTATCTTTCTTTCTTTATTTTTTTTCCATGTTATTAAATATTCCTCAATATTCCATCATGGCTCCCTACATCATTTCACTCTTCCTTTCTGAGTTGTTACAGTTTCTGTTTGATATTCTGAAGAACATTTTTATAAATGTGCAAGTCTTTGGATGTGTGTCTAATTATTTCTTTAGATAGATTTCTAAGTAAAAAGGATTAAATCTTTAAATTAAAAAGAATTTTATTGGCATATTTTAGGTATACAATGTAATGAGATTCATCATTGGAAATTTGTACCTTTACATAATCTCTCTTGGTTCTTATTTTTTCCCCGTCCCCCTGCCCTCCCTTCAACCCCTCCATCCCTCCCTATTTACAAAGACTTTGTTTCCATTTTTTCCTTTTCTCATATTAATTCCATTTCCTTCTTTCCTTTCCCCTACCCCTCCCACTTTTAATTGGCATGTTTCTCTTCTACACAAGTGTTGTTATTTACATTGCCACCAGTAACATATGAGAGTACCCATTTCAACAAATCCTTGACTAACTTGGATGTTAAAACTTTAAAAAAAACCTTTGCTGCTCTGGTAGCTTGTTTCATTTTGCTTTTCTAGTGATGCCGAACATTTTTCATTGCATTCTTGGCCGTTTGTAGTTCTTTTTGTAAATTTCTTGGGTGATACTTTAGTAGGTGCATATGTGTAGATGTTTTTCACATTAGTTTTTAAGAACTCTTTAGTTATTAAAAACATTAACCTATTATCTACCATAGTTAAGTATGTGTATATGCATGTGTTTATGTGTGTGTGTGTGTGTCTGTGTGTGTGGAGTGTTGTTAAGGAGGTAGAGCTTTTAAAGTTTGTCTTATCTTTGCAGTAAAAGGTATTGCCAAGATCGATGGGAGAAGTGTTTTTGAAGTGAGGGGGAGTATTTTGAGGGGAATTAATGGCAATTTGTCTTTTATTGTCACACATTTATTTTTACTTAAATATGCACCATATCTTTTGATCACCCTTCACTGATTAAACATTTACAGCAACTTCTGTCAAATAAAAACATTACAATGTGTCGTCATCTACCTTGCTCACTGAGTCTGGCACTGCATGACTTCTGGCTTTTTCCCTAAGTCAAAACTACCACGAGAGGTAGATGTTTTGAATCAATCCAGCACATCAGGGGAGCCACAACAACAAAATTAAAGACACTAAATCAAGAGAAATTTCCAGAACTCCTTCACAAAGTGTCAAGAGTGATGGGATAAGTGTGTCTGAAGCAAGAAGCAATATTTTCAGGAGGATTATTGACAATATATCTTTTATTCCAATAAAATTTTTAATTAAAAAATAAAGTTTGTCTTACATAATTGACAATATTTGAGTTTATACTTGTTCTTCATTCATAGAATATACAAGACACTCGGGGCTGGGGATTTAGCTCAGTGGTTTGGCCACCTGCTGTGCAAGTGCAAGGACCTGAGTTCAATCCCCGGTACCAAAAAAAAAAAAGAAAAGAAAAACGGACAAACAAACAAAATACCTCGAATATACAAGACACTGGGCAACAACAATGCAGATTATATATCCTGTCATGAGGGTTCTTGAATTCATCTAGTTGAAATAATGGTAATTTGAAAAAAGATAAGGTTTTGATTTCTATTTGTGTCGTGTAGTGCTGGTTTAATAAAAATGACTTTTCAGTCTGATTATCATTTCATATTAGTTCATGGTTTGTATCAATTCTGTTTTGTTTCCCTTAAATCTATCTAATAGTTTGTTAGCTATAACTTTATTTAAATGCCAAATGAATTAGTAAAATCACATATAAACTTTCCTTAAGTTTCTATTGATGAGCCTGTGGACTTGGAAGCTTAGGAAAGTGGGTCCCCCATCTGGTGGGGGCGGGGGTCCCGTCCTGATGAAGGACCCCTGCCTAGGGCTTGGTCTTCCACACTCTGTGGCCCTTCAGGCTAATTCAACTCACTGGAGACAAAATCTCAAAGTCACGGCATTTGTTTTTTAGGTCATAATGAGAACCACAACTGCCGGTAAGTGGGATGTCATGTCAGCTCAACCAGTACATTCCTTCCCTGTGGGAAGCCAGATTATATTTAGAAGATTGCTTAGTGAATATGGAATCCAAGAAGGTTATAGATTCAGGTATTTAATGGTGGTATGATCTGCTCATCCTGGTTTCCTCTCCCCGAAGGAGGATGTATGTGCTCAGCAAGAAACTTTCTACCCTTGAGGTCTCCACGGAGATTTTAGTTTGCCCAGGAATCCCTGATCCCCAGTCTAGGTCATGGTGGTGGCATATGTCATAAAAACGGGCCCCATATCCAATTCCACTCTGGTCCCTATGGGTACAACAACAAACAAAACAGGAAACTGCTCACCACACAAACAAAAGCTTTCCAGTGGGAGGAGGAAGACACTGTTTTGGCCTAACTAGGAGCAGGTTCTCCATGGGAAGGGAGTAAAGGGAGATGGAGGCAGGACAGGATCTATTTCATTCCCTCATGGAAACTAGTTATTTACCTCAGAAGGTGCTTCAGTGTTATGGGTGATGGTAGGAGAGTTGTTCAGGTATGCCCAAGGCAGCTCTGAGATGGCCCGTCCGATTGTCTCTAACAGCCCTTCAACACCTCAAGCTGCTTTTTGTACTTCAGTCATAGTCACCCCTGACCTAGGCATAAACTCCCTTGAGTTTCTCACAGCCTGAGGGTTTGGAATCAAGGCATTGACTACTTCAATTTAGTTTTGACCTGGCTTGTGCCACCGCTATGTTTGTAGTACCTGATGCTGTACCATCATGGCACCTTTCACTGGATCCTGCAACTGTTTGCTTAATGGTGGTCACCTGGGACAGCAGGCCCTGAGTGCCATGTTTGTTGTCCAGTGTTATATCTCCAGCATGTGGCCTAGCCTCTGGAACATAGTAGATAATTAGTAAATATTTGTGGAGTAAACAGGTAGAGGAAGGTGTGCCAATAGAATCTGCTCCTCTGACTCACCTTTTTTCTTTCTTTTCTAAATTTATCAGTATCTTTTTACTCTTATCAATTTTGCTGTCTTGGTGGTAAGTCTGAGTTTTGTCTGGCCCAGGAAGTATACTCCTTTAATGTAATCTTTCATGCCTCTTGACTTCATTCATTTTGTGACTATTTTTCTAGTGTAATTGCTGGAGCAGTCTCTCCTTTCTCTTCTTTTTCTGCTGGTGGCAGATGGCACCAGCACACAAATATACACTCATAAATATAAATTTATCATGGAGAGGTGTGGTTTGGGTGGACAGGTCAGCACTTATCTGAAGAGAACCTTCCCTCAGCCTCTATTCTCTGAGTTTTTACTTGGTGTTTGATCAGCAGTTCTGGTCTTCTCTCCACTTGGGTTGTGAGCAAGGAAGCAAAGCCACCTTCCCTGATTCTCTTTATAAACACAAGAACTTGTGAGATTCATCTTTACCTCTGCTGTTTTCTGGGGCTTAGGAAAAGAGCTGTAGGTTACATGACTGAGTCTTAGTCAAGAAGACTTTAGTTGAGATCCTTTCCCCCCATCGAGCATTCCTTCTAAGGTTATTTGAAGTAGTAATATTTAAATTTATGAAGGCAGGGACCCTGCCCATTTATTTAAGATTTATATCCTCAGTAACCATGTATATTTTGTGTTCAGTAAATATTTGTTGAATATGATGAATAAATAAATGAATGAGTGATTAATCTAAGTAGCTTGAGCAAGGTTGACCAGTGGCACCCTGTTTTAATAGCATACCATCCAAGATAATCATTGTAATCTTTGGGAGTTACTTGTAGAACATTTTTTCAATCAGTATTATCATAAATTTGTGAAAAATAGCAAAGATAAAAGTAAAAGAAATCTTCCCATTCAGAGATATGAAATTATTACCACTTGGTACTATTTCTTACAGTCCAATTTTGTTCCCAGTCTCAGTCTCAGTTTCCATCTCTGTTCCTAACTTTTCCCTTCTTTGGTGTTTGAACTTATCACACATACTCTTTTTCTAACATGCTTGTCACATGAGCGGGGTATTCCTGTTCTAAAAATTTCCTTTCATCTTTTCTCTCTGGAGTGCTGGCTCATGCTCTCTGTCATTTAGTTTGTCATTTCACTTGAGATGAAATTATGATGGGTTTATTTCTAAAATGAATGTAGTTACTCATGAAACAGGGCTTGGGCTATTCCTGGGAAGATCCCTCCATGGACTTCAAAGCTGTCATTCTTGGCTCCAAGTTTTAGGCCAAGCTGGAGAGTGTGGAGGGCAATCCTTGTCAAGCAGTGCTTATTTGCTATGATAGTTTCTGAGCTAAGACCTAACTTTGCTAAGCTGAAGTTGCAAATAAAACAAATTTCCCAATGAAAACCATACAAGGCAGTATTTTCAGCCTTACAGTTTTTTTCTATGACTACATATCATTTATAAATTCTTCATCATGGTCAGAATTAAGCATCACAGTTTATTTTTAGGTTTCTTGTACGTTATCCACTAAACTTATTTTTATTGAAGTAAGAAATAGCTATCATGTCTTACCAAATCAAGCTGTATCTTCGGACATTTAGTAACTCCAGGTAGGAAGTATTATTTTCTCAGTGTCACAGGAGCCTAACGAGTTAAGATACATAGAAGGTGGAGTGATTTTTCACTTATTTCAAAATCCTAGGCCAATGCTAATGGTGTAATTCTAGCAATTTTATTATTTTCTAATAGGTCTTTGATAATTAGCAGCTTAGTCTTAAGTCTTTGAAACTGTCTCATTAGTTGATAATAACCAAAGAGAAAGTTCTTAGAGAGCACCATTTTCCCCTGGAGCTGGAATTTGAGTGATATTTTTCTGTTCCTCTTCATAGATTAAAAATATTGTCGATGTATGTGTTTTAAGTTGCTAGTTCATAGGGGTTTTTCGGTATTTAAACTTTTTGGAAATATTTTTTTTAATTGGGCTGGGGAATTTGTCTCTTCTTTTTGCTTTTGAGAATACTGAATTATAGTATAAAACAAATATAAACAAAGGCTATTATGTGTAAGTTAAAATGGGCACTTAGGGGAAGAGGAGTAGAAAAGGAAGTTGTACAATGTTTAATTTATTAAAAATAAAAAGACTGACTTCCTTTGGGGGCAGTGAGTCTGCACATATTTGGTAAAGGGCATAGGGTCATCATAGTATCCATGAGTTACAATATACTTTTCTAGTGATGTTCTAGGAGTAAGAAACTCCATAGGCAGCCTGTCTTCTATGGTCCTAAATAATGATACCTTTATATTTATTTTTTTTGTAATAGATTTGTTTTTCAAATTTAGAAATGAAGAAATTGTGGTTTTTGATCTCTGTTCCTGTGAATAGGACTAGGTCATGTTGTGCTCCATCATTGGCATTCTGAGATAGCTTAAGGACTATTCTGATGTCGAGGGAGTCAGGTATCTGGGTTCTTGGACACTGGTGGGATTTGAGGACATATTATTTAACCTTTAGGAGCATCTTTTCCTCTCTTTAGGATGAGTTTGAAAATGCCTGTTCCTCTCCCACGTGGCATTGATGAGGACAGATAAGGCAGGGGATCTCATAGCTTTGAAAATTGTAAACAGTGCTTTTAAAACTTTCCTGTGCCCTTGGGGGTCTTAGTAAAACCCAGACTTTGATTTGGTGGTTCTGGGGTGGGGCCTTAGATTCTGGATTTCTAAGGAGCGCAGGGGCCGCTGCAGATTCAGGCCCATGCACTGCACTTTGGAAGTCAGGTTCAGCATCCAGCATCGTGTTATCAGGTGGGTTATTATTATCCCGAGGAACGAGGCTGCCCACCCCAGAACAGAGCTTCCAACTCCGTGTGCTAGAGAGCAGGGCCTGGGGTGCCCTGCAGCTCTGGGCACCACCCCTGTTGCTGTGTGTGCCATGAGGTGGGCATGTCGGGGGGGTGGTACCAGGCAGTTTGCACAAGCCTTTCATGGATTCTGTGAGTTGTGGACACTAAAATAGGAAAGAAGGGATGTGAGAAAGGGGTGTGAATCAGGAGGAGGAGATCTAAGAATGGAGGGTTCCACTGGTGTAGTTTGTTTGGTGCGATCTGCCACTCAGGGGCACTGTATTCACCGTGTCCCCCATAGATCTCCCACCATGGTAGATGGCCTTTCCCTCTTCTGATCTTAGGCTTATGCCACTGTGGGTCTGGTTAGAAAAGTCACATATTAGGCCTTTACGTTCATCTCAATTATTTTAACTTCAGGTGCTGTTCTTTTTTGTCCATGTTTCAGAAAATTTTTTTTCTTAATGTTTTGCAATGTCAATAGAATTGATATGTGTGTCTATTTACAAAATTTATACCTACTTATTATGTTTATTGTTTATTTCCTGTCCTTTTCCTAGTTTAATGTTAGGAATTTTTTGTTTTGTTCATTGATATACTCCGAGCTTGGTGCACAGTAAGAATGCAATAAGTACATATTGAAATATTGGATGACTTGATTACAGAACTCAGAGCTTATTTCTTTTCTTCCTCTAGATGTTTATTCTTTTCAAGAAGAGGAACCTGTTTTGGATCCTCACTTGGCCAAGCATTTAGCACATTTTGGAATTGATATGCTTCACATGCATGGGGTGAGAAGGTTTTTTTTTTTTCTCTAATTCCACTTGGGGTGGGTGAGAAGGGTGAGGGAGTGGGCGAGGGTGCTGTGGTTTCCTTAATATATAATTCCTCTAACATGAATCTTTATTTCTTAGATTTTGTGTTTTAATTTTGCATGTACTTCTTAAATTTAATTAATTAGCATTTTCTTTTGATTACCAGCTTAGATTTGCTTTTAAATATTGTAACAAAAAATGGTGCCCCATCGGGTACACTTTTGTTGTATTAGAGTTTACTTGCAAAATTTGTCTCTTTTGATAGTCCATTGTGTGAATCACTTTTTGTTCACGAAAAGGAGAAGGTATAGCAAGATGACCTTTAAAATGATCTGTGCTCAACACCATTTTGAATTAATTTCAGGAAGGGAAGCAGAGCTTCTGGGGTGATGGAACAATTAGCCAGCACATTATTATTGGTGGAAAAGCTTTGCTTCATTTAGTATTGTGTTTTTTTTTTTTTGTACTGGGGATCGAACTCGGGTCCTTGCACTTGCACAGCAGGCGGCAAAACCACTGAGCTAAATCCCCAGCCCCTAATCTTGTGTTTTTAAGTCGATATCATGACTATGCAGTATTTTTCCCTCTGAGGTACTATTTAAATATGCATGTTTTCTTGTAGCACTTTCTTCCCAGGCTGCTACCCTCTTCTCCTGTTCTTCTGCTGCTTCCTCTTTTTTACTTATACCTGGCTTTTAATTTATTTTTCTTCATGTTTCTTTAAGCCTTCTTCCTCTTGGAAGGTGGTTCCCATGGTTTTTTTTTCCTTGCCTTTTTTGCATCTTCCCTTGGTCTTTGGATTTCTTTTTTTGGTTCCTGTTTTTCATTCTCCTTCCATTTTCTTCCTTCTCAATCTTTCTCTCTTTTCCCATTTAAAAAAATATATTTTTCATTTTTTTAATTGTGGTAGAATATATATAACAAAATCTGCCATTTAACCCATTTTAAGTTTGTAATTCTGTGGCATTAAGCGCATTGACATTTTTGTGTAATTATCATCATCTCTCACAGTCTAGACTGTGTATTTCTCCATGTAATTGGGGGTGGGGAGATACTAGAAATATCCACTGACTTTAGAAATAATTCGTAAGACATAATCTGTGAACAGAAATCATATTTAAAGTTGTTTTTCATTGATGACTTTGCCCCAGACAGAGAATAGGCTCCGGGACAATGACATCAAGCCGAGGGTCAGTGAGTGGGAAGTGATCCAGGAGTCGGGGACAAAGCTGAAGCCCATGTATGGCCCCGGGTACACGGGCCTGAAGAACCTGGGCAACAGCTGCTATCTCAGCTCTGTCATGCAGGCCATCTTCAGCATCCCAGAGTTCCAGAGAGCGTAAGTGCCTCGAAGTGCTGGGGGCCCCAAGGCACCGCTCCTGACCCTCTGCCTCCCTTCTACTGGGCGTGCCCAGGGAACAGCTCATCTTCATTCCTCCTGGGGTTTCGACACTTATCCACGATGTGACTTCTCTTCCTGAGGCTCGGTGGGAACACTTATCAGGTGTTATGGGGAGAGTTTTGGAAAACACTCTATGAAGGTTTGTTATGTTAGTTGTTGTGGCTTTTAGACTATCACTGTACATGCCAAGGTTATATTAATCATTAATCTTCACAGCAGACTTCCCAAATCCCCTGTGCTAGCAGAGTCAGTGAATTCTATATCTGATGTCTCCCCTCTAGGGAAGGAAAGCATTTTTAGGGGATATAGGGTTTTCATCTTTTTGCTACTTAAATGTGGTTCACAGCCAGGAATGATGGCACATGCCTGTAATCTTCACTGCTGGGGAGGCGAGGAGATCACCAGTTTGAGGCCAGTGTGGGCAACTTGCAGAGATCTTGTCTCAAAATTAAAAGGTACTGGCAGTTGAGTGTGGTGGTACATGCCTGTAATGCCAGTACTCTAGAAGGCTGAGGCTGGAGGACTGCAAGCTTGAGCCCAGCCTAGGCAACTTAGTGACTTAGCAAGACCCTGTCTCAAAAGGAAAAGTGAAAAGGGCTGCAAATATAGCTCAGTGGTAGACTGCTTCCCTGGCATGCACAAGGCCCTGGATTCAATCCTCAGTACCACCAAACCAAACCAAACCAAATACACACACACACACACACACTCATATGCACGTGCACGTGATTGTGGTTCACAGATGAGTGCTGGTCTTTCACTAGTTTGTGCACTTTTGAATGTGGTTCTGTAAAGAAATAAGCATGGAAAGTGAAAGTAAGCACTTAGAAATTTTTGTAGCAATTTGGCTTTGCCATTTTTTACAAGTGGCATTTTATTTTTCTAATAACTTATTTTGATGGCATTTAAAAAGGTGTCTGCCGTTGGTCTGAGTTGGACAAAGCTGGTCCTGCATCACAGACATTTTGGAGGCACTGATTTAAGGTGCTTCCTAGTGGTGCAGTACAAGGCTGCCTTACTCTCCCCACATCCACCACAGTGGCCATGTTCGTGGCCCTGAGCTGTACTTAGGGGAGGGAGCTGCAGAGCCCAGGAGCTGTGGTGCGTGCACTCATGGGCAGCCACTGCCTAAGTTTAAAACATTTCCCTACTGTGTTTCAGAGTGGGTAGGTTTCCACCATGATTCAAGTGTGTGATACAGACCGACGGGCAGAGGGCTAGGAATAGCACAGGGTTACGTGTTATACTCACCTGGAATCAAAACCCTAATATCTTTAACTAGTGGTTAATCGAAAGTATGTCAGGTAACCTTTCATTTCTTCATATTTGAACACTTAACCTCTTTTTGCTGTTTTCTGGCTTGGAAAATATATGGTCAGTGTTCCACATCCGTTTTTCATTTTCTCATCCACCAAGGAAGAGTGTGTTGGGTTCTGCCCAACAGTGTGCTGGGTGTGTGTGCAGGTCAGTGGTAAACAAAGGGGATGGTGCTCACCTCAGGGAACACACAGAGGAACAGACACTAAACAAATCATCCATGAGAACAACCACAGGGATATAAATGGGTGTGTTCCATGAAAGAAAATGAGAAGGTAGTCAGTGAGGACACTTGAGGACACACCCCTGTCAGATGTGCGGGAGAAGTGGGGGCAGAAGGTGTTGGGCAGTGTTGGAAGAGCAAGTTTCAAACTGGAGATGGGAAACCCTTTTCAAAGCTGTGCACTGTGTGCCTTATTATTTTTAGATTCTTACCCACATCTCATACTTGTATTATTATCATTTGGCTGGGGAATAATGTAACTCTGTCTTATATGACTCATGTTCCAAGATTTGCCTTCAAAATGTTGAACGAATGTCCTGGCAGGTGTTGTATAATTATTATTCCTTTTAAACTAAGGTGGAAGAAACTTGTGTTCTTTTCTTACAAAGTCCAACAATATTTTTAGTGCTTTACAAATCTATAATTAAATATTTTTCTTCCTATATGCTACAGTTAGACCAAGAATTAACTTTCTGAATTTTTTCTTTAATGAAAAAATGTATATCATGTCTGTGGTTTGAATTTAACATTTGAATCTCTTCCTACTCTTATTTCAAAAGTGTTAGAATTTTCTATTATATTATTGAATTTTTATTTTTATATTCTGTTTTGTAAACATTCACCATATATGTTAGACTGTGAGGAACTTACTATTCACATTCACCCTCATTCTTTTCATTCTTTGAGCAGATATCCCTAGATTGAAATACTCGCTTTTCAAACTCTTTTTTACCCCCTGTAGGCCAGCTCAGAGGTGTTAGTTCCAGGAACAGTATCTCTGTTTTGTAAGTAGGAAGAGTGACTCACAGAGGGAGAAGATGCTGTATGCACAGCATAGTGCAAATGCTCAGTGAGGATCAGATTTGGATAGATGCGTGTGCAAACTGAATGAGAAGTAGGCTGGATTGTCAGGTAGCCAAATTACATCTTTTTCGTTGAGGGCCACTTGGTTACAAACTGACGGTGTAATATACATTTAAAAATTGCTTAGGCATACTGTTGCATTTTAATTTAATTTTGTGGTAATGGAGGATATTTTTGATCAGTTAGAAAAGGAATGTAAATTGCTGGCCAAACGGACTTTTCTGACATCAAAGATTTATCTCTATAATCTGCTCTTCTCTACCAGTCTTGTATTAAGCACAAGCCTTTTCACTGTTGTGCATCTTCTCACTGAGTTTTTTGTTTTGTTTAGTCAGGGTTGGAAATTCAATGAAAATTGGATCATAGAAGAGCTAATGAACTAGTCCATCATGCTGTATATTATAAAAAATTCACCTGTATGACGAGTGCATCTAAGTAGTTCAGCCCTGAAGTTTGGCTTATCTGTTTGGCTCTCTGTCTTTTGAAAATTTCTCTGTGACCTTGTTGTCCAGGTGACACATTCAAAAACCATTTGAATGGGACTGGCCCAGAGACTTGTGGTCTGTTAACTTTGATGTAGATGTACAATGTGGGATACAAATTCTGAGTTTGTGGACAGAGGTACTTAGATATTTATAGTAGTTAAGGAATCCAATCGGAGGTTGTTATTAACTGCTGGTGTGTCATGGTTCTCTGCTAGGACTTTCTTACAAGAATGCCTGTTAGTCAGCTTTCTATCACTGGGGCAAAGTACCCAAAGACAACCAACTTAAGAAAGAGGAAAGCTTTAGTTTGGCTCACAGTTTTGTTTTCGTTCCTGTCCAGTTGGACCTATTGTTTTGGACTTGTGGTTGCACAATTCATCATAATGGTAACTTGTAGCAGAGAAGGACCATGAACCTCCCAGAGAGAGGGTGAGGGAGAGAGACAGAGAGAATGAGAACTTGCAGGGCTTCACAGTCCACCCCAGTGACTTAAGTTCCAACTTCCTCACACTAGGCTGTACCTCCTAAAGTTTTCTCCACTTCCTGAAAATGCCATAGGCTGGGAACCAAACTACATGGCTTTTAGAGGATGCACATCCAAACCATCATAATGCCTTTTCTATTCATTATTGGTAGTCAGGGGGATTTGTTATGTGGTTACATGATATGAATGTATTCATTAACAACTATGCATTGAATGTTTTACATGTCAGGTGCTGTTCTAGTGCTGGAGATGCAGTGATTTGAGTAGACAAAGCCTCTGTCTTCATGGAGGTTGCATTCTAGTATGAAATCTCTAAAGAGATAGATAATAAACAAGAAGGGAAATGAATTGCTTAATTATATATAGTGATGCATGTGAAGAAGCTAAGAGGGTCAGCCAGGGACAGGTGATACAGAGTTTAGGAAGGGTAGGGGTGACTACTCTTGTTTTGGCTGAGTCTAGGCGAGTGACTACTGGCAGACCGGAAAAGGAGTCAGCAAGCAGGCATCTGTGAAGGGACAGCAGATGGCATGGCCTTGAAGCGCGAGTGAGCTTGGTGTGTCCTGGGGCAGCAGGAGGGGCAAATGGCCAGGCCATGGTAGGCAGAGGAAGAGTGGTGGCAGATGAGGTCAGAGAAGCAAGCAGATTAGAGTGCATGAAGGACCAGAGAAGGGGCTCTGTTTCTGAATCATTCTTTCCACAACTCCCAGGGTCAGAGAACTGGAATCTGAAGGGAGAAAGAGGAACACACAGTAGAGGGTGTGAAGTAGGTAGTGACCAAGGTGGTGAAAGCAATGATTGTGCATTAGGATGTTCAAGTAGCACTGTTTGCTCAGGATGAACCCAGCAGAAGGAGGGATTCTGTACTGCTCAAGGGAGAGGGGGTGCAGGTACAGCTGGTGAGTTAGAGCCAGTGGTGCAGGGCCTTTCTTGGGGCTTTGGAAGCTACTTAATGAATTTGCACCCCAATTTCTCATCTCTCAAATGGAATAATGGTAATAACATTCCCTTCCTCTTATGATTGTAATGAAGACTACTTGTTACTACAGGAAACCCTCAAGAAATGGTAATTGTCACTGTTTCTAACATTATTATTCATTTTGAGATTATTGGACACTTCATAATTTTAAAGAAAAAATTATCCAAGCGCTTGCTAAGATGGTGAGACAGATTTATACAATGAAGACCATGACAATGAGTACAGGGACTATAGCACCAAAGTCTTTGGTGAATTAGAGAGATTGAATGCAACTCTAACTCCAGGGAGGAGAAGTAGAGTTTTATAACCAAAGAGCAGGGTGAAGGGCATTGGATGGAGCATTACTAAGAGGAAACATCAAGGAGGCGGGGCATCTGGCTAAACTATTTTGATAGGAATATTGCTGAGGGCAAGTGAGACGAGAAGATGGGGATTCTCACTAAACTGATACAGCAGGATCACTCAAAATAGATTCTACAGACAGAAAGGGGAGACCATGTTGGGGCTGGCCAGACAGAGTACTCAGAGGAGCCTGACTGAAGTTTTGGTCAAAGGAGAGAGTTGTCACTAACTTTACTTTTTGTAGTCAAAGTGGTGACTGTGAGAGAATAAACTGGTGTTCTCAACTCTGGAGACCTGTTAAAATCATGTGTGGAACTTTTAAAAGAAGTCTACGTCCAAAAACATAATAAATTAGGAAACTGGCACATCTGCAAGTGGCTCTGGCTTTGGTAATTTTTGAAGAAAATCTTTAGTGATTCTGATTTCCAACCAGTGTTGAGACCCAGTGATAGAAGGATTAACATTTCAAGACGGCCCATGGGTTTGGCAGTTGAAGGTTGATCTCAGGAAAAGCCTCTCCTTAGGTGGATGGCTTGATTTTGACAGGCAAGAACATCTTCATGAGAATGATTGTTTCATCTCTGTTCTTCTCTCAGTTCCTCTATTAGCTTTCCCATTGCTAGGGCAAAAAATTCCCGACACCCATAATTTAAAGGAGAGGTTTATTTGCCTCCCGGTTTCAGAGGGTTCACTCCATAATCGGGAGGCTCCAAAGCAGAGATGTCATGGTGAAAGGGGAAGATGGAACAAAGCTATTCAGTTCATGGTGGCTGGGAAACAGAGCGAGGGAACAGTGCAAGAGAGAAAGGGGCCAGATACAGACCTCAAGGTGACACCACCATGACCCACTCAGAATTGTGGTTTCCTAATCCTCTGGGCAGACCCCAAGACAATCAAGTTGACACTCGCTTAACCATCGCACTCTGTTTTAACTGTCACCTCTCATTTTCTAGGTATGTAGGAAATCTTCCAAGAATATTTGACTACTCGCCTTTAGATCCAACACAAGATTTCAACACACAGATGTAAGTGCCAGGTTATATTGTTTAAAATAACATTATCCAATGGAGTGTTCATAGTGGTTATCACTGGGCTGAAGAATTAAAGGCAATTTGTTATTTGAGCTTTATTTTCTGAGTTTTTAAATGCTCTGAAAACAAAATTAAGAAAATTGTAAAGTATTGAGGAAAATTTGAAAATGGAATCAGAGTAAACTGTCAAGTAAATAAATAATTTTTGAGTCATCAAGATAACATGTTTCACTTCAAAGTGGCTGCACTTGTTGGAATTCATAGATAATTTTACTATCAAAAATAACCTCTTTTTTGTGTGTGTTTCCCTCTTGGCCAGGACTAAGTTAGGACACGGCCTTCTCTCAGGCCAGTATTCAAAGCCTCCAGTGAAAGCTGAGCTCATTGAGCAGGTGATGAAGGAGGAGCACAAGGTATGTGTCCCAGGGTTGCCATGTTGACATGCAGGTGGGTGTCCTATGCCTTGGTAAAGGCTGCCTATAAATTTAGCAAGCTGTCAGAATAGCTATTTAATTTCACAGTGAGTGATGTCTGTCTTTGTGCTCCTAAAAATCATGGTAAGGAATACCAGGGTTAGGGGTTCTGGTGACAGTGGCCCCACTGATAGGTGTGTGCCATTGTTATACTTGATCTCCAGAAACAACTATGAGACAAAAGGAATGAGGCAGAAGGAAAATTTGTTATAAAAATATAAACATTTCTCCCTTGGGAACATCATCTTGGTCCTCACAGTGTGTAACTTCTCTAAAGTTTCAGGTTTGTTTGCTGTGGTTTCTCAAAAGGCTGGTTATTAAACAACACCCAGGTTCCTCAGCCCCTCCCTGGAGCTGAAGATTCACAATTTCTAGGGAGGGCTGGGTAATCCTGAGTTTGATAAGTTGCCACATGGTCTTTAAACACACTCATGCAGGAGAAACTGAGTTGGCTGATCACTGTGAACTGATAGAATAATTGAAAGACAGGCTGATTGCCTAATAGTCTGGTCTGATTTCCATGTCCCTGCACAGTGGGCTCCTCCTTGGGCTGCTCTGTTGCACAACTACAGAGGGTTATGCTCATAGTGAATGGTGTGCTCGGAATTGTGCAATGCACTTTGATATGGCTGTATTTGGCTCCCTCAGCTCCCATTGCTGCAAATGTCTTGAGTGGAACATGCATATGTTCCTGTTTCCAGGACAAAAGACCCAATACCCACAACTTAAAAGAGAGGTTTATTTTGGCTCATGGTTTAAGAGGGTTCAGTCCTTGGTAGGCTGGCTCCATGGCAGAATGGGCATGATGGAAGGGCATGGCAGAGGAAAGCTATTTAACCTACGGTGACCAAGAAGCAGAGAGAGAGGGAGAGGGAGAGAGGGAGAGAGGGAGAGAGGGAGAGAGGGAGAGAGGGAAAGAGGGAGAGAGGGAGAGAGAGAGAGAGATCAGGAAAAGCCAGAAGGAGAGATATGCCCTCCAGCGGCATCCCCCTCGCCATGACCCACCTCCTCCAGCAGCCCCCACTCCCTGACAGCACATTTAGCAATGAACTTATCAGTGAATTAATCCACTGATGAATAAAGTTCCCCAGTGATCCAGTCACCTCCTGAAAGCTCCACCTTTGAACACAGGAGAATTTTGAGAGACATTTACCCCTTTCACCACTACCCACTGTTTCTTTGGAACATGTTTTCTTCAGAACACACTAAGTAGTTCTTGACTTAGTGTGCAAGCTAACTTAATACTACTCTGAAGAATTTGGCCTTCCATTCTGAGGCAGTTTATCCTTAACCAATGGCCATAGACTAGAAGGAAGGGTCAAAGGCAAGTATACTTTTGTTCATATAAAGTTAGCTGGTTGTGGATGGACATGGAAGTGAATGAGAGAAGTGAATGAGGGGAACTATAGAGGGTGTGTTTTGAGATGGGGAGAAGAAAGCAGGTTATAAAGAAGGTAGAGAGGGGAAACAGATTGCAAATGGTGAGCCCAAGAGACCAGGGGTGTGGGACAGGAAGAGCTTATGTTTTCAAATCACCTTGCAAGGTAGGGCGTTCCTTATGCACCAGAGTGTGGAGCCCCTCATTTGGGGTATAGTGTTAGAGATGGTTCGGGCGAGGGTTGGGCTCTGGGGTTCTAGGCTTCTTCTACCCCTGAACTTCTGTGAAACTTTGATTAGATGATGGTGGAAAAGCTTGGTCTAAATTTTTGTTTTGACTATGTTTATCCTGGGTGTTCATCAGGAGCCTGGTTCCCTCCCTGACTCTGCAGGGAGCTGCAGATTGGACAAGACATGGAACAGTCCGTCTCAGCATTTGCCTGGCAGGATGGGTTGAGGTGGTGATGATGAATATTTTTACGGGGTATGCTCTGTAATGATGATAAAATCTGTGTGTGTTATGTGATTATTGTTTTTGGAATCTCCAAATTTCAAGAAATATGAAAATGCAAAGTCATTAATTTAGCAGTGTCTGGAAGTAAAGGTTGTTTCTGTTAGTGTTGTAACATCCTTTTCCATTAGAAAAAAGTAGTTCTTACACGAGCCAGGCATTGTTTATTTACTCTACAGATAGTGCCCCCATGGAGCCTTTCTCTTCCCCTTTGCATCCAGTGGCTGCTGTGTAGCTCTGTGTGGCTGCAGTAGCTCTGTGGACCTCCAGAGCATGGACTCCTGGGCAGGAAGCTCTGCTCATTTTGGATTGAAGTGTGTAAACTGGTAGCATTTGGGCCACATCTGGTCCACAAGTATGTTTTGCTTGGCTTGCACATAAAATCTGAGTTTCCAGCTTCTCTTAAGCACTCAGAACTCCTGGGAGTCTCAACCTTGCAAAGGCAGCTGGAGCCCTATGGCAATCCCTGGTGGCCAGTGCCTTTGTGACTTGTGACTTGGTTGGTATTCTGGGTATTTGTGACCTTTGGTCTAGATGACTTATAAAATCCTTCTCAGCTTTGAGGCCTCATGATCTTAAAGAAAGAGTCCTGACTCTGGGAGGCTGAGGCAGGAGGGTTGCAAGTTTGAGCCCAGCCTGGGCAACTTAATGACTAAGTGAGGCTTAGTCTCAAAAATAAAAAATAAAAAAAGGGTTGAAGATGTAGCTCAGTGTGAAGATCCTGGATTCAGTTTCCACTAAAAATAAAGAGTCCTGAATATGATCAGTATACAGTGTACATCTTTAAGGTGTTAGGGAAGCCCATCCAGCAGGAGAGAAATGGACCAGTCAGTTGTTGGCCCAAGCATCAGTCAGTTCCTTTAACATTCAAAACAGGTCTTGAACTGATTGTAGGTTTCCTTTGTGTTCCTGAGTGTGTGTGTGTTTTCAGGGGTTGCTCAAACAGATAATTCATAGGAGAAACCTCTACTCCCTTGGACAGTACAGGGAATTAACCTTCTGAGGAATCAGGATTTTCACTGGCAATTGGTTTCCAAGGAACCCATTTGTGAGAATCTTTCTTTTCTTAGTTATCAGGAGCTCTTTGGTCAGGAGGTCCTGTCCCAGGCCTCTGGTGTTTGTGACTTGTACATGAGCCTTAAATGCCCCAAGACAGGAAAGAAGATGCACTAAAGCAGAGAAGGAATAGATTATGAGAAGAGCATGTGCTGGAGGAGAGAGTGTGAGACATGGGCCAGAGGCATTGGCAGAGAGAGCTTTTACAAGGCTACCACCAACAGTGATACTAATGACTAGCATCGCACTGTGCTTGTAAAAATGGTCAGGCTCTTCCTCTCTATTAACTGATGCAGAAACTGATATAGAGAAGTCGCCTAAAGTTACAGAGCTGTTGAGTGTCAGAGCTTGGAACTACATCACACCGTCTGGTTTTGGTATCTGCAGCTCTGACCGTGGTACTTCTCTCTGTTTCTGAGCTCTTCCATGGCTTGTTTCAGAGAGAGAGGGGTGGTAGTGGGAGGGTGACAAAAAAGGGGTGTTTTAAGTTTGCAAAAAGCTCAATAGCATGTATCTTTTTCTTTTTTCTTTCTTTTTAACCTCTGTCTTGTATCTTGGGTCATTTCTAGAACATACGCTTGTGGACTTGGTCTGCTACAGACTAAGGTAAAGTCTAGTTTTTAAAATATATGCTTGCTTAACAAACACTTTCATTTATAAAAAAGACTTGCAGTATTTGTTTTGGTTCCTGTCATTTCTATTTGTTGGATGTATTTGTTTTGCTGCTGGGATTCAAACTCAGGGCCTCGTTTTGGCTAGGTAGGTGTTGTACCACTGTGCTCTGTTGAATTAATCTATAAGATTAAATTGCATTTATAGTAGGTAAAATTTTCACATTCTAAAAGCACATTTTTATTCTGAGGTTGGAGGATCACTTAAGCACAGAAATTCAAGGTTAACCTGGGTAGTATAGTGAGACATCAAATCAAAGAAGAAAAAAAGTATTCCTGATTTTTGTAAGCATATTAAGTTTTCAAACATTTTGAAATTGAATACTCTAAGTTGTTTCTCCTTCTGAAGACATGTTTTAAATAATTGTAACTCTGAGTAAAGTATGTTTATTGACAGTTTATTTGATTTCCCATCTAAATAATCCTTGACACATAACTGCTGGTCTCAATTTATCAACATAAGCAGTGTTCTGTGTGAGGTGATACAACTTTGGTTCTAAATATAAGACCTTTATTTTCATTAACCTGTTTTCCTAGGTTAGAATATGAATAGTTTGAGAGATTTGGGGTTTGAACTTGGGGTAGGAACTAGTGGTCCAAGGTCCAAGGTTCAAGGTTTAAAGTTTAAATCCACAGACTGCATAATCTGTTTTTTAGGGACAGGCTGACATATATATATATATAAAATATATCTCCTTCTTTTCTTCCTATAGTCTTATAAGTATCTCTGTGAGCATTGTCATTGTTGTAACATGTGGAAAGCCCTGGTCTTACTGCTTGCTTATTAATGAAGGTATTAAGCTCAGGGGAATCTGCGTGGATGTGTCTGGGTGTCTTCCTGGGGCCTGGGTTAAACAGAAAGTGCTGTGTAAGCATCTGCAAGAGATTCCCAACACTGCAGTGCTCTCTCTAATTTTAGCTAATTTGTTTTGCAATTGCTGATGGAGAAAGTAAGTACAGTATCCTATTAATATGACAGGTTCCCTAGGTGGCTGCAATTTTGAAGATTCTTTTGGCCTTTCTATTCTAAAGT
Source organism: Heterocephalus glaber (assembly GCF_000247695.1). Next base: position 57,445,245 of record NW_004624730.1, read on the forward strand.
GTTTAGAACTCTTGTGCCCAAGAGCCAGCTCACCCCTGAGAGCATATGTTCCCTGAGGGCAGATCTGACTCCTGGTCACTTTTGGCCTCTCTCTCATCTTGTGGGACACTCAGGTGATGTCACTGACCCACTGTCAAGTAGGAAATGTGCTTTCTTTAAGTCAACTCTTTGGTTTTTATTTTGGGTTTTAAGGAAATGTCTTATTCAGTCTTATGTTATTTTTCTTTGCATCGTCTGAAATGCAAAGAAAATTATTGTGGCCAGGGATTTAGCTCAGTGGTTCTGCCTCCTGCCTCGCAAGTGCAAGGTCCTGAGTTTGATCCCCAGTACCAAAAAAAAAATTATTGAAATTTGCATCCATACATAAAAGTAAAGAGTAAGTATAATGAATCCTCATGTAGCTACTGTGCAGTTTCAATAATCACCGTTCTGCCAATATGGTTCCATCAATCTCCCTAAAGTAAATTCTCCCCTTACCATTTCTTTTCCTCCTTCCCTTCTGCTCCCTTCCCTTTCCTGCAGTATTTTAACACAAAATCTGAATAGCTTCCTTTTTAAATTTCCCCCCCGTTAAGTTTATTGGTACATTTTAGGTATAAAACACAGTTACATTCATCATTAGGATCTTGTACCATTACATGAGTATCTTGGTTCTTATTTTTTTCCTTTTCCCCTGCCCTCCCTTCACCCCCTCCACCCTTCCCTGTTTGCAAAGACTTTGTTTCTGTTTTTTTCCTTTTCTCATATTTTTTCTTTTCCCTTCTTTCCTTTCCCCTACCCCTCCCACTTCCCCTGCTCCTTTAGACCTTCACTTCCTATTACACAATATCAATTATACATTTTTAAAATTGCAATATCAAGATCTAGGAGACATTACCACAGATTTTGCAGAATTTAAAAGGATATAGAAAGCATATTACAAAAATCTTTTTTGAAATAAATTTGACAACTTCTAAGAAGTACCTTGGAAGACAAATTAATGAAACTAACTCTGGAGGAAATATAAAATTTGGATAGCACCTATTAAAGAAAGTATATTCCTAGCTTGAAAACCTACCTATATGACAACAGCAGGCTCATATACATTTTAACTGATAAATTATATCAAACATTTAAAGCAGAAAAAAGAAGGAACACTTCTCCCCTCATTTTAGGAACTCAACATTGTGCTAATCCTAAAACTGGATAAAGATAATAAAAGAAAAAATTATGAACATAGAAATTTGTTTAACAAAACAAACTCTCAGAAGTCAGATCTGGCATTATGTAGAAAGTGGTTTTATTATGGGGATGGCAGTGTTGATTCAGCATTGGAAGATCCACCCCCATAAGTCATCATTTAAACAGAGGAAAGGAAAAAGCCATATGATCCTGTCACTAGTTGGAGGAAAAGTATCAAATTAAATTCTACAGCTCCAACAGCTTCCTTTTAACCTGAAAATATTTAGTATCTACCTGTAACTATATCTTCTTTTTTTCATTTAACATAAGTGCCATGCTGAAAACCATTTGAAGTGCTAAAAGCACATCAACAATATTAACAACCATTTTTCAGTATCATCTAATGCCCAGTCCATATTCAGATTTTTTTCCTGTAGCATCAAAAGATACTTTTCTAAAGTCCCTCTCCTTTTCTTTTTGCAAGCTCTTGATTTGTTGAAGGAGCTGGATCCTTGGCCCTAAGATTGCTCTAAAGATTGCTTCCTGGAGGTATTGCTCATTTGTGTTTCTTATAAGCTGGTAGTTAGATCTGGAGGCTTTATTAGATTCAGGCTCAACCTTTTTAGAGCCTGACTTTCTAATATCTAGATGTGCATTGAACGTAACAATAGCTGAGCATGGGAATTAGAAAGACCTTCCCCTCTGAAATCAGAGATACAGTGGTGTGGGCAGATGGGGCCAACTGATGGTGAAGGCATCAAGCATGGAGTGGCTGAGTTTGAGCTGAAATGCACAGCTCCTGCTGGGCTGCAGCAGGACACAGAGAAAGAGGTAGCATCTCTGTGGTTAGGGAGCTCTTGCGAATAATTGCCAGGTGATCAGCAGTGCTCAAGCAATAGCTTGATGGTTGAACAAAGGACTAAAAGAGGTCAGTCAAGGGAAGACAAAGAAATGAAGTGGACCCAAAAGGGAATGAGTAAGTCTGGGCCACAGTCCAGACATGGGGCTGTTTCTGGTGTTTGTCACCATGGTCTCTGTTGAAACATCTCCCAATTGTATGGCCACATAGTAGTGCAGAGCAGCAGCCAGTTCTTTAGAATATACTGGCTTGTTGAACTTTCCAGTGTGTTAGGGACTGGCAGCCACACCAAACTTGAATCACGGCTTGAAAGAAATAACACTACCATCAGCAGAAGTGAATGCACTTTTGTATGAATGCCTGAACAGAAAGTGCGCAAAGGTGAAAAGATTTATTTCCAGTGGTGCTTTCATACTGTTGAGAAGGGAGAAATAATGGCTGGAATGACCTGGAATGTTGGCTCCAGGGTTTGAAGAAGGCTTATGCAGAGTCTAAGCCATATGGTCTTCTCTTTCTAGCAACTAGTAGGTTGGACTCAGAGATGAGAGCTAGGATGATGTGTGTCGCAAACAATACCAGGACCCTAAAGAGAGGGAGCAGAGACACTTTTCTAGTTATGTGACCCTGGACTGGTTACTTAATGCATCTGTGGCTCATTTTCTCCTTCTGTCAAGTAGAGATAATAGTAATCATCATCTCCTAATTGGGTTGGAGGATTTAAGCAAAATACACATTTAAAGTGTTAAGAACTGTGCCTAATTCCTACTGTTTGTCTAAGCATCTAGAATAGTACCTGACATTTTACAGCACTCACTATGTATCTGTCAAATGAATGCGTACATGTCAGCTATTATGCAAAGACAAGGCATCATTATTCCATGCTGTGTCAGCTGATACCATGTAGATATACACCAGCATTGCTAGTGAAGAAGGTTACAACTTTTAGCTTTTGGGAGTTGTATATACAGGGAGTAAAAATTAATTAGATCAGGTATACATTGGGCTTCATGCAGTCCTGGTGTTGTGGCAGGGAGTCGAAATGACCTTCCAGAGACAGGAGAGTAGGGTAAAATAAAAAAGTTTATTGCCAGGCAAGAGCAGCCTCAGGAAATGAGTCCTTCTAGGCTGACCATGAGTTAAGACAGTTTCTTCTTTTAATACCTTTTACAGGGCAGCTTAACTTGAGATTATACACCAGAATGTGCCCAGGGCATGACAAAGCAGCATTAGGTGGCAAGGGTAGCATAAGTTGCAATTACAGAATGTAGCAAGGGTGTGGTATAGCAGCATTAGGTATGGGGTACTTAGATAGACAAACTTAAGGCTAACTTCTAACTCTCTGGGAGCAGGCTGCCCCCACAAGAGGGAGGAGGCCCACCCAGAGATTTTCTTTTAATTAAATTCTTTTATTGGTACATTGTAGGTATACAACACAATTACATTTCTCATTGGGAATTGTACCTTTACATAATGCATCTTG
>NW_004624730.1:57454424-57521756 GCF_000247695.1 Heterocephalus glaber
TGTTCCGCCTGACTCGGGACCTTGATAGGGTGTCCGCAGACCTGCCTATCTGCAGCGGGCTGATTCGGCGTGTTCCATGTGACTAGGGACCTGCCACCCAGAGTTTTTAAGCAGGGACAATTTCACACAAGTTTCAAAAAAGGTTTTAGCACAGAGTTCATTCATAAATATTTTACAATAATTATCCATTATGTTTGGTAGCTCTTTCTGCCTCACTGGAAGTATACAGAAAGCTGTGTATGTATGTTATGGTCTGTTATGGGCAGCTTCCAAGACCTCAGATGTCCCAGTGATGCCACTTTGGAGCGTTCTGTAAGGGCTTCTAGCACTGTTTTGATCCTCTGTAGTGTTCCTTAACTTTTATTATAGATTTGTGTATATGTCACTCATACACATGTGTAAACTCCTAGAGGGAAGTGGTGTTGTGCATACTGGTTAGTAAATTCTAGATGATTAAGCCAGATATACTTTCAGCAAGGCAGGAAAAGCCCTCAGATTGAAATGAGAAGTAATTGCCTAGGGCGTGTGCGTTGGAGAGATGTTATGTATAGGTCTGCCCTACGGCTACAGGGAGATAGATAAAAGGACCTTCTAAGCATCCATTGCATCTGACTGCAATTCTGCAGGCCTGTGGTGGACTGCAGAGCATAGGCATTGACCTGATGCCCATGATGACTCAAAGAGGCATGAGATGAGTCTGTACCTGCAAAGAACCACAGTCAGGCTGTGGAGCTGAATCAGGAGGAAGTTGAAAAATCCAAGAAAGTAGAAGGCAGTTGGTGCTATGAGCCAAATGATGGCCCAGATTGATGTCAGAAGAGGAGAAAGTAGCCTGCAAGCTGAGCAAATGGAGGTTTTATCAAAAGTACGCAAGCAGCAGCCACACCGTATGCAGAGAGGACAGGAATTGCCTCTGGCTCGGCTGTGCACATTCATGTGAGGCTTGTTTCCCTGAAATCAGGTATGGGCTGGAAGGCTCATGTCTCTGATTTTACTACAAACAGCCTGGAACCGGAGTCTGAACTGAACCTGGAGTCCCCTCTGTTTCTACTTTGCAAGCTGCATGGCATTCTGGCCCTTAAGACCATTTTGAGTTGAAAGACTGATCTGCCACTTCTCTGCTGGTCTTGATTTCCCTAAATGCAGACCAACATGGTGCCTAGTTCCTAGGGTTATTGTGTTAATGAGGTAAGGGGTATCACCGCTACTAGTGGGCTGAAGTTGGGTGGGGGAGGACACTCAGAAAATGGCTATGTCAGGTGCTCATCTGTATACCTCTGTCACCAACAGTGATGTGGAATCTTCCCATTCTGCTGCTTCAGTGCATCTCAGGAAAGATTTCCAGCCATTTCCTGTAGATTGCCAGTATTAAAAAGTCCACCTCACATGGAAAGCATTTTAAAGTGTCTCCCTTCCACCAAGCTCTAGAGTTAGAGAACAGCAGTGCCGAAGAGCTAGTGTCTATATATTTTCTAGCCTTTGCTTAATATATATTTGTTGTTGTTGTTGTACTTGCTTCACTTTTTTGCCTCCTTCTCTCTCCTCCTGACTTTTCCAGAGTTGGGGTTGAGGGGAGATTAGAGAAGCAGACAGAGTTGTTTTGCATTGTTGTTTGGCTACCATGTAACTCATGTCACGGCCAGTGTTCTTGTGGGGACGCATTTGTGGTCCTTCAGAGATGCTCCCTGACCCACCACCTCACTTACTGCCTCAGAGACCTTACAGGGATCTTTCCTGATGCCCTGATCTGCTGACCTTTATAGCCCTCCACTCTGGGTCTTGTCCTGGGCCTCCTAGTCTGGCCGACAGCCCACCAGCTTGTGCAGAGTCCTTTTTAGGGGAACCTGGTATTCTGAACTACCTTGTCCCCAAGGGAAATTCAGCAACGTGTTTTGCCAGAGTTGCCCCTGCTGCCTGCTCTTCCAGTGCTGCCATTCTGGCACCTTCAGCCCATTTCCTGCTTCTCCAGGTGAGGGGCAGAAGCCCTGCAAGCTGCCCACAGCTCCTTCTACATTGTCCACAAACAGTGCAGGGGGAACTTGGGAGTTTGAGAAGGTGTGCAGTGGCTTCCTGGGCCATGGGATGCCATTTCTCTGTTTTGTGAACACCTTCACCTTTCTGAGGGGTTTTATCCTGCACCCTAGGGAAGCTCAAGAGGATGCTACAGAGTGCTCCTCTCCTTTAACTCCTGTCCCCTGGCCCCTCCTTCATAACTGTCTCTAGTAGGCCCTGACATGGGTTGGGACAGTTCAGTTTGGCCCCTGAGTAGCAGGTCCTGTGAGGATGGGTCTCATGCCTGTCTTTAGAAAGTGGAGTATTTCTCCCCCACTGTGCTTAGCTTTGAGTGCACAGGAAGAGTCCCAGCCTGTTCATGGTGCAGTGCCTGGGACATGCTAAATCTCCAGGGACTGTTGGCCCTTCCTGGACCTTTTTTTGGGGGGCTTCAGTCTTTCCTCTGAGAAATGAGGCTTATGGTAAGCCCTTCTCTGCTTGCCACTTGGGGCTGTTAATGAATATGAGGGTATTGTAATTCTATTTTATCTTTACACTTTAGCCTCAACAGAATGGGATCTCTCCACGTATGTTTAAGGCTTTTGTCAGCAAGAGCCACCCAGAATTCTCCTCTAACAGACAACAAGATGCCCAGGAGTTTTTCTTGCACTTGGTGAATCTTGTAGAGGTAAGTCTTCAGAAAAGTGCAGAGGGAGTGAGAGGTGCCAGCCCCTGGCCTCCTCCTCTCTGCTTGAACAGATTCCACCCCCCACCCCATACCTGATCTCTCACTGGGCTCCTGACAGCTTTCTCTGCTCCGTGCCCTTGATGGGATGGCTCCTCACACCCTGGGTTCCAGATGTTGGTGGATTGCTCTGTATTTTTAATCTGTGGGCACTGTAGGAACACTTGTCAGTTAATTCACTGGCTAGTTTTTTTGCATCTCTGGATGAAGCCCTTTGAAAGCACCATGGTGTCCCGTTACCCCTCGGAGACGATCACACTTTGCTCATCATGAAGTTAAATCACATTAAACACTGTATTTAAAAAATTTTCCTAAAAATTCCTGAGTAAAACTTTTTCCCCTTTATAAAAACAACTTTCCTCCCTTGATTACAAGACTATTCTTTGTGGAAAAGGAGAAAATCGCACCCCTACCCCCTGATAATAGCAACTCCTGTGAACTACTGGTTAACATACACAGGTTATACGTGACTCCTCCGTATGTTGTTTTAAAGCAGTGATTTCCCCTAGTTTGATATGAGCTTGTTGCCACACCATTGCATATTCTAATATAGCATGATTTCTTTTTTACTTGAATATAATCTACATGAGGGCATTTATACATTGTATCATCCACACCTTAATCTTCCCAGGACAATCCTAATTTTTTCCCCCTTTCTTTTTCACTTGGCTCCTTTCCCTTCTTTCTTCTAACTCCTTGTATGTCAGTCCTTTTCCTTGTGATTTTTACTGACTGCATAATAATGCTTCACAGTTGAACTAAAATTTTTTTTTTTTTTTGGTACCGGGGATCGAACTCAGGACCTTGCGGTTGCGAGGCAGGCGCCAGAACCACTGAGCTAAATCCCCGGCCCTAAATTTATTTAACCAAACTGTCAGTTTTGGACTTTAGATAAATTTCAGTGTTTTGCTCTTAAAGTGCATTGGTGAACTGTCATGTCCAAAGGAAATGTTTAGTAAAGCCAGTTGTTTAAACTACATTTATAGCTGATGTTATACTAGCTTTTATTCATGGTGCAATATTACTGTATGTACTAACTCAATACAATCCAACCTTCAGAGAAATCGCATTGGCTCAGAAAACCCAAGTGATGTTTTTCGTTTTTTGGTGGAAGAACGTATTCAGTGCTGCCAGACCCGAAAAGTCCGCTACACAGAGAGGGTGGATTACCTGATGCAGCTACCTGTGGCCATGGAGGCAGCAACCAACAAAGGTAGCAGTTCCAAAGCACAGGAGCAGTCACACATGTCTTCTTGTGGGAAACCCTGCATGGAGATTATAGAGCTGAGTCCTCGGAGGGTGGAATCAGGAGTGGACCAAGCTGAGATGAGAAAATACCTGGTTTGCACATCTCTTTTCATCTTTTTCTTAGTTCTCATGCGACTTGCAAGTTTTATGTTGGGTTTATGGGTTGAAACTACTTTAATGCCTATAAATTTGGCCAGGTCATTGAATTGCAGTCAGTGTAATTTTGGGGGAAATTATTGGTAATGATACATGCCGAAGATTCTTCAGCCTCATTCATAAATTGTGCTATAAAGTTGGAGGGAAATGATCAGCATTTCATTTCTTGATGTTAGACATTCAAGCAGATGTCTTTTGAAATAATTCAGCTTTAGCATCCAGGTATATAAGGTGCCTCTCATGGGAGATAAGTTGTGGCAAGACACCCTGTAGGAATGAAGCCCATTAGAAGGGTTTCTGGACCTTGGAAGGGAGAAGAAGTCAGAGAGGGGTGAGGCAGCTGTGTTGAGTTCTCAGGGGATGGTATCTTCTTGGTCTGTTGTTTGATCTAGTCCTTCCCAGGGAGGACCGACAAATGGTATTTTTTAGAATTAATATATGAGCTCAGATAAAGATAAGTTAGATGCTGGATTGCTCATCTCTTGTAGACTGGTCATTTTTGTACAGTTCAATGCTTCTTTGGTTATCCTCTTTTCCTCTGTTGGTGGGAACTCAATTTATGATGCTAATTGGAAAGCAATGGTTATGATGACATTATTTCCATCTTCTATATGCTCATATTGGTTTTGACCAGTTTTCAAATTTTTACCCATTATAAAAGATAGAAATAAGGAGAGTATGTGATTTGTTTCATTTTTAGAACTAAGGTTAATTGTCAGAGTTACTGATTTACATGTCTACCCATTTCCATCAGCCTAAATCACAGTGAGAGATTCTCTGGAGATTGATAAATTTATTTGAGAGTAGCTTTGCAAAGGGCATTCTGCAGTAAACTACATATGTATTTGTCTTAGTTGCTTTTCTTGTTGATAGGACAAAATACCCTACACCCACAATTTGATGCTGGAAAGTTATTTTGGCTCACATTTCAGTCCATAGTTGGCTGATTCCAAGGCAAGATGGCGCAGAGGTGTAGCAGAGGAGACACTGTTCATGGGCTGGAGGTGGGGAAGCAGGGAGAGAAAGAGAGTGAAGGGAGGAGCTGGGAGGGGGGATAAACCCTTCCAGGCAATGTCCCCAGTGACTCACCCCTTCCAATCAGACTCCAGTTCCTAATAGCAAGTCAATTATAATCAAATCACCCTTCAAAAGCCCCACTTATGATCACATGAGGCTTTAGGGGAGGCATCTAGAAATAAACTTAACGGTATTCAAAGAAGGTAAGGCATGAAGTTTTTAAAGGCAAATGAGAACTACTTGTTTTGATGAATAATCCTTGGATACAAGGATTAATAACAAGTGTGCATTGGCCAACTTTCTCATTGGTGGAATAAAATACCCAGCACCCATCACTTAAAGGAAGAGAGGTTTAATTTGGCTGATGGTTGCAGAGGGTTCAGTCCATACTCTTCAGCTGGCTCCACAGCAGAAACATCATGGTGGAAGGGCCTGGCAGAGCAAAGCTGCTCACTTCATGGAAGTGGGGAAGGAGAACACAGGGGACAAGTGCCAGTGAGAGATAGACCCTCCAAAAGCAAGCCATCAATGACCCGCTCCTAAGTGGACGCCTTCTCCTAACAGCACATTCAGCTATGAATACTAGTGAATTAATCCAGTGATAAGTATGGCTCTCCCATGACGCCATCACTTCTCCAGGAGTCTCTCAGTCTAGTCTAGTTGACAACTGAGAATGACTGGGAAAATTCCACACCTGATCAACTTGACACCTAATTAATTACATCTTCTTAAACCATACTTAATTTGCAAAAAACCACAATACCAAGGTTATTATTCTGGCTATTATGTGGTAACTATCCTGGGTACAACTAAAAATGCAGTGATCCTTTTCCCAAAGTCTCCACAGTTCCAGCACTGCTCAAAAGTCGAAGTACAAAGCCTCTGAGACTGAAGGCAATGAACCCTTGTAAAATTTTTAAAAAAGGAAATTATATTTTCCTAATATACAGTGGTACAAGTTAAGCATTCTCATTCCCAAAGGGAGGATGGGGGATAGAAAGGAAAAAGCAAGACTGAAACCCAGCAGGGCAAACATTAAATTCTGTAGTTCCACGTCCAGCGTCTGAGGCACACAGTAGTGATATGTAAGTTGCGGAAGTCCTGGGCAGCCACATCCTTATGGCCTTGCCTATTGCACCCCATAGGGTTTCTCTCTCGGCCTGGCTCTGTTCATTGCCTGCGACTTTGCTTGGTGGAGGTTCCATGTTCGTGGTACCTCCAACTTCCTAATGTCTCCAGGGCACCTTCTGAGACACTCCCATAGCTTCATGCATTGTCATCTCAGGGGCTCCTGCAGGGACTCTGAAGACCCTGCCATAAATTTTCTGGGTCCACAGGCCTTCATTTTAAATCTAGGTAGAAATCTCCATGACCCCATAATTCTTGCACTCTGCATGCCCATAGAACCGGAATTATATGGACAACACCAAGGCCTGCTGCCAACTTGAGCTGTAACCAGGCCCCTTGGACCACAACTGCAGTGGCTTTTGAGTGCTTAGATGACTGAGCATGGTAAAATGAATCCTGAGAAATCAAGTCCTTCTGGAACAGGGCGCTCAGAGGCTTTCTTTTCAAATGAAAGGTTTATACTTTTGTACCTGTGAGCATGCAATGAGTGGGGTCTTCCTGCTTCCTGAGATGGCCTCCAGGGCATCTTTCTTCTTGATCCAGTAGGAAATATTTGATTTCTTTTTAAAGGAACCAGTCTCTTCAGTGACCCCATCTCTTTGGGCCGCAGCTTTACATGTTTCTTTTCTGGCCAAAATTTAAGTTTTTCAAATCTTTCTGCTCTGCTTTTGTTCCTGGTTCTCACTATAAGTAAGGCTAAAAGCAGCCAGCAGCACCTATGCCACAAACCTGAACACTGGACTGCCTTGAAAATTTCTCTACCAGATCAGTTAGTCTGTGGCCCTCAAATTCAGCCTCTCACAAATTCTGGAGACCTGGGCAAAACATAGGTTTTCTTTTTTTTTTTTTTTAATTAAGTTTATTGATACATTTTAGGTATACAATACAGTTACATTCATCATTGGAATCTTGTACCTTTACATGATGTATCTTGGTTCTTATTTTTTCCCCATTCCCCTGCCCTCCCTTCCCCCCCTCCACCCTAGTTTTTCTTATTTTTTTTTTAATCCTTCCAAAGTGTAATGTGCATGGCCTCTAGGCAAATGTAACTTGCATGGCCCCTAGTCCAGTTCCCAATACAGTCCTCATTTCCTCAGTACTGTGGAACCTCATAAGCTTGGCCTTTACTGTCCAAATTCCGAAAGGTTTTCTGATCTTCAGAGATTTTACCAGATATGCCCGTCAAACTCTGTTTACAGAATCCTCCGGTATCTCTAGCCCACAGCTCTATACCTTTCTAAGCTTCTCTCACAAACCAATTCCACAGGCTTCTGAACCACATAGTCAGGTCACAGTAACAACCTCATTCCTGGTATCAGTTTTCCATATTGGGCAGTTTTTCCTTTACTGGAACAAAATCCCAACACCCACAATTTAAAGGAGGAGAGGTTTAATTTGACTCTTGGTTCCAGAGGTTTCAATCCATGTTGTTTTGCTGGCATCAAGGCAGGGATATCATGATAGAAGGGCATGGTAGAGCAAAGCTGCTCATTTTATGGTGATTAGGAATCAGAGCACAGATGAAGAGCACCCAGTATGGGATATACCAAAGGTACAGCCTTGGTGACCAATTAAGCCCCGCCTCCAAAGAGCGCATTCAACTATGACACTAGTAGGTTAGTCCACACTGAGCACAGCCCCTCCCCCTTATCCATTTACCTCTCCAGGAGTCTCTTTAATATAGTCAAGTTAACATTCAAGATTAGGTGGCATAAAAGTGTCAAGGATCAATAACAGGGGTGGCATCAATTCAAAGCTGAACAGACATTTGCTGGAGAGTTGTCCTTATAGAAGTATTTTTTGCATGAGACTGCAGTGACCTTTGTGCAAGGTTGTAGTTCTGAAGGCCCTTTGTGGTAGTCCTATTATTAGACATAAGCATAAGATCCGCTTCATAGCTTCTTAGCTTTATTTATTTACCTTTGTGGTTAGGCTTTGATAAAAGTGATTCCAACCACATTTACAGTTCTGTGCTCTTTAACTCACTGTTTTTTACTATGGATAGCAACTTTTTTGTTTAGAAAAGATATTTATAATTTAGTCTTTGGAATTTGGTAGGAACAGTTAATATTAGCATCTTAGATAAGTAAATCATAAACCGATTGTGGATTAGGGAATGAATTTTAAAAGCTATTCAGAGGCATGTAGGAAAATACATAATTGCATTGATGTGCTTAAAAACTGATACATTTTTGTTTGTTTTTTGGTAGTATAAAAGAATTGGCTGGAATGGTTGTTCAAAATACATGTAAAAAATTGACTGTAGTTAGTTTCCTCCCCTTTTGGGAGGTTCCTGGCATACGCACTTCTTTTTCCTTTAACAGTTGATCATTTAAGTAGGGATTGTACAGAGAAGCTTTCCAGATCGGTCCCTGTGATACCTTACATGCTGGTAGCCTCCACAAGAAGCTGTCTTGCAGTGTTGGCTGTTTTGTGGGCTGTGATATAGTGTGTGGCTGCAGTCCTCATATTCATGCTTCTTAGTCCCACAGCACTTGGAACCATGACCAGTGGTCACAGTAGCTGGTGGAACTGATTCAGAAAATGTGTAACACTGGGTCTGGTCATTACCAAGAGCTCAGTTGTAGTTCTTTTTATTTTTAGTTGTTTTTTTTCCATTTCTATTTGTCATTTTATTTTAGGATAGTTTAAAATTAGCAGAAATATTTTTATTAGTTTTTTTTGTGTATGTGTATGTCTGATCATTGGCAAGATTTGATCTGATACAGTTTAACACCCTTTTCTGGTATCACAAAGTGGAGATAGTGGAGGGGTACCGGTTATGATTTTATATTCAAATTTGTTGATCATTGATTGATTTTGACTATAGGACTCAGTTTCTTGGCAAGACCTTGAAGGGCCTGGTAAGCAGTGAGTCTGTGGATCTTTTTCAGCTAGGAAGTTCTCTGGTTTGGGTCATGCCAGCTTTGACCTCTGGACAAATGAAACACCAGGTTCATGTGCCATTGACCTCACACAGGTGACCTGAACTGAGTTCACATTTAGCTCCTGTCAGTCTCAAAGGGGAAGAGAAGAGGAAAAAAAAAGGTCTGATGCAGGCTGTCAATGCAACTCCAAAGGTGACTCCAAGAACAGCATTTTAGCAGGCACATCCAGATCTGGGAAGGGCAAGGAGAGAGCCTCCCAGCCCAGACACCTTCAGGGAAGATTGTCCAAAGAGTGTTTTTTATTTCAAGTAGATAAGAGCAATTGCCAGGTCACTCAGGTACTTTTTTCCTCAGATGAACTGATTGCCTATGAATTAACACGAAGAGAAGCAGAAGCAAACAGAAGACCCCTTCCTGAACTGGTGCGTGCCAAGATACCATTCAGTGCCTGCCTTCAGGCTTTTTCAGAACCAGAAAACGTTGATGATTTCTGGAGCAGCGCCCTACAAGCGAAGTCTGCAGGCGTGAAGTGAGTGTGTGGTGGTCGTGGCGTGAGGGGCATTGGGAGGTGTGGGGTATGCCATGCTTGGTTGTTCATGTGTGGTAGCATGGGATTATGATTCATACACCCTAACTGCCATAGACTTCACTTCTGTGACACTGTCCAATAGGACAAGCTCTTATATTTTATCTCCTGTGCTAGAGAGAGAGGATGCCTATTTTTTTCTTTTTTCAGAATGCCAAATTGTGTTTTTTCCTCTATTAGGAAATTGCATTTTATTTTATTTTGGAAAATGCAGCCAACATCCTTATCCCCAAATGGTAAGAACGCTTGTTCATGGGGCTACAATGAAACTACTTATGGCAGGCTTTAATATTCAAATTACACTGTGATATCTTTTAACTGTGTAGTCAAGAGGTGGTTTAGAACACGTTTGATTGTGTTCCTACTTGAGGACTAGGAGTCTTGGGGTGTCTCAAAGTGGAAGCATTGTTCACAGAAGCAGCTCAGGATTTAGGCAATGTCCTGTATTCACATTGTGAGGCTGGTGTAGTTTCTTTCCCTCTACTTAATACCTTAATCGATTTGAAACAGTCTGTGCCAGCACACTTTGTATCGCTACACCTTATTGGAAAAAGAGTCCTTAAAGTGGCATAAAATGAAGGGAGATCTGAGTGTGGCTTTAGCAGTTTTGCTACTTTGAGATGTTCTTTGGCCCTGTTTCTTTGAGGCTGGGATCGAGTTCTCAGTGGATGGAAAGGGGAGAGAAGGGAGAAGAGCTGAGGCTGCTTCTGCTGCCCTAGCCTCAAACAGCACTCAAGCCAAAGCCAAATTATTTTTTGCAGAGCCTTTCCCTCTGGATTCTGTTTTGTTTCAGACTAGAGAGTTCACATATTATAAATGGGAACAAAACAATTTATTTTAAACATTTAAAAAGCCATATTAAAAAAAACTATATTTAAGTGAGGATTAATAGAGTTCATTCATTTATTAGTTTTTCATCCTTGTGTAAATTTTACTGGAAGACTGCTCAGTTGTGGTGTGGGGTGTCTGTGTGTGTCATGTGTGTGCTCACATGTATGTTTGGTACTTGCAGATAATGGTTGGTGAGCTGGCGTGCTAAATGTGAGAGATACACTTCATTGCAATTTGGAGACACCTTTGGGCAGTTAGAAGAAATCCACACACCTCATTGGTGGTGGAAATAATTTATTCAGTCATTAAAAATGGGTTGAATATTGCTCAAACATCCATTGTTTTCTCTTTGTGCTTTTATTCTGATTTTGTGTGGGAGATGGAAAGTGAGCATAGGATCTGGAGCCCAGAAATCCCCCAGTATGGAGTGCAAATGTTCTCCTTTTCCATGACCCCTATCTCTGCATGTGCCCTGCCAGGAAGGAGGCCACTCAACATGTGGAAAAGGCTCATCTTTAAAATGGGGCTGGGAAGAATTAGCTTTCCGCAGACAGATTCTCTCAGCGCTGGGCCAGTGGTCAGAGGAATCCTCTTATCTTTTTTTTTTTTTTGGTACTGGGGATCGAACTCGGGTCCTTGAGCTTGCGCGGCAGGCGGCGAAACCATTGAGCTAAATCCCCGGCCATCTTCTTATCTTTTGTCCTGGGCAAATTCAGTGCCCAGTGTCCTCCTTCCGTCTGTCAGAGAGGAAAGCCCTCGCTGAGCTGAACTTCTCCTCAGCACTAGAGTATTTAGTTGTAAGAGGTGCTCTCCTAACTGCCTAGCATGGAGGAGGAGGAGGGGGAGGGGGGAAGGGGAGGAGAAGGAGGGGGAGGAGGAGGAGGAGGAGGGGAAGGAGGAGGAGGAGGAGGAGCTTCTGCTTTTTACAGCCTTTAAAGAAGATATTAAGCATGTTTTTTTTCCTTTTTTCTGAACACATACATATCCTCCCACATGCTTCCTCTCCCTCCTCCTCTTTTTTCTCCTCCTTCTCCTTTACTTCTCCTCTTTGTTATAGGGATGGGATTGAACACGAATCCAGGGCCCTTATCACTGAACTACATCCCCAGCCCTTTTTGAAAAAGAATTTTGTTTTTTTGTACCAGGGATGGAACTTGGGACCTTGCACTTGCGAGGCAGGTGCCGGAACCACGGAGCTAAATCCCCGGCCCAAAGAATTGTTTTTCGAGACAGGGTTTGGCTAAGTTGCTCAGGCTGGGCTTGAACTTGAAATTCTCCTTCCTCAGCTTTCCAGAATGCTGGAATTTCGGGTGTGCACCACCATGCCCAGCTGCATATACTTTTTATACATACAGGAAAAGAATTAGTACTGTGTATCATAATTGTTAATAATTGAAAAAATAGACATTGTGAAATAAAACAACTATCAATTATTATACTTATTGCCATGTCATGAATTAAGCACTTCCATCAAGTACCACATTTAGTCTTCTTAGAAGTATGAGGTGTGGGGCTGGGGACTTGGCTCAGTGGTGCCACCGCCTGCCTCGCAAGCACAAGGTCCCAAGTTCGATCCCTAGTACCAAAAAAAAAAAAAGTATGAGATGGGTACCATTATTCCCCCATTTTACAGATGAAGAAATCAAAGGAGAAGTAATTGGCCACTAAGTGGCAGATTTGGGATTCACTTAGGGCTGATTGAGTTCGGGGATTAAACTCTCAATTCTTGTGGTATGTAGGACCTCCACATTTCTTATCATGCTTGCTTACCTTATATTCTGTTATAGACTTGCTTATTCCTTATTATGCTTTATCATTTTCCATATACTAGTTTTGGAGGAAACAACTAGTGGGTTCCTAAAAACTGTTTAGTATCAGCATTGTAGGCTATAACTCAGCCTACATTTTGATAATTTGGGATCTTGAACTCTTTTTGTTAGACTCAAAGCCTGAAAAGCCAGGAAGGGACAAACAGTGTCCTAGAGATCTTGGACCTTGTAGGTCCATGCAGACCAGACGTAATGGCCCTTTCCTAAAATGATCCTGCACAGATCACATCTGGGAAAAGCATTAGAGTTTGGAGCGTTCATTCACTCAGCAAATGAGTATATTCTAGTGTACTCTAGGCAGTGAACTAAACAAAACCTGACTCCTGCCTGCCCTGAGAAGCTCACAGTTAAAGGGTTGAGAGGGAGAGATTTTCACTTCCTCTTTAGCATTTATGGCGAGAAGAGCATGGTGTGGGTTTCAGAGCAGACTCTGTGGGTTAGGTGGGTGGCCTTTGAATTTCCAATCCAGAATTTACTGGCACATGACCTTGGCCACGTGACCTCACCTTACTTATTTATTAGTGGGGGACAAAGAAAGTGCTTTCTTTTTTTTTTTTTTGTATATCTTTTTATTGGTACATTTTAGGTGTACAACATAATGACATTCATCATTGGAGATATGCACCTTTACATACTCTCTTGGTTCTTATTTTTCCCCCTTCCCCTACCCTCCCTATTTACAAAGACTTTGTTTCCATTTTTTTTGTTTTCTCATATTAATTCCATTCCGCTGTTTCCTTTAGAAAGTGCTTTCTTTACAGAGTTGAAGTGAGGATTAAAGGAACTAAGCCATGGTAAGAGCCTCATACAGTGCTTGACACAGAGTAACTCTAGGATACAATTGTTACTACTATTACTTTTATGTTTTCTTTATTTTAAAATTTTTATTTATTTCTTTTATTTTAATTTAATTTAACTTTTTTTTCTGGTACTGGGAATCGAACTCAAGACCTTGTACTTGCCAGGCAGGCATGGTGCCACTGAGTTAAATCCCTGGCCCCTTTTTTCTTTAGATTATATGATTTGAGTGTGGTTGATTATCATATTTTCACCATACTTAGTAGAAAATGTAGAACTGTGGTTTTATTTAATTTTGTTTGTTTGTGTTTGTTTTTAGTAGCCAGCTTTTCAATACAAAGACAGTCTGAATAACTTGAGGGAAAGGGATGGGTTGTATTTTTTTTCTTAATAAAGTCTTCATGGTATTTTTGGCTTAATTGTAATCAGTGAGCAATTGTCATTTTAAATAATGTTAATAGGTTGTCAACAGAAAACACAGTAGTGTTGTCAGGACTTATTCTAGGAACTTTATAGTTTTACTTCATTTAATTGCCGTAACAACTTTTTGAAATATATTGGTTATTCATCTAGGGGTGGCCAACTTTTTGGCCTGGGCCACACTGAGTGAGGAAGAATTGACTTGGGCTGCACATAAAGTAGATGACATAGTTAATGTATATAAAAAACAAAATTTCCTTTTTTAAGAAAATATTTTTTGTTATAACATTCAAAATAGAGGTGAGCATTCTGTGGGTCATGGGTGGGGTGTGCCTGAATTTCTTTTTGAATGATTCACATTCTGACAGTCTTTACTGAAAATGCATAGCTTTCCAGGAAAAATTTTAATTACAGGGATTTTAAGAATAAAAGAACATGCAGAGCATAACTTACAATTTTGCTGGATTTGATGAACAAACTTGGTATCACCAAACTGTTATTAATGAGTGCAAAATGTCACTTTCTACATTAATTTGAACACATATGTATCGAGCAGTCACTGAATGTATGATTCAACTTAAGATCCCGTGGAAGTTACAAAGATGAATAAAGAATGTGGCAAATACAATGTAGGAACCATCTAGTCTGCTTTCTCATGCTCTTAGGTTGGTGGTTACCCATAACAAAATGATGGGTTAAGTTATTGTCCATCCTCTGCCCCAACCTCACGCTTTCCACTCCCCCTGCCCTGGGACTACCATGTGAAACCTCACCCAGACACTGACTGCAGCCCAACAGCAGGACCCTGGGGGCTCCTGCATCACATTTTACAAATCATCAATTTGCTGATGACTTTTGGTTGATTGCACTTTGGGCTGATTACATAGTTTTCCAGATTTTAGGTTAATGTAAGAGGAGATCAGAAAGAAAGTTTTTACATTTGTTGAAAATATAATACCTAATGGTAAAATTGAGGACTGGGCTACATTAAATAAGAATGATGCTAACTACTGCTTCCCGAAAGGTTGAAAACCTAATTAGAGTGGACATACATTTCTGGAGCGAGAGCCAGGATAATAATCAATTTCTTAGGATGACAAAGCCTCGGTTTCCTGAACAGCTCCCTTACAATATTGCCTGTAGACTTCTACCATCCTTGTGGATGGAGACTATAAAATATAGAGAAGTTCTACAACTTGTCTGGGTTATAATGCAGGTTAGTAACAGACCAAGTCAGTGTCCAAAATCTCATGGGTTGACAAAATTCATTCCAATTCCTTAGGTGTGCACAGATCTTACTACTGTGCCGAGAGGTTTTACATTACTTCATGAACATTGCACAGTGCTAGCAATAGAAAATCCAATTGTTAGATGTAAAAACAGAGTCTCAAGAGGACAGTGATTTGCCCAGATTTGCGTGAATTAAGAGTATATCTACATGTTTCTACTTTTTTTGTTCATGCCCTACCCTGTTATGGCTCCTCTTCTACACTAGGGGGCAGCAGTGCATTTGCATTTGCTCTGTGAATTCTGGAACACTATGTTCCAAATAGAAGGCAGTAGCTCAGATTTGAAAAGTGGAATCTGGGGCAGGGAGTTCCAGAATCTTTTATCTTAAAGGTGTGTGTAGTACTTGTCTACAGCTCATTTTCTGCTTTATGCATACCTAACACTCATTATAGTCAAAATAAGATGGTAAATGTGGAATAAATGAGGTCAGAACAAGTATAAATTTCATTTACAAATTAAATAATTGGTGTGTAAAATTGTCAAACCCAACTGCAGGCATTTGTCCTTCCTAAAGGTTTGAAGGAACTAAAGATACTGTACATATGCATTAATTTTAACATTTAAGAATCAGACTAAGATAGTTTACTATAGATTGCCATAACATAGCTACTCTGAAGAGCCATGTGACCATGGATTTAGTATTTCATAAAGTCCTGGGATTTCCATTAGTCAATCCCAGCCTAAGTTAAACTATACTTACGCCAGCTCTGTGACTCTTGGTAGGGGAGTGGATGGGGGTGTTTCAGGGCCACTTGGGGAGCTTTACAGACAAGTAATGCAGACAATAACTATAAAGACCTATAAGTATATACTCTAAATTCCAACAAGGATTTTGGAAAAACAAACGGAAATATAAAATGGCACAGCAAAGTAAAAGGAATAATTTTGAAATAGGCCCCAAATCACTCTCAGGGCCCAGCATTCTCCCTCATTACACATTTTCTGCTTGTGGCGAGGCCAGGACAAGTGAGCAGGTGTGAATGAGTGTGTGCACACTTATATGACAGTGTGTGTGTTCCTTTTCTCAGGTCGATCATCAGAATTACAAGGCGGGCTTCAGACAGAGATTATTTTACTTCTTGAACTGTATTCAACATTCTTTTTGCCTTGTTTGATTGATATCCCCTTGTGTTTCCCAGAACATCTCGCTTTGCCTCATTCCCCGAATACTTGGTAGTGCAGATAAAGAAGTTCACTTTTGGTCTTGACTGGGTTCCCAAAAAATTTGGTAGGTATCTTTTGCATGTTTTTTCTTAAAACATCAAGCTAACCATTTAAAACACCTGACAGGTGAAAGAGCCCGAGTAGCCGGCTGCCACAGTTCCATTTCATTCTTTTTTCCCCATTATTCCCACCTTTCTCTTTCAAATCAGAATATGTGTAAGCACTGATAATAAAAATTACCACTTGCTTAACCATCTCTCCACGAATGGGTTCTGGAATGACTGACTTCTTTTTTTTTTTTGTACTGGGCATTGAACTCTGCTCCTTGAGCTTGCGAGGCAGGCGGTGGAACCACTGAGCCAAATCCCCGGCCCTATGGAATGACTGACTTCTAAGAGTGCTCACATGATCAAATGAAGAGCACTTGTTACTGTGTATGCAGATGGCCTGGGATCCTGGTAAAATGCAGATCCTGATTTGGCCATCTCAAGTGGGCCTGAGATTCTGTTTCTGACAGCCTCCCTGGGAATGCTGGCCAAGACCACACTTTGAGTGGCAAGTAGTTGATAATCTCTGCCTCTGAGGCAGGCAGGTGCAACTAATGAGATTCACTTAAATCATACAAATTTTACTAAGATAAAACAGTTGCATTAAACAGTCAACAAAAGAAATGTGATGTTGGTTTCCCTGGGCTTGCTTCTTGCTAATTTTAAAGGCTCTCGTTAGAGGCTCACTTTTCAGACAACACAGAACAGTGTTTTCCACCAGTGTGATCCAATACGAAGCTCCCAGGTTGTCCTCAGTGCAGTGGAAGGGGCTACAGTTTTACCCTCTGCCATTTCTCAAGAAAATACCTCAGACTGTCAGGCACTTGCATTTTTGTTTTTGAACACTCAAGGAACCAAAACAAAGCTAGATGAGGTGAGTCTTAGGGTTAAATGAGCACTCATAGAAGGGAGATAGGCCAGAAGAACACAGACTCAGCTGGAGAGCCCTCCCAGGAGGCCCTGGTGCTCCTGGTACCCAGGGCTTTGCCATGAGAAGTTGTGCCGGGCTGTTCCTGATGCTGCAGGAGCCCCTTGCTTTTCCTGCCGTGAGGGTTTGGAA
The DNA here is from genome assembly GCF_000247695.1 of Heterocephalus glaber. The sequence continues at coordinate 57,471,624 of NW_004624730.1, forward strand.
GCAGAGGGGACTGAGGGCAGGGTGCCGATCACTCAGCCGCTCTGCAGGACCCTGAAAGTCTTGAAGTACTTGACTCATTCTAATGGCTTTGAACAGCTAAGAAAAGAGTTTTCGTAGCCCTTGAAATTTCTGTCAAGGAACAAAAATTTGAATCAGAGTTTATTGACTTACTGAGTTTAGAAGAGTCCTGAAGCTGAGCCTGAATTGTTTATTGAACCTGAATCTTTCTCTTGGGGAAGATTTGTATCTGTTTTGTTGGTCAGGTTTTGTTGGTTTTGCTGCCCCCTGAAATTGGAATTTGTTAAAGCCTAGCTTTGTCCTTTGGTTTTAAAATATGATTTTATATACCTGGCATCATAAATGATTTGGGGGACAATATTTTTCAGATTTTCTTTGCTAGCCCAAAAGACATATCTTGCATAAGCATGTGAACTTATTTTTAGTTATTATCTTATCTGAATATCTGTAGTACTAAATCTTGACACGTTATTAGGCTGATAAATTGAATTTGAGAAAGTCAACATAAGAATAACTGAGTCAGTAGATTTAAAAAATGTACTCCAAGGACTAATACACTTCAGATTCAAATAATTTTAAAAACTTCATTCTTTGTCACCATAGTTAGAATGATCATGGTACTCATTGTGATCTGAGATAAAGTACAGACTAGGGGTTGCAAACTCAAATGCCTAACAAGGACTGAGTAATAATCTAAATGAAAGAAGTAAACTAGGTATGAGAAATACATAGCCATCTTGATCTGGCTGGGACATTCCCACTTAGGCTAAATACATAAATTAGAAAAACATTTCTCTACCCTAAGAATCAGAACAGCAGAAGTATGATGTGTAGGGCTGTAGCGGTGATAGGGCTCAGGAGAGTCTGTGTCCGACTGTTGCAGACTTACAGACTGCAAGGTGAAGATCAGCTCCCAACAGCTGTCACCAGACAAGCATGTGCTCCAGCTTTATGTTTTTCAAAATAATCTGGAAGCTGAATTTTTAAATTAAATCTACTTATTTAAAACTTGGGACATATTTCTAACATTTTAAAAACACCAAATAGAATGTGTTTGGGCCACCAGTGGTCTGTGGGTTGCAGTCTGTGGTCTGAGGCTGAACCGATTTGTTCTTGTTTAGTGCAAAATCCTGCCACACTCTGTACTTTGCCCAGACTCTCCGTTAACCTCTCATTAGTCTCGATGAAGCTCCTGGCCTTGTGATGTATGTGCTGAAAAGCCTCCTTTAGCTCCTCCTGGATACATGCATGCAGAGTGTGTAGTGCTGGTTTTAAAATGGTTATAAGTTTATGGAGAGTCCAGTCCCTACAATCTCTCTCATTTTGCAGATGTTTCTATTGATATGCCAGATCTACTTGATATCAACCATCTCCGAGCCAGAGGGTTACAGCCAGGAGAGGAGGAACTTCCAGACATCAGCCCTCCCATAGTCATTCCTGATGACTCCAAAGGTACCACGTCCTGCTGGGAGGATGTTCTCTACTTGCCACCTTCCTTTACAGGAACGGTCACTTTCTTCCCCTTCTTATGGAGTCCCTTCCTGTGATGTAGCCTAGCACAGGCACACAGCTCCAAGGTGTGGCTGCAGCTTGTACTGTTAAAATTCACATTGGAAGAGGCGCAGAGCCAGCATGAGTAGTTGAAATGGACAATTTTTAGATTATGTTGCCTCTGGCTTTGGCTTCGTCCCTATTTCTGCTTCTTTCCAAATGGGAGAAAAAGGAATATGTTTACCCCCTATTGAGAAGAAAAAGTATTTTTTCAGTAGGCTTTTAGTTTAGGGGAGCTGTGTTTTTCTTGGACATCAGAAAAAGGAAATTGAATGGGGTGTGTTGATTTTAAAAGTCTTGATCATATTTCACCTCCCCAGTTTTGTCAGTGCTTCATAGGAAGGGAGTGGTTTGAGTTTCTTGTTCACTCTGTGACTGTTAAGTTGGTCATTGTTCAGAATACATAACTTTAAAAAGAGAAAAGTTCATGCAAAAAATAGTTGCTTCATCTTTGAGAGTTTAAAAATTGTGTCAGAAAATTCTTGGTTTAATTATTAGCTCAGTTATTCTGATGAAATCAGCCTCTTCTTGGCTTTGTTTGCTCTTCATCTTCCTAATGAGTTCATTAGGTAAATTAGCTAATAATGAAGCGCACTCTGGGCCTCTCTGCCGAAGGCTTTGCATCAGTTGAGCAGTGAGTGTTATTGGTGATCCTCAGTGCAAAAAAAGAGAAGTCCAGAGGAGCAGGAGGGATCCAAGAGTGATAGGCTTGTCTGTTAGATTGCTCTCCAACAGAAAGTCAGATGCTGAACTGCAGACACAGAAGAGAAAGGAACTGCAGACACAGAAGAGAAAGGAACTGCATGTGAGACCCTCCAGGTCGTGTAGACAGGAGTTAGGTATGAAAGTAACCTCCTTTTGGGGATCAGAGAAAGGAGATGTATGAGCAGCAGAGAAGCACAAGCTGGTTTATTAGGACTGCTTCCCCTTTTTCTAATGTTCAAAACAAAACCCTTGGGTTGTAATTATACAGAGTTGTTAGAAATACACCCAGAGAAATTATTTAGTTTGTTAAGATGCTAATCAGAACATCCTGTTTTATCAGTTCTGAATGCCTACAACCTGTGATTTCCCTCTTTACTATAAGCATTTTGTGTTGTGCAGGCTGAGATGGTATATGTGTACTCCTCTGGGCTGAGGGAGTTTGGGAATGCTTTGGATCTATGGTTTTACTTTCTGTAAAACTCATTGACATGGATTGGTTTGATCTCATTTTCTCTTCCTCTCCCTTCATTTGCAGATCGTCTGATGAACCAATTGATAGACCGTATGTACCTTTTAAAATGTCTTTGGGTGTCATGCAATTGTTTTCAGTCTGACACATTTTTCAGTCATAGTTCAGTACAGAGGCATTGTTCTGTTTGTGTGTATGGGAAGCCTTTCCCGAGTGGGAGCAATTCTTTGTCTGCAAGTTGAATAAGGAGCAAATGTGTGTGAGCCAGTGACAAGTGATGAGTGTCCTTGTAGCTCTGCAGAGCGACCATTAGTAGGAATGCCACCCAGGCCCGAGTGGGAATCACGCCGTGGCTATTTATATTGACCTAGTGATGCTATTTCTTCCCTCAGAGTATTTAAGTAGCTTCAGAAAAGTAAAGCCATTGTCTAACACCTTCCAAAATAGCACTTTCTTTGGGTAACACATGGAGAAGGGGGTGAAGGGCCACTAAGACTAGATGAAATGGAGAGTTGACTTTTTCACATCTGAATACCCTGTTGTGCCTGCAGCCTCAGACATTGATGAGTCATCGGTGATGCAGCTGGCTGAGATGGGCTTCCCTCTGGAAGCCTGCCGGAAGGCTGTGTACTTTACTGGAAATATGGGAGCTGAGGTGGCCTTCAACTGGATCATTATCCACATGGAAGAGCCTGGTAGGTAGTGGGATTATGAAGTGGTTTTAGAGGTTGAGACGATTCTCAGTGATACTAAGCCCTGGTCCTTCCTTGTCCCCTGGGAGCATGTCCCCAGAAAAATGACTTTTCAGCTCATAATATTCTGCAGTAGTTAGACAAAGCCACAATCTATCTCTTCCTCTTCCTCCTCCTCCTCTTCTTCTTCTTCCTTCAGTAAGATATAGCTAGCTATTCTAAAATGTATAATTCAGTGGCAGAAAGATCACTAGAAAGATGTAGGATATACTTTCAGCTAAAAGATGATGAGGACTTAGAGTAGAAACATGCGCATAAAGAAATGGACGCCCTTTAGTTAGCTTTTTCTTTTATCTGCCTTATTAAGATTTAATTCATCTGTCCACATATTGAAAGTGTACATTCCAATGATTTTTAGTAAACTTGTGACTATGCAAACATTATTACTAATTTTAGAATGTTTTTGTCCACCTAAAAGAGAAATCCTGCATACATTAATGGTCACTTCCCCATTTTTCTCCTGTCCCTACTTCCTCGTAATCACTAATCTACTTTCTGGATCTATGACTATGTCTATTTTGGACATTTCCTATAATTGAACTAGTGCAATATGAGACCTTTTGTGTCTACTTTTTATTGCTTACCATAATGTCTTCAAGGTTCCTGAGTTGTAGCATGTATCTTTACTTCATTCCTTTTTATGATCAAATAATATTTCACAGTATGGACATATTACATTTTATCCTCTCATCAATCGATGGACTTTTGGGTTGTTTCCACCTTTTAGATTTTATTCATAATTCTGGTGTAAACATTTGCTTGGATGGTTTATGTGGATAAATATTTTTGTTTCATTTGAGTAGAATTGCTGTGTCATATGGTAACTTCGTATTTAACTTCTTGAGGAACTACCAAACTATTTTACAGAGTGACTAAACTATTTTACATTACTGTTAATGGTAAATGAGAGCTTCATTTTCTCCACAACCTCACTAACCCTTGTTATTATCTCTTTTATTATACCTATTCCAGTGGATGTGAAGTGTTTTCTAATTTTGATTTTGAGTTGCATTTTTATAATGACTAAAGATGGTGAATATCTTGTTATATATTTGTTGGCCATTGGTATGTCTTTGTTGGAGAATTGCCTATCAATCTTTTGCCCTCCACCCCTTTGGTGGTGCTAGGAATTGAACCTCAGGCCTTATGCATGCTAAGTAAATGAACTATATCCCCAGTCCCATTCTTTACCCATTTAAAAATTTATTTATGTATCTATGTATTTATTATTTGTAAATGAGGTCATTTGGTCTTATGGACATACCATTTTCAGTCCAGAATCCAATCCATGTAACAGATATAATTTGACCTGATAGACCTGTTTTTCATCCATGCGTTTTTTAAAAAAAGGAACTCAGTGCCAATTATGCTCAAGTTTAGCAGAAACTGAAGGTGGTCAATACGCAAGAATAAATGTTGTGCAATTATCGCTTGGTCTTTATTTTCCTCACATGGAAGATACTGTGCTGGGTATGTTTTCACATTCTACATCACCTGTTGCAGAATGACTATAAATGGTCCTAGGTGAGGTGAATATGATGTAAGTATTTAAGTAAAACCAACCATTATACTGTCATTTTAAATGACATTCAGCAATGGTCAGGAAATTGGGACATAGAGAAAAGCCTGTTATGTATGCTGAGGGAAAAAGTTGGAGTCTCATGAACATAATATACTCTGAAACCCTAGGGAAACTCAGCATCTTAGTTACTTTTCTCATTGTTGGGACAAAATACCCGACAACTACAAGTTAAAGGAGGAAAGGTTTATTTAGCTCACAGTTTGTAGAGGTTTCAGTCCATAGTTGGCTGGCTCCAAGGCAGGGTGGCATGGCAGAGGGGCATCACAGAGGAGAAACAGTCCATGGCAGGGTAGGAAGAGGCAGCAGCAGTAGCAGAGAGCCTTCTTTTTCCTTTATCCCATCTGGGCTGCAAGCCTATTGATTAGTGCCATCCACACCCAGGGTGAGCCTTCCCATTATGCATACCTAGAACAATGCTAAATGGACTAATTTAGTTATCACACACCCTTAATCCACATTCACCCACCCTGGATCCAGCCACTTCTGAAAAGCTCCACCTATGAGCACTTGAGGCTTTGGGTGAGCATCTAGATGCAAGCTATAGCACTTGGGAAGCAGCAACTCGCTGACCCTAGACTAATAATTATTTTTGATCTAAGAAGGAATTGTAGTAAGTGTTGTGTAATGCAATGTTCACTAAAAACTTTCATGAACATAGGGACTACTTCTAAGGAAAACAGATCTATTGGATCATATAATTTGTTTCATGTTGTTCTCACTCAGGACATCCACCTGATTATCTGTTCATGTCCTGTAGCACGTATTAGAGAATGACCCCAAAATGGCCCTGCATGGGATAAACACTAGCCATGGAATTCAGGAGTTATACAATTTTGAGTGTCCTAAGACTGGAAAATCATTTTCATCAAGGCCTGTGTCATTCAAAGTAGCTGTGTTCATAGCCTACAACGGTTCCTGGACAACTGCTGTACTAGCTCTGTCATAGGTCAATGAAAAACAAATTTGGGGAACTAATGATTGACCTGCTCATCTTGACAACTTCATTGTCATCAAATCCTTTGGCCTCCGTTGAGCCTGTATTCACATTCTACATCACCATTGGACAATAGCAACAATCACCTGAATGAATTAATGCCAGGGAGCTAATAATCTGTAACGAACTTGTAATATATTTGAGCTACAATCTGTAATTTCCATTATACTGGAGATATGCAGTAACATTTAAAATGAGTTGAAATGGAGAACTTAGGAAGTAAATCACCTCTGTTATTTTAACATCTCTTCAGTAATCTGAGACATCATTAAAGTACCAGTATATTGAATGATAGGTTAATTTTGTTTTAAATTTTTCTTTTCTTTTTTTTAAGAGTGACTCAGCTTACAGAATACATCTATAATTGCAGATCTGCCTTGGTTACACATTTGGGCATCAGGTTCCTCCTTTTTTCCCATTTCTCCCTCATTAAAACAAGGGACATTGTGAGAACCGAATAAAATAATCATTTTGAAGTTATTTTAAGAAGGGTAAAGCAGATTCCTGGACCTTACCTCTACCAATGGCTTATCAGAAGTAACACTTTCAGGAAATGATAGATGAGCCATTCTTCACTGCTCAGGTGAAATAAACGAAGCCATGGTGAGTGGTAGCCATTGATTTTGGTTTTTTTTTTTGTACTGGGGATCGAACTCGGGTCCTTGCACTTGCAAGGCAGGCAGTGGAACCACTGAACTAAATCCCCGGCCCAGTTGTAGCTATTGTTGAAATGTTGAAGGATCTGAATACTATATAGGTGAATCTTGTGACCAACAATCCAATGCAGAGTGTGCATGGTTCTATCTTTACCAACAAGCTGAGACTTTAGCCAGTAAGCTTGGTACTTTAGCTGGGTGGGAGTAAGTAGGCATCACAGGAGAGGTCATCATATGTTTTGAGCTGAAGGGATTCAGATTCATGCTCATGATATTTTCTTCTGACAAGGAAGCTTAGTGAGCTTTTGTCATTTAGGCTTCCAGAGGTCTGCTAGGGTCAGCCTATCCCAGAACTCTAATTTAAAAAATATTTTTTTTCTGAACAAAATCTAAGCAGAACCAGTGAAAAACAAAGCAAAATGTTTCCAATGCTACTGACAATGATATCTGATGGTTACATTTTCAAAGAATCCTTGGAAAAATGGTGAAAATGGAGCAGCAACTTTGCAGTCTTCCCTGGGAAGTGTTATTGCATAATGGCTGAGACAGTTTGTAGCTGGATTACTCTAATTTCTATTGCTCCTGGAACTTGTACTTTAGGAACGAAAATCCTTTGCCCAGTTTTAATGAAGTTATTTGTCTTTTTATTGTTGAGTTCTACGAGTTCTTTTATATTCTGGATACAAGTCCCTTATCAGATATATGATTTATATGTATTTTTTCCATTCTGCTGTCTTTTTACTTTCTTGATGATGTCCTTTGAAGCACACACTTTAAATTTTTAATGAAGTCTAATGTACTTTTTAATGACTTGTGCTTTTTGTGTTTCATTTAAGAAGCCATTGCCTAACCCAATGCCACAAAAATTTACTTTTGTGTTTTCCTTTAAATGCTTTATAGTTTTGCCACCTACATTTAGGTCAGCGATCCATTTTGTTAGTTTTGTTTATGGTTTGAGATAGGGTCTGATTTCATTATTTTGTATGTGGACAGCTAGTTGTTCCAGCACTGTTTGTTGAAAAGAGTATCCTTTCCCTACTCAATGAGCTTGTTGAAAATCAATTGATCATAAGTATATTATTTCTAAACATTTGATTCAATTGACTTATGTATCTCTTTCATGAGAATCCCAGATTGTTGTGATTATTGTAATTTTGTAGGCATTTTTCTATCTTAACCCTCTATTTCAAGACCAAAAAAAAAAAAAAATTAAAAGCTTTGAGCATGATTTTTTTCCCTCAGATTTTGCCGAACCGCTGACCATGCCTGGTTATGGAGGAGCAGCGTCTGCTGGAGCCTCGGTATTTGGTGCTAGTGGGTTGGATAACCAGCCTCCAGAGGAAATTGTAGCTATCATTACCTCCATGGGATTCCAGAGAAATCAGGCTGTGCAGGCATTACGAGCAACGGTGAGCATGAAAAATTGTGTGTGGTGTGTGTGTGTGTGTGTGTGTGTATGTATGTATTTGTGTGTGTGTGAATATTTTCCTCATCCTGGAGGTGTTCTACATTTCAGTCAGTAGCAGTATAACTTCTCAATTTTGATCATTTTGAATCATGTTAATGGGACTCTGTACTCCACCATGGCCCATTAAGATTTATTTGCATATAATATATAAAGCTAAATTAAATGCTTGTAGGAATTGTACAGCAGATTTAAACATAATGAAATGATCAACCTTGGGCAAGATGACCAAACTGTAGGAAACTCCATATCATCTTGAATGTTTGTTAGTGGATGTATTGATCAGCTTTCTCATTATTGTAATAAACTACCTGAAACTTGCAACTTAAATGAGGAGAAGTTTATTTTTGGCTCATGTTTTTGGAGGTTTCAGTCCATGATCTGCTGGCTCCAAAGCAGAAACATCATGGCAGAAGGGTGTGGTAAAGCAAGGCTTCTCACTTCCTGGTTTCTGGAAAGCAGAGCACAGGGGAAGAGCCAGAGAGAGAGATACACCCTCCAAAGGCACACCCTCAGTGACCCACCTCCAACCAGGCCCCACCTCCTCACAGCACATTCAGCTGTGAACATCTGTGGGTTGATCTACTCATGACTATACCCCCCAAAATACAATCATCTTTCCAGGAGTGTCTTAACATAGAAAATTGATAAGTAAGATTAACTGGCACAGTGGGCCTCACAGATTTGACTCTAAGCTTGCTGTGGCCTAAAGCAAAGAGGGATGCTTGAGATTATGTGTTTAGTAAGAATTTTTTTTTTGGGTAAAATAATGCTTCTCTGATATTAAGACCTTGGAGAAATATGTCTTTAAATGTCATAATAGAAGGCTGAATGGCTCCTTGGAATTCTGTGCTGCTGTTTCTGCCTATAGTCAGAGAATGTTCTTCTGGTCATTAGGAATGTCCTGATATTATCAGGAGAGGAAGGACCATGAATCTAGAGGGAGGTGGAAATCTTCCTCTTGACAGTGTAGGTATCTGTTTGATATTTAGCGAAGGCACTTTCTTTTTTAACATCCTTTCTTTGTCATGTCATAATCCACTTTTTAGTGCTTTTTAGCACTTCCTTCCTGCTAATCTTGAGTGGGTGCATGCTAAGCTCTATTGTCGAGATCACAGAGGCTCATGTGTGGCTTGTGGAGATGTGGCTGGAATGGTATGTTTCCCTTTGAAGTGCTTACAATATCTCAGCAGGGTACTTTTTTGTGCCTCATTTATTTTATTTGCCTGACTGTTTCATTGGATTTTTGACTCTGTTTAAATAAAGTTTTTAAACTTCTAGTGATACCACAAATAAGGGAGATTGGAAAAGCTTTCATGGTGAATTGATTTGAACTGTGGAGAGTTCATTTTAAACAGTCAATCATTATCTAAGCCATTGATCTGGTCTCTACTGCAATTTGGCCATTCTACCAACACTGGGGAGAGGAGGCACTAATACAATACTCTTGTTGGTGCCCCTCTATCTTGTAGAGTTACCTGCAGAAAATAAAGTTGGTAGGAAAAGTAGTTTGTGTAATTATTGTGGCTGTAGAAAGGGCTGCACTTAAACGAGTGCCCCGTTGGCATTCTACACCCATCATTATCAGCACCAACCTGTAGAAGTGCTGAGCTAAGACTGATAGGAGCTTTGGAAATGCTGATCTGCTATTCAGAACTGTTTCCCAGTGAATCCAATTACAGACCTTGGTTGGGGACTTGCCAAGTGCCAGGCCAATGTGCATGTCATATGCAGAGTCAGAGCTTCCTACTCAGAGCCACTTAGGACTAATGAATTCAGTCTTCCTCCCCTATCTGGCTGACATGCAGTTCAAACGATCAAAATGTAATGAAGCCTGGGGACTTCATGCATTATAAAATTGATTTATTTTATTAGAACAATAACCTGGAAAGAGCACTGGATTGGATCTTTAGCCACCCTGAGTTTGAAGAGGACAGCGACTTTGTGATTGAGATGGAGAATAATGCCAATGCCAACATTATTTCTGAGGCCAAGCCTGAAGGACCTAGAGTCAAGGATGGCTCTGGAAGTAAGTTCTTGCCCCCAAAATTGTTTCAGAGTTCATGACTGTGCATTCAGCTCATGCCCTTCCCCTCATCACTATGTATCTGAACCTTTGCCATCATTCAAAAGTTAACACAGATCTTGTTTTCTCTTAAGTGGTGCCTTTTTTCACTTTTTATAAGCCACAGTGATCTGATAAAGTCTCAAGGTACTTAGAATGCACCTAGTATCTAGTGGTAGTAGTAGTAGTATTAGTACCTACTGGTCGTAATAGTTGTGTGCATGTGTGTGTCTGTATGTGTGGTTGTGTGTGTGTGTAAGTTTAGTACCAGTTTTCATTTTGTCTCTTTGAGGTAGCATTTCTTTATAAACCTTGTGAGCTTTTGTCAGAAACAGAGCATTTGTTTTCATGGTAGTTTTTGAACAGTAGAAAAGCAGTCTCCCTTCCTTGACTGTGTCAGTACCAATGTTATCTGCCGGTAGTTTTCTGAAGGGCAGTCTCAAGATGACAGAAGAGGTGCCATAGGCCATGATTCTGCCTTTTAATAGTGAACACTCATTTAATTGTCACCATGACTGATTTTACAGGTGAGAAAAATAGAGGCTCAGAGCTTAGGTCCTTTGTCTAAGGTCACATACCTCTTAAGGTGCAGAGGCAAGATTCTAGAATCCATGTTCTTAACCATTATGATATTCTGCTCCTTGAGCTGTTGCTTATAGGATGATGGTTAGCTCTTTAGTCTGACACGTCCCCCTGCCAGATTCCAGCCTGTCTCATCTTTGTGTCACTTCTTCTGTACCCCTTGTACCTGCAGCTCAGAAGCTTGGTAGTGCCAGCATCCTCAGCTGCCACCAACTTTTGTCTCACCAACCATTAGGCCTTTGCTCAAGTTAATCTCTATTTGTGAAATACCCTTCTCTCTCGTCACTGTGCACAAAAACGCTTACTGTTCTTCAGAACTTAGCTACAGACCCCATTCTCTGATCTGCTTTCTTAGACCCCTATTATAGCCATAATAAGCCTGTGCTTATCTCATATACTAGTAATAATTATACCAGTACTATTAATGCTTCCATCTGTGCTGTATTTAATTCTCCTAATAGCCCCAAGAGGTGGATACCTTTGTTATCCTCATTTTATAGGTGAAGGAATTGAAACAGAGAAAAGTGTAACTTGTGACGGTCACATCTATAGCGATCAGTAGAACCAGAATTCCAGCCTAGGCAATCTGTCTGCCTCCAGAGCCTGTGCCTGCCTGTAGCCATTGTAAGGTGTTGAGTAGCATGTTGATCTTGTAGTGAAATTTTTTATATAGCTCTCTGTGCTTCCCATTTGCTTGGGAGCTTGTGAGGGGTAGAGGCTATTTTGTGAAACTCATGGTGTCTAATATATAGAACGTGCTGAATAAACAACAATTGGATTTAATTAAATGTATATTACCAACATTTGTTTCTCTGATCATAGAGTTGCAGATCTACTTATTGGTGGTCTTACAAGATATTACTAGTATTTATTTATTTATAGCTAAAGAGAGAGAGGGGATGGAAGCTTTCTTCTTTTATAAAAAATATATACACTGTTTTAGTCTTACTGGGTAAGAAAATGATAGGCTATAGTTCTCCCAGTTTCCCTGTTCATCTTAAAGGTCTTATATTACTTTCAGAAATCACTGCATTGCCTAAAACATTATAAGCTGTAATGGGCAAGTTAATAATTTATGAGCAGGATTTATTATGTGTTCCATGTCTATTGGCTTTCACAGTTTCATTGATTTTCTAAAATGGTCTTTGGAGCTGATGAGTCATCACAGAGGGAATAAACCACAAGATGGGGCTATTGTAAAGATGCCAAAGTATTTGGCTATCAAGTATTTCCCTTTTTTGGTAGAGCTTGGAGGTACTAACTACTCCCTCTTGGATGGTCAGTAATAATAAGAACAGCCATGTCATCCCCTCAGGACTTACTGTACCTCAGGGCATCTGAAGATATTCCTGGTCCAATCAGCTGCCATGTATCACTAAATATGATGTCTTTAACTCTTTTGGGAAGATACCTAGAAAGGGAATAGTTGGGTCACATGGAATTTCTAACTTTAGTATTTTTAGGAGTCTCCATACTGAGTTCCATAGTGGTTGTACTAGTTTACATTCCCACCAACAATGTAGAAGTGTTCCTTTTCCCCCTCAGCCTTGCTAGGAAGTTTTTGAAAGGATGAATTCAGTTCACAGAACTACAACATATGCCTGATTAATCATTATCCAGCAAATAAACACTTGTTTAACTTCCTTCCTTTGTTAAAAATAATGTTGTAATGAACAGTGCTAGGCCTTCACATAATGATTGCTTTTGAATAAGTCTCTGGAAGTGAAGTGCTTGATTGAGAAATACAGACTTTTAATGCAGCTTTCACATGGCCCTCGGAAACTCAGCATTGTGCATAGATGTCCATGTGGGTGACACCCTGTCCCCCCAGCCCTCCCTAGCAGTGTTGTGTCACATACTTTTCATATTCTTTCATCTCTTTATTACCCAGTTTGTTTTCTTCTTATGTTCATGGCTTCCTCATTTTCTTTGGCCATTTTATTGGGGTTTTTAATTATTTTTGAAGAAATTGATTTGTATGAGTTTAATGTATTGTAGATTAATACTTCCCAGCTTTGCAGTGTTGAGTTTTTCTATCCAGAAACACACTATACTTTTCCTTTGATTCATTCCTGCACCTCTTTCTGCCCTGAAAAGCTCTGTGGTTTGCTTCATAAACACTCTTTTGTATTTCTGGTTTACTTATATCTCAGAATTACATTTTCTGTGTTACTTATCTATCAACATTTTTCCCATGGTATTTTCTAAATTGTTACTGCTGAATTTTATAAAGCCAATGACCTAGAAAGAGGCCATTCCATAGGAGTTTGATTGGAATTATAAAAGATTTATAGTTTAAGCTGGGGGAAGTATGTGTAGGTTGTTTTGGGGACATCGAATATCTTTAAAAGGCAAAGGTAGTTACTAGTTGAGGAGCCAAAACAAACTAAATAAAAGCAAGTTCAGCTTTGGAGATTCTGTTCTAAGTGGGAGACCTGAGCCTAAGTTGTCTAAGCAAAAGGAAAGTATCATCTTGTAAAAGCTGGCACGTCATGGGGATGCAATGGGTGGAACTGGACTGGACTCCTTTGATTCAGGCCACAAACTTTTTATCTGATGGGCTCCTTGGCATGGCTTCCTCTGGGATGGCTGGTTCCACTCTCAGGTTGACTCTAGTGGCCACAAGGTATCTGGCAGGGCCCTCTACTATCTCTAGGTGACAATCCAGCAGAAAGATGCCTGTCCCAGAGTTCTCAGCTTCAAATGCAAAACTTTTTGTGCATTACCATGATGCCACAAGGGGAAATTTCCACACCTGACCTCATGTCAAGCAAAATGGAGATGTACTGAAATTATTGTACACATTTATATGCCAGCTATGTCTGTGAGTTAGGTGTATATGAAACCTGAATAAATTTTATGGGTTGACTTAGGTCCCATCTCAAAGATATCTCAATATGTATATGAAACTATTCCAAAATCTGAAAGAAAAAAAAACACTCCTGAAATCCAAAACAATTCTGGTTTCAAGCATTTTGGATAAAGAATATTCAACCTACATTTGGATCTTTCTGACTAAGGAAGTAATATTATTTCATGAAACTGTTTATGTAAGCATTGGTTTAACATGTTTGTGCAGAAGATTGCAATTCTTTTGAACTTTTGTATGAAATTCATATGCGTTACCTAGAAAAAAGTCAAGGAAGAGGAATTTGAAGAGAAAATTTTTATAATGTTCTATTGTTATGGGTATTCCAAAAATGGAACACCACATATAAATAGGTTAAAAGGGTCATTAACACTGTGCACACTAGCTGTCATTTATTGAGTGCCTACCATGTGTCAGGCACTTCCTCTACTACTTTTCTTTGCCTGTTTGTAGGAGGTGTTTGGATGAGGAAATGGTGATAATTTAAGTGATTTGCTTGTGGTACAACCAGGTCAGAATTTAGGTCTGTCTGATTTGGAAGCCTATACACTTTCTCCTTTACCTTCTTATTTTACATGAGTCTTTGTATTCACGTTTTGTATTCAAATGGAGATGAAAGTTTATTTTTCACAGGTTTTTTATCGCCATGTCCTACATGGTTTTTAGGGCTAGCAACTAACTTTCTGTTGAATTTTAAAATTTTTCAAAAGAGTGGGAATATTCAAGCCTTCACTCTGACCTGTCTGGGCTTCTGTTATTTGCAAAATCATTTCTGTTTCTGTGTTGCACTTAATGAGGGTTTAATTTCTTTAAAAAACAACTCGCTGATTGCCAATGTAATGAACATGTAATTAGGCTATGATTACTCAAAACCTGCTCTGGCTCCTTCAGTCCTACTGCTGACGTCCAGATGTCTTCAGCCGCAGCCAAGATTTTCCAGTCGGGGAGCAGGGAGAGAGTTCCTTTTTTCAAAGATGGGGCTCCCAGCTTGCTGGCCTCCTTGAGGAATCCCACTTGGAAGAGGGCCTGGGGGGGGGCCAGGAAGTGTGGCTTCCCAGAGATGTTAAGGCCCAGTGACTTCCTTGGAAGCCACGTGAACTTCCTTCATGTCTGGGTTCTAATATTCATCCTACTTTAGCATTTGGTATAATTTCTGGTTTGTTTATTTATTTATTCTATTGAAAGTTAAGAGAAAGCCACTCTATGGAGTAAATTAATTTCCACTAAAGTATGAGTGATGGAGAACCATTAAATTTGGAGAAAAATGTTTGATATTTGGAGAGTTAAGCAGTATAATAAAGAAATTGGTAATTTTGAACTGGCTGGGATAGAGGGAGGAAATTTATAGACCCTTTAAGATTCTGTCCTGGGGTAAAAGGAGAAGACAGTACATGAATGCACAAGGAAGCCTGTGACATAGCATGTGGTACTTCATGCTATATGGACAGTAAAGCAGGATAAGGGGACAGGGAGCAAAGGAGTGTGTAGGGGGTTGTTCAGGGTGGCTTGTCTGGTGAGGTAACATTTGACCTGAGACCTCAATGATATCTGAAAAGAGAGTGTCAGGTTGAAGGAACAGTAGGCGTAAAAGCTTGAATGAAGGCCACAGCATGTTAGGTGTGTTTGGGAGCAGCCTGGAGTTCAGGGTAGCTGGAGTGGAGAAACAGGGAGAACAGGAAGGGATGGGAGCACTTCATAGACAGTTGCAAGGGTAGGATATTATTGTGAGATTTAGGAAGGATTTTGGGCAGAGTAGTAATCATAATATAACTTCTATTAAAAAAACCACTCTGGACACTGAGAATAATCAGTAGGGAGTCAGCTAAGACATTCTTGCAACAATAAAGACAAGAGATGATGGTGACTTGCTTTAGGAGTTTCTAGGGGAGATTGTAAGAAGTGATTGGGGTCTGGATATATTTTAAAGTAAATACTGATAGGATTTGTTGATGGATTGCATAGATGTAAAGAGTTTGAGAGAGACATTCAGACTGACATAATGAAAAAATGTAACTGTCGTTGACTGAGATAGACAAGGCTGAGGGGAGACTGCTGAATAAACTAGGACTGGCAGGGAACATCCTTAGCCTGATACACGGTACCTACAAAACAAACAAAACCCCCATGGCTCACATGATACTTAGTATGAAAGATTGAAGATGTTCTTCCTAAAAGACAAGGATTTCCCCCCTTGCCACTTCTCTTTAACATTGTTCAGGAGGTCCTAACCAATACAATTAAGCAGGAAAAAGGAGTAAAAGGCACCCAGATTATCAAGGAATAAGTAATATTATCTGTATTTGCAGGTGACATTACCTTATATATAGGAAATCCTAAGGAATCCACTAAAGAACTTAGAACTGATAAATAGGTTCAGGAAGGTTGCAGGAATCAAATCTCTATATAAAATTCAATTTTATTTCTATATATGAGCAATGAACCTTCTGGAAATGAAATTATGAAAACAATATCCTTTACTACCATGAGATTAAGTGAGAATATTTCGAGAGAGAGATTCTGGATAGAGCAGGGTAAAATAGGTCTGAAGCTTAAGCTGCAAGTCAACAATATTCAAAGGTCAGGAGATCTGGAGGTACCAACAAAGGAGACAGATATGGAACAACCACTGAGGCAGAAGGACAGCCAAAACACTCATGTCCTGGGGCAAGGATTTGAGGAAGGAAGAGTTGATTAACAGGGTGTAAGTGTGAGTGAGAAGAGGACTAGGATTGACAGCTGAAGAAGTGAGTGAATATGAGTGAAAAGCAAGAGAAAGAAAGAATGGGAGAGACAAACATCAGGCAAAGGGCCTTTCCAAAGCCAGCACTTTTTCTTGGAAAGTGTAATGAAAATTGAGGACTAGAAAAGTGAATATGCAAACCTTTTACCTATTACATTCATATATGAATACTACTCATAAATTATTGTAAAAGTTTATAAATCCTTACTCTAAACTTCTGTACTATCTCATTCTAGTCCTAACAGTTTGCTGAGTGGATAGGTACTAGCCCACAGAGCCTACTTTATGCCATATGCTTCTAAGAGTAACAGAAGGAACATGAACAAAATTAATTCAACAAGGATTTGATACAGCATACTGTGCTTGTTGGCAGGAGGCACCTGTTAGCGGATAAACATCAGTCTTACTCTAAAAGGTTATATATATCTGTTTTGTCTCTTTGTTCAGAAAGCATGAAGCCTGAAGTTTGGTCCCACATAGATTATTATAGATTATTATCATGACAAATCAGACATTTTATGAGAAACATTATCCTTTTCTGTAAGTGCTAACAGCCATTTGCTACTTTCCTCATAATCCTAACATTTGTATGACATTTTAGTCTGAATTGCTCATGTAAGTCTCATACAACCCTGCAAAGCAGATTTAAAAAAAAAAGAGCTCTGTGAAGAAACAGGATCAGAGAGATGAGACAAGTTGTCCACCCTCATATTGTTTGAAAGTGATGGAGCCAGCGCTTCCTTTTTAGACCCATAAGCCTGCCAGCAGATTGGGCTGTGGGATTTTTAATCCTTTCAAGATTTGAATTTAATATCAGCTTGAGTTTGTTAATTTATGTCCTGTTTTTGTTATAATGAATTTTCAGGTTTAATTTGCAGAGGGGTGTGTGTGTGTGTGTGTGTGTGTGTGTGTGTGTGTTCCATATAGTAAGGCAAATAGGGTTTGTCTTTCAAATCTAAACAGTTGCTGGATTACACTATTATTATTATTATTTTATTATTATCATTATCATCATTATTATTATTATACTTGTCTCATTGGAAGTGTTCTTGATTCTAGAAATGCTGCCTTGTGACTGAATTGTTTCTTCTTTCATAGTGTATGAATTATTTGCATTTATCAGTCACATGGGAACATCTACAATGAGTGGCCACTATGTTTGCCATATCAAAAAGGAAGGAAGGTGAGTCTTTTTTAGAAGGTAAATGATAGTATGATTTATTGAGCCATTACTATGTGCCAGCTGCTCTACTAGATGTTTTTCTGTTATTTCATCTAGTTCTCATGTTGGTCTTTTAGGGATTTACATTTAAAACCATTTTATGCATCCAAACAGGAGGCTCAAGGAGACTGGATGGGTTGGCCTCAGCTAATAAAGAGCTGTGTCAGAGCTGATATTCAATGTCACTTTCAACCATAATATCAAGGTAGCTTTCCAACATAAAGATGCATTTCATATTTGGAATTGCCATAGGATCACCATATTTAGCCAACAAAACCAGAAAACCAGGATGCCTTAATTTAAATTTTAGATAAACAATGAATTATTTGTTAGTATAAATGTGTTTCAAACATTGCGTGTTCCAGTATTATGTAAGACATATGAACACATTATTTGTTGGTTACCTGATATTTAAATTTAATTGTATAACCAGTGTTTTTTTTTTCTTTTTCTGGCAACCTTATGCTTTCAATGCTTAATATGGCCCTGCAGTTGGTTTCTTGGCTTCTTTGCAGAGTTCTTAGGTGTGTGGTGAAGGTGGGAATGAGGCGGTTACAGAATGGAAGGCTGCTTTCTCTTGAACTTTCTCCCTCAGTGTCCTTCCTACGGCTCTTTCCTGTGGGCTGTGGGTGGGTGCTCATGCTGAGGGTAGTGGTCAGGCTGCATAGACACTGGTGCAGTATTAAACCTTGGCCTTGCTGCTAGGGTGCTGGCCTCTCAGCCACAACTCCCACTGCAGGACTTGTCTGCTCCCACTTAGACTCAATTGTGTTCTGTGTCTGGTGTCTTTTAGTTTTATCGTCTTAACTGGATGAATCAAATCATTGAGCACAGGGACTTTATTTAAAATGTATTCTTTTTATCACCAAGTGCGACAGTTCTTTAAAAAGAAAAAATAGCTTAGTTATAAATATATAAAGCAATAAAATATGTTGTAGCAAATTTGTAAAACACAAAAATGTGAAGAATTTGTATACTGAAAGTCTAAAGATAACCATTGTCTATATTTTGACATATTTTTCTTTGTTTTATTGGTTTCATTGGAAGAGGTATATATATGTCTCTGTGTACACATACTCTATTTGTCTTTGCAGCTTTCCTAGAATCTTAACATATGTCCAGAAGACATGCAATTTTTGAAGCCATTTTTCATATTGTGATTCATATTATACCTTCATATTATATTGTGCTTGTTTTCCTCACTTCATCAGTCTTTGAAGAAATTTTGATAATTATGTAATAGTTGACTGCATAAATGTTTACTGGTTTTTTTTTTAGTTAGTTTTATGCCTAAGGGTGAAGTAAATGTTGTTGTACACAATTCTTTGACTTGGTTTCTGAGGCCGTCTATGAGAATTATGGGCTGAAGAATTTAAAATGTTTAGAGAATTCTCAAAGATTTTTTAGTAACTACTTTTTGAATGAGCTCAAGAATGGAAAAGCATGGTGATTCCCCACAGGCATTCTGTTTTTTTTTTTTATACAGCAAGCTGGAATTTGGTTATCTTAAAACATTTTGGTTACTTTAAGTATTGTGCTCCATATGATGCAGTTCTCCAAAGTATCCTGGAACTGATATAAATCCTTCAGATGCTTCTGTCTTTTATTTTCAGATGGGTGATCTACAATGACCACAAAGTCTGTGCCTCAGAACGGGCTCCTAAAGACCTGGGCTACATGTACTTTTACCGCAGAATACCAAGCTAAAGCTCAGACCTGCAGTTTGGCGAGAAGAAGCCATATGCCTTTTTAATTTGCCAAAAAAAAAAAGAAAGAGAAAAAAAATAAGAAAAAAATAAAAAGAAAAAAGTTGGAACAGCCAGATATGAAGAAGTACATGGGGTATTTATAGTTTATTTAAAGAGTACGATCATTTGACACCTTCTGAAACAGAACTGGGAAGAAATTTCTATTAGTGGTGATACTCTATTGTAGATAGTTTTATAAATGTCCAAGAAGAGGGTGATATAAATGAAGCTATCCATATTGCTGGTGTGGCATCTACCATCAGCATCTCAAAAATGGGGATGTGCCCCCAACCCTCTCTTTTGCTTTGGGGGCCAGTGGTAGTGGCCTCCAGAGAGGTCAGTCAATGTGGCCAGTAGTGTGGCCTCAACTACAATAAACAAAAAGCCCACTTTTGTTTCATATAGAAAATCAGCAGCTGAGCTGGGCTTTATCTGTGGCATAGTTTCTTTTTTCATTATGCACAACAATTTCTGGCCTACTCCTGTATAATAGAACATCTGTATTGAAAGCTATTTTTAATTTAAATCATATCAGAATTCATAATACAGTTGTGTGAATGTGTATGAGAATAAGTGAGAGTGTGTGACCTTTATAGTCCAATAGAAAATCTATGATGGTTGGTTTTTAAAGGATAAAGAGTTGGTATTAAGCAGACCTGGAAAAAGCAAGTAAGTATATTAAAAGAACTATAACTCAGGAACAGTTTAAAAAATTAATTCCCCACTTAGATTTTAAGGAGTGAAAAGGGCTGAGTGGTGTGGTTTAAATGCTGTCAAGAATTCCCCTGGGTCTGTGACATCTGATGGTAGAACACCAGATGCCCACAGCCGTGCAGGGTTGTACTTTTCCAAAGGTAGATGGATGGATTCTGTCTTTCTCAACAGCCCTTCCCTAAAACGTACAGTGGTTATTTTTAGTTAGAACAGCAACTTCTCATCACAGCACATGGTAGCTCCCTGGAATCACATTAAATGACCCATATTTGTCTCTCATTTTCTCATCTCTGAGCCCTTGGCCTGTCTCCGTTTCCATGTTTTTCTGGGGCCGGTCTCCTCTCTGGCCTTTTTGTTTTGTCACCTTGTGACTTGCCCTTAGTGCTTATTTGCTGTCACCAACATTTTGGTCTTGGGCACCATAGGGATTTCAGATGCAAAGAAACTTCATATGACACCTTCAAAGGCCATCCTTTTCATTTTGGTTATTTTGGTATTTTAGTCACAACGTGGGATTAGATCAGAGTTTCAAATATGATACAAAATGAAATGACAGCATTCTATAATTTTGTACTGCTTTGCACCAAATTCCAGAGTCTCTGAAGTTTCTGTTTCAGATAATTCAGTCAAATGAAAAAGGATTTATTGCTGCCTGCCTAACAAGAAACTGTAGGAGAATAAAGCAGAACCAATTGAATAAAATGAATTAGGATGTAGTAAGTTCAGGACAATCAGGATTCTGGTTGTGATCGGGCCCTTGTCTCATAGGAAGTCACTTATGCCATGTGAGTGAGGGACGAGGCTGGAGATCTCGTGGCCTGGAGACCTGGGTGCTGCCCCTAACTGGCTGTGGACCTTGGGCAAGTCCCTCACTGTTCTCATCTGCACAGTGGTGTGATGACACCTGCCTTCTCTTTCCAGTCATGCTTTGAGGTCGTGGGGAGATCTGACAGGATGAGTCTTTCCCAAGAGGAAGGTGGGTGCCAGGGTGGGTCCTAGTAGAGTCTGCTCCCTGCCTTCTCTCATCTGATGTTTTCTTCAATTTGGGAACAAATGAGACTGGCAGAAGGAAGGAGCTCATGGTGCAGTAACTTTCTACTACACTGTGCCCACTGGTGTGGCCTTCTAGTGTTGACTTACATCCCAAAGCAGTCCTACTCTGTTATACAAGTCCCCAGCTCCCGTGAAAATCCCCATGCTAAGCAGCCTTACAAATCCCATCCTCTTAGGGCTGAGTGTCCTTCCAAACACGCATCACAAATGGCTTGTTTTCAATGATGTTGCAAACAAACGCCTTTTTTTGGGGGGGGCGGAGAATAATTGGGAATTTATATTGAAATGTGGACAAAGATAGCATGTGTATTTTGAACAAAAAGAAAATTTTATAATAAAACTTTGCAAAATCAATAGAGTAAAATCCGCCTTTAAGATGATAGGCTGTAAACTATTTCATTTCCCTGTGTAGAAGAAGGAAGTTAGCCCTTTTGATGCCTAAACATATTGTAAGAAAGTGTACTATGGCTGCCTTTTTTTCTGCCTAACAAAACAAAGGGCTATTTCTACAAGGCAAGGTTTTGTATATGTGCTACTCTTTATTTCATATTGACAGTTGGGAAAAACTGGAGCAAACAATGAGTTTCTGTCTTGTGTAAAGATGTATTTATATGTGTCTCTTAATATACACAAAGCAGGTTTCCCTGGAATAACAAGGAGATGTACTGCTTAATGTTACACCTTTGTGTGTAGCTCAAATTATTTGTGACAGAGAACTGGAATAATGTGTGGATTGTGTCAGCTAATCAGCCTGTTAGGAATCCTCAGTGTGAGGCATGGTGGTGCAGTTGTGAAATCCTCACTGTCCCTAGGTGTCTGTGTGAAAGACAGCGCTTTCTTCTTGTAAATATCTTTGATATCCATCTGTGTACAATCCCAATGAATGTGTCTTTGGAAAATGTAATGTATCAAAGTTTTAATTTTGTCAATTGATCTAAATGCCCAGATAACTAATCCCAAACCCTCTTTTGTTCAGATTTGTATTTTTCTTTTAAAAGGACAGAAAAGTACATAGAAAAGATGATTGGAAAACCTCATGTTTTAGTGACATTTACATCATTTTGTATCAGAATTTTGGAATTGACTAGCCTCTTTTCTAGAACCTCCAAGAGAATGTGCCTGCTATTTCCCTATTGCTCATTTTGGGCTCCCTGTGTCTTTTATTTCCTTTCCCTTTCCCTTTTATTTTATTTCCTTACCTGTGGCCCCCAGTGAGAGCCCCTGGATTTGTAGTCTGACTCTAAGTGTGGTGGGGCTGAGTTACTGTACTTTTCTGAGACCCTTTCTTTAAAATGACTGAGTTAGAGCAAATGACCTCAGAAGTCCCTTCCTTGTCCTCAGATCTCATTCTATTTTTATTTTCCCGTGGTTACTACCAGAAGCAGACATATGAGATACGGGGATCATTTAGAGGCGGAGATGCTACAACTTATACACCTCAGTGTAAGAACTGTGTCATTTTTAGTATCCCACGCCGTTTCTATTTCTTGTTCCATTTATCTTTACTTTCTTCAATAATCATCCTAGTCTTCTCTATTCTTGAACCTCACAATTTTCCAGTCTGTGAAGTAGTTTGCTGCTATCTCTCTCAAAAACAAAGATCCACTTCAAATACTTTCTTGGAAAGCTTCAGCTAAATCTGTAAAATTGTTGAATATCTGAAAATCCAGATTCACTCATAGATAGCTCTGATCCCCTAATAAGTGCTGGCAGCTGCTCTCTCCCAGCGAAGATGTCTCTGTCATCATGTGGACATCAGTTTTGCTAAATCTCATCGCCAGTCCAGGGTTCTGTGGAGAGATTGCAGAGGGTGGGACCGGCCAGAGGATGGGATTAGATGAAAATGTGATTCTGCCCTCTAGACAGAAAATCCTAGGTGACAGAAAAAGATTCTGTACTCTTCAGTTGGTGTGTAAGATTGCCTATCTGGTGTCATGGAGATTTCCTGCTCAGCAAATTGTCCGGGCAGAGTTTGCATTAGATTCTGTAGACCTCTGTCAGTCGGTGTGATAATCAGTAACCACATGTGACAAAATGACCACTTGGCATGTGGCCTGTCCAAACTGAGATTGTGCTGTTCACATACAATGCACACATTTTGAATATACATACCAGGAAATGCATATCAGAAAGAGTATACATATCTCATCAATAATTTAGATTGATTACAAATAATATGTTGGATCTATTGATTAAATAGAATAATATTTTCATAAATATTATATGTTACCACTTTTAATCTGTTTTTAATGTGCTACTGAAAAATTTAAATTAGATATGTGGCTAATGCTGTACTTGTATTAGACAGTGCTGCACTAGACTTGGTGTAAGGTAGGCAGCAAAATACCATATGTGGGAAGATAATTTCTGTGAAGCATCCAGATAGATGAAAACATCACAGATATTTTTGCTGGAGTCAGGTGCATTGTGAGGAACAGAACACCCCCCATAAAACAGAAAATTTTTCTGCCTAACATCAAATATATTATACATATCTCCCCAATTAAAAAACAAAAGCAAGTGGGCCCCCAACTGCCTAGGAGCTATTTGCTACCTTGGTGTGCACTTTTCTAGTATCTTCCAGGTGCCAAGGATGCTAGCCACATGATTGTGGTGGGTGTATTGGTCTCATGTTGGGCAACATTCTCTTGAGGTTTCCCCTCCCCAGGTATTGTTTTGTCTGTTCAAAGCTGGGTGTGTTAAATGCTGTGCAAATCCTGCTGTTCTCCATGTTCTTTGTCTCAGCAGAAGCCGAGCCAGTGGCCTGTGCCCCCTGCCCAGCAGGTTTTGATGTTGGTTCCTGAAAGAGTTTTTATTTATTTTATTTTGCACTAGTCACAGTTAATTGTTTAAATTCTCTCAAATGTTTTGAGAGAATATTTGCCTGTGATGGAAAGAGAGATGGATGATTTATTGCTTTGATTGTTTTAAATTAAAAGCTATTCTCACAATCTGAAGTCCCTTGATGGCTCTTTTTTTCCTACTTTTTAAGAAAAGCCGCATAAACTGATTCTGCCACAGATAGTTCTCATCCATCAGGGGAACAAGTATACCTTGACACAATGACTGATTTTTATCTGTTCCTAGGATTTCTTGGGGCAGCTGCTTGGTCCCCATTGCAGGAGACATTGACAATGGCTGCTTATTACTCTGTGAAGGGGAGAGGGGTGGGTCAGAGGAGTGTGATTTAGTCCTTCCCTGCTGGATTTCAAGTCACACAGGGAGTAAATGGAGACCTTTCTGTGGTTCCCTGGCTCTCAGTTGGGTGGTGGCCTCTTCAATGCTGGTAAATGAAGAAGGGACATCCACTATATCGAGAGACTTCCGCATTTCCATGACACCACATTTCCAGGATGTATAAGTTTCCTGTTGTGGATATGACAAAGTACCACAAACATAGTGACTTAAAACAGTACATTTATTAGGTTAGAAGTCTGAAAACCAGTCTTGTGGGGTTAAAATTAAGGTGTCCGTAGGAAGACTAGGAGTAATCCATTCTTGCCTTTTCCAACATTAGTAACTTTTTCAAAAGTACTTTTCTGCAGATTATTTTATTAAGTCAGTTGATTTGTTAGTCTACTTTATAAGGTTCACCATTCAATAAATAGTAAATACCTACTGTGTGCTGTGCATTGCTTTTCTTAAAATGTGTGTCTTAATAAAGTCTGGCCTTGCTGAGTTTATTTTCTAGCAGGGAGAAACAAATACAAAACATAAAAAATAAGTAATTATATAAGATGTTAAAATAGATTAAGCACAGAGGAGCAAAGGAAACAGAGCAAGGGCTGGGAGCAGATTACAGTGTAAATAAGGTACCTGGGAAAGGCATCATTTGGAGGTGCAGTTTGAACCAAGACTTGAAGAAAATGGTGTCACCAGGTAGATGTTTGGAGAAAGAATGGGGTTGGCACAGGCTGGTTCAGAGGCCCCACAGTGGCAGGATATCTGGTTTGTCAGATGAGCAGCAAAGGGAACAGCATGACTGGAGAGGAGGAGGCAAGGGAGAGAGAATGGTGAGACAGGAAGTCAAAGGGGACCAGCTCTCCTGGGCCCAAGGAAGCCAATTAGAAGGGTTGGACTGTAGAGTGCACTGGGGAACATCATAAGGTTTTGATTGAAGGTTTAGTATTGTTCTTTGTTTAACTCAGGTGATAGGAGGGCAAGGATAGAAGTAGGGGTTACTGTGGTAAGTGGGGTTAGAGGATGATGGCTTAGATGGGGTGGGAGCCGTGGAGGGAGGATGGTCAGATTCGGGATACATTTGAAGGTAAGGTCAGCAGGACTTCCCAATGCATAGGACTTGGGGTATGAGTGCATGAGAGTAGCTGAGGCTGACTGCAAAGTTTTTGTCCTGAGCAACTGAAGAATGCTGTTGCAATCAACTAACACAGGGAAGGCTTGACAGGGTTGGGATGCAAGAGGAAAAAGATGATGAGGAGTTAAATTTGGGATGCATTGAGTTTGAAATGCCTATTAGACTTCCCTAGTTGATTTTGTCTAGGAAGATGGTTACACAACACTGGATTTTGGAAGACTGAAGATAGAAATTTAAAAGTTGGCATTTGGATGACAGTTGAAGCAGTGGGCCTGGATACAATCACCAATGTGGGGAGATGGGAAATTGGAGAGGGTGAGATACTGAGTCCTGGATCACTTTAGTATAAGGAGCCAGGTAGAAGACCATGCAGTAAAGGAGACCAAGAGGAGTAACTGCCAACGTGGAGGAAAACCAAGAGAATGGTACCTGCGGTGGAAGTCAGATAAAGGAAGTGTCATGAGGAGGTGAGGGTGACAACTGTGAAGTAATTGATAGGTTAAATAAGATGAGGACTAAGAATTAAGCACGAGATTGGTCAACTTGGAGGTCACTCATGAAAAACTTTGGAGGAAGAGTGAGAGGGTTGAAGAGAGAATAGAAGGAGAGGAATTGCAGATGGTGAACATAGGAAATCCTCTCCATTTTTTTCTTTTTTATTTGCTACAGAGCAAAGAACTGCATGATAGCTGACAGGGGAGTTTGTTCAGGTCAAGAGAAGACTTGTTTTCGACTGTAAGAAAGCAAATGGAAGGATTACTGGTCTGATGTCTTTGAACAGGCGAGGGGATGGTACTGTTGCCAAAGTGGGGAGTTGATTTCATCAGGGGCTGGAAAGGAGAGGAAGCCAGAGACCAAGACAGCTGGGCATCTGGGAGTCTTCTCCTGCCTGCTTTAATTTTCTCAGTGACAGAGGAAGCAAGATCGTCAGCTGAGAAAGGATGACAAAGGTTGGAGATTTGAAGAGAGAGGAGGAGGTGTGAAATAGTATTCAGTTGAACTACTTTTATTCTTTTATAGTTTTCTTTCAATTTTAATGAAATTAGTTTTACTAGTGTCAGTTAAAATTATCTGAAAATAGGGCTGAGGATTTAGCTTAGCGGCACAGCACCTGCCTTGCAAGTGTGAAGTACTGAGTTCAATCCCTGGTATCAAACAAACAACTCCAAAAAACAAAAACCAAAACCAAAAAAAATTATCTGAAAATTAAATGAGGGTAGTCAGAGTCATCAGTTTGGGACCATTGTTGAATTTTCCATATTGTATTTTTTGCTATTGTAAATTTTATTTTGCAGCTATGGCTTTCATGGGACCTAGCTTTACCAGGTTAAGTTTTGCAAAGCTAACTTTTGTCAGGAAGATTTTGTTCTTTTCTTAGCTGTTATTATCTTGGCAGTTTCTCTCAAGTTTGCTTTTTCTTGAGTCAGCATATGGAGTTTTTAGTATTAGATGTAATATTTAGTGAGCTTTTAATCTAGGAGATACTTTTATTTTTTAACAGTTTTTGTTATTATGTTCATCATTTGCAGTAATGTTAACTGTGGACCAGGTAAAATTAACTGGAAAGCAAAAGCATGGGATATGGGTACCTACTTGGGTTAAATGGCAGAGTAGAAACATCTAGCCTAGGAATCTGGCACATGATAGATTTCAGTACATGTTAGCTTCCCTTCTGTTTTTCTTTCAAAGAACTTGTGCTGTGAGATCATGTTAAGTGAAATAAATCAGACGCACAAGCTTAAATATCAGTGGTTTCTCTCATGAGAAGCCCAAAGTATAAATAAAGTGAAGAACTTGTACTGAGAAGCCTGGCATCTACCTATCATTTTGTTCAACAGGGAAAAATACTAAAATTAGCCATAAGTTCTCAAAATTCTGGTGCATTAATATGATTACCAGGTGGACTGAGGGTGTGCTTCAGTGGTAGAGCACTTGCTTAGCATGTGTGAGGCCCTGGATTCAATCTCCAGCATGAGGTGGGGGAAGATAGCAGGCAACAGGCGACATTACTTATTATGGGATATGAATTTTAAAAAAGCCTTTTTTTTTTTTTTTGCCTTAAAGTGTGTATTACTTTAAGGACCCTTGTAAAAACAAAACAAAACAAGAAAGAACTCTTCAAACCTTGGGCTGCTTGTACACACACACATGGAGAGATGCAGCAATTTCAGGAAATTAATATAATTCATATTTTAAAAGTGGAAGAAGGAGACATAAGGTTTAAGTTATCTTGGAGTTTGAGTTCGCTTGAGGAAAGGCCTCAATGTACTACTAGATAGATAGGTTTATACTTATACAGCACAGCATTGAGGCAGGAAGCAAGAACGTGCAGCTTGATTTTGTAGAGGGAATAAGGAAGTGCCACCAAGGTTAGGTGTGGCCGAGATCAACAGAGCAGACGGGGAACAGTAAGAAGGGTAGGCTTCGGTCCCTCCCTCTAGCTGTTCTCATCAGAGGCTGTTAGCGATCTCTCCCTCGCTAACCTGACTTAAGCGTTTGGAAAAAGAAACTTCAGCCTGAATGCCATCCCTCCTCTGCTCGAGGGCGACTAACTCGGCCCTTTACCTGGCTCTGTGGACGCTCCTTATACCCCCCGCCCCACCGTACACCTGCCCAGGTCTCCCTGCTGGCAGCCCTTGCCACGCAGTCTCCTTTCTTCTCCTCCGTGCCCTAAGCTCCTTCCTCCCTCGGCATCTTGAAGTAGCTCTCGGCTCTGCCAGGAGTGTTTGCTCCAATTCCATTTGCCTGGATTCTCATTCAACTCTCAGCCAAAATGTCACCGAACAGAAACCTTTTCTGATCACTGAAAAAGGAGCCCCACTCACTCTCAATGCTTTACTCGCCCTGGTCTACCGTTTTGCAGCGCAGTGCATTCTTATTTGTTGAAGGGTTTGCAGTCTCTTCCCACAGAAGTCTGTATTTTTCAAGCTTAAGTTTGATTTCCTTTATCACTGTGTCCCACATCTAGATTAGTCCCTGCCAAATAGTTGTTGCTCAAGTATTTCTTGAATGGCTGTTCTCCCCCGCAAGAAAGACCCTGAAGTGAAATAAATTTTTAATAGTTTTATTCTAAAAAGATCACAAATTTCATTTCAGGTTAAATAATATTTTAGTATTAAAAATTCACAAAGGAAGAAGGTTTTGAAGTTTTTTATGTATCTAAAAATGCATTCGTGATTTCCAGATAATTCATGCAAAATCGTATGCAGTGATATTCAACAAAAGGACCTTTTTTAACCAGTAGTATAAATTGGATTCTATTTGATTTGAAGCTGTTCAAATCCTCAAATCCCATTTTGAAAGATACCCAAAAAGACCTTGAAGCCACAGACAAAGTTTATTTGAGAACATAGTTTAAAACTGCACAAATATAAATATAATTTAATAATGTGTAAAAGGGAAGGCATGCTTCCAATAATAATATAAAAATACTACCTTAATCTTGGTACTTTGCAAATTTTAAGCCATCTGGGTAGAACAAACACATCCAGTATGATAAGAGATTATTTTTAGAGTAGTAATTTTATTTCAAAAAGCAATGCAGAGGAAGACTAAGATGAAGCCATAATAACCAATAGACTTGTGCTATGATACATACTATTTCACTAAATTACAGATATAGTATCACATAGTATGCCAGTAACTTTAAATCTCTCTTTGCTATTAATTTACTATAGATCACTTAATTTCAGTTGATAATAATTTAGAAACTCAGTAAAGCAATTAATTTTTTGTGTTACTTATTTCAGCTTGAAAATGAAATCTTAAGATTTGAAACATTATTGAGCATGATGAGGAAGTATCACAGAATTTGTGTTAAAACAATATTTTTAGATTAGGTATGCAATATTCATAGATATACAAAATATATAGAAATGTCTCTTCTAAATAGTTAATAAATATTTATTTTGTAAAAAAGTTTACTAAATTAATTAGGTTCTTTTCAACAGATGTAAACAAATTTGAGAAATGAAAATTGAGAGTTTGGGTCTGATGATATATGACAAACTAAAGGAAGTTGGTAAAAATTTCAGTTTGCTGTATTTTCTTTCACTAGTCACCATGAACACATTTCTCACATGGCACAATCCTTTCATGATATCCACGCAAAAATAATACAGGTCTCATTGAAAATGTCAGATGCTCAAATTACCTAGTTGAGTGTGAATATCCCTTAGTCTTTTTTTTTGTGTCATATTGTTTGTGTCTCCAAGAAATTCAAAGAAAAACTAACACCAAAACCAAACAACACACATTTTATTGTTGAGCAAAGAGTGGTTTCACTGTCCCCTTTTTTCATCTTTCTGTTGTTTTCACTGCAGTTTTTCTAAAAGCATCCCACTGAATCACAGTCTGCAAAACCACAAGTTTGTCTTCTCTAGAGAAGTTCCTGAGGAAGCTGTTCTTAGATCAGAGCACTGGCTTGCTAGCAGAGTGTGTTATTTTGGTATTTCTGCAGAGGTTGCAGGTAGTGGAAACTGTGCAAGGTAAAATGCTGCAGGAGAGGTTGTTAAGCATCACATTTCTATTTTTTTCTCCTCTTAAGCATTTAATGCCTCCACACAAGGCTTTTTGATGTGTTGCAGGAGTTTGATATTTGAGCTTACAGTGTGTGTGTATGCGCACGCGCGTGTATGTGATGCAGGGGTATATGAAGTGGATAATGAAGCCATTACCAACATTACACCCCAATGTTTCACTGAGCTTTTTTCTCTCCATTTCTGGTCTCCTTATAGAATAGGGGTTACAGAAAAATCAGTAAGACAATTTCAGTGTTGAGGCTATGAAATAATCTTAGCACTCCTAAATTTCAGTCTTTAGTCATATTGATTAAATCTAGTTTCTCAAGGGACCAGGACCTGGGTAGCTCACCTGCCATACAGACAAAATTGTATCAGAGCAATGCTATGATAACCTACATAGCCCATGTGACATTGTGTCATCCCTAGGTGACATTTATGAAAATTAAGGCAAATTAAATTTGTCTTATGATTTCCTTGTGTCTGGTAGGAAACCAGTTTTTAAAAAGGTATTCCTAGACCTTAGGAAAATTGTAAAATGTATTATTAAGAATTTAGAACCCAAATTTTTATGATCATGATTTAATTTAGTAGCATTCAGACACATAGGTCTCTTTCGGTTTGGATTGGTTGTGACTCAGTTGGTTTTTAAGAGAAGCATTTGGATGTCTATACCTAGAGTCTTTAGAGGATTAGTTTGGCACTGTCTGCAACATTGCACAAATCAGAAGTGTGAATATCTGTCAAATTCAGTGTGATAGCATGAAAACAATCTTAAGAATAACATAATAAAAGCAAGTAGCAAAACTGAACATGGAGTTCATGAAAATTCTCCCTTGTTCAGAAGCAAGGAAAAATAAACTAACCTGTGAGACTCAATCATGCACTGTGTAAGTTTACATTCAGTAAAGTTATCTTGCATGCTTTGGTTAATATTTGAGTAGGCAGAATTGTAAGTACTAATGCATGCAATATTTTTGTACCTGAGGTTATATGTTTTCCTTTAAAAAATTGCCTGCTTACAAACTTTATCCCAGAGTTCATCTATGAACACTCTTTAAAAATATATTTGTATCTACTTCTTATTTCAAAACAGTTTAATTTCAACCAGTTCTATAAATACTGAGATGAGAGAGAAATAGTGCAGTAAAATCTAGACAGGAAATGAATTTGAAATTGTTTTACAAAGTGGAAATCATGTGGGTTGCTGTGTAATAATTTATAAGAGGGCTCAAAAAGATAGGACATGAATTAAGCCTTTAGAACACCCTGTTTCTAAAATGCTTCTAGGAATCTTCAAAGTATAAAAATACCATTACTTCAAGCACTAAAAGTACAATCTAGCCTTGTGGAACTGATTCAAGAATAAATAAGGAAGAGACATAAAATGACCATCTTGCTTTTTCTATATTCCCAAGGAGCTCACAGATAAAGTTGATTGCAAGGAGTTTGGGAGGCCTAAGTTGGACTAGTTACAACTGTGTTCAAATCTTGCTTGTATGGCAAGAATATACCAGCAAGATTTAATCTAGACAGGAATTTAGATATGGGCCCAAGATTCAACATCAAAAGTGTCTTAATATAAAAGAAAGTGTCATTAAACTAAAAGTGTGTGTGTCCTGGACATTCCTAGCCATCACTCACATGCTATTCTGTATCATTTATTCACCACTCTGGTAGAAATCCAGATTAGCTAAGAAACTGCACCCCATAGTTCTCTTATTAAAGTTTCCTCATAGATAAGATCTACCTTTCTTTCAGGAGTCATGGGTAATGATCTTGGGAGAAGGTGAAGAGGTGCTGAATCACTGAGACTTGCCCAGTAAGAGGACCCTTTGCTCTTCCTCCTCTTCCCCATCTCTCCGTCTCCTCTCACTGTTGAGGTACAGTAGTGCCTAAGGATACTTATGGCAAATAGTTATATTTTGGAACTCAGCAGTGATCTGTGGCTTTGTGTGCATTTTCATCCAATTTGCTGGCAAAATCAGTCTGTAAATGTCACCTGTGTGTAATTGACCAGGTATTCTAGTAAAATGAGTACCATGCTACAAGAGTTGGTAGGCTGTTACTCATTGATACAAGAAAAAAAAGATACAGTACTCAAAGTCTTCCTAGAGAAAGTCTCAGAAGAGGACCAACTATTCTTTTAAATGGAAGAGTAATTTAAATGACAATTTCCTGCCATGAAGATTTTAAATGCACTTCTGTCTCAAACAAAAGTGAATACATTTTAAAAAAGTATATGCCCTAAAGAATATTCTATAATTTGCCACTTGATTTTTGGTGCTGGTCTGTATTTATAAACTTCCACTCAATTTTTACTAATGATTTTCACTTAAAATTGCAACTCTTCTTTTATTTTATTTTTTTTTGGTACCAGGGATTGAACTCGGGACCTTGCGCTTGCGAGGCAGGTGGTGGCACCACTGAGCTAAATCCCCGGCCCGACAGCTCTTCTTAGTAATTTTGGACTTCCCAACAGAAAATAGCCTTAAAAAAATCTTAGTTATTACCATAGCTTTGTTTGGTACTAGAGTTTGAATCCAGGTCCTTGCAATTGCTAACAAGCATTCTACCACTGAGTTACTTCTCAGCTCTTTAAAAAATTTTTTATTTTGAGACAGTCTCACTAAATTTCTAAGGCTCACCTCAAACTTTTGATCCTTCTGCCTCAGATTAGGTCAGATGACAGGTGTGTGCCACCACACCTGGCTTAAAATCTTAGTTCTGATGGATAATAGCAGATATAGTGCAAAAAGTCCGACTAAACACTCTATAAATTGCTAAGTAAAGTGAGAGTGGGAAATTGTCAGCTGTCTCCTAAAGCAACTCTGTGGACTTTGCGATTACTTTGAATTCCAATACCCAAATAAAACTTGGACCACAAAAATTGCTACTCCTTAGCAACACTCAAATTAAACCAAGCTACCCCACATTTACACTAGTTCAAAATTTTAAATTGTTAACTGATCTCCTGCATATAGCCCTAGCAAGGTGAGAACACAGTATCTCATTATCATTGCAAATTCAGTTGGACCTGAGTGTAGAAAGCCATCATGAACAAAACACCCACAAAGTTGGCTTTGAATCCTTTGTTCAGAGGCTCCTAATGGACTCTGATGGACCCAAGTCATCTGGCCAGTCATCGATATGCAGAGATGATCAGCAGGCAGGGAATGGATGTGGGCCTATTAGGAATATTCCAGAAGGCAGGTGCCATTGGCTGGAGGCTGGCCTTGAGACGCCTTCCCAGATGAGTTTCTAATTTCTAAAATTCGAACAAATGTCATTCTTGGAAATACTACTGATCTTCACATTGCTGCTCAGACTGCAGGGAAATGAAGGCCAAGAGGGATTGCTACTCCTGCCAAAGATGAATGCCTTAAAGCCTCTGTCTCTTGCTGCGGGGTTGGAGCCATCATCCTGCCAACAGGAGCTTTGACAGGGACTACCAAAACCTGACGCTCACCACAGGGCCCTCACCTCTTCATTGTTACAAACTGGAATAGACTGTAGTGTACCTAAGCTTCAAACCTGTGGTTCCGTGTTAACTTGAGGACCCCTCACAACTCAGGAAATCCAAGGTCGCAGAGGGGTGGATTTGTACCTGCAGTCGGAGTCCAGTCTCTCAGCTGTGTGCACATTTCCCCTCAGTGGGAGCGAATTCTCCAGTCAATTAAACTGTTTTGATCCAAATTCTGTCTTTTTTGGTAACTATAATCATGAGTAGAATGAGTTATTATTACTAACCAAAGAACATGAATAAAAAATTGGGACCAGACTACTTTGGGGGAAAGTTCTAGAGAAGGAAGGAGACAAGGTGAAGAATAGAACAACTGACTAGAACCAGACCTGGGTAAAATGATATTTTGGTTAGACTTTTGCAAACATGTTTTTCTCATTCTTTGAAAAATATACTTTCAAAATAATCACCAAGCCCCAAATATACACAAAATACTGAATAACTAAGTGGAAAGTTAAATAAAGTACTATTGCCAATAGAAAATTCCTGTTACTTGCTAAATGTTTAAAATAAGAGCCAAAGGAGTATGCATCTTTCATGTTAACCCACCAACACCTGGTGAGTTTCAGTTAAAAAAATGTTGATTTTCTGTCACTCACAAGAAAGTTAACTCTGTAGATTATTATGGAACTAAGGAAACATCATTTTAAGGAAAAACTGTATATATCACTCTTAAGAAATCTCATTTAAATAGTAACAATTTAAAAAGAATATTATTGTGCAGGGCAGTTAGAAAGCCAGGAAAGTATGACACTTAAGCAAACTCAATAGAAAGCACAGTTTCATCAAGTTTCTACCTGCAGAGAATGCACGAACACATAGTATTTTGTTTCTTATGTTCATACAGTTCCAAAAAGCATGTCTGCTTTAAGAAAAACACTCCTTCAAAACCCTACACTATGAAAAACTATTTTTCAGGAATTTTTTATTTGGTCCATTGATCTAACAAGTCTGAGTTCTCAAGTCTTTTACCCCAAGTTAAAAATTGAAGCAACAAAACAAAACCCCAGCAAGGCATAAATAAGATATTAAAGTGCATATGTACAATCCCAGAAAAGTTTTGTTTGGGAACAGCAAAAATTTCTAGTGCAAAAACTGCTTTTACCAGCAGAGCTCCCTCTCTGGAAACAAAGGGCTACCGAAAAAGTTAAAACAGGAACAGGGTAAGCATTGCCTGTCTTTGAGTTAATATATGTGCATGCACCGATGGCCCAAACTATGCTCAGTCTTGCAAAAGGGAGAATTTCAGGGGACAGTATAGATACAGTCAGAATTCCCTGATCAGAAGCAGTGCTTTCTTCATGTGTCCTATGAACAAGTTCCTCATATGTGCTATTAGCTGCAACTGGAAACAAAAATCCCAAAGAATATGTTTTGCAATACACTGGCAACTTGGGAAGAGTACACGCAATTACTTTCTCTTGTTTTGTCTTGCATCTCCCAATTCTTTTGAACCTGACCTTGACTCTACTTGTGCTTTTGGATCTGAACAGAGACTGGCCATTGTTTGTAGAAATTAATTCCCTTGGGTTATGTGATCATGGCCTTTTGAATATCTGATTTATCCTTTTTGAAATCCATAATAAAGTAGTTTTGCACTTCTCAGTACAATAACACAAAAGGGAGGTTATTATTCTTTATTTTTTCTTTTCCTTCAAGGATCCAAATTGAAAGCTCTTAGGAGGACATCCAGGTCACCAAGATTAGCTGCCTGGAAGAGTTCTGGTTGGTCCATCAGTGACAGTGCAATTCTGAGGGCAGCCCAGATGTTCCCAGAGATTGCAGGATGAGGAACTTGCTGTTGATTCCTGCTCTTTCTTTGCAAACTGAGGGCAGTGAGAAAATTGCTGACCGCTTCTCTAAGAGGGGAGAAAAACAGACATTTTGAGGTGCCACAAATTTCACAGCCAGCAAACTTAAAAAAAGACAGTGTATCACTTCTCCATGATGTTTTAGATGATCAGATGAACAACTTTCTGATTCTCTATTCTTTTGTCAACAATCATGATTAAGTATAGTGAAATCAGAGAGACAAAAGAAAAGAAAATTATATTTTATTAATGCCACATGGGAGAGGAAGAATAATAAAACCATTGCTAACCCATTAATGCATTTGATTTTCCCTTATTCTAGGAATGATTTGAACACTTAGTCCACTTGCAGGTATGATTTCTATAATGAGATTTTAAGAGGAAAAATATGGCCCTATTCAGAAACACAGCTGTCTAATTTTTCCTATTAGCGATAGATACATAGAATGTAGGTAGGAAGGAGTTGAATTTATTATCAGAGTATCTAGGTTTGTATCCTGAGCCATAGGCAAATTTTCTATCTTTTTCAAGGGTCAGTTTCCCTGAGTGTGTCATAGGGATAACAGAAATCATTTAAAAACTTTGCTATGAAGTGCACTTGAGTCAAAGCTCTTATCATTAAGATCAATTGTTCTCAAAGTGTGATCTCAGGGAACCCTGGAGTTCAGTGAGGTCAAAACCATTTTCACAGTAAAAGTGAGATGTTATTTGACTTTTCACTTCCATTTTCTCATGTTCATAGAGTGGGATTTTCCAGAGATTACATGATGTGAAATATCTTGACAGATTGAATGCAGAAGCTAATACAAAAACCTGTCTTCTAGTAAGCAAGGTATAAAAGAAATTTGCAAAAGTGTAAAGCAATGTCATTCTTCTCTCTAGGCATAGTTTTGTTTGGGAAAGTAATTATTTTCTTGCAAAATGATATTTATGTTAACATGTAATGAGTTTTATTTTTAAATTAATCTTTTGAAGTGTTTCTAAGTTCAATTTCTGAAGTGGCAAATATTGATAGATAAAATCCACATACACACACCCCTTTGGGATTCTTGGTAATCGCCAACCAAAAGAGCATCAGGTTTGAGAACAGCAGGTTAGACGCTGTCTGAAGACCTTGGAGTCCATGCCTGTACTTGCTGCCAGCTCTTCCTGCTGGGTCTGCCCTCTTCAGCAGCCCAGTGTCGCCCTGACCTTGTAATGTATCTGACAAGCTGACTCTTGCTGGGAATAATCATGTCACTTTCATTTATCTCTGCTTTATTCTACTCAAAACCTTGTTCACACTTGAACTTACTTAATCCTGCAAGGTAGTTACTAAGTATATGGGAAGAAACCATGAAGGGGAGGCTGGTTTTCTAATTCTGATGCATATGATCTGGCATGTGCTTGTCTATTTTGTCAGACCTGCCTGCACATAAAAGGTAGTTGGGAGATGGTGATGCTGCATATGGCAGCCTGGGTGAGAACATGGAGTGGGTATCCTAATCATCCCTCTTCTGGGAGAGGAGGCCTTGGAAACCAATGGGCACAGGAAGTCTGTCTTAGAGACACTTTCTGGCCCTCCTCACAGGGTGCAGCTCCAATGAAAATGTCTCCCAGATTCCACTCATAATCCTAGGCTGGTAAGAACTCTGGCAAAGGTAAATCTTGGAATCCTCTCATTCATCAGCTTT
The DNA here is from genome assembly GCF_000247695.1 of Heterocephalus glaber. The sequence continues at coordinate 57,508,651 of NW_004624730.1, forward strand.
TTGAAGCCCTTAGTATCTGGCAGTGGTTTCAGATGGGTTGGGAGAATAACAGAAGAGTCTAATTTATTATCAAGCCACTCTAAGTTTTTGCATGAAGGTAGTGTAGACCTAGTTGGTTTTCAAATGTTTCACACATATATGTAGAGCTAATTGCAAATAATTTGAGTATATTATCATGTTTAATAAAAAACTCATTTATTTAAAAGTATTATTTACTTTATAGTAGCTTTCTCTCATTATATGAATACTAAAAGCATTACTGCCAAAGGGAAGGGTTTCTTCTTTCATTAAAAAGGGTCCTCATTTTTTTTTTTTTTGGTACTGGGGATTGAACTCGGGACCTTTTGCTTGCGAGGCAGGCGGTGGAACCACTGAGCTAAATCCCTGGCCCAGTTCCTCATTTTTGAAAAGGTTAAGATTCACACAGCTGTCTAAAGACTGAGACTGACAGAAGCACATGGTTGTTACTTGAACAGGCTGCGGGCCTGAATGTTCCACCTTACCCTTAATGGTAGGAAGAGGAATAGGGTTATAAAATGAGATCTAGTTATTTGGAAACACTGTCTCAGGTTATCGAGCCTCAGTCCTGAGCCTCAGTCCTGAGCGTGGCTCCAGTCTGCCTGTTGATGCTTTACCTGTAGGCGCCCAGGTTGATACAGCTAATCCCCAGGTTGTATCTGGACCGGATGAAGCCTGGCTGGATCTCCAGCGCTCGTGTGTAGGCCTCCACAGCTTCCTCACTGCGGTCTCCATTTGCCAGGGTCGCCCCAAGACGGTTCCATAATGAATAGTCCTGATGATAAAAACCAGAGCCTTCGAACAACCAGAACAAACCACAGTGACCCAGCATTCCCATATTTCCCCGCAGAAGAAGGAAGATGGCTAAAATTGTGTCATGGACGGAGACCACATTGAGGTGAATTACTCAGACATCTTCAGGACAGTATTTTTGATCAAAGAGCAGTTACTATTTGATGCTGTTATGTGTTAATGTTTCTACTTTAGGTATCTCAGTATAATAGCCACTGCAGCATATCATTACTGATCACTTTAAACACTGAGGGTAGTGGATGAGTGATAAATCCTAGAAGATACGGATAGAGCATAGCCTGTAAAAACTACAGATAAACTTATGGTCTCTTGCTGTGCTAAGCTTTCTTACCTCTGGCCGAACAGTTAAGGCAGCGTTAAATGCATCTATTGCTCTGTTAAATTCCCCACTCAGGTGGAACAGTACCCCCAGACCTGTCTGTAGGTCTGGGTCAATCATGTCTCCGTTTTGATGGGCAGCTTCCAGATATAATTCTTTCACTCCTTCTAGAACAGAGCTACACAAGAAAAAAGATTCATAAACCAAATAGTCTTGGCATAAACAATTAACAACTAAAGCCCTTTGGACTTTCTTTCAAGTCTTCATTAACAACTGGAAAATTTTGCCAAAAATATCTTAGTCTAATGAGGGGATTATTGATATGAAACATTAAAAATATAGCTGATTTTTACAAAATATGTTCTTGTACACAGATATGGGTTGTACTAAGTAAGGTCTTCATAGAGTTCTGCTTACTCTGTGAGTGCCAATGTGGGAAACTCTACAGCTAATTTTCCAAGGGTCTTAGTGAGTAAGAATTTAAATCAGGATTTACCACTGATAAAAAGCAAAATTCCTTCCAGGTGTGGTGGTGTATGCTTGTAAGTCAGCTACTCAGGAGGCTGAGGCAGGAAGATTTTGCAAGTTTGCAGCCATTCTGAACAACTTAACTCTGGAGTCTGAACACTCAGTCTGAAAAACTCAGTCCCCCTACCCTTCATAAAAGGGCTGGGATGTAGCTCAGTGTTAGAGTGCTTGCCTAGCAAGCACAAGGTCCTGCATTTAATCCCCAGTACCACCAAAACAAACAAACAAACAAACAAACAAACAAACAATAGCCAAACAAAACACAAAACCAAAATTCCTAGAAGAAAAGATTTCTATGTGCCCATTTCTAATTCTCAAGTTTTATAAAACATGGTACTTATTGTACTTTAGGTGAGATGTTTAAAATATTTGGCTTTAAGGTATGATACTTGGATAAGTGTCTCTGAAAGCATATAAAGTAGATCCTGTGTCCAAATAATGAGTGCTTTAGTTTGGGTAAGTGTCTCCAAAAAGTCCACATGTTAAAGACCTGGTCACTAGTCTCTGGGACTGCTGGGAGCTGGGGGAACCTTTGGAAGGTGAGGCCTGGCAGGAGGAAGTTGGGTTACGGGAGACATGTCCTTGAAGAGGATACTGGGGCCCTAGTCCCTTCTTCTCTCTTTCTTTTTGCTTCCTGGCTTTTATGACGAGAGGAACTTCCCTGGCCACATGTTCCTACTATGATGTGCTGCTTCACCTCATGCCCAGAGCATCAGGGCCAGTTGGCCATAGACTAAAACCTCTAACCCCCCTTACAAGTTAATTATCTCTGGTACGGTACTTTGCAAAGTGATGGAAACTGATAGCCCTGATCTCAGAATCAATCTTTCTAATCATTGCTGCTCTTCTAGCAGAATGATATCCTAAGAGCCACTCTGGAGTGAAGGGTGGTAAAGTTCTCATTAATTATCCTCAAGGTGACTGTGTTTCCTGCCAGCCATTATTTAGTAAGAAGGATACCTGTCAACTGGGGACTTAGACATCCGCCGAGAGAGGCCTGGAGATCCCTTCTTGCTCTTCACAAGGTATTTGTACTTTGGGTTTTGCTTAATCCAATTCTTCAGAGCTTCACAGGCATCCTGCTGATGGCCAGTGTTTGTATAACTCACAGCCAAAGCCATCAAAGCTTTCAAGTTGTTGGGCTGCAATTCTAAGCACCTGAAAGAAGGCAAAACGAATAATTTCAGATATTTTTGATCAAGCATCTAACAGTATCTTAGAAAATTGAAGTCTTTATCAATTAAATGTTGCAAAAGCACTGTTAAATTTGTTTCTTTAAAGTCTCTGAAAAACATCATATTTCTTCATATGAAAACTGGGACTGAAGAGTTTTTTAATTTCATAGGTTTAATTTTTCCATTAACTTTATTGGTACATTTTAGGTATACAGTACAGTTACATTTATCATTGGGATCTTGTACCTTTACATGATGTATCTTGGTTCTTATTTTTTCCCCATCCCCTGCCCTTCCTTTACTCCTTCCATCCTTCCCTATTTACAAAGACTTTGTTTCCATTTTTTCCCTTTTTAAGAAAGTTAAAACTTATCCCAATGACTGCCAGCTTTGATAATTTTAATAAATGTGTTTACAATGATGGGAAGTACAAGCACATAAAATGTTAATAATCTAATGGGAAGTAAGGGATATCATAATTTAATGATGCTTTATAACCTTACCCTCCCACCCCCAGTTGGATTTGAACTAAATTTGTGCATCCAGGGATGAAAGATTGTACAGTGTTTTGTAAAGGAAGAGGTAAATTCCTGTGTTTCCACACTACTAATGTGGGCTCACTGAAAACATTGGTTACCCCTGCTCCCCCTCATCCTATTCCAGACTTATCCAGGACTTTCCTCACTTCAAACAGTGTATGAATCATGTGGGGATCTTGTGAAATACACATGGTATTATAGCAGCCTGGGGCGGGGCTCAGGGGCATTCAGGTCTGTCAGGCCACTAGGTGATGACAATGCCAGTAACCCCTGGATAAGGCTTGAAATAGCAAGCTCAGTACCTGTAACCTCCCTAGAGAGCAAAACATTGTGATTTAGGAGCGTGACATTATCATAAGTTCTTGTTTTACAGAACTAAATGTGAGTGGTATGTGGCATCCTGATACTTATCCTGGCCAAATTCTTTACCCTGTACTTCAATAAAGGACAAAAGGCAAATCTGAAACTTGGGAAATCCATTGACAAGTCTATCAGGACCATTATTTTGCACTTAGTGCCATCTACCTCTGGAGGGCGACAATGGCTGCTTGTTCGTTTTCATTTTCCGCCTGGGTTATCCCAAGAAACTGCCATGCCTGCAAAAAAAACCAACTAATTACTCGTGTGCTTTTGTTGGTTTACTCGTGACAGATCTCTTATGCAGCACAACCTAAATCAGATGTAACAGCCACATAAAAGTGAAAAATACCACATGCATTTGTTCAAACTGTCTTGTGACATCTGGGTCATGATTTGCTGTCTCTATTTCCAAACTCATTCAGTATTTTTATCCTTTCCTATAATCTAGAGCTAGGAGACCTCTGAATTTCTGAGATTTTATGATATTAGGTAGCTTAAAACCAAAAAATGAATATGTAAACTTATACAATTGTGAAAAAAATGGGTGGAAAATAACCCAGAAATGTAGTTAAATAGCCTAAAGTTTACATTAAGAAGTTTCAAGATAAAATGTACCATATAAAATACTGATTATTTGTACACCAGATTATTGGTGATTCTCCCTTTCCTGAATCTTAGAATACTTCTTAAGAAGAGATTGATCAAACCATCTTTTCCCAAGGGCTTTTTTCTATCCTTTGGCCATGGTGCCATTTTCATTGTCTACAGTATCATTATCTTTACTTTGGAGTCTACATAAATCCTTGCCTGGGTCTATTGGGTTACCATAGACTTTAATTTTTTCATGTACAAATCTGGGAAAATGATATATACTTAAAAAAATATTTCCCATGGTGGTTGTGTTGAATGATTTAAGATATACAAAATATCTTGTAAAATACATATAATTTATAAATGCAAGATGACATTATTTCATGTATCTTTAAAAAATTACAATAGTTTGATTCAGAATTACAGCTTTTAGTTCAATCTCACTTCACTGAGAACCTTTTGCCCAAAAAAGATATTAGGACTTTCCCTGGTGATCAATTTACTTATTCTTTGTATACAAACTAAGTATATTCAATAATAAGAAATGAAGTTTCACCATTGACATGCTGGGTATTGATCTGAGCACCTCATTTGAATGAATAAGTTAATCCCTCCAACCTGTACTGATAGAGTGACTACTATGACCTCCAATATGTAGAAGAGGGAACTGAAATTTAGAGGGCTTCAATAAGTTGTCCCAGGGCAGGGATGGCAGGGCCTATATAGTTAGGACCTGTACAGTTAGAATAGCAGGGCCTAGAAGGTTAACCACTGTTCTGTATCGTCTTTTTATCATACACACACTCACACACACACACGCACACGGAGTGAAGGAAAGAGAATTCTGTAGGGTTTCCTATGGTTTTCTGATATAGTTCAACTCTTGCCTGTCTCCTTTTGCTTCCCCTCTACCATTCTTCTCCCCTCTTTGACCTCTACACAATGTTTCAAGGGCTTCTGCCTACCCAACACCATTGCCTCTTAAAAACAACTCCACTTCCCTATTGTTTTTTTTTTTTTTGGCACTGGGGATTGAACTCGGGACCTTATGCTTGCAAGGCAGGCGGCAGAACCACTGAGCTAAATCCCCAGCCCTTCCCTATTGTTTTTTCTCTCTCCATCAAAACTCAGCCCTGGATACGCATATTCAGAGAGGCTAGGCTAGCATCCCTGTCCTCTGCTCTCCTAGCATCCTGTCCATGGATCCTCTGACGTGGCATTTATTGCACTGCATTGCCTTATTTCCTCATCTCCCCAGATAGACCATAAAGCTATCTTTTCAACTGTTATGTTTTTCCAGCTTTTATGTGTCTTAAGACAGAAGCTGGTGCAATTTTTGGGACATGGTATGTGCTCAGTAAATGTTAAGTGAGTAAATCAAAGGTGCTGTGTAGTGTGACCTGAGATCCAGGCAAAACTACACACTGCTCCCTGGAAACTACTTTGAGTTTTAGGTTGGCAGCTTCAATTTTTTGATTTCCTATCCCAAGCCTTTATCTTTGGGTGCTGTAGATACTACAGATCAGAAACCTCGTTAGAAAATAGGTACCTATTTGTTGCCCTCAATCAAATGTCACACTAAGCTTTTGTGCACCTGTACATGATGAAAATGCCCACACCAGAGCCCTGTGACTTCCCATCCCTCATTAGCATGTGCAGCCGTGTTCTGAGTCTGCTGAAGTGAAGGGGAAATGGTACCTCTGCATCTCCAGGATCCTGAAGGATCGCTGCCTCCATGAACAGGATGGTGACTGGCAGGTCCCCTTCCTTCAGCCTTTTTAAGCCTTCTTCAAATGCTCCAGGCCAGTCCTTAAAGGGGTTTTCGGTGTGAAAGTAATATCCCTACAACACAGAGAAGCACCATTACACAATCCATCAATTTTTCTCTTCATTACATTCAGTAAGATTTCTGTAAATTTCAATAATTTAATTTAAGTAAAATTTAAGCTGCTGTTTTTCCTCATGAATACATACATTTTCACTGTATAAATTTTAGATAATATAAGAAGAAACAAAGTTTCTCTAATGTCCAACCTAAATATGACCACAGCTGCTAATATTTTAAATTTTATTTTATTTCTGATATTTCTTTTGTCCTTTTTGTTTTAACTGTTTCCCCTAAAGATTAATGAAATGGTGAGTCTTCAGATATATATATATCTGAAGATATATATATATATATATATATATATATATATATATATGGAGAGAGAGAGAGAGAGAGAGAGAGGGATTTTTTTTCCGGTATTGGGGATTGAACTTGGGACGTTGCCCTTGTGAGGCAGGCAGCAGCACCACTGAGCTAAATCCCTGGCCCTCTTCAGATATATTTTTGCTAAATGTACCACCCAGTCCCCTGAAATAGTAATATATACTGTGCATCTGTTCAGGTACTTTGCCCCTAGGGAGAGCTACAAGCCAAATAATATCTAAGATTTTTTTTGGCCCCTACTGAAAATGTATGTTTTAAAGATATAGTTTTTTAGTTGTAGAAATCTAAACAAAACAGAATGTAAAAATAATCTACTATTTTTCTGAGAATATAAATTAAACAAGTAGGCTCATCCTATGTATGCAGTCTTGTGGGTTGTCACACTTAGTTTTATATTGTGATTATTTTTATCTTATAATTATTTATATAAATATGTTAAATTTATTTACCCACTCCACTACAGATGGCCATTCAGGTTATTTTAAATTTTTTTTTTTTTGTACCGGGGATCGAACTCGGGACCTTACGCTTGCGAGGCTGGCACCGGAACCACTGAGCTAAATCCCCGGGCCATATTTTGAAATTTTTAGTACCATTACTAAAGGTAAAATGAAAGCTTCATGCTTGAATCTTTGTCTACATTGGCTTATTACCTTGGTATGGACTCAAAGGGATTTATTCGGGTAAAGGCTGAAAACTGTTCTTAGGACTTTGATATGTATAGCTGAATTTTTCAAAATCTTTGTCCCAACTTAAACTTTCATCTGCAGTACTTGAGAATATTATTTGTTGGAACTTTATTATCATAGGCTATCATAAAATCTCTCTGATTTGATAGGTACAAATAAGTTAGCCCGCTGATTATGTCATCAAGGTTTAAAAATAGGTCAAGTGGAAGCCCCTTTTTCCCTGGGTGCTTAAAATATCAAAACCCTTCATCAAAAGTTACAGGGTTAAAATTAAAAAAATTAACACAAAAAAATCAGTAACTCTTTCCCATGTTCTAGTATGAACCTACTAATAAAGAAATTGGGAAACCAATTCCATTCATAATAGCTTAAAATTGCCCAGGAATCAATTTAACTAAAAAAGTAAAAGAACATTATAATAAAAATTACAAAACACTGAAGAAATTGAAGAAGACATTAGAAAATGGAAACACCTCCCTTGCCCATGGATCAACAAAACAAATATTGCTAAAATGCCCATGTTATTAAGAGTGTTGTAAGATTCAGTGTGATCCCTATTAAGTCACCAAAAACATCTTCACAGAACTAGAAAAAGAAACAATTTTAAAATTCATATGGAAGCAGAAAAGACCCAGAATAGCAAAAGCAGTCTTGTGCAAAGACCAATTTTGAAGGCAGCGTAATATCTGATCTGAAATTATACCATAAAGGCACAGTAACAAAAACAACATGGTACTGACAAAAAAAGAGACATATTAGACCAATGGAATAAAACAGAAACACAGAAATAAATCCATACACCTAGAACTATCTGAGTTTTAACAGAGGGTCCAAAACCCTTGCTGGAAAAAACACAACCTTTTAAACAAATATCCACATGCAGAAAACTGAAACTGGATCCCTACATTTCACCCTGTACTAAAATCAAATCAAAATGGATCAAAGACCTAGACATAAGAAACTTTGAAACTAGTGGAAGAATATATAGGGGAAACACTTGAAACCTTGGGCATAGGCAAAGTCTTCCTGAATAGAACACCAATAGCACTGGAAATAATAAATATCAAGAATCAACAAATGGAACTACATCAAATTAAAAAGCTTCTGTACAACAAAGGAAATGAGAGTGAAGAGACAAACTATAAAATGGGAGAAAAATCTTCGCTAACAACTCTTCTCGTAGAGGATTAATATCTCGGATATATAAAGAACTCAAAAATTTAATACCAAAAAAGCCAAATAGCTCAATCAATAAATGGGCAAATAAATTGAACAAAGAACTCTCAAAAGAAGTACAAATGGTCAATAAGTATGTGAAAAAGTGTTTAATATCTTTAGCCATTAGGGAAATACAAATCAAAATTACACTGAGACTCCATCTCATCCCAGTTAGAATGCCAATCATCAACAATACAGAAAACAATGATTGTTGGTGAAGATGTGGGGGAAAAGGAATTCTCCAACACTATTGTTGGGAATGGAAGTCAGTATGGAGATTTGTAAAAAAAACCAAAAACCCCTAAAATATATATATACAATTTGATTCAGCAAAACCACTCCTGGGTATGCTCTACCACAAATTATAGACATCATACTAAAGTGATACATGCATAGCCATGTTTATATCTGCACAGTTCACAATAGCTAAGCTGTGTTAACAGCCTGGATGTCCATCAACTGATGAATAAAAGAAAATCCAGTGTATATACACAATGGAGTAGTATTCAGCTACAAAGAAGAACAAAATGATGTCATTTGCAGGAAAGTGAATGGAACTGGAAAGCATCATGTTACGTTGAATAAGCCAGACTCAGAAAGTTAAGCATCTCATGTTTCCTCTTATATGAGCAAGCTAGAAACAAACAAGCAAGCAAACAAACAAGTAGATAAATGAGAGATGATAGGAAATTAGAAGGTAGACTTTTAGATATGGGGAAGGGAAGAAGGAAAAGGGAGAGGAAAGAGAAGGGGTTAATGGAGATGGAAATAATCAGAATACGTTATATGCATGTATGAATATACTAAAACAAATCTCAGCCTACATTACTAATATGAACCAATTAAAAAAAACTAGATTCCTTAAATGATCATCTGATGGTTCTGATCTGAGGCTGCAAACACAATGACTGATGAAATAATCTCCTCCTTGATGGCCCAAAGTCAGGTACAAGGCAATAAAAAAAGAAAAGAAAAAGAAAAGCTATAAGGCACAATGAGATTATGCCATGGTGCCGTGGAAATGGGGTCCAGGAGTGAGGGGCTAAGGGCCTCCCTCAGTCGGACCTGCAGTGCCTGGATTATAATCCATGCACAGTGTCCAGTGATCTGCAGAGTTCTCTCTTCTTCGCATACTTTGTTTTTTGTGTGTGCAAATGAAAGCAATTTTTAATAAGATAGTTGTGAATTTCTGATGAGGGACAGAGATGTTGGAAGGAGAAAGACATTTTAATGATTATAGTTTACTAATCCGGTAAAGCAGACTCATATTTCTATTCCTAGTGTAGGGTAGATGTTCAATAAGTACTTGCTGCACTGAAAAAAATATCATGGAAGTTATCCAGAACTGAACATTATTGAGACTTATTCTACCCCCGAAACATTCAACATAAGCACATACACATTTTTTCCATATCTCTTTTCTACCTTTCAAGTAGTCCCTCCATCCCCAACCGAATATCATTAAAGACATAAATCCTAGAGCAGCTGGGCCTTCATACATAATTCAGCTGTTTGATCACTGCACTTGTGCATTGCTGGGGCTGCTACCAGGGCAGTAGCTCTGAGGAATCCCCTTGGGATCTAACCTGGTTGTGCAAAGCACATTTTTTCCACCGAGATTCTTTGCTTGTGCATAATGACTGCCTGTGAATCACTGCCCCAAGCCCTGGTTCACTCCCTTGTCATTTGTATCACTTCTGTTGCTGACATCTCAGCTGTCTACAGAGACTGGCTGACAGAGAACTGTGGGATCTGTCTAGTTCTTGTCCAATCCATCTAAATGTTAGCTCCATAACCAGCTGGCAGTCAGCATCCAAGTCCTAGGTGGCTGCCAGCCAACTTGGCTGTCTTTACACACTGGATGATTATCTTGTTTCCATCTATCATAATTTTTCCTAGGTCAGACTGACATTAAATTGTCTTGAAGTCTTAGATTCTTGACAAAGTTTTGACTCATCTATAAAATATGAGCTGCAGAGGTTAGCATATGTAAAAACAGAATTGGATACCTTCTCACTAGCTGAGATTGTAACTTGGTTCTGGGCTTCTTGGTTCTCAGAGATCCAGTTTCTCCGGGCCATTTCTTCCCATTCTGCTTGCATCTTATCCCAAAACTCTGTGTCTGACTAGGAGACAGAAAAAATGGAGAGAGAGGGCTTTAGGAACATGTTCTATTATCTGGCTTATTCCCAGAGAAACAAGTTTTTGGTTTTTTTTTTTCAATAGATCCAAATGAGTTTTGAAGAGGAAGGGTTTATGTTGCTTAGATCCAAAGATCTTCTGGAGTGGTCAAAGTTTTGAAGTGGATCAGTTGTGACTTTCTGCAGCAGGAAGGTAACTACCACCGGAATGGCCAGCATCATGTATACTGAATTCATCTACAAATCTACTGCATATGCTTCTTGACTTACAATACAGTTATGTCCTGATAAACTCATCATTAAATTGAAAGTATCCTAAGTAGAAAACGCATTAAGACATCTAGTCCACCAAACATCATAGCATAGCAGCTCAGTACTCTGTGAACAATCAGCTGTTTACCTTTTTGCTCATGTGGCTGATGGGGAGCTGTGGCTCAGTGCCCAGCATTGTGAGTGTCCTAACTTATCATCATCAAAGAGTATGATTTCTACTGAATGTGTATCACTTTTGTAGGACCATTGTAAAGACCAAAAGTTATAAGTTGAATTATTGTAAGTTGAGGACCTCTGCATGTATGAACAGATTCAAGTGAGGGCACTGGGCACACATTTTAGGAGGAATGCTCCCTCTAGAGTTCTTAGATTATGAAGAATTGGAACAACTGCTTTGGGATTGGTTGGGAGTGACTTGGGAAGGCAGCTGGCTATGAATAAGGGAAAGCTGATCTTACTCTGAGCCAAGCACAACTGTAGAAGAATATTGAGCCTGGAGGCTATGGTTCAAAATCAGGATTCACAGGGCCTGACCCCTAGAGGTGGAGAAAGAGCTCGTGGGTGGTGAGTTCTGATTAGTGGGATCAGCTTTTAGGTATTTCCTGGGTACACTGGCCTTACCTCAGAAGATGACTGAGGGAGTCACTAGAGGGCTGGCTTGCACACCGACCCCACATGGCAGAGAAGTAAAACCTGTATTCTGAGGAACCACTTTGGGATTGGATGGCAGTCAGTCACCATGACAGAGGTAGAGACTCTGTCCTTGTTTTCTGGCACTACATAACCCTTTCAGATTTTATACCACAGACTAAGTTACCTGTAAGATACTTGTTATCACTTCTCTAAACAAAACAAAACAACCCCCACCAAAAAAGAAAAAGTCCCACACAAAGACACACAAATGGGTATTCCTTAACACCTGAGTCTGGAGCTGAGATTTATACTCTTTACCTGCAAATCTCAAGTTCTATAATTCTGGGTCCTGTGACTTCACACATCATGAACTTGACTTTGAGTTAACCTTCCCCTTTGAACCCTTCTGATGGAGAATAAAGGCCAGCCTTATTTGATTAATCCCAAGCTACTAAATAAATAGTAGGTCTTGATTTCCTCACTTACTAGGTCCAGAATATTCACCAGAATATTCAACAGAAATAGGTTCTGTCTTTTGGCAGAGACTTCCCCTCAATAAAAGCTCACTGCAGTAGGCAACTTGACAATGTGTCTGAGATACTGCAAGCACAGGGAATGCCTACTGGGTATCCTGGCAAAAGTTAGAAATAAAATGTAATATTTCTTTTAAAGTGTATCTTTCTAGCAGAATATTAAATTATGCCAGCAGAATTTTCTCAAATATGCAAAAACAATGAATAGATCAAAGGAGGAAATATGCTATCATGTTAATAGTGATCTGTCTTTGAGTGAAGATTGGTGATGTTTTTTGTGTTCCTCAATACTTTTTGTGCTTTATGAATTTTCTATGAGGATGCTTTACTTTTATGATTAAACAATAAGATTAAAATCACAAAAAAGAAAAATAAATTATCTTCCATTGTTTTCAATATCACAAAACCTGAATATTATTAGATACTAAGGGGTTTGGAGAAAATTTCAGAGCATTCATTTGTTTAATAGCTTTTCAAAGATGCCGGTTAAACTCATCTGCATTAGAAATGAAGAAAAATCTACCAGGTGAATTTTATAATATTTACTGACTTTCCTTAACACTCTTTGGATGATTTAAGAGGCTAATTACCCAAGGCACATTCATTCCCCTAGTGAGAGTCTTTGAAATTTACAGTGTACTACAAGTTTCTGAATGAAAGAATGAGGGCACTTTCATAATGTTTGTATCTGTGTTACAAGAGGTGTTTTCTCCTTTCCTGCAGTTTCATGAGAGCAGTAGATGCACAAAGATGGCTGTGGTGGGAAATACAACCACAGCTGAGATGCGGCTGCTGGGCTCTCATTTAATGAGATACACCAAAACTTATGGTTTGCAGTTAAAACAAGTTACTGCTGACTAATTAAAGTGCATAGCACAGTTTCCGTTTAATTACAGAAGATTACTTTTAGCATAATCACTTTTCATCATCCCAGAATCCAGTCTATTCACATAGCTTCAATTAACAGCTCCCCCCACCATTTTTTTTTTTTTTGGTACCAGGGATCGAACTTGGGTCCTTGCGCTTTCGAGGCAGGCGGCGGAACCACTGAGCTAAATCCCTGC
>NW_004624730.1:57525966-57544431 GCF_000247695.1 Heterocephalus glaber
AACCAAGAGACTCATGTAATGGTACAAGATCCCAATGATGAATGTAACTGTATTTTATACCTAAAATGTACCAATAAAGTTAATGGGAAAAAAAAAGTATCAGACATTCTAAACTCAAACTAAATTCTTATCATCAGGCTTTGCATTATGAAAACATTAGAAGAAAACATTTACATTTATACATTACCTTCAAGAAGCTCACTGTCCAGTCATATAATAAAAATAGTGGTAACTCTAATTTGTGATAGGGTGAACAATATGATGCCAGAGGGAGGAATTTATTTGTTCAGTGTTACACTATTATTAGTAAATGACAGATTCAGAATTAAAAATATTCTACTCATTCCCTTTGTGGTATATTGAATCTTTCAAAAATTCCTACAGCAATATTTCAGATTCTGCATTGTTATGGTTTGAATATGCCACCCTCCAAGTTCAATTTAATCCCCAATGTAAGAATGTTGGAAGGAAGAAACTAATAAGAGATGATCAGGTGATCAGGCCAAGAGGGATTTTTCCTCATGTACAGATTAATGTTATGATCATGGGAGTGGATTAGTTATCATAAAAGTGGTTTATTATAAAAGGCTCTCTCTGGTTTTCTTTCAGACATGGTCTGTCTTGCCATGTAATGCCTTCTGTCATGCCATATAATGTCAGCAGATATGGTTCCTTACTCTTGGACTTCCAAGCCTCCTGCAATGTAAGAAATAAATTTCCTTTTTTAATAAATTTTCCAGTCTGTGGTATTCTGTTATAGCACCAATAAGGGACTAAGAACCCATCTTCTTCTGAACTTGCCATTCTCCATTAAGAGGCAGAGTCTATTGCCCTGTTGTTGATGGCCTGTGTTGACAGACTGCAACAGAAGTGACCTGGTGTGACTTAAGAGGAGAAGCTCCAAAATGTGATACAGCTTCTGCCTGCCTTTTCCTTTTCCTCTTGAGATACTCACAGTTGGCATCTTGCTACCATATTGTAAGGAAGCTCAAGCCTCAAACAAAGGACAGATAAATGCTCCAGCTAAGATCTCAGGTAAAGTGCCAAGTGACTACAGCCTACATGGTGTGACATGTGAGTGAGTTTGTTTCAAGTGGCTCCAACCCCTCACCATAGCCTCCAGCCTTTGAGCCATGCTGACATCTAGAGACACAAAGATGAATCACACTCCTTGAATCCTAACCAAAGTACAGTTTTGGGCAAAATAAATATTGTTGTTTTAAACAATAAGTATTAGAGTACTTATTACACACACATAGTAACTGGGACATTTATTATTAGGTTAGGTCAGAGGACTGGATGATGGGAGGAAGACTGGATCCATCCAAGTGGGGCTTCCTTGAGGAGTTGGCAGACTCATGGAGTGCATAGCAGCATTTCCCAAAAGATTATTCTAGGAGCAAAAAGCTCTGGTCAAATGAGCCTGAGATATTTTAAGTTAAACTAGAGCCTACACATCAGTGGCGGGTAGGCCAGATCTGACAAAGACTTCTTGACAAGACTTTAATCAGGCTCCTCTGAGCTCTCTTCTCAAGCAGCCCTCAACATTGCGCTTCCATGTCTGACTTTGTAGAATGCAGTATTGGGAAGTATCCCGCTTTGTCAGTATAGGAAGGATCCTCGCTGTCAATATCTATTCACCTCTATCTCTGATCAAATTCTTCATCCTTCCCAATCCCCAGGTGATGTCTGATCACCCTCGCTTGCCTTCAGCAAGAATCCTACTAAGTCTGTTAAACTACAAGTTCTTTCCTACCCCTGGATGCTTCTTTTTAGTAATTTTCCATCTGCTGATCCCCACCCTGTCCTTGGCTATAAATTCTCCCTTGTCCATGCAGTATTTAGAATTGGGCTCAGTTCTACATGGGACCTTTTTCCTTATTGCAACGGTTTCTGAATAAAATCTATGTTTCTTGCCTTAATTGCTGTCCAGTTGTTTTTAATAGATGTAGCCAAGAGACACGTCTTCTCTCATCCCAGATGCAAGATTTCACATTAAAAAAATCTAGATTTCAGCCATTTTATGAAGATCTGTTAATATTAGATCCACATTTCTAGAAGCAGTAACCTTCATGAGGCACATGTAATTACCACCTCATTACAGTTTACACCAGGTCCTTACTTACCTTTACCTCCCTGTCTCTGTGGGTAACTGAGTTAGTCTCAACAAAGGTAAATAAATTCCTTATTGTGTGACTCTTCATATGCCAGCATCTTCATATGTTAATGTACATTTAAAATCTCTGAGAGGGGGAAACAAGCAGCTTCCCTAAATGTATTTTACTGTGAACTCTCTCTGTGTGTGTGTGTGTGTGTGTGTGTGTATGTGTTTGTGTGTGTGTGTGTGTTTAGAATTTTCTAGAATCTAGCTTGGAAAATGCTGAAATAGAGGCCTGGGTGTGAACTCAAAAGTTCCTCAAAAATAGACATCTTTGGTAGGATAATTTTTGTGTCTCCTGAGACCAGCTCTCAGGGATAAGAACTTGTCACACATAGCTTGTTTTTTTGGTGACTGTTTGTAGTGAAACTTATTTCCAACTAACCAGCAGCCTTTCTCATCCTCATATCTGTTGTGTGAATCAGATATCTTCAAGGTTTTGTTGTTATTGTTCCAGAAGGAGAAATGAAACCAGAATGTGGAGGGAAAAATTAAAATAAAGCTTTGTTTTGAGAAGGCAACTCGTGTGATATATTTATCTTTTTCATACTAATTAGTCATTTAAAATGGCCTTTGAAAGTATGTAGAATTATGTATACAGAATGGACAAAGACAGAAATAAACATGAAAAAGTGAAAACAGTTAATAGGGTAGTGGTATTTCTGAGTTGTTCCTAATCCTCCCACCAACATTTTGATTTCTCTTTTTACTGTTGTTTTAAAAATAACTTAAATAAGAGTATATCTCTGATAAAGGAATTATTTTCTGGTAATCAGTGAATGTTAAATTCTATGGTTGTTCAGGGCCAGCGAAGTTAAAGGCATACAAACATTGCCCTATTGAGACTAGTGATTAAGAACAGGAATTTTACAATGAGACCAGGTTAGAATACTGCCTCTGGCACTTAATAGTGGTAAGACCTCGAACAAGTTACTGAATCTTCACCTTAAAATGGGAGAAACACATACGTGATAGGGCTGTTTTGAGCATGGAGTGCAACAAAGCATTTGGCTTAGAATTTAGAGGGTGCTCTCCCAGAGGGATAGCATTTAAAGCTGTAATTAAAGCAACCTGAGGGTTTCCAGGGCTAGACTGGTTCTTTCCCTCATCCTTATCCTTTGATGCCAGAAAAGTCCGCTAGAGGGATTTTTTTTTTTAGGCGTTTCCTTTGTAACACTTTCCTTGTGATAAACAATTTAAACTTTATGCATCTAATACCCACGTAGATACAACCTTCTGCCTTATGGAAATATTTTCCCTTCCTAACCTTTCTGGATATTTACAGAAAAAATCCTATTCTGTCATTTTGGCAGGAAAAGGCTGATAAAATAGTCACACTGTATTGATTATATTGCACTGATATTCTGACTTCCTTCCTTTTTCTTTCTGAGTAGTTGGTTGTCACAAATGTTGGCCAGATGTGAAGAGAGAGGCTCATTTTGTTATCTTATGAAGCTGCTGGGTAGGAAGATGGTTCCAGCTGCTTGGTTTGACTCTGAAATCACACTGGTGGACTCAACAGCAAGGCAAAGATTTGATAAACTGCCAGGAGCTCCTATCTCTGCAGTTGGTGGTACAGCTATCCTGTTGGAAGGCGAATGTATCTTTGTTACTCTAGTTGATATCAGGCTGTACACAGGTTGTATAGTTCTAGGTAGTTTCTCTTGTACTCATCAATGCTTCATCACAATTCCAGATGACCAAAATCATCACACATTCTCCCTGTGTATTGATTTATTGGCCCATGAGAATTAATTTGGACTGAATTTGAGAAACATTTTCTCTGCCAAGGATACTAGGCAATGGATCTAGCTTCTTGGCATCAGCTACCTCATTCCCAGCATCAAAACATAGAAGAAAAGAGGCCCAATAAAATGTCAGGACAGAGGCTCTTCCAGCCTGAAAGAAAAGCCACCATCTGAGCACTCTCTCCCACAAAACCTGACAGACAAAGGAGAGGTGGCTATGGATGGATTGAGATGCCTCCATTTTCAGTTACTGAACCATCCTGGTAAGCTCTGCTGTGTTGTAACTGTTCTGGGAATCAGGAGCTATTGCATAATTTGAAACATATTTTGAAAGGCCAGACACATTTTCAGAGAAGCAATACTTACATGTACAAGATAGCAATGTTTTCTCAGTGTCTTTAAGTAGACTTTTTCATACATACTCTCTTTGATGGAGGTAATTCATAAAATTTGAAGGGTTACATCTTCCTAAAGTAATTGATTATGTATATTTTACATCAATTCTCTTATTCAGCAAATATTCCTGATCAGCCTTCTACATGGCAGGCAATGTTCTAGTCACCAGTGTGTAACAATGAAGAGAGGTACAGACCCAGCCACTGAAGGGTGCAGATGCAGTGCAGTTTTATGAGGGCTGTCTAAAGGAAGTAAATATGCTCTGTCTGCAAAGAGGAGAGAACCTGGATTTGATGTGGAAGTTCGGGAGCCTTCTTGGAAATAGTAATAGCCAACTGAGATTCGAATTGAACAGAAGTTAGCCAGGTTTTAAGGTGAGGAAAGAACATTTCCAGTAGGAGGAACACCTTGTGTGAAGATTATATGACCTGTTCTGGGAGCCAATAATGTATTATAATGCCATCTAGACATCAAGCTGGAAAGAGTCAGAGTTGAGGATACAGAGGCAAGTACATAAAGAACCTTATAAGGTTAGGTCACTGAGTTTGGACTTGATTCTAAGGATAAGAGGGAAATTGTTATTGAGACCTATATTTCAGAAAGATTATTCTGGCTGTCATGAGAAGAATAGAATAAGTAGAAGATTCCATTCTCCACACTGAAGGCAGTGAGACTAACTGGAAAGTGTTACAGTTGTCTGCATAAGAGAATCATTTACTATAGTAAGGTGGTGGCACTGGAGTAGGAGAGAAATGGGTGGATTTCAGAGATATGTGATAGAATAAATAGGACTTAGTGTTTGATAATAGGACTTAGTGTTTGATTAGATGTTGGCATGGGGGGATGGAGGAAGATGGTAGGAGGGAAGGGGAGAGAGAGAGAGAGAGAGAGAGAGAGAGAGAGAGAGAGAGAGAGAGAGATCAGTTTCTCATTTGGCTCATTCCATTCCCTGGGGCGGAGAACAGAAAAGATGAAGATTCTTTGGTGTGTTCCAACACAGATGGGTTGTGGACTATGAAGGCTTTTGTCTCAGGTGTAAGATCAGAGCCAGAGATGCAGATTTTGGAGTTATCAGTATGTGACAGTTGACTAGAATAATGTAAGGAGATGCATTCAACCAGTGAATGCGTTAGGGGAGATGAACAGACCTCCCTTACCCACGGGACACCAGCAACAAAGACTAGACAAGGCAAGAGAGAGGGAAAAACATATGGTTAGAAAATCCAACAGAGGAGAATCACAAAGGGAAGAAAAGTATTTAATACTGTTAGAGCCACAGAGAGGGTAAATTTGGCTGAAGCATATTTATGAGTTAACAATAATGGAGACATGATGACCTTGTTCAAAGAAATATGAATGGAATACAGATGGAAGGCAGACGGCCATAGACTGAGAGTAAATAAAGGAGAATAAAGAGATATGTGCATTGTTCTACACAGTAAATACATCTTTGGAATGTTTGTGGAGTTGTAAAAACCACAAAGCAGCTTTAAAGGCCCTATCTTCACTCAACTAGCCGTTTTTCCATTTAATCTTATATATTGATATCTACCCGTCTAACTACCTGTCCACCTAGTTCTGTATCCATCTAATCTTTAACTGCTCTATTTGAATCATAACTAAGACTAAGGATGGGCAGCTGGAAAGAGGAAGAGCAGTCGTATTTTCTTTTTCTGTTTAGTATCTGATAGAATTTGAGTGTCACAAGGGGAAGGAAAAGGTCTTAGGAGAGTCTCGTCAGACCTCTCCTTCTGGGGATGAACTGTGGGAAGTGGGCAGTAGAGAATTAAATTAGGAGGCTGTTGCAGTAATCTGGTTTAGACCAGCTGATTTCAGTGGGAAGGGAGAGGAAAGGGTAAATCTGAGAGATTAAGTGAAGAAATAAGAGGACTCAGTGACAAATCTGCACTTCCTCTTCTTAAGAGCAACAATACTGCCACCTTAAATATGTAGAATTTTTAAAGGGCTTTCAAGTGTATTGACTTATTT
Source organism: Heterocephalus glaber (assembly GCF_000247695.1). The sequence goes on from NW_004624730.1 coordinate 57,532,258, forward strand.
GATCTTCGTAAGTGACTTGCTTAGTCACGAGCTAGTTAGTAACAGAACCAGGGCCAGAATCCACCTCCCCTAATTCTCATACTTTTACTCTTCATCAGTGTAACCTTGTTTCCCCTCAGCCCTCCCTGAGCCTTTAACCTGTCGTTGGCTTTAAGGATCAATCAGTGCTGTTGCTTACAAATATCTGGGTTGGAGGAAAGAGTAGAACAGAGGCCTTCTGTTTGTCTCCTGTCACTTAATTTTCTGAGACAAACCAAGTTCATTTTGTTTAGAAATACAAGGTCACTGATACTGCTTTCAATCTCTTTTCTATCAAGAATGAAGGAAACTACAATAGAATGCTAAAATGGGACTTTCAGTTTTGGCTGCTGTTCCAAAAGAATGAATTAAAAAAGAATGAAACAATAGATGTCTGGGTACCTATGAAGGATATGGAAAAGAAATGCTTTAGAATTGTGTGTGTGTGTGTGTGTGTGTGTGTGTGTGTGTATGCACGGAACTTTTTCAACATTTTACCTATAACTCTTATAAAAGGGCTGAAGTTGAAGGGGCCAAGGGATATCATTTCTTTGAAGAGAATGATCAAGTATGTGTTTCTCATGGCCCAGATTTGGGCCACCAAGGAGCAAGGTAACTTAGGGCTATCTTGAATCCCACCCAAGACCTTCTCTGGAGGCTGAGGCTTGGTGACATGCCTGCTGGAACTGCACTTGGATATTCCCAGCTGGAATTTCTGAGAGATCCACAAAAGCTGAACACGAGAGAATGTGTTTGTATTAACCATCTGCCAAGCCAGGCAACTCAAAGCTAGGGGGACCATGCCCTGCCGCTCAAGAAGGTTCATGGAGCAGCTTCCTCCCACAGATAATCAAGTCCCAAGGTGCTCCTAGTTTGGGAGGTGTAAAGCTTTAAACTGTGAATAAGAAAGGAGTCTTGTTAGAGAGGACTGGATAGCTTCCTTATTGAAACACGTGTTCTTGAGACAAAAAATATTTAGAAGTTTTATCTTAGAATGACTAGGAAAGCTACACCACTATTGTGGGCTGAATTGTACTCCCTCAAATGGCAGCTGAAGTCCTGACCTATAGAACTGATGACTATGATCTCATTTGGAGATGAAGTCTTTGTAGATGTAATCAAGTTCAGATAGGTTCTTAGGGTCCAATATAATGTGGGTCCTTATAAGAAAAGTTTGGACAGGCATAACAGATGCCATAATGACATATGAAGACAGAAAGACAATGGCTGTGTGGAGATGGAGCCAGAGACTGGAGAGAAGCTGCTGCAAGCCAAGCAGTGTCTGAGGCTTCAGAAGGTAAGAGGCTAAGAAAGATTCCCCTCTAGAAGCTTCTGAGGAAGCATGGGCTGCCAACACCTTGATTTCAGTCTGTGGGACGGTGCATTTCTATTGTTTTAAGCCACCCCGCTGCAGTGCTTTGATATAGCAGCCCCAGCAAACTAATGCAGAGGTGAACCTGTGATGTCACTAACAGGGATTGGAAAAGCTCATAATGGGATTTGAATGAGCAACAGAAGGTAAAATAAAGTTTTCTTCTGCTCTCACCCTATCCAGTTCTGCCCACTAAGTGGAATGATAGCCAGGTGACCCCATGTCTGATAGTACTCCAGAAATAAATACATGGGGAACCAATGATTTTCAGAGTGTACAGAGATACACCCTTTCCTGAATCCTGTCTCATTTAATTCCTCAAATGGACCTATATGTGCATCATCTCCATTTTTATAAAGGAGGAAACTTGCCCAAGGATAATGGCTTATCAGTGTAGAAGTGAGATTTGTGCTTATGTCTGACTGCCAATCTGCTCTTCCATTCCACTATCATCAGATTAATTCTGAAAAAAAAAATGGGTAGAAGTCTAACAGTTTCTGTTAAGAGAACTCTGCCTAATTCGAAATGATTTCTTTCTTTCTTTTTTTGTTTTTTGAGACAGGGTCTCACTTTGTATTCCAGGCTGGACTTGAATCCACTACATAGCCCAGGCTGGCCTGGAACTTGTGGTGCTCCTCCTGCCTCAGCCTCCTGAGTGCTAGGGTTACAGGTGTGTCCCACCTCGCCCAGCTTGAAATGCTTTTTAATTGTAGTAAATGCGAATGCATTTTCTTGGTAATTTTAATTCTTAAAATAGCTAATTTAAGTTTTCAGAAAATTAAGCACAGAGTAGGTTGTGCATCTCAAATAAATTCAACATGCATTGAAACTTAGGAGTCTAGATCTATGTTAGCTCCTGGGCTTTGAGCTGAAAAAGAGAACCAGATCTCAAGGGCCTAGGTCAGCTTCGAAGATTTGCTGGGGGTGTTGAAAAGCATTCTGGGCCAGAAGTCAGAAGACTTGGACTCTTGTCTTAGGGGTGTCACTGCCCAGGGATGTGACCTCAGCCAAATATTACCTTTCCTCATTTCCAAAACTTTGGGAAGGTTTTCTGTGAGCTGTGCTGAGTTCCACCAGTCAGTCAGTGTTTAAAGAGAAGGGAGATAGCATACCTGTTGAGAATAGTTGTTGCTAACTAGTAGAGTAAAACCAAAATGAACAAAAAAACCAAAAAGGCACAAAAAGCCCCCAGAAAGGCACCCCTAATCCCCTCAAACAATGACAACAACAACAACAACTACATACCCTGTTTAAGTTCTGTGGGGAAAAAGCAGCACTAGCAGCCTTTTCTTTTTGCTCTCAGAGATGGAGCTTGTGATTTCTTTTTTATAAAGGATACTTAGAGTCTGAAGAACATTGCTGACTCAAGAGAAACGCAAAGGTCAATTGCCGCATCACTGGACTGTCATGACATTTGAATAATTAAAATGTCGTTTTCAGGGATAATTGTAGTCTCACTTTTAACTAAGTATTTAATGAAAATAAACCATAAACATGCTCTGTTTTCATATGGAGAACTCCCCAGAGCCTATTAACTGTCCAGATGGTAAGGAATAGAAGGATTAAAGCAGATTCAAATGAGGGAGTGCCCAAATCTTAAAAACTAGATGAGAATGTTAAGGGAATATTTTAGAGACTACCTAAAACTCAAAATATGGGAGGATAGGAAGTTTTATTTCATTTAGGTATTTGTATTTGGGTTAAGTAGTTTATCAATTTTTTTTTAAATTACAAAATTGTCTTCTTTTAGGCAAATTAGTTAGTGGCAACGTGTTCTTATTATATAGTATTGATACAGACTTTTTTCCACCTTTTGTTTCTTTACTTTAGAAATAATTTAAGATAGGTAAATTAAATACAGGTTAAAATTAGAGAAATTTTAAAATTCAGAATTCAAAAAATAAAATTTCCCTCATGTTGCATTTAACCTGAATATTACTAGTGCTAGCTCTACATCATCAAAATACCAAACTTCAAATGATTTAAAGAGCCATGGCAACTTTTTTCTTCTGCTTTTCTTAAAGGAATATTAACAATTTCTCTTCTTGAAATTTACATACTTCTGATGAGTTGTGTGAGCTTCACTTGGAATTAAAAGATTTGAATTGTAATGCTACTCCTGTTATAAAAATTCAGAAATTTTACTTAAGCTCTCAGGAGCAGGTTGCACTTTTGTGTATGGAAAACCACTGTCCTCATGACTCCAAGGCTTGGATTTGAATGTTGACTGTTACTTATGAATGTGTCACTGTGTGCCTTTGGGTAATTTCATCTGCAAATGGATTACTACTATTAACTGTTAGGGTCATTCTGGGGATTAAGTGAGGTACCATACAGATGTGCAAAACCCAGTACAGGACTGACAAATAACAGATGATATTAGAGGATGGTAAGATAATAGCAAGTGAAGGTATCTCAAAGTAAGATATTTGAAGAAGAAATAATTGAGACAGTCCATTGGTTTTTTTTTTTTTTTTTTTTTGGTACCGGGGATTGAACTCTGGTCCTTGTGCCTGCGCAGCAGGCAGCGAAACCACTGGGCTAAATCCCCGGCCCGTTTTTTTTTAACCTAAGGAGAAAACATTTCACATATATATATTTCAAATATTACTTCTTTCCTCAGCGTTCTGATGTGGGTTGCTCTCTAATGACAGGCTTTTAAGGAGAAAAAATTTCCATCACAAGGCTTCTAAAAGTATTGGTTGTTATGGGAGACCACTGTCTACAAACTAATCAGCAGATCTAGGCTCTAGGAAAAGGGTTTCTCAGATGGGAATGGAAATTCCACTTTTTGGTAGAGAGACATGAGAACACATTTTGGAAGGTGATATTTTATGATGCAATGTTAGTGATTGTCCTTTCCTTTTGGCTTTGAGGTAAGGAAAAAGGACTTCACTCTAAAGAGATTCAGTAAAAATTCCAGTTTCAATAATATTATTTAAATTAGTTTATACAATTAGGTATTGATTAGAAAGCAGGAGACATAAAGATTTTTGAGTAAAGAATTAGTTGTTTGTAAAGGCTTGTACTGTTTTTCTTTAAATACATATACACTGTGATTTGGCATCATGTTTTTGAAATGGTGACAAACAATACCAACTGTGTTCCTAGCTAAAAATTACCCTAGAAATGAACAAGACATACTTTTCACTGGAGTGACAGTAAAGTATCACAGGTTCATTTATTATCAGATGATAAAAATTGGTCCTGTATACTATGTGTGTGTGTATATATATATATATATATATATATATATTTTACGTTTTTTCATATTGCATTCATACATAAAAATATGCATAAAAAAGAAAACTTAACTTCTAGATCACAAAATAATAAGCACTGTCATATGGTCAAGTTTACTCCTCCAAAATAGGACAGAAATGCCCAAATAAGTACTAGACTATTAAATCTTAACCAAATGTAGTGATTGCATTAATGTTTATACTGAAAAGAAGAAATAGGATTCATTAGGTACATTCACAGCAGATTGAATTCTATTTTTAATGCTATATAAACTCATGTTACATCTGTACTTTTCCTTCATTCACACCAAGCACAGTTTATGATTACACATATCTGTGCATGCTTCTAGGGAGTGGGACTACAACAGTGAACCAAAATCATACTGCTCTTGTGGAGTTTTCTCTCTAGGGGAAGGATATAAAAATTTAAAGCATGTAAATAGATGAATAATATAATTTAAAAGAGTTATCAGCACTGTAAAAAATAATTATATAAAATAATTATGGGATATTTCTTTTAGAAAATATGATCAAGGAAAACTTCTTAAAGATTACATTTGAACTAAGACCTACGTAAACCAAGTAAGAGTATTCTAGGCTAAGAATGCAAAGGAGGAAATGAGTCTGAAGGGTTAAGTGAAAGAAAGGCTGAGTGGCAGAATGTCCTGGGGGGTGGAAAGGAGGGGCCTCATAAATACTGCAGCAGGAGGTCCTGTTGAAATAACCTCCCAAATATAGGAATCCAGCTACTTCTGTCACCTCCCTTGGAGATCATTCCAATAGGATTATTATTGTAGGGATTAATTTGTGGTAGTCAATTATCTTTAGTACCTAATTTAGGGTCTGAGAGATAACCGTCACTTAACAATTATAATGCTATTTAAGTGAATAAATGCATGCATGATTAAATTTTGGAAGATCAATTTAATTTCTTAAAATAATTGAAGTTGTTCTCCATTATTTATGCATTACTCCTAAATTCCATAAGCAGGTCTCTGGTTAGTTTACTGAATCCAGACCAAGGATACAGCATGCTCAGTGCTTCCTGTTTTGTATATACTTCACTGAGACAGAAGATATCTTTGGAAAGTCACAAATATTTTATATAAGTGAAAACTCTTTTGACTGGGCTTTAGAGATGTAACCATTTTTTACCACAGGCACAATTAAACATCACTGGTATAGATGAGGTGACTAGTATATAGAGTAATATGGGGAGAAACTGAAAATCATACTCTGGACAAAGGAGCAGTGAGAAACTTGCATTTCCTCCTCACTACTGAGGCTTGGGAAGGGACTTGCCAGGTGAAAGTTTGGTAATGAGAGAATATAGTTAGTAGAGATCAGTAAATGAGGATGGTGATGTAATTTCATGCAAAGAATTCAACAATCCGATCACAACTGGATGTTCCCTTTTCCATCATAGCTTAAATTGCTGTAGCAGGAATTTAGAATAGATGAAAAGAAAATATATTCTGATTGAAATGATTGCAAGACATTGAGATGGGTTACCTAGGCAAGGGTGGGAATATTCTTTCTTAGCAATTGCTAAAAATAGAGCTGGTGTTCAAGGATGACCCCAGGCAAACATGAAGGATTCTAGACTAGCAGACCATCACAGCAGAAGATAGTCTGAGAAATTTCAGAGATTTGCAAATTTGCGTATACAAGGAATCACTTAGAGATTTTTTGAAATTCCAAAGTCCAGACATGACTAGAACCAATTAAATAAACTCTGAGGGTGGCACAGAGGCATCAGGAGTTTTGGAAGCTTCCCTAGGTCATTCCAATGGCAGCCAAATTAGGGTACTGTGTGTATAATCTAATGGTCTCACGTTAGAGATGGAGCAATTGGGGCCCAGAGAGGGAAAATGACTGTACGAAGATTACAAGGCAGTGAGTGGTGAAGGAGAACTAAAACCCAAGTCTCCTGAACCTGGTCCAATAGCTGGGGAATAGTTTAAGAAAAACAAACATACTTCAAAGATATAGTCATCAAAACAGCACAGTATTGGCATAAATATAGACATACAGACCAATAGAGCAGGAGAGAGGGCATAGAGAAATAAACCCACATGTCCAGAGACAGCTGACTTGCAACAACAGTGCTAAGAACATGCATTGAAAAAATGATAATCTTCAAAAAATGATGCTGGGAAAATTGGGTATCTACATACATAAGAAAGCAACCAGATCCTTACCCTTCACCAGTGAGAAAAATCAACCTAAAATTCAGTATATAGAGGAAACATCTGTACTCCTATGTTTATTGTAGCATTATTCATAATAGCCAAGAAATGGAAACAACCAAAGTGTCAACTGGTGGATGAATAAAGAAAATATGGTATATGCATACAACAATACCATTCAGGCATAAAAAATGAAATTCCTTCATTTGCACCAACATAAATAGAATGAGGATTTATGTTAAGTGAAATAAACCACTCATAGAAAGATAAGTACCACATGATCTCACTCATATGTTTAAGGTAAGAGAGTTGATATTATAGAAGTTGAGAGTTGAATAGTGGTTATCAGAGCCTGGGGAGAATCGGTGGGGAGGGATGGATGGACAGAATATGATCAACAGGTACTAAGTTACAGTTAGATAGAAGTAAGTTCTAGTGCTTTGTTGCATAACAGGGTGACTTTAGATACAATGATGTACTATAGATTTCAAAAAGCTAGAAGGAAGGATTTGAAAGTTTTCACCAGGAAGAAATGATAAATCCCAGACTTCAAGTTATATTGTAAAACTATAGTAATAAAAACAGCATGGTGCTCACACCTATAAGTGTAAATCTGCTCCTGCCCATGTGGTACCCTCACTTCCACTCTGCTCTGGTTCCCTGTCTGAGTAAATTAGACTAAGTTTACAGTGGTCTGTGTATATTTAAGTGTGTATGTGTAGGTGCATGTGTGTGTTCTCATTCATCCCATGAAACATGTAGGATGTAGAGCTATTATTTGGGATGGGGTATGTCATTCTTATTTAATAAGCCCTTATTTGAAGGATCTATAAAATCAAATTTCATTAATTAAGGAAATTATTCCAATTTCGAAGACCTTATTGTACTATTGACAGCTGGCTAGTTAAAACTACAATTTAATTTATAGAGTGACCCTTAAATCTGGTTCTCAAAATTTAATGTCTTTATGACAGGGAATAAATGTTATAGCACAGAAACCTACCTCATTTTAGAAAAAAAAAGAGAAAGATAATCTTGAGAAGACCAAATAAGTCACAGCCAAGAAAAAAGTTAACATTAAATACAGCTTTCTCAAGTTGTGAAGTTGGGGGCTTCATATTTAATACACATCTCACTACCATCCCAGAAACACATCTGAATTTAAATGGGAGGGGGAAGTACATTCAGATTGATTTAACTTGGTTTGTGAGAATAAAACCTTTTTTTCACATTTAGATTTAAGGAAAATGTGATCTATTTACTGTCCTTCTGCAGTCAGATCAGAAAGCCAAGCCTGTATATATCTGCATGTTCACTTTGGTGATGTGGTCAGAAGTTGAATATTTGACTGTTCTTTCCTATGATTACCTGAATGGTTTGATTTTAGGAAGCAACTGATGTCTAATAAGCATAATATTCTTATTTAGGGGCTTGACTTGAGGTTGAGTATTCTCTTATTATTTACTTTCTCAATACAATGTAACTAAGATAGGATATCCTTGTAAATTTTTTATTCTCAGTACACAAAGCAATTCAGCTTTTCATAGGAAATCAAATTCATCTCCAATTATTAGCATGTGGCTCATGTATGGCATTAATATTTTATAGTTATGTTTTAATACTTCTCTGCTTATTGCTGTCCATATCTTCTACCCTCCCTGACCATTAAAGGTAGCTGTCTTGTTATGGATGGATGTATACTTCAAACGATACCAAGTAATTTTAAAATAAATGAAAACATTAATAAAATAAAAGTAATATAAGGAAAGAAACTGAAACATTAAAAGAAATCTGATGTAAGGAGAAGGAAACCTAATAAATGTGAGAGTAAAGGAAGTTTGCTAGTTTCTCAATGAATTCACATATTATCTGTCTACATGTGACATGGCAAACATGTTAGATAGCATGGCAAGCTACATTTTAGGAACTCTACATCCTAAACAGTTAACTTCAAGATTCTTTCACTAATGCCCAAAGAATGTTTCCAGGTTTTCTTTTTTTTATATATATTGAATCTAAGTCAGGATGGTTTTAGTAGTCTTTAATCTATTAATTCTTTCCACCTGCTTCCAAGAGGTAACACTCACAGAAAAAAAAAGGAAAAGTGGAGACAATCATCTTGAATACCTGCATCAGAAATTTCTTATAAAACTTTATATTAACAAAAGCCATTCAAGAAGAGTTTCCAATTTCATTCACTCCTGTAGTATTTCTGAGGTGCCTATCAGATCTATGGAATATATACCCAGGTACTAGCTTCAAGTGAAAATAAAACCTACAGGAAACATTTCCTCGCGTATGTCACTGGTACTGGGTTTAGTTGTGTTGTTTTGAATATGGGATCTCTTAGTTAAAGAGAGATAAAGGAGGTCACTGTCTTAGCCTACACAGGCGGCGAGAATATAATACCTTAAAGTGAGTGGTTTATAAACAACAAATATTTATTTCTTGCAGTGCAGGAAGCTGGAAAATCTAAGATTAAGGTGCCAGAAGATTTGGTGTCTGGTGAGGGCCTGTTCCTTATTGACAGTGTCTTCTAGTGGAGTCCTTACATGGTGGAAGGGGCCAAAAAGCTCCCTCAGGCACTCATGGAAAGGCACTAATCCCATTGATGAGGGCTACATCCTCATGACCTAGTCACCCTTCCAGGGCTCCACATCCTAATACCATCCCATGAGGGGTTAGATTACAATACTAGTGGGGCATAAACATTCAGATCATAGCAGTCAGAACAAGGAATTACTAGTTACATTAAGCTCTTTCATTATCTATGTTCTCATAATAGAAATTACCAATGTGCTGCAATTTTTCATATGGTGCTGGAGGAAACATTAGCCTAAAGCTTGAAAAAAGTTATCATGAGGCTATATCCTTCACAATAGGACATAAAAATGGAAAGTTAGAAAATAGCTTCCAGTGAAGCTTGTCATGAAGTCTAGGAGCTGTGCAGAGGAAAAAGCAACTCCCCAATCAGATCCTTGGAAATGGGATAAATATGCTCTAAGGAACACAGACTATCATTCCCATGGCATTTCTGAGGGCTGGGAATCCAAGTGGCTAGCTCAGAGGCTGTGGGTCAAGGTGTCTCAGAAAGGTGGAATTCATTTGATCTCTGGTGCTGCGGTCATTGCAGGACATCACAGGTCTGGAGAATCTGCTCACAGGATGGGTTGCTACTGTGGTGTGGGCAGGAGCTGCAGCTCCTTCCTGGCCTTGGTAGAAGGCCTTGATTGTTTAGTATGTGGGCTGTAACAGTCTACAAGATATGGGACTGGATTTTTCCCTAGAGCAAGTGATCTGAAAGCAAGCAGGTGTCTTTCATAAGATAATCTTCAAGTTTATGAACCATGACTCTTACAGTTTATATCTAAAATGTCCCCCATAGCATCATGTGCTCATAGGTGGGGCTTTTGGCAGGTGACTGGATCATGGGTGTGTGACAGTCAACAGTGGATTAGTCCAATGATGGGTTTATAGCTGGGTGTGATGTTGGGAGGGGAAGCCTGGTGGAAGAGAGGGATCACTGTGGGCATGGCCTGGAAGGATATATATATTATATATTATATATTTACTTTTTCTCTTCTGCCATGCCGCCATGCCTTGGAACCAGCTGAGTACTGTCTGAAACTTCTAGAAACAAATAAACCTTTCCTCCTTTAAGTTGTGGGTATTAGGTATTGTGTCTCAGCCATGATAAAAGTAACTAAGACAGTGACTTCCATTTTATTTCTTAGACCTGAGTCACTAAGTCCAGCTCACACTCAAGAGGAGGGGAATTAAGCTCCATATTTTAAAGATAATATCAAATCATTGGTGGAAATTTTAAATTCTTACAAGTAACATCCATGTGAAGCTCAAAAGAAAGAGAACTAGAGAACAGGAAGAGTTCAGAGGTCTAGCATATAAAAGTTTCAGTAGAACTTAATAGTCTCAACTAATTAGCCCAAAAGATTTAAAATTATGCTTCTGGTCTCTGCCTCTGACAACTATACTTTCCTTTGTTCACGTACCCTTCTTTTTCCTTATTTATACAATTCATTATTTCTTTGAAAAATTTTCTCACAGGAATTCCTTGTTAGGGTAAAAGTGGGGATATGAAAACATTGTTTAGAATGCATAAAACAAGCTAAGTGCAACATGACTTTGATTTCAGGGGCATAAGTTTCAGTGCCTGCCAGTAATCTCTACTCACTGAGAGGCTGAGGCAGGAGAATTGCAATTTCAAACCCAGTTTGGGCAACTTAGACTTAGGAAGACCCTGGCTCAAACTCAAAGTAAAAATTTAAAAAGAGCTGGAGATGTAGCTGACTGTAAAGGTCCAGGGTTCATCCTCAGTACTGTCTCCTCCAAAATCATCCTCCTGTTAATCAAGGTTTGTAATATATAATAAGCACTCAGAGAGGAGAGGCTTAGATGAAATCCATGCATTAGAAGAATAAATTGTTAATTTCTTTATTTATTCAGCAAAAATTGATAGAGCTTTACTTTGCATCAGATTTCCTAATAGGCTGAGAAGATAAAGAAGTATGAGACATGGTTCCATGTATAAAAAATCAGTCTGATGTACAAATGGATGTGTAAATAACAATGCCATATGATAAGCTATACTTCGGTAGACATTTGGGGTTCATGTATTTGTGATTCTTCACCTTAATTCTTCTGTACAGACAAAGATGGTTATGTTCATTTTTCTATCACTCGTACCCAACACAGTGCCTAACCTATAGAATAAACTCAAACATATTTGATGAATTTGTTGCTCTTTCCAATTTATTTTAAAGTTTGAAGCACCTAGAGGGACTAACTAGCTAAACACAACACTAGATGCTGAGTGGCTCTCTTTCTCTTCTTGTTAACAATGTCGAAGGAGGTATTTTTGGTTTGTGACTGCAAACTTGCTGACTTCTCATGTGACCTTCTCTCTTTTGCAGATGCAGTGCAATTTTCTCTAGGGATCTCTGTTTCCGGGAGGCAGCTTCAGGCCTTACTGGCTCTTGGGATTCCTCTCTGGCTTTTCATTTCTACTCCTCTCTGTGCATCCTTCCAAGAGATTCACTATAGCTGACGGTGCATTCAGGCTGCTGACTATGAAAAAAATCCAGGAAGAAGAATGGAAGAAACACCTCTCCCTTTTCTAAGGGAGATACATTTCTTTTTTCAAAATCCCAGAATAGGAATATCTAGCTCTTTGTTCTAAAATTACAATACTTTGGGCAGAGGGGATTTTGAAATAATTTTTCAATAAAATACATGATATAGAGGCAAAAAGCTTCACCCATATACAAAGCTTCATTAGACCTAACAATTTGCCATGACCTTGAGCAATGTCAGCATATATACATATATATATATA
>NW_004624730.1:57547864-57559636 GCF_000247695.1 Heterocephalus glaber
TATTCAAATTTTATATTTCCTCCAGAGTTAGTTTCATTAATTTGTCTTCTAAGTTACTTCTTAGAAGTTGTCAAATTTATTTCAAAAAAGATTTTTATAATATGCTTTCTGTATCCTTTTAAATTCTGTAAAATCTGTGGTAATGTCTCCTAGATCTTAATATTGTAATTTAAAAAATGTAACTGATATTGTGTAACAGGAAGAAAAAGTCTAAAAGAGCAGGGGAATTTGGAGGGATAGGGGAAGGGAAAAAAGGGAAAGGAAAAAATATGAGAAGAGGAAGAAAATGGAAACAAGGTCTTTGCAAATAGGGAAGGGTGGAAGGGGTGAAGGGAGGGCAAGGGAAGGAGGAAAAAAAAAAAGAACCAAGAGACTCATGTAAAGGTACAAGATCCCAATGATGAATGTAACTGTATTGTATACCTAAAATGTGCCAATAAAGTTAATGGGGGGGGGAGAGCTTTTTGATAATTAGTACTGACTAAAACTGAAATGGGTTTTCTTTTCTTTTTTTTTTTTTGGTACTGGGGATTGAACTCAGGCCCTTGTGCTTTCAAAGCAGGTGGCGTGAAATGGGTTTGCTTGAAAAGAAATGAATTGCCCCTAATTGGATGTGTTAAGTGGAAACATGGTAGTAATTTGTTAAGTGTTATAAAAATTTTTTTTGGTGCTATATGTCTGGTGGGGATAAATGACTTCTAAAATTTTTACTAAAACTAAGACTAAATGATTTTTGTAAATATATGTCTTGAAATAAGGGTAGCCGTTTTTTCATTGTTGATCTGTTTCTTTGTGATTAAGTCTTTTGAGTGTGAATCCATTATTTTTCTCATTATAAAGGGGATTAGATAAACTCTAATGTCTGTCCTGACCCAGGATTCTCTAGTTCTCAATAACATTTTAAGTGCTAATTCAGTGTACTACACACAGTAGGAGTTCAAAAGATAAATTTAAATTAGCTCTAAAGTCAGGAAAACCTACATTTAAGATAAATTAAGCTACAGGCTCCATGCATTTGAGCAATTTGATTGAACTCAGCTGGTCTCAACCAAGTACATCAGTTGATCATGCTAAGAGCGCTAAATATTCATTAGCTTTTTTAATTAAAAAGGCTAAAATTGAAAGAAATTTAAGGGGATTTTAGCGTACATGAGATAAAAAATGTTCTCTTATTGGGTTCCTGAGTAATGATATAAAATTACAGCTGGAAATTATTTCCCAGAATAGAGTCCTTGTAATATTAAACTGCAAATGTGATTTTATGGTACTTCAAGTATAGAGTTACTGGAAGACTGCCCACATTAAAATCATTTCATCTTGATTCTAGGGGTAAGACAGCCACATAAAAGAAACCTATCCCAAGAATGCTTTCAATTTTCAAGATTTTGTATCAGTAGGAAAAACAGAGGTTCTAACAAGCCCATACTTGAGCTCAGTGAAAAGTTCCACTCTCAAACAGCAATCTGGCAAAGGCTTTGATGAGCACTGAAGATAGCATCTGTGATGTACATTTTGTGATTCCAGCCAGGAAGAAATGGATTTTTTTTAACAGAAATGAGCCAAAGCTGAGTTTTGTTTTTTTTCCTTTGGCTTCCTTTCTGTCTTCTACCCCTTAGTGAAGGCCAAATATGGAAGTCAATGTTCAAATAAAGAATTTAATTATATTTATCAATAATATTTTGGATACTTTTAATAAAAGATATTATGCTTCAGGTCACTATAGGCTGTCCATTGATTAGAATATCTCAGCCATGCCTTTTTTCTCATTAGTTAGGGAAATACATAATACTCAAGGTCAGCAAAGTCTTCATGTTTCAGACATTGTGTTTTCTTAGATGCTACAGAGGTGAAAAAACTGTCAGGCCTGAATTTTGCCTCACAGAGGCATAGCAAATACATGGCTGTGGTTCAGCACAGAACCCAGATGAGGTCCAGAGTTCTTTCTAACGCAGGACTCCAGCCCTTAGTCATCTGTCACAGGACTGGCACATCTATTTGTCATCCCACTGAGAAGTCCAAGTAACTGAGAAGTCCCTGGTAACAAGTCTTATTCTGACAATCCTAATTATGTTTTTTCCTGTATCTATAAAGTAACACTCATTTTATCTGATTCTTGTAGGTTTGATTTTTTGAATACCACTTTCAAAAATATGAAAAGGAAAAAAAAATTTTAAAGAAGTTACCTCTACTGCTGCCTTTGCCCTTTCAAATTCCTCTTCCAAGGAGTGGTTTCTAGAAAGCAGTGAACTTCCCCAGCGATGTTCTTTAGTCAGCCGAGCCTGAAACGAACCAAACACACAAGGTGTTACAATAATGGAATCTCATAATACAAATATTTTTTCTTTTCTCACCTTATCTCCCTAGAGTTCAAGAAGATTTCTGATTGACATGATTTTTGGAGTATTTTGTAGGCACCACATTACCCAAAACTATAATGATGCCAAAATGTGTGTAAGCATGTGTGTATGATTCTTCCAACAATGGGTGTCATCCCTGGTCATGTTAAACATACTAAACATACTCTTAACCCTTCAATGTCTAGTGATCTACTTTTGGAACCCTCATAACAATGGAATATAATGAAATGTATTCTGTTCAAATTCTTGTTTCTTGAATTTTTTCTGGGTAACATATATGCATTTCATGAACAAATTCAAAAAATTTAATCTTCGCCATATATGAGTTAATTGGTCTGGGTTTCAGGTATTGATATTTTAGTAAACTACTCCACATGATGCTGACTTGCAGCTACAGTAGAGAATCTCCATTAAAGGGCTAGATATAGAAACTGATATCTAGCTTTGAACTTGCTAGGAGGACCAGTCACAGGTAAAAATATCAAAGCTGCAAAGATGGAAGTGTGGCTTTCAGGTCTTCCCCTCCTGTATACAGCAGAGGTTCATGCAGAATTATCTTGCTTTTGCCTTTCCTCTGCTGTCCCTATCTTATGTCCCATTTCTCAGGACATTGCTCTCTGTTAAACCATAATGAGTTTTTTAGATAAAAGCATGTCTGACAAGGCTAACAGCTTTCTCACAACTAACAGGCAAGATAACACATGTCTTTATTTAGCTAAATGAAAATATTTTAGAAGACCCCTGAAAAAAGAATAGTTGTCCAAACTATAGCCAAGGTAATGCCATTTTGTAATAGGTGGCCATTCAGCTGTCCATTGAGTTCTTACCAGGTGCTGAGGGTGTGTGTTAGATTTCTGCAAAACAGAGCTATCCACCATTGTATTTGCTGAGACTAGCAGAATTACTGATAAGGATGAGAATAGGCTGCACATGAACAGATAATTCTTCCCATGGATTTTGGTTCTTGCTTTTGCTTTTTTGCTGTTACTTAGAACTCTGTATGAACAGGAGCATGGCAAGCAGAGGATGGCGACTTTGATACTGCATCTGCCCTTAAGCCATCCATGGCTCTGTCAATAATCCTTAATACATTTGCTTACACACCAAGCTAGACTTGTCCCAGTCATTCTTTGGCCTATCAGCGACTATCCTAATTGGGAGGTAGACATTTCTTTTATATCTTCCTGGGAAATTAATATAAAAGCCCCTCCCCCAACTCTGGTCTTTTATAAATTTTGAATTAATACTTTTTAATTTCACAAAAATAAATATTTCTTTTGGGAAAAGACATGAAAAATAAAAGGTATGGCTTTAGGTTTTTTTTTTGGTAGTAGCCTTCATATTTATGCACCCACAGACAGAATAATATACTTGTGATAAAATGAAACATTTTCACTCAACAATATATCTCAGGGCATTTTTACATTTACCACTTATTGGTTCACTGCACACCACTGAAAGCAGGGATTTCGTCTGGTAACTTTGTACTGCTCAAAACGTGGCCCAGAGTCTGACAGGCAATGAGTGTCCCACAGATGCCTGGACTGCAGGAGGGAGGTGACACTGATGGGACAGCTGGGGCTCATGTAGCAGGAGGAGAGGCACTTCTGGAGTGAATTCTTTTCATTGCAGGGTAGGGTATGTGTGACTGTTTGGCCCACGTGTCAGATTGCTCTAGAGCCAGCATGTTCAACTCTTGCTTCCATGGGAATTCCTCGAACAGGCCCGGACCCCACTTCAGACCAATTAAATAAGAATCTCTGGAGTTGGGTCCTGGGCACTAGAGGTTTGAAAACTCTTCTGGTGATTCTGAAAAGTGGTCAGGTTTGGAAATCATTGTTTTACAGCAAAACTTTGCTCTTCATTCAGCACTTACCGTCTATACAGCTCAGCTGCTTGTTATTGTTCTCTGCCATCCTGGTACTGAAGACCCCACCCCCACCCCCTCCACCTTTATTACGACATAGTAGCACTCTCAGTGCTCACTGCATGCCAAATGCTGTTCTAAGTGCATTAGATTCTCTAACTTGTTTTGTCCTTTTAACAAGATGATGACATCGAGGCACAGAAAGCATAATTAACTTGACCAAAGTCACACAGCTACAGTAAGAATGGTGCTGGGGCTTCTGGGCCTTGTTCATAGCCACTGCACTAAATGGCCTTGTTCACCTGGCCTAAAGGAAGGTGCAAAATGCAGGAAAGCTGTCCCTTGGGGGTTCCTGTAGGGTCAGAAGTCAATCAAGAAGTCTAAAGAATACTGTGAACGGAAAACAATACTGAAATTATTATGATGAGCACTTCTGACTATAGAGTCTTAAGCTGTGTTTGCTTTAATAAAGGTGCAAGATTAACTTACTGAAGCATAATTTATGTTTTCTCCTCCCTGTTGTGAACAGTGTTGCATCCCTGTTTTCCCCTGGCAGACAGTAGGTGCTCTATAGTCAATAAATTCTTATTGAAACTATGGTGTCAGTCAATGAATGAATTAAAGGTGTTTTCTCTCCTCATCCTTGGGAGGTGTCCTCCATCAAAGCTTCCTGGTCAATCTGGAGGCTGAGGAGGAGCACATGGGCGATTGGGAAGGGACTTGTCTTTTTGTCCTGGATCTACGTGGCAAAGGTCCATGACGCCAAAGCCTTACTGGGAAGAGGAACGACTGCTGGAAGTTCAAGGGAAGTCCAAGCCTGTGGTCAGAAGAGGGGATGGGGCAATGGCCAGTGATCCTCTGGGCCTGCTGGGCATCCAGGTTTGGCTGTCAAGTGGGCCAGGCTCACTGCTCCCCCTGAATAAATACCCACAGGGGGTCGGTCTTCTGGGTCCTGAGAAACTGTCTACTGCTCCCATCCCAATAGTGGTCATGGGTGGGGTGACTTAAAACATAACTGAGATTGACCCTCATGCCATCCTGACAAGTGGGCCTTAGAAACAGACTTAATATTAAGTTTATAAAAACAACAGGGCATTTCTTGCCCTCCAGATTAGTGGTAGCAAGTTCATACTGCAGAGGCAAATGGATGTATAATTCCTCTGGGCTTAATCTAAGGAAAAAAATATCAAGTTTTTGTTTGGAACCAAGGATACTAGATTTAGTTTTAGAATAAATGATTAATTTAGAATCTCCCAGAATTGACTTAACCTTCTGTTGGATTTTTGCTCCCTGGACTGATGACAAATACCAACAGGTTGGTTGGTATAAATCATAAGAAAGTTATATTTTATAAATCATGTTGCCTACCTTTTTATGTATTTAATAATAGCATAAACTAATGTGACTTTTGATTGTGGCTGAATATTTTGGTTTGGGAATTGTAAGGTTCCTGGGATTAGTGCATTGAAAAAAACATAAGGACCTTTTAGTTATAAAAGAAATGCTTTATGTTACTTGTAAGTTGAATATTTGTGAACTGCTGACTCTCCCTATTTATGTCTAACTTTGATCCAAATTGAGAATTATACAGTTTTTTTTTCTGATGTATGTACATTACATTTCTCAATCTACACTATTTTTTTTTGTGACTTTGGCAAGTCTTTAAAAACCCGTGGCTGCTCTCTGTTGGGGAGAGTTTTGGTCTTGCTGAAGAGGTTGGTAAATGTGGCTTCCTTGGGTGACCATTTATTTAGCAGAAGCAAAAAGAAAAAAAAGCAAAGGTTAAGACAGGTGTGGTAGTGGCACATGCCTGTAAGTCCAATGATCTGGGAGGCTAAGGCAGAAGGATCACAAGTTTCAGCCCAACCTAGATAACTTAGCAACTTAGTGAGTCCTTGTGTCAAAATAAAAAATGATGTGTATAGGAAAGGATGAAGTCAAATTATCATTATTCAAATATGGCATGACGCTCTACATAAAAGATTCAAAGAAATTCACCAAAAGACTCCTGAATTAATAACTACATTCAGTAATGTAGCAGAATACACAAATCAGTAGCATTTGTGTACGAAAATAATGAATAATACCAAGAAAGACATTAGAAAAACAACACCATTCATAACAGTATCAGAAAAATAAAATATTTAGGAATTAACCTAACCAGGGAAGTGAAAGATCTTTACAATGAAAACTATGGAACCCTGAAAAACGAGACTGAAGAGGACACTGGAAAATGAAAAGATAGCCCCTGATAGGCAGAACTAACATTGTCAAAATGGTCCTACTCTCAAAACTGATATACAGATTGAATACAATTCCAGTCAAAATACCAAAAGCATTCCACACAAAACTAGAGAAAACAATCCTAAAATTCATACAGAACTAAAAGAAGGCCTAGAATAGTAAAAGTAATCCTGGGCAACAAAAGCAAAGCAGGAGGCATCACAATCCTGGATATCAAGTTATATTATAAAACTACAGTGATAAAAATAGCATGGTACTGGTACAAAAACAGACATGTGGATCAATGGAATGGAATGGAGGACAGAGAATAACCCCAGATATGTTCACCTGATCTTTGACAAAGGGGTCAAAAACATATGCTGCAGGAATGATAACTTTTTAAACAAATGGTACCGAGGAAACTGGCTATCCACACGCAGAAGATTGAATCTAAACCCATATATATATATATATAAATTTTACCAGGAACTAAACTAAAATAAAAATGGATCAAAGATCTAAATGTTAAAACAGAAGCATCAAATCTGCTGGAAGATAAAATAGGTAAAAGTCTTGATGTCATAGGCATAAGCAAAGACTGAACAGAACCACCAAATGCACAAGAAATAACATCAAAGCTCAATAGATGGGATTATATCAAATTAAAAAGCTACTGTACAGCAAGAGTGAAGAAATTACCTACAGAATGAGAATAATTTTTTTGGTCAGCTATTCCTTAGATAGAGGACTAATTTCTGGAATGTATAAAAAAACTCAAAAAATTAGATCCTCCCAAATAAAAGACTCAATCAAAAAATGGGCAAATGAAAGAAATAAGTGGTTCTCAGAAGAAGTACAAATGGCCAATAAATACATGAAAAACTGTTTAACATTAGAGACATGCAAATTAAAACAACACTGAGATTTTATCTTACTCCAGAAAGTATGACTGTCATCAAGAAATCAGATAACAAGTGTTCATGAGGATATGAGGGACAAGGAGCCCTTTTACTTTGTTTTTACAAATATGACCACTATGGAAATCAATATGGAGATTTCACGAAAAACTAAGACTAGAAATTCCATTTGATCCAGCTATTCTCCTTCTAGGTATCTTGCTGAAAGAATGAAAAACATCATATTACAGTGATACATGCATGCTTATGTCATTAGCCCCACATTTCATAATAGGTAAATCTTGGAAGGAGTCTATATTTCCATCAACAGATGAATGGATAAAGAAAACATAGAATTTGTGGTATTTACATACAATGGAATACTGTTCTGCCACAAAGAAGGATAAACTGGAGTCATTTGTAGGAAAATGGATGCACCTTGAGACCACGATGTTAAGTGAAATAAATCAGGCACACAAACTTGAATATCACATGGTTTCTCTTACGTGAGAAATCTGAAATATAAATAAAAGAATAAAATGAAAGATAGATAATAGGGGAAAAAAGGTATGGAGATATAGCTCAGTGCAAAGGCTCTGGGTTCAATCCCCAGTACCACCAAAACATGTCCAAGTGGGGAAAAGGGGTCCTCACACGAATGGGTAGCTGCACCTGCCACCTTCCCATGCCTCATTACATGGTGCTAATCACTGGCACAGCCAGCACAGGGACTGTCTCTTCTCAGCCCTCTGCAGAGGGCAGCATCCCACATGCAGAGGACGCAGCACCAGTGCCCTTTCCATGGGATTGTCACATGGCATTACCTCCCAGTGAAATAATTTTCGAGCACTTAAGAACTCAGTAAATGTAGTATAGCTTCATGATGTAATGGAGAACAGCTTCCTGATAATCTTCCAGGAGACATTGGAGAAATCCAGTACATCTTGTAAAAGAAATATATGTCTCCAACTTTGCAAAAGGCAAACTGAGATTGCTTGATATTTTGTTATCATTCTAGAGCATTTTCTAGGAAGTCAGCTTGAGCCCTGTATTTTGTAGGGCTGATATAACAAATTACCACAAAGTGGGTGGCTTAAAATAACAGCAATTTATTCTCTCAAAGTTCCATGAAGCTAGTCTATATTCATGTATTGAAAGCATAAATATTGTTAAAATATCTATATTATGCAAAGAAATTCACAGATTCAATGCAATCCCTTTTAAAACATCAATGACATTCATCACAGAAATATAACACAACCTTAGAATTTGTATGGAACCAGAAAAGACCACAAATAAACAAACAATCTTGAGCCAAAGAACAAAACTGATTTTAAAATACATTACAAAGTAACAGTAAACAAAAATAGCATGAAAATATGAAAACACACATACAGATCAAAATAATAGAATGCAGATACCAGAAAGAAATCTATTCCCTTGTAGCCAGCTAATTTTTGACCAAAGTAGGAAGAACACACGATGGGGAAGTGACAGTCTCTTCAAGAAACAGTGTTGGGATAATAAGATGTCTATATGCAGAAGAGTGAAATTAGAACATTATCTCTTACCATATACAAAAACTGACTCGAAATAGATTAAAGACTTGAATGTAGGCCTGAAACTGTGAGTCACAAGGAAAAATTTCCATGATACTGATTTGGACAATAATTTGTTGGCTATGACCTCAAAATCAAAATAAAGCAAAAATAGACAAATGAGATAACATCAAAGTAAAAAGCTTCTGCAGATCAAAGGAACAATCAACAGTGTGAAGAGATAACTTAACGAATGGGAGAAAATACTTGCAAAGTATACATCTGATATGAAGTAAAATTTCAAAATCTGTAAAGAACTCCCACAAATCAATACCAAGAAAACAAATAATTCCCCTAAAATGGGAAAAGACTTTGAATACATATTTCTCAAAAGAAGACATAGAAATGGTCAACAGGTATATGAAAAAAGTATATACTATTAATCATCAGAGAAATGCAAATCAAAACTGTAGTGAGGGGCCGGGGATTTAGCTCAGTGGTTCCAGCACCTGCCTCGCAAGTGCAAGGTCCTGAATTTGATCCCCTGTACCAAAACAACAACAACAACAACAACAACAAAAACAAAAAACAAAACCATAGTGAAATATCACTTCATATCTGTTAGAATAACTTACATCCAAAAGACAAATGATAACAAGCATTCAGAGAGGATGTGGAAAAAAGGAAATTTTATGCACTATTCGTGGGAATCTAAATTAGTACAGCCATTATGAAAGCAGTATGTATGTTCCTCAAAAAAATTAAAAAAACCCTACCATATGATTTAGCATATAATCCAGGAAAGGAAATGAAATAAGCATGTCGAGGTATCTACATAAAGAAATATCATTCAGCCTTAAAAAAAGAAGGAAATCCTATCATTTGTGACTTGTATGTAATTAGAAGACGTTATATTAGGTAAAATAATCCAGGCACTGAAAGATAAATACCACATAACCTCACTTGTATGTCAAGGAGGGAGAGGGTAGAATGGTGGTTTCCAGGTCTGGGAGGTAAGGTAGGTGAGGAGATGTTGGTTAAAGGATATAAACTTTATTTAGAAAGGAGGAATAAATTCAAGAAATGTATTATATAATATAGTGGCTATAGTAAAAATGTATTATATTCTTGAAAATGACCAAGAGAGATTTTAAGTGTTCTCCCTGCAAAAAAAAAATGAGAAGAATATGAAGTAAGGCATATGTTAATTAACTGGACTGAGCCATTGCACAATGATACATATTTCAAAATATCATGTTGTACATAATACATATGTACATTTTGTTAATTAAAACAAAATTAATAAAAATAAAATTTTAAAATTTTTACAATGTCACAAATGACTTATGAATGGCTTTAGAAGAAGAAGAAAGCACTGGTATTTTTGTGGACATCATTGTCTTTTATTAGCAGGCACTTTTCACTGGTGAAATAGGATCTGCTTTCCTATGAAGCCTGATCTAACAGGACTCCATTACTGTCACTAACTTTTCCCCTTCATTACAGTTTCATGACCCAGCTGGATTATGAATCACAGGATACAAAGGGCACTATATATAAGGAAGAAGAGGCAAAAATCTGTCTCCCAGGATTCTAGACTTACAGTTCATACTCTCTTTTCCACTTAAAACAGCAAGGACAAATAGAATCTTACTGTGTAAATGACATTTTGATAGTACAATTACTATTTAGGGAGGTGCTATTTTCCACATTGTTAGAAAAGCCTCAGGTTATTACTAAGCAAGTATTATCTACTTATTTAATTTTCCCCCCAAAGAATACATTAGATAAGTGCTATGGACCATAGATAAATACTAAATGTAAACAGAGGTAGTTTCAAACTGTGATTAGTATGCTATTAAAATTCTGAAACTTTCCCACAATTTAGGTTAAGGACTAAGAATGAAATATGGAGTATAACACACAGTAAAGATCAGCTTTCCTTTAGCCAAGACATTTAAAAACCTAATTTCATTATAGACAAAAACTGTAATTTGGGAAAACATGCAAGTGATGTTTGTAAAGGGTCAATATTGCTTAGTACTTAAATAGAGGTATGGAAAACAAAACAGTCATACCCACAAGTTTGAGTTGCAGCTATGTGGCTAGCACAACTTCTGCACCTGTGGTTCTCAAACTTCAGTGGGCACCAGAATTACCCGGAAGGGCTGGTTAAAATGCAGATTACTGGGCCCATTCATCAGAGGCTCTGATCTAGGTGGGGCCCCAGAATATACATTTTTAATATGTTCCATCTGTGATTTATTGATTGGGATCTTGTATTCGTGGGTAAAACTCTGAAACTCACAAATGTACTCCAATGTGGTGATTTCTTTTCTTTTTTGCATGATTTTGAAAAATGTTCCATGGTTATACCTACCTCCTGGAAATATCTTGGCTTTAAAAATGGCATTTTAGATGCCTACCAGCAACCAACTTAGCCATGTGGGCTGAGAGGTCCCTGGTCATCTGGAGCCCCACTCCGTCCAGCTCGTCATGCCCACCTGCTACCAGGGAGACAGCTACTTGAAGAAAACTGAAGCCCACTGGAAAAGTGAAGATAATTTCTGCAATAAAGGTACACCAGACCACTGTACTTGGTAAGTTGGAGGGATCATCACCTCCCATCAGAACCTGGACTATCTTCAGGGGAAGGGAAGCTGGAACCTGCAGTAGAGCCTTTCAGAGTTCAACCCTGAAGGAGGACAGGGAGCTCAACTTGGGACTTGCAGCCAGAGATCTGCCTGAATTTCACAGGTGTGCAACTGGCTTGCGGAGACTCATTGACTTATATCTGCACACTGCTGCCCACATTGTCTATTGTGACAGCAGAGATATAACCTGAAGGAAGCCCTTCATTTTATCTTTTGTTATTTTCAAAATTATTAATA
>NW_004624730.1:57580855-57624650 GCF_000247695.1 Heterocephalus glaber
TTCCATTTGACCCAGCTATTCCCCTGCTGGGTGTCTTCCCCAAAGAATTAAAAGAATCATACCACAGTGATATATGTACACCCATATTTATAGTGGCACAGTTTGTAATAGCGAAAGCTTGGAAACAGCCCAAGTGCTCATCAACTTGAAACTGGATATAGAAGATGAGGGTTTTTAAAAATAAAATGGAGTACCATTCAGCCATAAAGAACAAGAAACTAGAGAGGGTAAATGGATGGATATTGAGACCATACTCTTAAGTGAAATAAACAAGACTCGTGTAAATATCAAATAGTTTCTCCAGTGTGAGAAATTGAAAGTGCAAATAAGGATTAAAATGATTAAAAGGAATAATTGATAATTTTAAATAGGAAGAAAAGGTTCAAAGGAGTAGGGAAAGTGGGAGGAGAAGGGGAAAGGAAAGAAGGGAAAGGAAAAATTATGAGAAAAAAATGGAAACAAAGTCTGTGTAAATATGCAAGGGTGAGGGGGTGAAGGGTGCACAGGTAATGGGGAAAAAATAAGAACCAAGATATATCATGTACAGGTACAAGCACCTGATGATAAATGTAAAGGTATTGTATACCTAAAAGGTACCAATAAAAGAATTTAAGCAAAAAAATGGCATTTTAATTCATTTAAACTAATTGGATCTTAGGGTATTACACTCTCCAAAGAAGAAATTTTTAGTTCCCTCAGCTATTGGTTGCTCTGAATGATAAGTACTAGTTAAAGGGAAAAAAGAAAGATTTCAATAACTCTTTATTATGTTTCTTTCCTTTTATTCAAAATTTCAATTGTGACTGAAATTATGATTTGAAAATTACTGTATTTGTGACAGTGGTTGTCTTAGCATAACTCTGTGACCTAACCACTATGGTAGCTATTCATAACTCCTTGTACAATTTGCCTTTACATTATTGATAGAGATCTCCCACCAATATGTATTTTCAAAGCTCAGTATTCTTTCAAAAGAAAATAAAGGGGAAAGGTGAATGTGTTTAATTGTACAAAAGGAAAATACAGCAACTAGCTGACCATGAGTGACGGTACCATACAGTCCCGAAAATTACCCCTGGAGTCAGACTGCCTGAGGCCAAGCCCTAATTTGACCTTTATCAGAAGATGATGACCTTGGACAAATTAATCCCTATTTTGGTGGTTAGGGAGAAGTTTAACTTCATTGAATTTGGGATCTATCCCATGGACTAGTGGACCACAGTTTTAGGTGTCATAGAGTGTTGGTCTTGGGGGTCCATGGCTAACTGCTGGTCTCTTCCACTCTGATATTCTTCCCTTGCTCTGCTTTTTAGCCCACTATTAGCTGAGCAGCTTTGCTCTTCCATGCCTTTCTGCCACAACACTCTGCCTTGGAGTCAGCTGATTATGGACTGAAACAGTGAGCAAATTAAGTCTTTCCTTCTTTAAATTGTAGGCATTGGGTATTGTGTTTCAGCCATGAGAAAGCTAACTAATACACTTATGAAGTTTCATCCACAAAGCATATATTCACTTATAGAGTCAATATATGAATTGAGTACCATAATTCATGTAAGTACAAGTACATGGTACATAATAAATGCTTGATAAATTTGGCTTTTGTTATCTTTCTGGTTAGTGCTTATCAGGTATGACTAGCCATTCACTAATTCTGTGTTGAGAGCACGTTTGTTTAGTGGTCAATGGAGTCTATAGTTGGAGTCTTATCTTAGAACAGGTAATTTCACACTATTCTCATTGAGATGCTCAAGATTTTTTTTTTAACCAGCCACAGACATTTACAATGGACAGTACACAAAAAAGCTGTCCTTTATGTGGCAAGGGCAAATTCCTTTGTATAGGATATGGCAATACATGGTTTCCATCTCTATCCAATTATGAAATTCTATGCAGAATATCAAGGCAAATAAGTAGTTTGGAGAAGAAATAGGCAATCTGTTTCCGGGTAAACCTGTAAATTGTTACTGAAGCTGGTATCAAAAATGATCAATGATAAAGTTTTGTCTACTGCATTTTCTTTTTGTGCCCCTTAGTCACCAGTATCTACTTCTGTTGTTAAATTTATTAAGTGTTGTTTTACTTTGTTCTTAGTATCTATCCTCTTAATTTTCCACTCCGACAAACATTGTGGAGAACCTAATAGGCACCGGTTTCCTTTTATGCCAAAAATGACCTTTTATATTTCTTTTCTTTTTTCTTGACACATCTGTTCCTTCCACCTTTGCTTCATTCTTTCCTCATTGATACCTCACTTTGTGTGGCCGTAGCAGAAAAGGGATGTTGATATGATTCCAACTATTTTCCAACTATTCATATTTATAATGCATCTAATTGTTTCTATTTAACATAAAGGTCCAATACTTTTTACAACTTGATTCATATTTCTAACATTTTCACTGCCTCACTTAGGGATTTATGGGTAGTAGAAATTTGATTACATTTGCTGAAATGCAATGGGAATAGATGGAAGCCATTAACATTTCTAAAAGTCAGAGGTTGAGAATAAATTTGTTCAGGGAGGCACAAAATTGTATATGTCATCAAATCAGATGAAATCCTAATTTGTCAGACCAAATTTCTGGGAGAAAGTGATAAATAGTCTTTAAAATTACTTGCTCATATTATCCCTGTAAAGGAAATAATAATCAGGGTTTGCAATAAAAAAGGGAAACAGATAGTTTTGATTTAGTCAGGTGTGGGTAAACATGACATAGCTGTGATTTGAATCCTGGTTCCTTTCCTCCTTAGCTATGTCATCTTGGGAAAATTACATCTCTTTAAGACACATTTTTAATCTGTGAAATGGAAATAATATTGATGCTCAATGCAAATGTAAGCATTTCAAATAATGTGCAAAAATATAATCTCATACCAGACACATAAAGTATGAAATAAATGACAACCATTAATATACATTTTATATTTTATATTACTCATGTAAAAGAAAATATATCTGCACTTAAAGTTTAAATTGTTCTGACAAGGTTTAGTTGTTAGCTACTTGGAAGGGACAGAAGAGGAGATGGATTAGGAGGGAAACCAGAGACACAAAAAGAATGGTAGTCCCTTGCCTAAATGAATTGAATTTATGGACAATGCACACATAATCATGTACATATTATGCATATTTTGAAAACAACAAAAACAAAAGAAACTGAAAAAAATCAAAGTTTAAATCGTTCCAGTTTGGAATTATGACTGTGTGAAAGGATGCGTGGCAGCTGGCACCTGACTGATATGCATTGGGAGAACATGGGGCTATAATTCTGGTGAAATCCAACTGAGGTTTGCAAAAGCCTGTTTTGACACTCCCCCTCCCATGTTCAAATTAGAGAAGAAATGCTTGAGCCAATATTCTCCAGCAGGTGCTGAATTCTTTTTCTTTTGCCTCCCCAATCATTGCCTTAACCTACTTATAGAAAACACTAGTTTTACCTCATTACTTTTCATGTTTTCTTAAGTTCTTCAAATGTTTTCTAATTTTTCTGGTTGCATGATTTCTTAAAATAATTCATACTAGGAAAATCTAATTATCCAGCTTGTGTAAGTGTCAAGAAACTTCATTCTTAGATATAGACATTATGTAACCTATTGTAGACTCTGTCACTTGATTAATATATTCAAACCACTATTTGAAAGAGACTACACTATGTTTTTCCTCTCCCACATCCTGAAAAGAGAATGAGAAAATATAAGAATTCTTAATGTTGTGAGCTTCCATTGTCTTTGTGATTCTGAAATATGATTTTAAACTAAGGTTTTGTAAATAGCTCCTCACATGCTGAGTCCCTGCCTAGGATAATTTATGTTGGGTGGAAAGGGAAGAAAATATTGCCTTAGTTTTCCTGTGCAAGGAGCAGTAACAAGTTTTGATGAGCTGAAATAGTTTATTTGAATGGCTTGTAAGACAGTTCTAAGTTGAATTTTATACCACCTTCATCATAATTTTATCTTATCTACATAAAGAGATCATATATCTAACAGTGAAACATCTCTTTGTCTTTTATTAAAATCAGATCAATCTGCCTATTCTCTTGCTGTCCCACTTGAGTGACTTAGTGTTTTAGGTGCAGTATTAAGTCTCAAATTAATGAAATTTTTATTTAACCATAGGCTGGAATTAAAACTAGAAGATTGTGTATTCCTTAGTTCAGGCAAACCTTGGTGAGCAAATATGCAACATTTAAGAAAAATAGGAAGTAGGGAGAGAGATCTTTTGCAAATGGGCAAGGGACCAAGAGATGGAGGGAGCAGGGAAGGTGAAAGGGAAAGGGATGAAAAAAAGAACTGAGATGAGTTAGGTACAGGGACCAACTTCCCATAAGAAATGTGATGATTATGTATGGCAAACATGTGCTAATAAAAAATAAAAATTAAAAAAAAAAACAACTGCAAGGTATGGAAAACCTACTTAGATTGACAGAACAGAAAAAACCCTCACAAAATTAAGGGTAAATTCTTTATACATAATTAATCCTCTAAAAGATTCACCAAGATTTGCCTAGACAGAAAAATCTCATAGTATCTTTTAAACAATATTTTGGAAAACAATATAAGGAATCTCATCATTTTTCCGAAGCACATTGTGTTTGCTTAAAGTAAGTCACGATGGTAGGTAAGTGGAAGACAGTGTAGTGAGATGGAATCAGACAACCAGCAGGAGAGGAGTCGTCATTGGGATAATAAGATAAATGCATTGTAGGTTTCCATGGCAACCTGGGACCCCAGCTGTCCCTCTGCCCCAGCTTGGTGTGGAACAGCCCACCTGTGCCAAGTCTCATCCTGCTTTTGAAACAAATGTTTTCATTGCTACATTAAATTGTTCTAAGGAGTCCAGCTTATGAAACAGTACCAATTACTTTCCCAGAGTCTAAATCTCTAATGCACTTACTTATCCAGAAATGTTTTTCTAGTAAGTGCTATAATTTTTCTTTTGCAGAGATACATTTAGAGTGAGCACAAAGAAAGAAAGTACACTTTCACGCTACATTTACAATTCATTAAGGTTTGCAAGAGCTTTGTTCAGGACCTTAGTTGACTTGTTTTCCAGCTGAGTTCTGGGAACAGTAACACCCTCTCTTTCACAGAGTGAGGTGTTTGTAGAGCTCGCTACTGATGGTTAGAAAGCTTTTCAGGGGCCTTCTTTTTCCTTAATGTTTCCTCTTTGGAGCTTCCATCTCTGCCACTTACAAGGTGTGGGTCTACAGGTAAGACTTATTTCACATGCCCTAGTTCCTTGTCTGTACAATGAGGGTAATCATTGAACTTAACCTCACTCAGCCTTGTCAAGATCAAATGAGCTAATGTATTTTGAAAGCTCTAATCATAGTACCCAAGAATATTTGCTGTCATCATAATTATTCCTTTATCATTTCAGACATTATATTTTTCCTCTGAGCCTCAATATCTTACCTAGTAAACCCAAGAAAATATTTCAGCTAATTTCACACCACTTGTTTTCTTTAAACACCGACTCTCACCTCAAGTAAGATGGTAGAATTTATGAATGTGGTCATACACTTCTTAAAAGATCTTTGTAGTCTTGGATCAAGGCTATGGCCTTGAAAGAATGTTCAAAGGGATAAGAAAATTGAGTATGTCTTTGGCCTTCTTAGGACCACTGGAGAGATGGTCTTAATCATAAGTATAGCTAGTTATTGGTATAGCTAGTCACAAAGCTAGTTAGTTATATCAAAGTTGAGGGCCAAGCAGTAGACAGATAGGTCTGGTTCATACACTATTTCTGCCAGTGATTATGACCCAGGAAATGTATTAAACTTCACTGAGACTAAAAAACATCTTGAAAGTATCTTTAAAATGCAGCTAATAATAAGTCAGGGGATTGAGTATTACATATGGTGCATGAAAAGCACAGACTGAGTCCATAATGCTTTATTATTATCATTGCTGCTAAAACTAGAATAATATATTCTTTGGCATAAAATTTAGTTTAATGGGAAAGCCAGGACACTACTGTATAGTACCTTATTCTATAGGGCACAGATGTGAATAAACACTTAAGATGTAATTTCCTCTTCTTTGTGTTCTGTTATGTAAATAGTGCTAATACTGGAGTAGAACAGATTTTGTATTCTAAAATAATGCCACAGTCAATGGCAGAACAAGGAAAAAGTGCTAAGTACACAGTGAATTCATTAACACATTTTCTAGCCATATATATATATATATATATATATTCAGATAGTCTAAGCGTTGAGATAGCTACTGAATACAAAAGCACATGAATATAAAGTACAAAAACATCTAAACTTTTGTGAAAAATTAAAAAAAAATGATATATATTATCTAGTAGGAGAATTGGCTTTGTTACCTGTGCTGGAGTCACTAACTCTAGTTCAGAAGCAGATTCAGAGTTTAGGGCACTTTTCCCGCCACTCAGTTCTGGTTGAGACCTGTGCTCTGAGGACCTGTGAGAGGCGCATTATGAAAATTAATGTACACCAAGAACAAGAAGCTCATTAAGTTGGATCACTGACAGCCACGATAACAAAGCTCTCATTAGGACTGTGATGAACAAGTTAAGTTTTATAAACCTCTAATATAAGGACCACTTTTAAGCATTTTCCTATAGAATTTGAAATAATTAAGTGGAGATGTGTGAGGATAACAGAAAGCTGAAACAGGACTACCCTTTAAAACACTTGAAAACATAGTAAAACTCAGGTGGCCAGAGTTTTGCATGGGGGCTATGAATTATTCTTAACTGTTACATTATCTGACAGTGGGTAACTGAAGAAACCAGGGAAGGTTACCTGAATAACCAGAAGAGTGTAACTGTCACATGTACAATATATTGAATATATTCAGATATGTATATGCATATTTACCTATTTTGACTAATAGCTCAATCATACATTCAGAAAATTATCAACATATATTGTATCGTGAACCTCCTCAAATCCTTATTGATTGAATGAATTTTTGACAACTCAGATGAAATAATTTAAAGCTGACAAAAGCCGTAACAATTAACACTTTCATATAAGGAAGTATTATACATGATACCAAGTGTTTGGATTAAGTGAACTCTCAGGCTATTTCAGTACACGAAAGAAACACTCACACAGGTAGCACACAAATGGCTATTTTCTAGTGTTGACGTATCTTACCATAAGAGCTCTTTTGATCCAGTTCTGGATGAGCAGGATTTTCTCTCTGCCATTGGATGCCCTTTGCTGTTTCGATCTCCATGAAACTTAACATTATCCCATTTTTCCAGTTGTGTTTGAATGTCTACTAAGGAGAAATGGAGGAAGCAAGGAGACCAGGAGAGAGCACGAGGTGCAGAGAGAAGAGAGATACATTAAGATGGAGAAGTTTTATCCAAGTGAATTGTACCCAATCTGGGCTCACAAAACCCAAGACCAATTACCTTTTCAATGTGGCATAAAATTAATTAATTAATTAAAGCATATTCCACTAAATAAAATGAGACATAGTAAGATAAATTGGATTGTTTTTACAGTTGAAGCTGTTAGGTCACTTTACTGAACTCATCTCAAGAGCTAAGTGTGTTCTGAATCTTGTGTATGAGCACCATAAGGTCTGGTGTCAGAACATGCATATTGAGTACCTTCTATCAGACTCCAGCTAAGAATGAGGCTTTAGGTCACTTCTGGAATGTTTCTAGAAAGACATTCTCCATAAAGAGATGAATTTCAGTGTTAAAAGAAGGTGGGAAGAAACCAGAATGGATTTGTGAGGCTACTTAATTTTTCATCACAGGAGAGAATTTATAATGGGTATGGAGAGAAAAGAGGCAATGAAAAAAGCTAAGAGAATGCTGGAACCGTTTCTTTCCAGTGTCTTACTTTTTACAGAAAAGAACTTGGTTGCATTTTCTCTCATTATAGTTGTGTGATTGAACAAACAATTTAACTTGGGGTCCAGTTTTTTCATTTACATAAAGGTATTCTTGCAGTGGATGTCTTCTAAGGTCTTTTGCTTCCGTTTTTAAAAATTGTAGTACAATGCACACACAAAAAATTACCATTTTAACCATTTTAAAGTGTACAATTCAGGGGCATCAGTACATTCACACTGCAGTGGAACTATCATCACTATTTATTTCCAGAACTTTTCCTATCATCCCAAACCAAGGCTCTACCATTTAGACCCTAACTCCTCATTCCTCTTTCCCACAAACTCTAGTTAATTCTATCCTACTTTCTGTCTCTGTGACTTTGATTATTCTAGGCACATGAGTGTAGATTCACCCACTGTTTATCTTTTTCTTACTTCACTCAGCATGTTTTCAAGGTGCACAGGCTTCCAACTTCCAAGTCCATTTCTTGCTCAGCTCTTCCTCCCCAGTTCTAACCTGTATATTTAATAGTCTCCCACAGTTTCTTCAAACATACTACAGGTCCAAAGCTGAACTAGGTAGTTTTCACTTTGATGTCCTCCTTTACTCCTTCCCTTCTGGTATCCTCTGTTGCAGATTTGGCATGTCCTTCCTTTATGTTCCTGTTACTTGAATAAGCACATTCACCTAACTCCAAAATCCTACTTTAATACATACTTTTGAGTCTGTCTCTTTTTTGCCTCCTTCTCTGCCACTTCTGGATCTTTGTTTTGTTCTCCTTGGCTTTATACCTCTCCTCACACACTGATCAGAGAAGGATTTTTATAAATACAGTTGGTTTCTGTCACTCTTCAGGTAAGTCCTTCAAATAATACCCCTTCTCACCCAATCTTAAGGGCATGGTATCCAGGGACTCTCAAAATCAGACTCCATCCATGGCATCCTTTGTCTGACCACTAGTGTCTTTCAGACTTTTTTCTCACCAATCTACCATCTTTGAATACTATTGCAGTACTTATATTTACTTGAAAATACATTTTCTTGTATTTACTTGCCTATTTGTGTGTGGATCTCTTCCTTGTTTGTACCAGGAATGTTTCTCCACCTCTTCTGATCTACCTTTTCCATCTGGCAAATTCCTACTCATCCCTCAAGACTCATGGTGTATTGTATAAGGCATCTTCTTCACTTCCTTGTTTTGTCAGAAGCACTATCAAGATGTTTATGTAATAACTAATCTGAGGTTCCTTTTATTAAATATGTAGTTAATATTATACTATAATTATCTTTCTACTTCCCCACAGGAATGTAGGCTTCTTACTAAGGGAGAGAGCTTATACTATTTATTTTTGTATTACTAGGATAGGATATGTGCCTGGAACACTGTAGGTACTCAGAGAAATATTTTATAGACAAATGAATACATGAATTCATGCTCACCTTATATACATATCACAATGGTAAGTAATTGCCCATATGTATCTTATTTATGCTTCATAACATCATGGATAAGTTATGAGTATGTTCAGTTTCTGAATATATTTATTCATCCATACACAGACATACACAAACATACTAGTCAGTCACAGCCAGAAGAGACAGATATCTCCCTTGGCTTTTTGAAATACCCACTATTTTTCTCCCAAGAAAAGAAAGGCTGATTTGATTAGTTTCACAAGCTGAGCATTAATCTGTCCTTTATCTGGAAGACATAGAAATGGGGGATAAAAATATGGGCTTTGAAGTTAACTACAGCTAGGCTCAAATTCCAGCTCTTCCTCTTACTAACTATGAGATCTTGGGGAAGTTAATTATTAAAACCTGGTTTTTCAAATATTTCAGAAATGTGACGATTTGTGTCGGTCATGTAATGTAGTCCCTGGATATTATAAACCAGAATAAACAGTAGCTATTATTTTTGTCTTAGACACATCCTCAAATATATTGGATGCTTCTGTTTTGTTTGGCTGTCCCCGGGCCTTGTGCTAGCATTGTTTACTTCTGTGTCTCCCTTTTGCTCTAGATTGAGTGGCCCTGGAGAGCAAGATTCATGCTTACCATGGTGCCTGCCATCTATCAAGAACTCAATGTATGTGGGTTGAATACCTAGATGAATGAATCAATGCCAGTTATGCAGAGTTGAGCTCCCCAGTGGTTATTCAATTCAACCACAAAAGAAACTATGCCCTGCCCATCTCTTTTCCTTCTTGGTTCACTGTTTTAATGTCACCCACAAAACTTCCCTGTTGTGTCAAAACCATCATGGTAAGGTTGAGCAGCAGCCACCCTGAGCTATTGCCTTACCAAGATCTAAGGATGAGGTCTCTGGGCCTCTGAGAGGCTGGCTTCTCTGCTCAGCATCTGCACTGATGAGGTCTGATCCATCGACCTTTTTCTTGAGGGATGAGGTTTTTGATGAGGCCTCCAACTTCTTAGCTTTGGTTTGGGTTTGAGACACTGGTTCACTCAGGTCAAGGAGATCTAAGCCAGTGGTCAACACTATCAGAAATGGAAGAGAGTAAGACAAGCACATTTACTGCTTTTTAGTTATTTATTTTAAAAAATAGATTTCAGTCAGGTACAGAGGGTTCTTGTGTTGATGGGATAGGTTTGAAACACCAAATTCAGTTGGCTCACTACTGATTTATAAATACTGTTAGGCTGGGAAGTTTGCTGCATGTTCTTTTTGGCATGGTACAAATCAGTGAAACAGAATTTAGACCAGCCTCAGCAGTGATGAAGGTTTGAAGGACATTAAGATGATAAAATTGAATTTCAGTTCAGGTACAATTTATTATTTTGCTTTACTTGTAGTGATGCTTTATTTTAGATTGTGGCTTTTCCAGGAAAGGCACAATCTATAAAGTTCAGAGATTTAGTGAAGTTTTTGAATGTCTTTATGCTTTAATTTCAAACAGTGAAATCTATGAGGTATAAAGCAATGCTGTTAATCATCTTTTATTTAATTAAGCAGTTCAATCAGAAAATAGCATGCAGTTTGGGCTCACACTCGAGAGCTGTTCTATAATCCATAGTTGATGAATAGGTACACATGTTACTGCCTTTGCTGTTTAATAGGCAAATTTAAATTTCAATGTAACCAACTATAAAACTGTTATACTTTTATTTCTTAGTAAGTTGATCACATTGTATTAAACACTAACAAAGGCAGAAATAATAGTTTGTCCCAATGCAAGCTAGGCAAATAATTCAAAAGGCAAACCTTGTAACCTTCAGTTTTCTCTTTTATAGTGCTAGTAACTAACATTTGACTGGCTCACTGAGAAAAAGAAATTCAAATTAGAGAAGGTCCCTCCACCCCTCCTTCCTCACCGAGCCCTGCTGTGTCACTGTCATAGCACCAGAAAGGCTGGCTGCAGCACAGAGCTGGTGACTTTCTCTTCTCCTTGCCCAGCTAGCTTGGAAAAGCCCCTGCAGGGCAGCGATGCTCTTGACTTAACCTCTGGGCACAGTCTGCAGCAATGCTGCGTACTCTTCCTCTTTCCCAGCCCAGCCTTTTCTCAGGGTGGGGAATGGATTTTGTTGATGTCTCAATATCCTTCATTCAAGGCAGGTTCTGGGCTCTGCTAAAGCCAGGGTTTCTTTACCCTTACAGTTCCTTCATCTCTGGGGGAACCTCAGGATAGTGAGCAAAGCTTGACTGTTTTTTAAATTGAGTATAATTGACAAATAAAATCATATGTATTTATGGTGTACAACATCATGATTCGAGCCATATATACTCATCTATGCATATAGCAATTCTTAATTTCCCCTGTTTAGAAATATTTTATAACAACACAAGTCAAACAAAGTAGCATTCTTAAATATAAAAAGTAATGTGCCCAGCATCTCATACTCAGAGACAGATAAAAAACAAACAGGTAAGAAAATACCATTCTAGATGATTTGTTGATGTCTCTATGAAAGCTGACACTTAATCATTTTGCTTTCTGATTTCAATTCCCATCACAGCAGTGGATGCTGCTGTGAAGGGGAAAGATCAGGCCCTGCCACTTTTAGTTGTGTGACTTGAGGGATTTTTTGATCAGACTGAGTTTGTTTGCTTATCTGAAAAATTATACGAGAATTGCAGTCTTTTAAATATGAGATGAAGACTGAATGATTGTGATATATGTTAAGTGCCAGGCTTATGATACTAATTCAAATATAATTTCTGAGCTTGGTGTGTAGCTCAGTGTCAAGCTCTTGCCTAGTGTGCATGAGGCCCTGCTCGATCCTTAGAACCACAAACACATACAAAAAAGTTATTTCTATCCTTGGGAGGCCAATTTGTTATTTTTTCCCTTTTTTGCACTCCCATTTTCTCTGTTCCTTCCTATTTTAGACAAGAATCAGATCTACACACTGAAAAACAGAAACCCCGTTGGGAACAAAACTGAGGATGAGGCAAAGATATTACCTCTACAGAAGATTCTAAGAAGTATATTTATCATAAAATGGCCTAAAAGTGTCAGCTTATCTCAACTGAGTCTTCATGAGAAGAGAGGAGCCACTTTGCAACACTAAGATCCTCTGAGATATGAGGAGTGTTTTGTGGCTAGAAAGCACTTGAGTGTAGAGGAAAAGAAGTGGCCTTCAGAACTAAGCTACTTGGCTTTCTGTCTAAAATTTAAGCATGGCAGGCAGCCAAGATAGGCTAGGACACCACACACTTCATGTCCGTTGAATGGTTAAATAAAAATTTGTAGGCCAGTGTTAGGTTGGCAAGGATTCTAGGCTCAATTGTGACTTCCTTGTAATAGAAGTAAGGAAGAGGATGTCAGTCTCTGGAATGCTATATATATGAAATAATATATGTTATATATATTTTACCAAATGTATAAACAAGTAAGAATTAGTCACTTGCTCTTAGACTTATTTCAGAAGCCAATTATATAGGAATCATCCACTTTACATAGGAGTATATTTGTTACAAAGTAATAACTGGTGAGCACTAATTTAATTCTACATCTGCTTCTCACCATTCACAAGAAATAAATTATTAAAAGAGTGAACTGCAAATTCAAACTTGGCCCAGCAGGATTCTTTTCCTCTCCAAAGTGTCTTGGGCACTTCTTGTGTTTGTTCTGATCTCCCTGTGAAAGCAATGCTTGGCATACACAAAGGCCTTTTTTGTTACCGCCTTGATGAAAGAGGTGTTTTGGAGGTTGACTGGCAAGCTGTGAAGTTGGGAGGGTACATGAAGACCACAGTTTTGAAGACAGAAGGTTAGAGGCAGCCTTTCATTCTCTGGAGGAGATCACATTTTAGTGTCCCTTAGGTAAGACTTAAAAAAAATAAGGATCCTACTGCTCCGCATGTGTTTCAAAGAGTGTTCATAGATGTAGAAGGGGATGTAGAAAGGGGTGTAGAAGGGGAAAATCTTGTTGATTTTCTTAATCCAACTTAAAAAATTCTCCGAGAAATATGAAAGTTTGGATTTTGGTATCTGGGTTCTTAAAGTAAGAAGAGCACAAAGAATATCTTCCTCTTATACTGGATGTGAAAATGTGCATATGTATCTGCACATGTATGTATAATTAAATATCTCCTAGGTATAATCTTATTTTCACAAATACAGCCTTTTCTACATGGACTACATCAGTTATAACTCACGGCTCATAG
The DNA here is from genome assembly GCF_000247695.1 of Heterocephalus glaber. The sequence continues at coordinate 57,594,309 of NW_004624730.1, forward strand.
GAGTGGGGACCCATTGTCCAAAGGAAGTCATTCCTTTCATTTCCATTTGCTGCAACAGGGACCCCAAGCTTGGTAGCTTCTGAACAGGTCTTTATTTTCCTAGTCAATCCTTGTAGCACTTTGTCCTGTCTTCTTAAGTTCAACCCACCCAGTTTGGTGTGTTGATGTTATATAGTCACTGTGCACAAAATATGGCAGAATGGGACAGTGGCAGAGACTGCCTGGTTCAAATCCTGGCCCGGCCATGCATTAGCTGTGTGACTTGTGAAGTTATTTAGTTCCTCAGTTTCTGCCCACCTAAAATAAAACTCTCCTTCATGGAGTAAAAACATTAAATGGAGTGCTTTATTTAAAGCCCTTAGAACAGTGCTCATCATTCAAATCAATATGATCATAATATAATCATAACTATTTTTATGTGAGGGAATTGAGGAGAATCAGAGGAGATACAAGAATGAAACTGAGGTGCAGCTGGTTTTGAAGATGGAGGGAGGAGCCATAAACTAACAAATTACAGGTGGCTTCTAGAAGCTAAAAAAGCAAGGAGAACAAGTTTTCTCTTAGAGTCTCCAGAAGGACTGTGGCCCTGATGATTCCTTGATTGAAAGACTTTTGACTTCCAGAACCTTAAGATAATAAAATGGTGTTGTTTTTGGACACTAAAGTTGAGGTAACTTGTTATATCAGCAATGGAAAACTAACATAGCTATTATGTCAGTCTCTGTACCAAGACTTAAACCCAGGTCTGGCTCTGCAAGCCTGTGTTCTTTACCACTCCTGTTCAGACTTCACCTGAACCAAGAGACGTGGTGTAGTCTATCATATGGTGTATTTTTTTTTAAGCTCCTGATTCTTTGGAGGTTTGCATAGTCTGTGGCATGATGAAAATGATCAGTAATATCAGAAAATTTCTTTTTTGGATAACCTAATTCCACTGGATGAAATTTTTTGAAAACTGAAGATAATACATTCCCAAAATATTTGTTTCCAACCCTCAAGGACATCTGATGGAAGATCACAGCCTATTGAACTGGAAGGCTCCCACAAGGCCATGCAGATGTCTGTAAGTACTAGCTAGCTTCCTTGGGTCTTGGGAGGTGAACTTGCTTAAAACAAAATAAAATAATAATTATCATGAAACCATGTTATGATAGTTTGGTGCTACACACAATGTTATTAGCCATACCACAGGATAATGAGGTGTGATTTAAATATTTAGTAATCTCAGAAACTTTTAAATAGATATGTCAAATAGATAAACTGCATTTAATCCAATCAACATTTTAAAGCTGGAGTTTGAAAGTAAAACTACTTCTCATATGTCTAAGCCTTTTCAGAGGCAGGCCATTGGGTTCACAGCCACTTGAGTTTTATAAAAACATATTTTGTAAATGTTACACTAAGATTACAGTTAAGATACTTTATTAGGTGACTGTGGCAGGATTGGGAACTTTGTTAAGGGTAGTTCTAGCCTTATAAATAAGGGTGCCTTATAGGCATACAAACTTCAGATAAAAGAATGATATTAAATACTTTTTAAGCCATGAAAAATGTTCTCCCTAAAGTAACCATTCACCCAGTGGCTCGAGTCTGTGGAGAAAATATTTTAAAATTATACAGCTTAATAAATATAAACACCTGTTTTTCTCCTTGATCTCTCGCAGAGTCTGTCCTGTGCAGCAACATACGTTAGGTTTATTGGGAGATTACAGAGCAATGAGTGTTGTTAAGAACTTCATCAGCATTACTTGGACTATAATATAATCACTCTTTAAATTCTATTGTTTATTTTAGAGCATTTGATGTATGAATATGTGCATAATATTTATTTGCCTTCATAAAATCAAAGATTTTAATGATTATTGTAGCTTACCATCTAGGAATACAAGTTGAGAGGGCCAAAGAATTAGCTCCCTATATGGATGAGATTAATTAAAGAGAATTTAGGATGTCAATAGGAAGAAAGAAAAGGCAAACATCCTTAATGAATTAGCTTGAAATTACCATCATTGGATGACAAAAAGTTAATCTTAATGTAGAAACAAGCAGAAATTGAAAGATAATCAAAGCACTTAAAAATTGTAATTAAAACTTCTATGAGGCAAAATATATATTCTTTTAAGAGTTACAAAAACCCATCATTTGATTCAACATTGGGAAAAATACTCCTTGTATTGCTTACTTTGTGTTCCATTATATAAGAACCATATTTCTTTGGGACTTAAAAATAGAAAGTTTCTTCCTTGAGATATACTTTTAAGACTAAGAAGCATGTTATTAACTGTGAGTCTGTTTTCAGGATAAAAATCATGTGAACCAGGTATACTGAACACTTGGGCTACAAAGGAATTCTACAGTCTCAGAACACCATTTTCCCAGCCCCATCCTTCATTTAATGTTATGGATTGAATTGTGCCTCTCCCCTCATTCTTATGCCAAAGACCTAACACCTCAGGATGTGATTTCATTTGGAACTAACATTGTTATGCTGGACAGGGATAGGCTGATGCTCCAACTTGTTTCATGTCTTCATCAAAGGAGACATTTGGACATAGAGTAAGATGTGCAGAGTAGGCCACATATATACAAAACCCCATGGAAAGACTGGAGTTATGCTGCCATAAATGAAAGGATCACCAGAGAGACATGAGAAGAGATACCCAGAGCAGGTTCTTCCTCAGAGCCTTCAGAAGGAGTGTGGCCCTGCTCCCATATTGATTTTGGGCTTCTAGCCTCCAGAACTATGTGACAGTAGATTTCTCTTGTTAATCCACCCTGCTAGTGGTAGTTTGTCCCAGCTGCTCTAGGAAGCGCATAAAAAGGGTAATGCCTTAGGTGTTTGGATTGTCAGAAATTATGCCTTCTTTTGATTTCTTCCCAAAATTTCATAGGGCTTTTATATGTTAAAAAATTGAGATGAAAAGTAGCTTTTGAGTCAAATCTTATGCTGCTCTCTCACAGTGGGCTCTTCTTAACTAACTTAGTTTTCTCAGTGAGAATTGGAAAGTGAAGAGAAACTTAGTTCACCAAATTCTCCTAGGTTTGGCCACAATTAGAGATACAAGTTTCTCTGTATTTCCTGGGGTAGTTCTCCAGGTTTGGAGGGCTGAGTCTGTTTCATATATCAGGAAAATAAATTTTGTTAGTTTGCAAACTTACTTAATTTCCTGCCCGAATGTACCAAGTACCATTTTATTTTCTTGATTATTCAAAGTTATAGTTGAATTTAGAAGAATGACTGTTTTGGTGTGTATTAAAAAATTGATGCAATTGAAAAAGGAAGTGTCTGGAATGCAGTTTCTAACTTACATCTAACAGAAATAGTTGTTTTGTATTAGATTTCACAATGTGCCCATGGTGATAAGTAGTTTCTTAGACTGTTTTATTTAACCTTCCCAAGTAACTTTTGAGATACAGATCTTACTATTATTAGCCAGGTGAGGAAACTGAGCTTATTTACCACTAGATAGATGAGGAAACTTAGTAACTTGGGGTTAGAACTTATGGAGTTTGATCCCAGAAACCATAGCCTGTACTCCCACATAGGGCACCACTATCTGACACAAGTTCCCCTTGCTGTAATTTTTAGCATTTTGGAAAAATTCCAATTTCCTTCTGGGATTTTCTTCGCTTGGGTGTACAATGAAAATATACAAGCTGACAGACAGTGGAGGCTGCACTGGTGAAATGGAACAAATTTAAAACAGACTGTGATTATCTTCTTCTTCCATTAAATTCTGCACTATACATTCCATGTAATCTTTGATTTTAAATATCACTTTTTCATTCTTAGTTGAACAACATGCCTTTGAATGTGAATGTGGAGCAAATTAAGTTAATGCAGAATGGCTGCCACTGCTAGAGAAGTGTAACTCTTGCCAGCAGCATGTACAGTTGCTCACAGGATTCACACACATTCAGTGCCTGCTCCTGTACATGCCAGGTGCTGAACCAATGATGATTTTCTGTTTCAGTATGTTTAATCCCAGAAGAATGTTCAAAAACATTGAATGTTCATGCAGTTTCTAAGAGGGAGCAAGTAACATACTGACAGGACAGAAAACAAAATTGGCTTTATACTGTTCTTTGGCTATGGGAGAATTTAATTGTTCTTTAAATCTCAGTGGGAAGACTCTCATATTTTTATTTTACTAAATTTTGTTACAAATAATATTTTCAGAAATAATTGGGCCGTCAACCAGAACTTGAATAAACCTTACTCTGAAATAGATGCTTTCATTTTAATGCGATGCAACTAGAAATGCAAAGATGTAAATGTAAAAATATTCATAGAAAAAATAATTGCTAACAACAGTACAGTTATGATCAGCAAAATTGGTTGGTAGCATACACTGTAGTTGCTTATGAAATAAAAAGTAATTTATTATTTTATGTAGAATGGAATATGTTCTAAAGTTTCAATTGGTTGCAAATATCATTCCCTACCTAAAATGCCTGGAGGAAAAAATGTGCACTTAACTATAATTCAGATTAACTCTATGTGAGGCACAGTTAAAAGCGAAAGAATTACCGGCTGTATTGGACGTTACTGGCCTTGCAATTGCCTCCGATTTGGTTTCACAGAGAAAGTCATCAATGGACGGACTCAGGAGCGGCCTGCTTTCCTGTTGCTCATTCACCAGCTGAGAAAAAACGAACACAGGTATTTAAAGGGCTTCGTCAAACTGCGGAATCAGATGAGTTAAAATGCAGCCTTGCAACAAAATGGGAACAGCAAGCCTACCGAAAATAAGTACATACATAAATAAATAATGGGGTGGGGGCAAGAAAGAAAGAAAGAAAACTACCAGGGAGTGGGAAATGAGCCTTTTAGCACTGTCAGCATATTTTTGATGCAGCCAACTTCGAATTTTAAAGCTCAAGCCTTTTTTTTCTTTCTCTTGGAGTAGTTTTAGAATTATCCTCCAGTTTCAATATGCAGAAATGACACTTATTGAGTCACAGGGCCAATCCTTCTCCTCACTTAGACAAAAAGCTCATCCTGAGATCTGGAGAATGGCTTCAGACGCCAAGATAACGGGCTCTGGTGAAGGCTGGGTTGTCAGTGTCTATGCAGCGATAAATGTGAACACATGGATCAGTAGAAACGAATGAACACTCTCCCTCCTTCCTCTCTTGAAAAGCTCAATTCACCTAAAACACACCCTCTACGTTTCCTTGGAATGCTTTTGTAGTACCTAACAAATGTTATTTGAGGAGAGTAGAAAATACTGTTATATTGATTGTACAGGCATCTTGTAGATGTTTGTGAAAATCTATAGTAAAATACATTCCTGTAAATTCAATCATATTTTCCCAGTAGCTTGTTCTACAATTCAGCAATTTTTGAGTTATATTTTTAGTGGGTCTTTAGTTATCAGTGGCAGCCAACTATTTACTTTCAGTTATTCTGTACCTTTTTGAATCTAGACTTTCTATGGTTAAAAAGGAAAATACACTTACGATACACAAGTGGTTAATCCCTCAATTATCTGGCCTAGTTTTCCAGACATGACCATATGATTTTCTACTTGTCAAAGAAATTTAACTTATTTTAAAAATTCTATTTTAAGAGATGTAATATAAGAAACCAAATATTCTGAAGTATCACCAAATCAAAATATTTATATGACACTACTTAATTTTACTTCATTGTTTCTTTGGCACAGTGTCAATGTAATAGCAATGGAAGATAAGAGAGACCTAAATAATAGTAAATACAAGAAAAAGTGTCATTCAATTTTTCTCAAAGCACAATATGGAAGTATGTAATGGTCATTCAGGGACTGAAATGAAGACACACATTTGGTACTTTAACATATTTATGCTATCATTTAAATATGGGAAAATAGATCTCCATCAGAGCTTATGATTTTGACATAGAGTTGACAGACTGATTTTCATACTTTAATTTGTGGATGTTACCGAGAGATAAACATTGGGAATGCTCTTTTGGTGTTCAAGTTACAGAGATAGGTACTTCTTCAGTTATTGTTCAGTTTAAGCATTTAATATGTATAAAGTTCCACAAATTTCACTAGGAGCATCCAAGATTATCTATTTATCTATCTGTCTGTCTGTCTGTCTATCTATCTATCTATCTATCTATCTATCTATCTATCTATCTATCTATCTATCTCTTTTGATGTTCCTTTAGTCTCTGAGTGGAATCACGGATTCCTTCATATTTTATTTTCTGAATTTGAACCTCTTCTTGGGTATTATCCATACTATTTATATTGAAACATTTTTAAATGCTGAGTGACTGCAAGCCTCCCATGTTTGTGGGATAAAACATATTTGAAGTTTTATAAATGCCATGGTCTATTTGATTTTAGGAGTAATGTACAATATTTTCTGGCATAAAGTCAATTTTGTTATCTGGAAATGTACTTGAAAGCACTGGTATAGAATATAATATACTAGAAAATGAAGAAATGGCTAAGCTTCACGATTCTGTGAATGCTTCTGAAAATGTGATTAGTATCCCAGACTCTGTGTCTTATGTATAGGTGGTTCAGATACAAACTGTGAGTTTGCAACAGTTTTCAAAGTAACCATTCATTAGTGTGTAAGTCCTGGTATAAGTTGCTCTTTTAGTCATATGTGCTTAATGTAATGATCTTTTCCAGGGATGACACGTGGTCTTGACTTCACAATATCAAATAAGAGCCGAATTCTGCTGCTGTGAGTATTCATGGAGTTTGAAAGTCACCATTAAATACGGTACTACATTATACTCCGATAAGGTATTTTAACACATTTGCATTTGTGCAATCTGCCTACTGGCCTCTGGTTCTAGGTCTTATCGACCCATTGGCTAAAGTGTATAAGGTCAAGAGACCAAACTCAGTCAATACAACTGAGACTTTAAATATGAATAGGTAGGTAGGATGCCACATGCTTGTCTTTGATAACCATTATTTATATGAGAAAAAGTCTAGTTTCACTAAAAGATAACTAAGAGTAACTGAATCCCCTAACTCATGATTTTAAAAATATAGATTGAATATCACTTTTGCAAAATGCTTGGGGCCACAGGTATTTAATATTTTGGTTGTTTTTGAATTTAAATACAAAATGAGAGATCTTAGGGATAGGTCCCAAGTCTAAACTCTATATACAGTTTATATACATGGTCTGAAGGCAATTTTATATAGTATTTTTAGTTTGCCCCTGATTTCGCTGCAACTCATCACATGAGGTCAGGTGTAGACTTTTCCAAGCGTGGCATCACGTTAATGTTTAAAACACTTCACATTTTGAAGCATTTTAGATTTCTGATTGGGGATGAAATAATTTTTATGTAGATAAATACAAATTATATTCCATGGAAAGTTCCTTGTACTCTTTAAAAAAGGGCCAAAAATTTATCCCTATAATTTTGTGCATCTACATACTGAATAACCCTAAATTATCTATAGTTTTAGAATGCCAGGGGGATTGATTTCTGTACTTTTAGTTCTCAATGCTGAAAAACTATCAATTTGAAAGAATTCTGGAAAGTAAGAACATTGTCTACAAAAACATCTAAATAGGAAAACAAAGAAAAGGCACAAGTCAGGGAGACAGCTGTCTTTCTAGGCAAGTCTATTTTATCAAAGAAGTTTTAAAAAATCTTTCATTCAAATTTTTTGATATATTTTCTGGAGAAAGTACCTCTAGCATTCAGCATAGGTAGAAAAGTATCCAACAGGGGGCTTGTTTAGCAAGACCCCAGGGAGCGCAGGACAAAGACATGACTTCTCCAATCCTCTAGACCTCTGGCTCATAAGGTCCATATCTCTTCCACACCTACCAAATGGCCTTGTTTCTGACCATAATGCACATGTGGAGTGTACACCTGTGGCTAGCACACCCTGTGCTAGCCTTCCTCTTGACATTAAGGCGCTCCTATGGCTTTTCTCACAAATGCAAATCAAGGAGTGTACAATAATAAGCTACTGTATGACTCACTGTCTTCCTAGCTGGAGTACAAGTTAGCTGTGGGGAAATGGTCTGGTTGGAGTTGGGGAGACAGCAGGACTCCATGTGAAGAGGATGAAAGGCCAGATGACCACGAAAATGGAAATGTGATTAGAACTGAACAGGAAGAGTTTTGGCTTTGATGAAGATATGAAAGATGAAATAAGAGTTCTTACACAGAGAAATTTTTTCTTACAAAGTCTGAAGTCAGAGACTAACTATATCAAGTTCACATTTATATCCACCACAACTTCAAAGGGGTTTAATAAATGGCTGCCAAATGAGACAGTGACTTGGCAGAAACTGAAGACATAAAAATATCTATCCCCAGGAATCCAACTAAATTATGTCTTCAGTTGCATGGATTTAGGATTGATTATTTTGGCCATAGGAATTACCATTTTATTTTTATTTGTACAGATATGTACAGCTTCTCCCATGCCCCTCCCTCTTCTGATTTTTAAGCAAGTTTATGCTTTTTCCTTTGGTGACTTGAGAATAAGTAAGTCTTTTAGGTCATAAAGGAAATTTTCAAATGGAACTAAATGCCCCAAACAGTCCTTCTAAACTTCACTTCCCAGTTGTATGCCATTTATTCTTTCTTTATTCATTGGTAAGACAAGGTTTATAGGCTTTCCTCTTAGAATCACTTTCTTTAGTGGGAAAATATGAACTTCCCTCATTTCACTTTTTAGGCATAGAGTATATTGATGTTTTGAAAATTATAAAAAGTAAGTTGAAGGTTTCTAATTCTGTTTGAATAACTGAGTTGAAGTAAGTGCAATTTTGGTTTAACTAGATTACACTAAGTCCCTGGTTTATGAACATTTGAGTTGTGCACTTTCACAGATATGAACAGACTTCTTATTACGAACATCCATAGAGGCAAACAAATAGTGGAAGTAGCTCACGAATCTGCCAGACATTGTCACAGTTGCGCTGCTGTGTGCTTACTGTATGGAGCGATAGTGTACAGTAGTACAGTGCTCAATCAGAGTCCAGGATGTCCGGAAGCAAGAGGAAAAGCAGTGGTGATGTGGAGGGGACTGCTAGATGTGCAAAGCAATACGCATGGTGTATTTGTGTCAAAGGTGTATAAGACTGTTGGACTTATGAAAGAATCCGATTTACAAACGTTCTCCCAGAACAAAAATTATTCGTAAGTTGAGGATTTAGGGTATCATAGCTGAGTTAAGAAAACCTATTTCACTAGATTTTTTTTTTACAGTTTTAAATTTCCTTTCTTAATCTCCACTGGCCTCAATGTTTGGATCAGTTCAAAGACTTTTCTAAGGCCGGGAGTATAGTTCATTGGTGATATTCTTAGTATCCACAAAGCCCTGGGTCCAGTCCTCAAATCACGTGCATGTGTGTGTGCATGCACACACATGAAAGCCCATCTAATGGTGGCAGGTTTTTATTTCTCTTCCAAGACCCCATTTTACTGGGACATTGCTGGGAAGTTTCTTCAGTGCCAAGCAGTGAGTGGCTTTTTAAGTATCTCCGAATTCTCATGCTCTACTCAGTATCACAATGTTTAGTTTTCTGTTTCCCTTCCCATTAGACTATAACTAGAAACCAGATTCACTTTTGTAATCCCATATCAACTTAATAAATATTGTTCTGATTTTATATAGTATAACTGAATGGTAAATTTTGCATCCTCAATTTTATAGTGGATTTGAACAATTCACAAAGAGGTCAGTGGTCCCAGAAATATTTAGCAGTTTCTTTGCAGTTTTTAACCTACACTTCTAAGTCCATTTCTCCCCAGTGTCATAGCTTTTAAAAGTTTGGAAACCTAGTGGTACCCAAAAGAACATCTCCAACTGCAAGGCTTCTACCAAGCCTTAAGTGAAGAAGTCAAGAATGCCACGTATGAATGTGTAATGGGAAAAATGGAAATAAAAACCTACACTGGGAAGAAGGGTATGGACCAAATGAATGGAAGACAAACAGCACTTTGAGATTTAGCCCTATTACCTCCCTCAATGATTATAAATTGGAGATTCAAATTGAGAAAGTTTGGGAGAAAACACTTAAGTGGACACAGAAACAGTAGAAGTAAGAAGGTAGGTGAGAATTTGCAAGTAGGGATTTCTTGTCAATCAGGATTCAAAATACTATTGAGCCTTTGTATCTTCCTTGTAATCATGTATTCAAATGACTTCACTGAATTATAGTGTATTCAGACTAGCCAGTTGATATGATTAATATTAGTCACCAAACGTAGAAAATATTATCTAGTTTTAATGGATAATTGTCTTAAACTTTATCTGAAGATAACATTTGCCTTAGTCGAATTACTCTAGGTTAAATGTTTAAAATTAAATTGTTATATGATTTAAGATACAGGAGTCTATTTAACCAAGGTTTTATTTAAAAATATTGCCTATTACTTAAACTTCAGTGTGTTTATATTTCTTGTTTTATGATTTACTTATCTTTAGAGAAATATATTGCTTCATTCAAAAATATGGAAAGAAAAGTTTATAATAACATATCACTAAAAATTGACAAGAAAGCAAAATACATTTTGATTATAATATAAAGGATAATGAACTATTATTTCATAAGTTTATGATTCAGATTAATCACCTTGAACTGTTGTTTTAAAGTAAAATACTGTATTTTTATGTTTAAATACTTTAGTACTTCAAGAATAATTTTAAGTGAAGTGAAAAACAATTGACAAACATCTCATACTTGTAATATTGATTTAAATAACTTGTAGTAATATGCTATGTCTTTTGATCTTATTTAAAGGACAGAAAAAATTTTAAGTTTGTTTTGTTTCTATAAGAATAAAACAAAAATATGCTTTTTATAAGTAAATATTTGTGCTTTTAAAAATTCCTTTTCTATGTGACATTGTTGGCTTAAGGTGTTATTTGTTAATTATTTAATTTTAATAGAACTATTTGTTTGTGGTCATGATCTTATATCCAAGCTTATAAATGTATATAATACCTATCAAAATAGTGACCATATTGTAAGAGTTAAAAAGTTGACTGAATCTACTGAAAAGACAAGACAACTGAATCATTACCATGCATTGCTAAACTCCCAAACTTTTGGAACCCTGTTATGGTAATTCTGAAACCTGAGAGAATTAAGTTCCCAAGAGCTAACAGTACTTGGGCCATGACACAGCCTAGTTCATGTGTATAAGTACCAGAGGGTCTTCTTGTAAAGGATAACCTTGTAGTAACTTTCAACTCTTCGGCTTGATCTACATAACAGTAAAGTGACTATGAACATTTTTCCAAAGAGGATAGTTAGACTTATAAAATGAGTGTATTTATACGGAAATGATCAGCTATCATTAATTATACTTTGAGTACTACTAACACTATGGTAGGCAGGAGAATATAATCAAGGCAGCTGTTTTATGTTAGTAATAAAAACTTCAAAAAGGCCATGTTTAGTAACTTTGAAGATGTTTTTCCAATCAAAGACTTTTTAAATCTTTAACAGACAAAACTGTAAATCAATGTTGAGGTATAAAGAGTGGCAACAGATAGAAAAATAAAGGCTGAGTGTAAGGAAAAAATAATATCCCTTAACCAGTCACACATGGAACATAGTCTAAGACACGGTGTTCTATAGGAAAAATGAGTGGGATGTATCTTGCTTAAAACAAAAGTATCCAGGAGATATGGTCAAAATGAAAATTTCTCAAGGTTTCTTGCCAGAGAAAAAGTCTCCCTAAAGTCATCATATTCTCATAAATACATTTTTTAATGTATAATCTTCTGGCACATAGTTTTCCCTCCTAGTCTCAAATTAAAATTATTTTATTACAGTTCAGAGCAGTGTTGTTAATAGGAATATAATGAGAACCTTGAAATTTAAAATGATCCAGTAGCCATTTCTCAGAAAGGGAAAAGAAACAAATGAAATCAGCTTTAATGATTTTTAAATTCAATACTGTATATCTAAGATACTATCATTTCAACATGTGTTCAATATAAAAATTATTAATGTGACAGTTTGCACAGTTTTAAAAAATTAGGTCTTCAAAATCTGGTATTTGTTTTATTTCTTTTCTTCTTTTTTTTTTCTTCCAGTACCAGGGATCAAACTCAGGACCTTGCACTTGCGAGGCAGACACACCATCACTAAGCTAAATCCCTGGCTGTGGGGTTTGTTTTATACTTGCAGCTCATCTCAGTTCCAAGAGGCCAAAGGTGCTCAGCAGCCACATGTCACCAGTGGCTGTTGTACTGCACAACACAGGTCTAGAAAAGCCTTTTCCTCAAAGACCTCAGTGACTCGAACATAGTTTTTCCTCCCAGGATTTTCATCAATGCATACTTGTTTACATACTGTTTGATTTTTAGTCTTAATCTAGGACAGCATGAACATGAGCTTTTTGCTAACACAGAATTAATAACTAAACTAAATAAAAAGAGCAACTCTCAGGGGTCCAGCAATTTCTGCGCTCAGGTCATCTGGCTAACTTTTCTGCTTTGTTCAGTTTGCTCCATGTACTATAGATGGCTTCAATGGAGTGTGTGTAGCTAAACCTCTTTAAAAGTTCTGGAACATACCATAATAATCACATAGTTTAAAACATACTGGAATGTAGGACTATTCTACACTTAAGATCTACTGAATGAACAGAATGAGATAAGGACTCAGTGTTTCAGTGACTTATTTTGTATTCTACCTACTATAATTGTTTCAAAGACATTATTGAGAGACCATCAATTAGCTTCAGACATATCTGGAATTTGACACGAGCAGCTGACATCAGTACATTAGTGATGAAGATGAGTTGATATATTCAGCAGTATGTAGTGCTATGTCATAAGAGGCTTTACAGGAGACACCGGGACAGACATGTGTCAAGACACTGGTACATTCACAAAGGATAACAAATAAGAATGTGGTATGGTATGTGGACTGGGTGCTATGGTTGCCATGGGAAGTACTCACTTTTTCAGATCATTCTGCTTCTTTTTGGCTTGTGCACGCCACTAGTGCATAGCAGGGAAGAAGCCATTCATGTATAGTGGATAAAGTATACCAACTAATAAAGCTGCATTTGACTGAGAAATAATTGTATCACAGCTGTCACTGAATCAATTCTATAAAATTATTAACACAACAGGTGTATTAAATTTTATGAATCAGATTTCTGTTTGCTGATTCATAAACTGGCCAGTAGGCAACAAGAATATGATGTATCAGAGAAAGCAATATATAATCTTCATGCAGTAAAACTGTAACTGGTACCTCTAAACAGTTAATGCAACATTAGACAGGGATTAAAGAAGGAACTGGTACACACACATGTTCTGAATATGAGAGGATGGTAATAATCACAGTTTTTAAATTAAAAAATAAAATAAAAATATTATTTTGCGATAAATTTTAAATTCAAGCTTAGGTTATGATGGTGATTTTGAACATCTGGGAAAGATAACTGGGAAGTGCATAAGAAATGCATGGTTTGGGGGACAAAAATTTGTCCTAAATTGTGATGTCCTGAGATGATATATTGCAGCACAATTGTGCCAACATCAGCAGATAAAATGCATATGGCTCTCCTGTTAGCTAAGATCTCAAGTACTTCTCACCTCCCAATTATGCACCTGAGGAGTTGTGGATTGAATATTTCAGACATGGGATTCAAAAAGGTCTGACTCTGATAGGCAAGAATTACAACAAAACTACATCTCCTTTACTACATAAATTAGAACTTCATAAATTTGAAGCAAATTTCTTTTCAACTATTTCTATGTGTCATTGGAAAGAAGCATCTCTTTTTATGGATTTAAAGAAAAATCCCTGACAGCATGAAATTCATCCCAAAGTCCTGGGAATCTTTAATAACCTAAAAATTTATTCAATTTTAGTGTTATAATTTTCATTACTTACAACATAGTATTTAGAATAAAACCACACATGTTGGCAGCAGCTGGAGACAAGATCTGCTGACATTCTAAAAATAAGTTGCCATAATTTAGCTTTTCATATAAATGCCTTTCACGAGGACTGTAAATGGACATTTTTCTAATTTGAGGCATGTGCATATAATAGGAACTAAATCTCTGCATTTACTATTGCATTATGGAAAAAATGAAATGTTTAAAATAACATTCTAATCTAAATTATAAGATAAATGCAAGTAAAAATATTTTTCATTTAAGAGTTTAAAACTGATAGTTCCACGGAGTGGTGATGAGTATATTATATATATTTATGTAGATTTTACAGGGTGTTTCAAAAGTCCCTGAGGACATACAGGATACACAGTCTCAGCATGTCTTTGTATACAAATCCAAATGGGTTTTGCTACACTTGTTATAATAAATGCTGAAAATGGCCCTCATGAGCTTATAATAGAGATAATTTTTTGTTGTTGTTGTCAAGATCACTAAGTATAAGCAGAGTCACAAATGCCATTTTCTTCATGGGATTCAGGAACTTCTGGCTCATTCCTGTAAATTAGTTATCCACATAAATATGTATAGACAAATATGTAGTATGCATAGTCACAACATAAATATATTTAACATTTAAGAAAATTTAGATATTCTACTGGTAAACTGACATATGTATACAATATAATTGTATTTATTCACAGGAATTTGATTTCTTTTGGTTGTCATTCAAATGTACCATTAGCTTAATTGTTATTTATTTCACAAAGTTGTTAATGAGACTCCTTTTAAAGAAACAACATGTTTTACAGTATTTGCATGTATATTTTTAAAACTAAAGTTGAGTAATGAAAATTAAAATCCATGAACAAATAACTAAGTAAAATTTTTTAGCAATTTTGGTTTGCATTTTATATACAGTTGTTTCATTGAAACTGTCTTTTAAAAAATTGGTTCCAGAGTTAATGTTTTTTTCTCTAGTTAATGATCACATTGTCTGATATATTGACATATGTCAGCTTCCTACAGGAACCCTATGGGTCTGCCCACCTGTGATGTCATAGTAAGGAGGGGCTTTTCTTCAGCAGACTCCTCCCTCGGTATCTCCTTCATCACCATGGCAACAGCCTTATCTGCCGCCCTAGAGCCTTTTCCCTATAACAGCGAAATCAACAATGACTGTGTCAGGAGAAATCTTTAACTTATTTTATTACAAGATACTCTAATGTTTAAAGAGCAATCCAACATAAATGAAGAGGTAGGCTGCTGCTGCAAGTGAATCTTGAGGCTTTTGGCTGAGGAAAAAACACACAAAATCTGAAAAAAGATTATTCGTGAACTTTTACCTACTTTTTCACCTTTATAACTGATATATTATATTTAATTTTAACACAGTATTTTATAGGTATGTATTTTAAGGCAATTAGCATCACAAACAATTTTATATTATCAATTTAAAAACAATAGGGGTTGCCTAATCTATGCATTAAGAAGTTATTATTGTATAATCCCTAAATATTTTGAATGACAGGCGCTTGATACAGAGATTAGGATCAGAATTTGACTCCCACAGAGGGCTTTTGTTGCGTGGTCTCTGTAGTCATTGTCATTTTGTAGTGGATTGGGCCTAAAAAATGTAAAATATTTCAAAATCTGTAAGAATTCTTCAGTGGTTTGACATACTAGGAATTCGCCCAACTTGATTTATGAAGATAGTAGGACCATGATGAAAAAAACAATTTTGCCACCCTCAATGTTTTTGAGATCACGGGATTTTAGTAGAATTTAGAAATGTCTTTTAGTTAGAGAACTCTGTAAATCCAGAAGCAAAAGATGATTAATATGGAAGGACTGATCTTTCTATATCTGTCTGTCTCTCTGTCTCTGTCTCTCTGTTTCTGTACAAAGCAGAATCATGAACTATAAAAGGGTATGCTGGTTTTCTGACTTTAGAATTTATAATTTATTAAATGAGAATAGATTATAGCATAATGAAGAAAAATCCAAATACTACCTTCCCAACTGAACTAGAAAAATCTCATACTATGTAAAAATTAAATAATCTTTAAATACTTAAAAATCAATCAAACAAATAAAGAACTATTTTCTCAGGTCTCTGGCCGATCCTTTCCACAGGAAATAATTTACTTCTAAGAGCACATATAAATGAATGTGGTATAAATCTACTTAAAATATGAATGTAGCATACAGAGATATCATAGATAAAGAAATAAAAAATGAACATATGGGGATGTGTTACCTGAAAAGGGAATTAAGAGCTAAGGTCAATATTAACTCCAGACATTAATAAATCTTGATAGTTTCTATGCAATGAAAAAGGATAGAATTACATCATTATCTCGGGCTTTCCAAGGGCTTTAAGTATTTAGAAGGCAGGTTCACTCTAGGAAGCAGAACAATGTCCATTTTCTCAGATATTGACTTTCTAAAATGTAGCCAGTAGCAATTTTATTTATGAGAACAAAGAAAAACTTTTCACAGAGTTAATAGATTTAAAAATGTGTGAATCTGTTTGCAATGCTGAAAGTTTGTTTCAATTTAAGGATTAGCATTTAATGAAGGATAACATTTTATTTTCAAGATGGAATATCAAATATTAGATATTTTACTCAGCAGGTACATTGGTAGTCATTTTTATATGTGTTCTGAAAAGATTATGTGGCCACAATCCTAGAATAACTGATTTCTGGAAGAATAAAGGAAAACTTAATGATTCATTAGATAACAAATCAGGGTGCATGATTCCAGGTTTCTTCTGTAACGAAGCAATGTGAACTTCCTAAAATGGAGATGCATACAATTCTGAATTCTGGAAAAAGATTTATTGTGATACTACTGAATTGCTTAAAATTTTTCAAATATAAAAATTATTTGGTTGAAACATTACATGCTGTAAGCTTAGTATACCTTTATAAGCTATGCTCATTTATAGACTAAATATGATTTATAATAAATATTTTTGCAGCTTGCACTTTCAAAAGAGCAAAATCATTTCCAAAGAAGTCTTTCCATGCTTCAAGAAGTTCTAATAAAATAGCAATAAACAAAGTGGCATGCTTATATTTAAATTCCTACTATATGTATAAAACAAATCTAATGTTACAAGATATCGTTTTAAAAAATAATAATTCAGACTTTTTTTGAGGTAAGAAAAAATGTCAATTGATAAGCATCTCAAAAAATTTCAGGTCAATTTTTCAAAATGCCATTTATTTGAAATGCTACCAATCCATAAACTATATAGAGATATTTTGTACATGTGTAACTATAGTAGCTAGAATTAGCAACGGACATGCCACTTCACTAAAAAAAACAAAAATAAAAACCAAAACCAAAACAAATTAGTCCTTTCATGCTGAACTCTAGAACAAAGCAGTGGTCAGCTAGAAAGGATATATAATAAACACATGCAGTGCTTTTTATTTCTTGCAGAAAAACCCACCAACGCCAGGGTCAGGTCACTTTTTTGAAGACAGTGCCACTTTCTCTTCAAGGTAACACCTACTACCTGAAAAGAGTCATGACACTCATGTTAGTGCCTGCTAGCAACTTTTTTCTTTACAGCTGTTTGGCTTCTGAGATAATGTCCCATGAGCCTCACTGCTTCACAACTGTGGTACAGTCTGAGAATAGAAAGGACAGTTTTGCCGTAATGATACTGCTATGGCTTCAGAGACAGTGTCTCAAACCCTGCCACTTCAAGTGAGCACATTCATATATCAAAGAAAGATTTCCCCCAGATCCTATTGCCACCTCCACGTGATATCTTCAAATCAAGCTGTTATTTCTGTCTTCTCCATTTATCTTGTGAGATAATGCTTTCAGAATTCAGAATGTGGCTGATAATTGATTCAACAATTCATAAAACTACTAAACTTTGCTTATTAGCAGCTCTACAGGGCGGATAGTAATATCATATACAGGTGTCTTTCCTTTTTGAAGTCAGTGGTTTAAAACATTAAAAGTAATATATCTGCATAATTATGTAATCTTCAAACCCAGTTTTCTAAATACAAACACACCAAACAGTCAATATTGATCTATTAAAATCAACATGAAGACAATAGAAAGAAAATATACACTGAAAATACGCTCATGCATGTAAATGTCTTATACACTTTTGATTAAACTTATATGCTTCTACATCATTCTTAGCAAGAATGAAAAAGAACAGTGAAACTTTAGAGGTTGATTATCACATTGTGGCATCCTCCAGTGATTATTTTAGCCTATTTCTTTTCAAATAATATTTGAAAACTCAGTTTAAACTACTCCTTGTTTAAGATCTTGAGATTTGACTGTTTGGAAAACATTATCAGCATAGGGAAATGTATTTTTCTTGGTCCTCTGCTGTGGAAAGTTATTTGATGTTTCTATTTCTTTTTTTTTTGCTTAAATTCTTTTATTGATACATTTTAGGTATACAATACATTTACATTTATCTTTGGGTGCTTGTACCTGTACATGATGTATCTTAGTTCTTATTTTTTCCCCATTACCTGTGCGCCCTTCACCCCTCCACCCTTCCCTATTTACATATGTTTCCATTTTTTTTTCTTTTCTCATAATTTTTCCCTTCCATTCTTTCCTTTCCCCATAATTGATACTTTGAAATAGGAAAAGGTCCAAAGGGGTAGGGGTGGTGGGAGGAGATGTTTCTATTTCTTTTATCATTTGTTTCTTCACCAATGAAACATATGAAATGAAAGCCTTCCAAATGAATAATTCTTGACAATAATCTTTTTCCTAACTTCTATTATACAAGCAGGCAAAAATGGATGAAACACAGGGAGTATAGCAAATGATGCTAATATTTATTAAGAAAGCCTAATTTTGGCCTACTTCTTTTCTTTTTTGTTACCATGGGATGGAAAATTCAGAGTACAAAATATTGGATGTCACAGCAGTCTCTCCGGCTGGATACCAGGCTGTGGAACTACCAGATGTTTTTAGATGAGGAGGTGTTGGCTGCGGTCCTATCTCACAGAGAAGAGAATGGAACTATTTTGAGATGCTATCACATACTGGACGCTGCTAGGTGGCTGACAATTTTACTTGTTTGGTCTTGTAACAACTCTGAAGGTAGACACTGTTCTATAGATAGTTGAGCCACTGAAGCTCAAACATGATGTGATTTGGCCAAAAACTCAAAACTATATTTTTTTTGCTGAGCCAAAGAGGAGATACAGATCTGCCTCCTGGGGCTGCCTGCTGTATTCTATACCATACATACTCTTGTTATCTGGCAGAGGGAGCTAGTGGGCTCTCTTCATGTCCTGCACTGACTGTCATAAATGTAGACTGTTTATGATCGCAATCAAATTTTAGGTAACAGCTGCTCTCAGTGGTTAATAGCTCAGATTAATTAATAATTGGACTGAATATAAGCAGTCCTTCCCCATGATGTTAGGGATTGAGCTCAGGACTTCTGCATTCTAGGCAAGCATTTTACCATTGAGCTACTCCCCCAGCACCCCAAACCCTTAAGCAAACATTTTTCTGCAAATCTTTCTTTCTCCTCTCTGGAAGAATCAGTATCCATAATTTTAACCAGGAGCACATTTCCAATAAAACACTTTTCTTATCTTTATGCAAAACTAACCTAAGCATTTCATATATAGAAATTTTATTCAGTGGATCTTAGGTTTCTAATCTTTAGCAACTCTCTAATTC
Source organism: Heterocephalus glaber (assembly GCF_000247695.1). Next base: position 57,613,859 of record NW_004624730.1, read on the forward strand.
TTAATGCTGATTAAATACCATTATGGCAAGATTGTTACAAATGAAATGTTAATCAGTTTTGCATATGCTAAATATATTATACATCTTACAAATTTTGCACCCTTGGTTTAAGCACCTGCAGGAAACTGGCCACAAAAAAGGCTAATCTGATGACTATCCTCATCTCACATGCAGAGCCAGGATAATATTCATTCACTTGGGCGTGTAAATGTCACAGTAAGTGTCACATTCTCTTCAAACCCTCAACATGGGAGAAGGGCAGGGTGTTTCCTAGTGCCCTCTGAGTACTGGTGATACCTTCTGTGACTTTCCAGCTGAATGTGCTTCTGTAGATTTCCTCCAACACAGGTTATGGTTCAGAGCATACTGGTCCTATTTTAACTCATTCACTTCCCCAGCCAACAGAGCATTGTTCACGTTTTAAAAGTGGTGGAACTAGAACTAAATTGGAGCACACTGCTGTTGGTTTCTAAACATCTTGAAGAAAGCACAGATCTAGTAAATAATTAAGCACAGACAGAATCTCTCTCTTAATAAGAGATTCATATGTGGAATTCACAACTCATAATAAATTCCTCATCAGTTCAATGATTTATTTTTAAGTAGAAACAATATGATTTCTGATTCTGTAATAAGACTAGTCAAGTTGTAGCAACTAAATTGGTGCCTATTTAAAATAAGAACACAAGACAGTTAAGAGGACTTCCAAGGTACTATATATTTCTCTTAGTATCATTTTCCCCCAACAGAGTTGATGCTTTTTTTTCTTTTTGTAAATCACAGATGCATACTTCTTTAAGTCAGCACCTTTCCTCAGAAGTCTCCTGAGACAAATGAGGAATGACTAATTATATTTACATACTACGTAACTGTGCCTTCAGTCTCTGTTATATGTTAATTGGTACTTTCTGTTTTGCCATTCCAGACTGTGGGTGGGCAGGGCTGTAGGAGGAAGTAAAAGGGAACAGTTTCCAAGGTCTTTGACTGCAAGCCTCTCCCCATAAAAGCTGTTAGGATTCTAAGCCCACCGTCTGCATATTCACTTGCCTTGGCCTGAATTGTGGATGCACGGTGACAGTATGACTTTCATGGGCCACTGGAACTTTTGCCTTTGTGGACCAATTCCTCCATAAAAGAAAATTTTAAATTATATTTTATGATTGCTTTGGTATGAACACAAAACCAATTCAGATTGGACTTATTATTTTACTTTTATTATTATAAAATAGTCATTTTTGGGGTTCTGATTTTAAACGACATTACAGTGAAAACACTTTCGTGGGCCCTTAAAAGACTTGTGGGCTCCATGCAGTGTGCACTATGCCAGTGGATAAGTGTTCCATCTCCTCCTGGGTTGGTGTCTTCTACTTACATTAGTGTGTTATCTCTGCTGCTGCTGTTTCTGTCCCTGGAGCTTCTACCTCTGTCAACTCTGGGTGGCCTAATTTGGCAGCCCTGTTCTGCCCTAATGGGCTCCTTTGCTGTTGTCATTATTCTCACTGTTTTTTTTGTCAAAGATTCAGGGAGTCTTTTCTAATAGTGCTCACAAGTCCTACTGGGTGTCCAATTAGTAGCTTTCATCTTGTCCTTAAAACACACTCTCAAAAACAAAATACAAACAAACACAACACAACACAGCACAACACTGGGGACTTTTAGGGGTGAGGCAGAAAGAGCTGGCATGTAGTATTCATCTTCATACTTAAAATTTAACCAGAGAAGTCTCAGTATTGTGTTCTCTCCTGACTTAGGGTACAGTTTTGACCGTTTAGGAGCAATTCTAAGCAAGTTCAGTCAACCTATGTGACTTCTTTTATTTAAAAAAATCTGTCTTCAATGACTACAGTTAACCATTCATTGGTTCTAAAGCACCACTTCTTCTGATTACATAAAAGGTGTGATAAAAGTACAGTAAATGTTAAAACTAAAAAAAATAATGACAGTATAAGATACATTGCCATTAATCCCTTTCAAAATACTCTCCTTTACCTATCCCATCATTCTTGTCACTTTTTGAAGCAGTTCGTGAAGTCCTCTTTTGTGAATGTCTTTAGTTGCGCTGTCTTGGCAGGTTCAATATCCTGAATTGATATAAAGTATTGACCTCTCACTGTCATTTTGATTTAGGGGAACAGCCAGAGGTCACATGGTGCCAGATGTGGTAAACAAGGGACATGAAGACACACCGTTGACTCTACAAGCCTGTCTTCCTGTTGGATGACACTTGGCAGCAGCATTCACTGTATTTTTGATTCTCCTCCATAAAGACACTCCAAAAGAGGACTTCTAGAATTGCTTCAGAAAGTGGCAAGAATGATGAGATTCATGGGTTCAAAACAGGGTAGGGGGAGATTTTGAAGGGGATTAATGGCAATGTGTCTTTCATACATTTCAATCACAGATCATAGTTGGTCACTTGAGAAACAGTCTGTTAGGAACCCCAAATTCTTGAGCTGTGCATGCAGCTTAAGCTTCCCCTGGGAGTTTATCTAATCCTTTATTTTATAAAATGTTTTCAGTTATGTCTCATCATAATACTATCATAAAAACAAAGACTATATTTATTTCTTTTGAACCATTTTGCATGTGGTATAGGTCTCTGTAGGCACATAATAAATGCACTCAATAAGTATATGTGTTGTGTATCTTTATCAAATTATTTAAGATACTGAAATCACATGATATGGCCAGCTTTGACAGAGGATGATTCTGAATTAGGTAAAAAGTTTTGATTAGATGTTTAAGGAACTGAAATAGTTTCAAGCATACCAATAAAGATCCATTAAATTTAATAAAGTGTTGCCAGGTAAAGATATTTAAAATTTGATTTGAAGGACAGATGAAACTTTTTTTTTTTAATTAGCAAGATCCATTTGTCTACAGTTTACCATTTGTTTGTTCTTAAGTGAAGGTTAAAGATTCCTTCCACTTTACTGTCACCATGTCCCCGGCTGCCTAGCAAGCTTTCTTGCCATATATGGCCAAGATAACACTCAATCCTCAATAACCTTTAACCTGTTCTGAATGAGTGAAGTTTTACTGTGAGGCTTCCACTGATTTATGTGACTATACAGTATCTGAGACTTTTTTTTTACCTCAAGGATGCCCTCCTTTTTTATGTATCTGCAAGCAACTTTTTCTACTTAGGGTGGTCTGAACAGGTTTTTCCTTTTAACTTTTAGCCTTATATTAAAGATTACGTAAACAATACATATTTAATAATTAAGTGTAGAATAAGATGTTTTCTTTTTTGTATGATAATTCTCAATTCATCGTATTTTGAGAGGTTTATATATTAAAGGGTTCCTGTTGTCATTTTTGATTCTTTGTCAAATATCTCAGATCATAAGAGAATGATTAAAACACAGGTCCTAAAGACTGCAAAGTTTTCTTTTCAAAAAGGAATCCCTCTCCAGTACGTGCACTGTTACTTGCATAAGTGGATGGGTATTCCAATACTGAAAAGAAAGTGAAGTGTAAAAATCATTTATTACTTGCATAGGGAATTGGTGAGACTATATGTGCCCAATGGTGTTTTGGGCATAGGAGGCAGTGAGCCTGGCCTCTTTCTGGGGAAGAGGTCTTAACACCTGCTTTCTAATGTGTGCAGATCGCCAGGCTGGTGTAGTACATGGAACCTTTGAATATTGAATGTTAGTGGTAAGGAAACTGGGAGGAACCACATATAAATAATTGGTTGTTGTTATTCCTGATTTTCCACTTTTCTAGAATTGATAAATATTCCAAAGTAAATGTAAGGAAGAAGAACCTCGACAGTTAAATAAGGGGTCAAGACCATGAAAAGATTCCCTTGGAAGATGTCATTTGTTCTGGAATCTTACTTAACAGTGACTAGCTACATCCCTCAAATTTTCATCTGTAGTAAATAAATATACATACCAAGTAAAAGAACAAGTCACAGGAACTTCATCTCCCTACCATACTGGAGGCCTTTAAATGATCAAGGTCATTATTTTGGAGCAAAGAGATAGAATTCTCTCTTTATAAAAACTGATGAAAGACCATATGTTAATTATACTGTTATTAAACTACTGAATCTGAGACAGAAAATTTACCTAGATGTTTTGAGGTAGGATTACATTGCATCTGCCTTTGTTCTAGAGGAGAGCTATTAATTGTTGAATTGGAATTCATCCTCTTTATGAATATTTCAGGCAAATTCGTTACTAATTAATGAACCAGAATTGTGACCTTGGAGTCTGACTATTCTGTAGCCATCTGTGTGGTTTTCCTCATTTTCTGTCAGGTGTAAGTGACTTTATCAGCTTGTTCCCAAGTCACCAAATGCCCCAGTTTTGTTGACATAACTTAGGAAAAGAAAAATACAGAAACTAGACCAAATTTACAAGCTTCTAGACAAGAGGGTCCACAACTAAGGTACTTATTTGCTTGACTTCCTTGAAACATCTCTGAGAGAGAAAGTGAGGCCTTGGGAATTGCTACACTAAAACTCTGGAACTGACGCTGGCATCTTTGCTTATCTCTGGGTGTCAGTGGCAATGTGTGGGTTGGGTCCTCTTTGAGCCACTGGGTTCAGCAGATGAATATGGCTTTCATTTTGCAAAGAGGTAGGGAAGTTACAGTGAGATCTCAGATCTGTGAGCCATTGTCAGTGTGTAGCCAGGTGTGGCCAAGATAATTTCTAGCTAATGGAGCCAGTGACACTTTCAGGGTCAGTGGAGGAGAAAGGACGGTGGCCATGTGGCCTACTGGCACCCAGGTTGTGACTGGAGTCGAGAGAAGGAGTTGCAATTTCAGTTCTGCCTTTTATATTTTCCTAAGATTCCATTTTATCAGTCAGAATAAATAGAATAAGATTGAATTACTATCTATGTCATAAATTTGTGAGAATTAAGTGACAGTACATATGAAAGCACTGCTACAATGCCTGGCACATAGTAGATACCCAGTAAATATTAATTGACTGTCATTGCTGAGCTTGTAGGCTCTGTTGGCCCAAAAGATTCAATATTATGTTTGAATTCATTGCAGAATAAGTAGCAATAATTCCAGTATCACAGGTATATGGTATTCCATCACTGGAATATACTACAATTCACCCATTCAACCATTGTGGATATCTGGGTTGCCTCCATTATTTGGTTATTATGGAGAATACTATAATGAACTTGAATGCAGAAGCCACAGGAAACATAGAGGGAAAATGAAGGAAACTAAAAAATGGTGTGAAAAGAGACTTGAATAACAATGATAGAGGCATAGAATAATTGCAGTATGGAAAAAGGTCTTATCCATGAGCAAATTAAGAGGAAATCTGAGTCTCTGCAGCCAACAAGCAAACACCAGGGTTGAGATGAGAAATCAAAAGGGATTAATAAGGCACAGCAGTCACAGATTAAAAGACCTGGATGCTAAATCTAGCCACCACAAAAAATGAGAAAAGAGCTTCGAATGAGTTGTATTAAGAACTGTTGGAGATTGAGTTGTGCCCACTACAATTCCTACGCTGAATGCCTACACTCTGGTATCTCCGAATGGGATTGGATCTGGGGATAGGGTCATTAAAACAGAAAAGTCTCTGGGGATGGGTGTTAATCCAATATGCCTGTTACAAGATGGTCTTTAGGGGTGGATATTGATCCAGTATTATTGGTATTCCTATAAGAAGAGGAAATTTGTACACAGATATGCACAGAGAGAAGATCATGAGAAGATAAAGAAAAGGAGAGAAGCCTTCCAAGAACCAACCCTGCTGAATTTTGATCTCAGACTTCTAGTTTCCAGAACTAAGAGAAAATAAAATTCCCATTGTTTAAGTACCCAGTCTGTGATATTTTGTTGAGGAGTCCTCATAAATTAACATAGCAACTAAACAACAAACAAACACCTTGGATGACTACAAATTAGTCTTGGTTTTATATTTGTTATGGTTTATATCTAGGATGTTCTCCCAAAGCCTCAAGTGTTCAGAGATAGGCTGTTGGAAGGTGACTGGATTGTGGGAGTGCTACAGTTACTTGTTGTTAGGAGGTGGGGCCTGATTGGAAGAAGGAGGGCAAGGGGGTGGGGTGAGCTAAACTCCTCCCTTTTCTCACTGCTTCCTGGCTGCTATGATGTGAGAAGCTGTCCACTGAGGCTGCCCCTTCCACCATGCCATTTCTATTTGAGCCTATAGACCATGGACTGAACCTTCTGACACTGTAAGCCAAAATAAATCTCTCCTCCTTTAAGCTGGGGGTGTTAGGTATTGTGTCTCAATAATGAGAAAATTAACTAAGACAGTGCCTTAGACAATTGTTTAGAAAAATCCAAACCAATTCACTGATAGGACTAATTTAATTCTTCTCAGCTAATTCCTGTTGTGGCTTCTAATCTGATTAGACAGACTTCACAGGTATTGAAAACTCATAAGTTTGAACACTTGGCCACCTGTAATGAACTATGACCTACTTGTCTTGGAGAGCCGTCCAAACTAAATTGAGATGAAGGATGAAGCCTGTGTTTGGAGTGGTCAGTCAGTGTTAACAGGGGCTATTCTTTCTCAAACTGAACTAAGATCTTAGCCACATAAACTCAAATTATAGTTTGGAAAAATCAAATTCTTTTGATAGTGTCTAAATCTGAAATCTTTGAGGAACATATTTGTTTTCAATGGAAGGTTTACCAAATTTTATATCTATCTATGATTTCAGTTAATATAGACACCAGTCAAAATATATAACTAATATGTACATAAAAAGAACAATTAAAAAATAGAACACTAGGAAAGCAATCAGGTACCAGAAGATGTTTTTAAATTTTTAAAGAAGCTCTTGCTAATTTCTTGGGAGCATTTTTTGGGGTACAGTTTGTCTCTCACTGTCAGATACAGCCTGGTCTGCTCTGACTAATGTATGAAGATATCAGTTTAAGATGATGTCCATAGTGATGTTTAAATAAATTAGAACCTGGAGTGCCTGAATATTTTAAATAAAGCCAACTTCCTTTTCATCACAATAAATCTATAATTCCCATTTCTAGTAATATGCAAATGATGTACCAGTTCATTTTACTTTTCTATCAAATTTTCTGGCTACAATCATAATCCTGATTGGTTCTAAAGGTAGGACACTTGTTATAAATATCAGTAGATGTGTGAAATTTGTTCCGGAAGCTACCACTTAAGTACTTATTACAAAACAAAAACACCTCTTGATTCTCTTCCCTCCTGTACTTGTTGACACCCAGGAGGCTGGGCTGGGAGGAAACCAGGTGGAGGACTACAGATCTAGTGTTTGGATTGTGCCTCCATCCAAGTCCCATTATCTATATTCTGGATTTGTCTTCTTAGAGGCTGTCCTTCAACTGCTCTTTTGAGGGAGGGTTTCCATCTTTTCTGATGTATTTTTCTAGTTGCCTTTGAACTCTAAGTTACTGAGAGATGCCCTTCCTGAGTCATGTGTGGCTTTATGTGCAAATGATACTGAGGTTAGGTGTGGTTTGTGTTGACAGAACACAAGATTCAGTTCGAAATGGAGCACTTGACACATAGAAACAATATTTTTCTTTCTTGTGTGACAGAGAATTGTGCTTTTTTTAAGCTAGAGAGTAGAAATGATGTTAATAATGACCTCGCTGACTTTGCAGAATCAGATAATATATGTAAAGTTGAGCATTCAGTATGCTTTAATAATGCTATAAATCAGCACAATCCTATTGGATGAATAAATTACTTTCCATATGCATTTAGGGGTCCATAGTATCTGAAAGAACTATTTATTATTTTGAAATAGTAATCTGATAATGCTACACTCCAACAAAATGAAAAAGTTAATGAACTTCCCCTAACAATGGGAATCTGAGGCAGGTCTAAATCTGGCCCATTATAGTTGTAGTTGGAAAACTCCAAGGTATCATAAGATTGCTAATGAATTCACCGACTGTTTTATGTGCTCTAGGATTGATGAATATAGAGCCATATTAAGAAATCTATCCAAAGTTATGTAACCACAAGAAAAGATGACTTTCAACTTCCACAGTCTAAGAAAGAATTTAACACAGAGGACTTTAAAATTTTTGAAGCATTTTTAGCAGTTCCAAAAATACATATTTGTACTAATTAATTCACTGGTATGACTGATGAATTATAAATAGGCATCACATTCATCTTATTTTCAGTTCTGAAGGATTAGGATAGATTGGTGGACCATTTCGTTCATGGATGTATTGGGTCATTTCCACTGTGCTGAGCATTAAGCATGGTGGCCTGTATCTCCTATACTGATAATGTGTCCATACTCTCTGTCTCAAGTCACTGTAGACTGAAGAGAAATTTGATACTATCAGTTTTAAATTGCTTATGTAGTTTTTGCTCAACCTGCTATAAGTTAGTTCCTTGGTACTTCCACATGTTTTTCTTTCTAACTCTCAGATATATATCAAAAGAGATTAACATTTAAAATAGATTTGGATTGAACTCAGTTCAGTCTGTTAAATAATGCATTATCCCCTTTTAGGTTCCAGGATAAAAGCAACTAGATGATACCAATATTTTATTAGATAAGTTAAAATTGATGCTAATTCTAGATAGATGTATATGTTACGTTATATATACAGATACTAGATAGATGTAAGGTATACAGAAAAATATTTAATTCTTTTAACCTAGCTGTTCCCACATTAACATGTGCTAATTTTTACAAAACTTTTAAAAGGTTCTCAGAAAGTAGAAGAGGTCTTACATTCTCCACTTAAGCATTCTTATAAACCGTGAATTAAAGAAAGCTAAAATGTTTTTATCATACCCAAATTTATTGGTTAAAAACATATTTTTTCCAACTCCTCCCCATATTAACAATACCAGACTATTTCTTTCCAGCCACTTATAACCTGTTCAGGTATAATAAGACAAAAACAAAAAAACAAACAAACAACAACAACAACAAAAAGAAACAAAAAGAAAACCCCATCTAACTGATCAGCATTTTTCTGCAAAAATTTCATATTTAGAAGAAAAATTACAAACAAGCAAGACCATTTGAGGGATTCTAAGCTTTGAAGCTATATTCCATAGTCAATAAATATCCAGCCCCATCTCTGATGACTAATATGGAGGGGACTACAATGCACTGAGGCCCTGTGCCCTGTAAAATCACTTCTTTAAGAAAAATACTAGGTTTAGTATATTGTGCTTCGTAATATAGAAAGATGTATTAACATGTTAGGAAGATTTTCCACAAGAAAAGATTTTTTTCCCTTTTACTTATTCTTGAGATGATGAAAAATTTCAATTAGGTAGAATACTCCAGTGCCCTGGAGTATTCTCTTTATTTGAAACATTACAGTATTTAATTAGACCTAAACCCACAAAGATTTTCTTTTAATTTCTTATATTTAAAGGCTGCTGTCCCCAAAGTGTTACTATCAATGTCCAAAAAGATCGATTATTTTATTTAATTTATTTTTTTTGGTACCAGGGATCGAACTCAGGTCCTTGCGCTTGCGTAGCAGGCGGTGAAACCACTGAGCTAAATCCCTGGCCCAAGATCGATTATTTTAAAGGTCTATTTCTATTTTTTTCTCCCTTAGACTATCACAGTTATTTCATGTATAACTTGTATGTGTTTTGTGGCTCTTTTATTCAACAGTGCAAAAAATTTAGATTCATTTTCTGGTTTTGTTTTCATTTACAATAAATGTCTTTAAAGACCTGACTATAAATTATTTTAAAAGATTTTCAAATTGAGTTAAAAAATACCAAGCTACTATTTTGCAGAAGTTTTAGGAATACTTTTTCTGCTTGATTTTTCTGACAGCTTAAAAAGCAATTCTTTCAACAGGCTTCAAATTTGAACTAGGCTTTGAAAAGCAAAAGCGAAGTTGCTTGCATTTTTCCTCAGTTAAAAATGCTTATTTCCTTCGAAAAGATCTATTTATAAATGGAAATATATTTCTTGAATTTGGATATTTTAATATCACCATGGTTTCAGTTACAATAATAAAAACTATGTCACAGGAAGCAAAGAAAGTGACAGTTTGGGGAAGAATTTAACTTGTATTCCTCTACTACAGAATTTATTGTCTAATTAGGTCACTTTTAATTGTTGCTGTAGGATTCTCTTGTTTTCAATTTAAGACTTGTGTAGGTTTAAGGCTTTCTTTTTAAGTCACAGCATGCCATGGGATGACCTTGAAGTAAGGGGCCCTTATCCCTCCTGAGATCCGCAAGATCTGCCTTCATCTCTTCTTCCCTGCAGCTCCTCACTTCTGGCTCTGTGGGACCACTTGCCATGTAGATTAAGGCTGTATAGATCCACATTACCATCTCACCATGCTTCTGTCTGTGCAGAGGAGGTCTCCTTCACTTGGAATTTTCTTCTCCTACTTGCTATCTGGTGAATTCTGCTTATTCTTCCAGATTCAGCTCTGTCACCACCTTTTCTTTTTTGAAGTCTGACTTGTGATCTCCTTAAGGATGGAGATGGGGTCTTTGGTGGATTGATTAATAGTCAACTTGTAACACCCAGCTGAACTGCATCAGCGTGGTCTGGGCGTGGAGGATCCACCTGAATACTGTTATCAATAGCCATAGAAAGAGAACTGGAGGGGAAGATCTTGGCTTGTTGATTTGTAGGAGAAGCTTGCTGTAGGTGGTTTTCCTGATGCAAACTAGGATGTTCTCATTGGAGGAGGAGCTTACGGCCTTGCTGTTGCTGGGAATGGCTGCTGTTTTACTCAGGGGAGCTCTGATCTTCAACGTGAGCATCACTTCCTGGCTCGAATGTGGATCCCTCAGCTTTGTGGCAGAAATCCTTCATCTCACCAGCGTAGG
>NW_004624730.1:57645075-57656433 GCF_000247695.1 Heterocephalus glaber
TTCTGTTCTACTTCTAGTCTCCTGATAGCTTTTACCATGAACAGCTGTAGAATTTAGTCCAATACTTTTTCTCCAACTATGGCTTTTTCCTTTCCTCTGTTAAAATGTAAGTGATTTCTTGATTATTCCCATAAATGGAGAATTGGCATACATATGTATCCAGTGAGATTTGGTTTAAGTTCTTCCAAAGAACACTGGGAAAACTACCATGGTAGAAGTGTTATTTTTTTAAATGTGCAGCTCTGGAATCTGCAGCATCAGCCTCATTATTAGCATACCCTGGGGGCTTCTTAACAAGAACACACTGAATCAGAAACTCCATGTGGAGATTTCAAGCTTTGGTTCAATAACCCCTGCAAATGATTTGAAAACCACTGCCATCCTGGTTAAGATCCTAAGTTTAGAATCAGCTCTGGATTCAACTATCAACTCTATTACTTAGTAACTATATGAGATAGAAAACAACCTCTTTAAGCCTGCACTTCCTTATCTGTACAATGGGTACAGTAGTAACCATATACTTTAAAAGTTTGGAGTCAGCATTAAATGAAGGACCACTTTTAAAGTAAGAACAGTGTTTAGAGAGTGTCAGCTGTCTTTTTAAATGAAGGTTTATTTGCTTTTTCTCTGTGTGACTGGATTAACGGGAATAAGTGGCCTTTAATTTGTACAGTGGAGCTATGTTTATTTTCAGTCAAGTGAAATCAAGTAGAAGTAGATATCAAACCCACTCAGGCATTAAAGCCAGCAGTGTATTTCAAAGAGAGGGGGAAAAAAAATCTCAAAACTAAAACCCATAACCCAGAGATATGCTTTGGCTGCCACATTGGAAGCAAAAGGTACAAAAGCTGATCTCAGATGAGGAGGTTCTCACAATTTTAATTTTTTTCTGATGTAGGTCTGACCCAAGGCATGCCAGTGACCTCTGGGATGAGGTCTTCCTTGTTATTTTGCCAGCTCAGCTAATGTCTGTCTCTTTAGAACACTTTATCTGGAGAGGTCCTAAAGCATTGATCATTTCTACCTTCTAGCATAGTGATTTATGAGCATGCTTTTGCTCCTCACCTAGAAGTCACCTTCTTGAGACAGGACTCAAATCTGAGTCATCTTCATACATACCTCTACTGCTACAATCAACTTTTAAACCCTGCAATGGGATCTACATTTTTGCAATGAAAAAGAGAGCGAATGTTTTCAAATCTAAGAACAAAGATGAAATAACACATTTCATACTCTTACCAGACTACACAAGCACTCATGTGAGAAGAGAGACAAGCTGTCATATCCTCTCCAAAGTGAAATCACCTACAAGAAACCAGAAGCAAGTGGACTTTGCCTCCTAGACCCAAATGGCAAAAGCATTGCTGTTTTTACTAAGTCCTGTGTGATTTCAGGCTGGTGACTTAATCACTTAGAACCATAGACATGTCCCCACATACAAAGAGGTTGGTATTTTCTTGTTTCCTTAAACTTTAAACATATTAATCAGATCAGCAGAAAATTAATCTGTATAATTTTAGAATATAGCGCAGTACATTACATATAAGAGGCACTCAGTCGATATTTGTTGAATAAATACATGAAATAAAAAGGGCCAGAAAGCACTTAAAATGACAAAGTAAGAAGAAAAGAATCAAGCAAATGTAATGTGATGACTTACTTATCACTTCCATCTTAGAAGCCCGACATTCAGGCTCTCTCTCTTACTCAGTGGGGAGGCTGAGTGCAGAATTGGAGAAGCAAGGGCTGGAAATTCCAGCAGAAGGATGAGTCCAACTACAGCTTCATCTTCATCCTCAGGAGAGGATGCTCAGAGGCCAGAAGGACCTACCTGAAAGACGTTATCGTTGGCAGCACTGTGTTTTCATGAATGATCCTCATCATTCTTTTTTTTGGTACCAGGGATTGACCTTGCACTTTCGAGGCAGACGGTGGCACCACTGAGCTAAATCCCCGTCCAGATTCTCATCATTCTTTAAATTCCACCTAATGTTATGTTTCTTTTTTTTAATTTAATTTTTTGAATAGGAGTTAAGATGACTTTGCTCAAAAATACAAAGGTAGCTAATAGAAAATCTTCCTCACACCCTTATTCCCCACTTGCCTGATTTACCCATCCATCATGCCTCAACCTTAAGTAACCACTGTGATTAATTTCTCATGTGTCCTTCTGGAGTTTCTTCATGCTTATCAATCAAGCACAGATACTACATGATTTTTAAAACAAAATTTTTACCCTTTCAGTGACAAGAGCTAACATCATACCAATTATTCTGTGCTTTACTTTTACCACTGCATGTGTCCTAAAAGTTTTCCTGTATAAATGCACAAAGAATGTCTTTGTTTTTATTATAAACACATGATATTAAGTTGTAAGACTATACTATTATTCATCTAGTACCTTACTGCTGCTGATTTAGATTTTCTACTTTTTGTCATTTATAATCATATTTGTAATAAAGAAGTTTATACACAGTGCTACATATTTTTGAAGGACGTTAACTATTTCTAGCGTTAGGAAAGTTATCTTGATTTCAGACAGAAAAACCCTCAACCAAACAAAGAGCTATACCTGCAGTCTATAAGAATGTTAACATTTCAATCCCTTGATTATTCTGTTAGTCCTATCTTCTTTAATTCATGTAATGATTAAATTATAACACCATATAGAAACAGATAAGAGTATTAAAGAAGGGCTGGGGATTTAGCTCAATGACACCAGGCCTGCCTGGCAAGCACAAGGTTCTGAGTTTGATCCCTGGTACCAAAAAAAAAAGTATTGAAGAAAATGTAAGCATCAAAAGGTTTCTGATGGTTTACAGTGAGAGTTGTTTTCTCTCTGTGGTCTACTTTGTGTCATTTACTCCACACCTGGCTTTACTCTTGATCTCTTGATTCCTAGCCAATCTCCACCCTCCAGATGCTCCTTCAGAGTCTTCCACCATTTCTACTTTGGGCAGTAGTGTTTCCTCAGTTGTTCACATCAGAAACCTAGCAACTGTCTGGACTCCTCTTTCCCTCACTTGCAAAGTCCGATTCATCGGCAGATTCAACAAATCCTGAATCCACTACTGCTACCACCTGAGCTCACTGTTCACCTGGACTGCTGAGCTAGGACCCTCACTGATGTCCTGTTTCTCCCAACCCCCACAGCATTCACCTTAACCAGGGTGGTCTTTGGAAAGGTGAATGAGATCATGTCCGTGCTTTCACCTTAATCATAACTGGGTCTACCTTCCTTTTTCGTCTTGCACCAGATCCTCCTGCTGCCCATTCACCATGCCCCAGCCACACTTGCTTTCTTGGAGCATGACTAGGTGAGCTCCTACCTTCGCAGTTGCTGCCTTTCTACTTTTCACTGGATTCATATTTGAGTCTCAACTCAAGTAGTTTACTTCTTAGAGCTAGCCTTTGACCATATCCTCAGAAACAGTATCATCACTTTCAATCTCTTTTTGCTATACTTATTCTGTTCATAAGACTTGTTGCCAATTATTGGTATTTTCTAAGCGTTTGCTGCTGTTTTTCCTATTAGAATGAGAGTCTGTTCAGCAAAGCCCAGGTTTTTCTCCCATGCTGCTATATTTACAATACTTATAGTCATGACTGGCACATGGTAGGTGTTCAACAAATATGTGTGGAATAAATAGATAAAATTATAAAATAAAATCTTGTCAATTGAGCAAAATTGTTGTATAGTTTTGGAAATGGATTCAGCTAATAGAAATGTATATCATTCAAACTAGCTTTCTGAATACCATTTTAGGGCTGGGGATTTAGCTCAGTGGTTCCACTGCCTGCCTCACAAGAGCAAGGTCCTGAGTTTGCTCCCCGGTACCAAAAAAAAAAATATCTCAGAATACCATTTCAGTGTGTATAGTCAAAAGGCAGTGGTGCAAAACTTGAGAGACTTGGATTTTAGCTTTAAATTTATGTCTTTGGAAATTCTGACCAAATTGCTTAACTCTCTTTAGGTCAGATTTCTCATTTGTGAAATGGGGCCTGAATTATGTGAAATTAAGTTATATTCTAATTACCTATTAATTGAACAAATATTATTTAAACATGTAGTATGTCCTAGACATTGAGGCTGTTGGTAAATGCCAGCACTGATATTAGTTCTGTACTTATGGACTGCAAGGCTCAGTGGAGCCAGAGCCTTTCAGACGGTGAAAAGTGTGTCAGGAGAGATGTATGGTACAAGGAGAGCACAGAGCAAGGGCCCTGACCAAGCCCGAGATGTCAGGATAAATCGAGGCAGAGGCATGTGACCTGAGATCTGGAGGGTGTTTCAAGAGCCAGGTGCAAGGATCGGGAAGCAATTCTGGCAGAGAAGACAGCTCTTGCTGTCTAAGAAGGGTGGCAGGTGCCAAGAAAGGGAAGCAGCTCACCCGGCACAGCTGCCCCCAGAGTTTTGGGCAGACACGGACAGGGGCTGCACTGTGCTGTTCGGAGTGTGGTGTGTTAACTGTGAACTATTTGTTATGTTGTAGGTGGGGCAGGGACAGAAATCAAAAGTCTGTGTTAGAGACATCTTTATAGGAATTTCCCAAAGTAATTTTTTTGTTTGTTAAACCTAAATTGTGGTTTAAAACCAAACAAAAAAATCAAAAACCGGGCTTGCATTTTGTATGTCTTGTTTTCATTTCCTTTGAGTAATTAATTTTTGTCATATTTACGAAATCATCCATCTGCAAGAATTTGGACATAAAACAATAAAACAAAATAAAATTTGTCCTTCAGCATAGATTGTGTAGCTCTGGTCTAGACTTTTCGAGCCAAAGATTTTGGTCTAAGTTAGAGACTTTGTACAATACAACAAATGCTCATGTGGCTAACATACTAATTTACAGTTTGAATGGAGGTAAAGAAGTTTGGTTAATGATTTGTTTTACTTCAGTTATAGTTGAGAAAAATCAATCTACATGCATTTATAAGAAACTAGATTATGGGCCTGGAATGGGCTTATGTGTTTTGTGTCTCCACAGCCTATGTTATTACAGAGAGAAATTCAATAATATCTGCCAAATTAAGTTACAACTATAATTCAGAATATTCATTCTCAGAAGTTTCAGTCTGTGACCCAAATGGGAGCACCCGTACCTTACATTTTGGACCCATGATGCACCCGAGGCTCTCTGTGGCAGGAGAGAGAAGAGCTATCTACAAACACTGAAGGCAGAGCAGTGGCAAGGCTGGGCCTCATGCGGACACATACCCTTCAAATCCCCTCTTTACACAGTGTGTGGAGGGGTCTTTAAACATGGTGAAGAACAGATGGTGGCCGGAAGAGGATGGTATTTAAACAGTTGTGTATCTGAGTTACAATCTTGACTCTCCAGATATTCTGGATTGAATTTTAGGCACTTTCCTTCATTTTTCACAAATAGTCATCAGTTATCACCAGCAGATCACAGTTCTGTGTTAGATGTAAAACTCAGTGTCTTATAAAAATCTAGCAGTCCCTTTTGATGTTACAGAGAAAAATGGAGGGCAAAGCACTAGCACTTACTTAAGCTCATTTCATTGTATCACACGGAGGATAAAACTGCTAGAGCATAAACCTCAGTTTTTGTTGAAGGTAATTAAACTCCAGCAAAATCACCAAGACCCAGGCTCCAAGCCCCATTATGCCATTAGCTTTCACTACATTCTCCTTAGCCCGATGACTGAAATTTCTAAGTACTTGCCCCTGTCATTAGAGTGAGTTACTGAGAGTTCAACTGTAATTCTGTCTTCCCTTTCTAACTCTGTTATGTTACACCCAAAGGGAAGCATGCTATGCTGGTGCGATGCACATGGTAATGACTTATTCCATCAAGTCTCAATAATCTTTTAATGGGGAAAAAGCAGTGGCAAGTATTACTTGAAACAAGGGATAATCCGAAGTGAAATGTTTAGAAATCTTGACTTTTTTTTTTTAAAGAATACTGCTAGCCTCCTAAATACAGTTAAAATAAGGTTAAAATAAGGCTGCTTCCCTGGTTAACAGCAGGGGGCAGCAGATCAGAGTGTGTTCTGTGAAAGTAATTTCAAGGATGAAAAATTTGTGATGGAAAAATCTTCAGAGCACTTAAGTCTAAATATGGAAACCTAAGAGTTGATTCCTCATTTTGAATTTATTTTACAAAAGAAGAGAGCTAAATTAAGTCTAAACAATGTTGTATTTTCATTTCATATTCTATATTGCTTTTATTCTATAGATCTTATTGTATTAAGTTGTATTTATGAATTGCCATTGTGTGTGTGTGTGTGTGTGTGTGTGTGTGTGTGTGTGAAAAAGCTGTGAAATTCTGACAAATTCATAGGGTTAAACATAGTAGTCTGGAATGGAAAGTAGATACAGGACACAAAGGACAGGTACAGGTTTGTATACTGCACCAGTCCTAGGTTCAAAGAAGTGGTGATGAATCCATGTGGATGTATAATAAGACCAGGTCCTGTCTATCCCCTCTACTTCTCCCTCCTCTTGCTTCCCAGAGCTGGGGCCATGCATAACTCCAGACCCTCAATGACATCTGTTCCTATGCCAAACGAGACTTCAGCCTCTGACAACCTGTCACTACCCCAGTTTTTACAGTATTTGTCCCTGTATCCTACTAATGCCCAACTTTCTGTTGCCATCCCTCTTAGTGCTCATCAAATCAGGACACAGCTGGGGCTAAAATCACAGGTTTCCACCTGTTAGTCTCTGTCATTCAAAGTGGATAATTTTACTCTAAAAGAAGCCCAAATATTTTTTCTTTTTCTGAAAGACATTTTGTACTTGCTCAAACCTTTTATCATTTTCATCTGTGTTGTGAAATGGAGAAAAAAGAAAATGCCATATCCTATGAACATGAATTTTGAGAAAAGAAATAGTACTATTTAAGCACAACTTCAAATTTTCTTTCAGATAACACCTGCTTGCTTGTTTGTCCATTTCCCCACTAGACATTGAACCCTTTGAGGGAGGAAATTTTGGTCTTGTTCAGCTTTGTATTTACAACCTATAGGATGATACATGCTTAATAAATATTTGGTAAAGGAATAGGAAGCACATATACATACATAAATCCATTCACACACAAAAATAATGTTCTATTTCTAGAGCTTGTCTGGATTATTAAGTGTCACTAAAATATAAGTAATTTTCTTACATTCAATCAAGTTATAACTAGTGTCTATTATTATGTTCAAGATGGGGAGGTAGAGTTAAATTAGTGTCAAGACTACTATCTCTGTCAATGAAGAATTTGGTGTAGCTAATGGCCTTACGATGCAGATATTTGTCATATGATAGCTCTAGACTTCAAAGAATGTCCATTCAACTCTGTCATTTTTTTTTTTTTGGCTGTAAAAATTGAGGCCAGTAAAGGTAAAGTCAGTTTTATAAGGTCATCAAGTTGCCTGGTGGTTGACTTAGAACAGAGAGCCCACATTTCTTGAAGTTTGATCTTCTCACAGTCTGCCTTTGAAATAGTTTTTGGTGATTATTTATCATAGTACCACATTGGGAAAGATGACTTTTTCCCCAGACACTTTTTTTCAAGACTATAAATATCTTTAAAAAATGACAAGATGGTTAAAGCCGTATGCTCTGATGTATTTAAATTATTCCCATTTCCTTTAAGGGAAACTTGCTATATTTTTTTATAAAGGGGTTGAAAGATGCAACATTTCCAAGTTTGTAATGAAAAATTTCTTGGATTGTGCACAGCCCAATTAACTGAAATGTTAAACAGAGGGTTCCTGAGGTTATTTACAAGTTCACATGTGTCCTAAGCTCAATTTCCTTTCATTTTTACTTACAATGAAAGAAATCTATTTCTTGTTTTCAAAATTGCAAAAGATCATTAATTAAATCATTAAATTAAATCATTAACTAAAATTGCAAAGATTAAAAAGAGTGACAGTTGGTTTTTGGAGGGCATTTTGTTTAGGAATTCAGATTCTTAAATGCATATAGCCTTTTGTCACTAATTTCACAGCTAGTTATTTCTGTTAATGATAAAACTAGAAATGAGCAAAGGTATCTACTATAGGATGTTTATCTGGTTTTGTTTAGAGTTCTGAAAAACTGAAAACAACTTTAAAATCCATATATAGGGGGGCCGGGCAGTTAGCTCAGTGGTGCCCTGCCTGCCTCGAAAGTGCAAGGTCCTGAGTTCGATCCCCAGCACTGCAAAAAAACCCCAAAATCTATATACAGGGGATCAGTTATATACATTGTGATCATCCATAAAACAAAGTGCTATGTATCTATTAAAAAGGGAAATCATAGGGACTGAAGGGTCTCTAGGTCATAGAGAGAAGGGAAAAACTAGGATTCCAAGTTTTGGCTATAGCATGACTTATCTATAAAACTCTGTGTGTGTGTGTGTGTGTGTGTGTGTGTGTGATGATAGAGATGTGTAGGAATGTTCCTTAGAACATCATTGGTACTAATTACCTTGGATAGTGAATTGGGGTTGCTTTTTATTTTGTTCTTTATGTTTGCTTAAATTTCATACATAAGCAGGTATAAGCTTTATCATTAGAAAAATCTCAAAAGACCTATCTTCATATTTTAAACAAAATAATGTGAATAGAGTTTTGATACTGCCAAATTCTGCTTTACGATATTTAGAGGAATATGTATTAAGCAAATGCATGTAAGACATTTGAAAATGCACAAGGGTTAGGGCTTCAAATACCATTTGATTCAATTCTTATTTCAAGTTGAGAAACAAAGGTTAATTTAAGTTCTATCTATGTTCTCAGCTTTTTAAAGTTACCTTTGATGAAATAATTCATTATCTCAGACTTATTTTCTACACTGGTGGATAAAATTGTATGATTGTGTCTTAAAATATGTTTTGAAATATAATGTATTGAAAATATGATGTTTGAAATGTAATGTTTTGAAATATGTATATATTGTGGAGGGGTTAAATCATGCCTCATATACTTATCATTTATCTGTGGTGACAGTATTTACAATCTACTCTCTTAGCAATTTTTAAGAACACAATACATTGTCATTAACTATGGTCAGTACTTTGTACAGTAGATCTCTTGAGTTTACGTTCTTTTTATCTAGGTGAGCTTTGGTATCCATTAATTGATACCTGCCCGTCCTTCCCCAGCCCCATCTCCTGGTAAGCACCATCCTACTCTAGGCTTCTAGAAGACCAGCTTTTGGAGATTTCACATGTAAATGAGATCAGCCGGTCTTTCTGGCCTGGCTTCTTTCACCTAACATAACAAATGACCCAGACTCTTTATCTATGTCCTCTTGTATTGTTTTCAGCAGTGGTGTCTGTTTGGACCATGTATGTATGTTTCTCCTGCTCATGCAACCAGTGACTCTTGTTATCAGGAAGCCTACGGTCAGTGATGGAAATAACCACGGCCACCTGCTGCATAATTGTTTTGGGCAAATGCACCTTCCACATAGGAGCCATTACCCACTGCACCAGCCCCAGCCGACGCTGCCAATGCTGGCATTTCAGAGAGCTTGTCTCCGATTATGACTGGAGGTAATGGAGCAACATCTATTTTTCTTCTTAAAAAAATCTGATTTCAACACCAGTGAAATATCTATTGCTAAAAAGCAAGCACTTCAAATGAATTTTTAACTGAAATTAGAAACTAGACTGAAATTTGAAAGGAGGAACCTTGATACAAATGGAATTTTCACAATTCTATTTAATTATGTTGAAGGTTTTTCCTTTTCTTATTTCAGGGCTGTAGCTGGTGTCAGGTAACTGAGGGGGTGCATGGCAGGAGCTTAGTAAACCTTTGTTGAGTGAATGTGGTTTCATTTTACCTTGAACTTTTGTGAGCTTCAGAGTCACCTTAAGAACCACACCCTTAGAGATTCTCATAGTAGATCTTTGGGGAGCCTGGATTTGCTCCTAGATGGAGCAGGGCTGCTGCTCTTAGAGCCACCTTGAGTAGCACTGCCTTAGATGTTAATTGGTTTTTTATATTTCAAATACTTGAGAGCTTGAGTTGTGACCCATGCTGACATGCCTGATGGAAGTATACTTCCCTAACTGGGAGAGGTTCTCCCAGTACCCAGAAAAATCCAATGAGACACAAAAGAAGAAGGGGATATCCTCTTAGCCGAACCAGGAGGATCTCCTAAATGCAGCCTGAAATGTCTGAGTGTAGCAGATGCCCTGGCGCACTTGGTTTCATATCCAGTCTGCACTGCCTCTATCCAGACCAAGTAGGTTGGTATACAATGTATGTATATGAATAACTGCTACTCCAGAAAATGTCCTACATGTATTTGTAATAGAGTAAAATTTACATTTACATATAGCACATTTCTGTGTAAGCAGACATGACAAGGTCTATGCATACATATATAGAGGGAAAATTGGAAAGATTGTGTGTACTGAGCCAGGGGTTAAGCTGAATGTCTGTTGGATAAACCAAGCAATTTAGGGAAAAGAAATAGTAGAGAGAGTTAGCATTTATGAAGATTCCATTATGTACCATGCACCATTAAGAAGCTTCACACCCATGGTCTCTTAAACCTTAGCACAAATGACACAATAGAGTGGATACTAGGATCTTTATTCTGTTGATGAGGTTTCTATGTCTTAGAGGTTTAAACAACTTAATAAAAATAAAACTACTGAGTAGCAGACATGGAATTTGAATTCAGTTACATTTGTTTTCAAAGTTTTTATTCTCTGCACTATGTTTCTAAAGATACAATATGGAACAAATACAAATTATTTAAAGAGAAAATATTATTAAACTATCAATTTGCATTCTGTAACTATTTATTACTATGATTGTGTGGGGTTTTTTCCCCCAACTACACAAAAAGACTCAATACTAACACTCTAATTGTTTGGAAACTACTACCTCTAAAGTATTGGTTGCCTTATGTGCTTTCTTAACATTTTTTTTACTAGTGTATGCTCATAAATTAAAGTCACTGTGTTTGTGTGCCTTCCCATTAAAATGGTTAGATGACAATTTTAAAGCATTTTGGGTTGCAAAGGACCAGATTTTGGCAGAAGTGTGCTGACCCTGAATCAAATCCAGAAGAGAAACCAAGATTATAAAAGTCCCGTGTGATTTCGTTATTATATGAAGTGGGGCAGTGAAGGGAACAATTGTGGTGAGGTATATCTGAGCTCTAAGTTATATTAGAAAATACGCAATCATAGCCATAAAACAATATTTTTGAAGTATCAGGAAATGATAATGTATAACATCATATGAAAAAAATTGTAGAATCAAAGTGTCTATGTAGTATGACGTCAATTAAAGAAAGCCATGTATACATAGAAAAAAGGATTTGGAAGAATTATGACAAAATAGTAATGATGATTCTGTTTGAAATGTGCTTCTGGGTTATTTTGCCTTTTTTTT
>NW_004624730.1:57678600-57719264 GCF_000247695.1 Heterocephalus glaber
ATTAAAAGATGATACAAAAAAGTTTAATTAGATTCTTAAAAGATAGCGTATAATAACGATGAGGATGATTCTAGTTACCATTATTTGAATAATTGTATTTTATATTATAGTAATAATTAAATTGTATAATCATTGTTATTATAGTTATCATTAATTGCATACCTATTATATGCCAAGAGTACATTATTTCAAATCCCCACATCAGCTGTAGAGACACCTATGATTCTCTGGCTCATTCTTCAGCCAAAGAAAAGGTTTTAGGGAGGTTTAGGAACTTGTCCATAATCACAGCTAGGAAGTGGCAGAGTCAGGATTAAAACCAGGTCTTTTTGTATTATAATAGTACAATAAACCCAGTTTGTTCTACTACAGTAGCTTGACACTTGAAAGCAGAGCAGAAACAACATTAAGGCAGTACTGATACAAAGTAATACAATTCCTTAATTTGTAGTTTCCAAGTTTTTTTTACAACAGCCATATTTGAATGTTACAATTAAAAGATATTTATTTATTTTGTAGAACTGGGGATTGAACTCAGGACTTCGCACTGAGCTATATCTGTAAGCCTTTTCAAAAAATTTTTTGAGTCAGGTTCTAAGTCATGAAGTTACCCAGGCTGAGCTCCAACTTGTGATCCTTCTGTGTCAGCCTCTTCAAGTGCTGGGATTACATGTGTTTTTACTGTGCATATTTTTTATTTTATTAGTACATGTGTATAGTACCTGATGTCTACATTCCCTGTAGGAAGTTGGAACATGTATATAACACATTTTAATTTCATTTTTAAAAAAGTTATTGTTAAAGGGGGGAAAAAGTGAATGGTAAGAACATTAACCAAATCTATTATTTAGCATGCTGTCATTAATCAGATGCTTTTTCTTATTAAACACATTAACAAACAGGGACAAATAAAAACATGCTTGATTTTCCGTAAGTGTGAATACATTGTGTGGATTTATTTTTGAGAACAAGGGACATGGAGGTTCAGTCCACATTTTCATATTTTAGTGGTCATTACATTTGAGAAAGATACTTCCAAAATTCATGAAGTGATTGAGCTCCACAGAAGAAGTGGCAAATGGAACCCTGATGTCATCCTTATTTAGCAAATTATCTTCCTTCCTGTAAGATTTTAGCTGGTGCTTGGTCTTTATATAAAGTTCCTGCCAAAAGCAGCTTGGTTTCTGTCTCTCCTGTTTGCCTATGGTCAGCAAGGTGTGAAGTTATAAGGAGGGAAATTAGAGTTTGGAAATGAGAACTGACAGAGCTGCTATCTGACCAGAGAAGACGAATGGTCAGACAAACAGGATCACAGCATGGAAGAAATACATTTAGATGTGTGGAGCCAAGGAGAGAATTAGAGCTCAGCAAAATCTCCTCCCTCCAGGAGTTACCAGTTCAATCCTATAAAATTGTAAGTGATACCATCACGGTTAAAGTGGGGTAGGTGCACTGCACATTCTTTAGCTTCACCCTAATCCCCAATCCCCACCAGCCACTGAAAAAGGTACCAGATAAACAAAAAGAATGCATACCTCAGATTTTCTTGCTATGGAAGCACTGGACTCATTTATTAACTCAAAGCCTCTAAAGCTATTAATGTTCATTGTTAAAATGCAATTTTAACACAATTACATAAACTGGCAACTGGGAAGGTTTTTTAGAGCAGTTTTGCTGATGTTGATATTAAACACATGCAATCAGTATTTCTATGTTCATGGGAAGAGACTTCAATAATATTTAATTAAAGGCCACAGCAATAGTAAGCAAATCCTATGACTAGCTTTCCTGGTTATAACTATTGTGTCTCCTATTTAGATGAAACACATGACTCTCTTTGTTGCTGATGTTTGGAACAGCATTATTTCTAGTCTGGTTGTACATGTCTTTCCAATTTTTTGTTGTTTTTACTTTTAGTGTTGCATTTTTTAAAGTTTTGGTAGGGTTAATGAATGGCAAAGTACAGAACAGAAAAGTAATTTAAAAAATCACTTATTATCTCAGCATCCAGAGATAATCACTGTCAATACTTTAGAATATTTCTTTAGAGGCTTTTTTGCTTAGCATGTTGTGAACATGGTTGGATCTTTCCAAATTTTTGTCTTGCCTATACTGTCTTCTTAATTTATTGTAACTATCATATAAACTGTCAGCATGATTTTAAGTTATACATAACATTTCATAATGTATATAAAATATACATTATTTCTTTTTTATTAAAAAGACCAACCAATAACTACCTTTTAAATCAGAGCCTTCCTTTTATATAAAATATCTGGTAGAACTGCACACAAAATTGCCTGTTATCAAGGAAGTACTGTACAGAACTAGGAGAACGATACTTTTCTTTTCAAATATAAACAAAGAAGCTGGTACCTTCCTCACATAAAGTGAAACTGATCAAACCCTTAAAGGCAGGAGGAATCAGGAGCCTTAGCCAAGAAGCAGATAGAGTCCAAAATCATCTTGTGATCACGGATTAGTTACCTAGATCAGGTATTTATTTAAAATCTACTATGAGTTTTAGAGTGCTGGATGCTGGGAATATAAAAATAAATGAGATACAGTTTCTACTTATAAGGGTTAGCTTACTGGCCCAGCCTGCACATCTGGGTTTGCCTTCAGTTGCTCTGGAACTCTGTCCCCATTGTGGCTGAGACCCTGACACTTCACCTACCCCTTGTCAGGCTCCTCCCCAGCACCATCAACCTTGGTGGAGGGTCTGCTCTACCTGGACCAGTCTCTCTATGCTGTGAGACTGTGGTTGAAGGACAGCATGCTGCCCCAAACCCCACTGCCACCTGTGCTTTCTTGGACGGTGACACTAGCCTTTTACTGCCTATTGACTTCCTGGTGTTAGGCTAGCTTTCAGTCCTTACCCTCTGTCCTGCCCTGCTGGGTCCCAGCACGCCTTGGTCAAGTTTGCAGGAAAGTTAGTGCAGCTTTATTAAAAAATCCTCCTTCTCATCTTCTCATTTTTTAAAAGATCTAATGTCATTGACTGAAGGCCTGTTGTATACGCTAGCCCCAGAAAGCAGTATGAGGGCTAATACAGGAGCATAGACTGTATTGACATATTGAGGCTTTTGCAGCTTAGTAGAAAATATGATAAAATTCAGGTCATGATACCATGTCCCTCACGGACACCATACATAAGTCTCAGAGGTTGGAACCAGTGAGGCTGCTGTGCAGGGCAGGCTACATAAAGTACTCCTGGCTAGGGGAGTGATGGGAGAGGAAAGGCTAAGAGGAAACGGGTGAGTGCTCAGAATCAGGAAGTGTGAGAAAGGGAAGGGGCAAAGCATGTTTACTTTTTCTATTTATTTTGATGTCAGAGTGCACTGAAACCACTGACCCCATGAGACAGAAATCCTCTTGGCATTGTCTTATTTTAGAATATGCACAGGTGAATTAAAAAAAAACTTTTTAGCTAAATGCTGAAGACTATCAGAATAGATATTGTATTTGTTAGGGTTCTCTAGAGGAATAGAACCCATAGGAAAATACATGTTAATTATGTAATATTAGGCACATGTGAATTTATTTTTTAAAAGAATTTAGCTAAATGCTGTAGACTATTAGAATAGATACTTTGCATATTTCTTAAAACAGTTCTTGCTGTCCCTACCTTACCTTGGTTTTTTAAAAAAATTATTTTATTTTACTTTTTATCATTTTGTTTTGTTTTATTTTGTTTTTGGTGTTGAGGTCCTTTGTATGGTGGGTGAGCAGGCAAACACTCTACCACTGAGATACTTCCCCAGTCCTCCTCTTTTCCTTCTTAATGAACAATACTGGGCTTTGTGATTTTGTAAGGTCAAATTGTTAGGAAAAATCTGAAAAATGTGTAATACACGCTTCATTTTCTTTGTCACTGACTTGGGGGGGGATTTATTTTTGATAGTTTTAGAATGGTAGTTAGGGCTGAGATTTCTAATTTTCTATTCCAATATCTTTCTTCCTTAGTAAAAGCCTTTTTAGATGGATGTGTTGTAATGCAGAATAAATGACTCAACTTTCCAGGAGCAATTTCTCTCCATTATCAGTTTGTCCAATTTGACTAAAGTCTGGACAATGAAATATAAGCAAACAGGCTGCATGGAATGTCAAAGGAAGGGTAGGTGTTACTCTGTCTTTCCCTCCCTATTTTTCCTTGCTCCTGCTCCCTGGAATGGAGAGATATTGGACAGGGATTTTGCAGCTTTTTTGGAGTATGAGGTATAGGTCATTGTCCAAAGTAGGTCAGGGGAGAGGGCCCAAAGAGGCTTGCAATCTTGATGACTTTGGAAAGCTCCTGTACCATCTTGCATGTTGAAATACCAATTTCTGTCAGGTGAGAGAGAACTGTTACTTTGCTCAGGCTACTTTGTTTAGGCTTTAATATCATATACTCTTCAAGAGCAGGAAAGATGTCTACATGCTGTGGTCCATGGTGGGTGTTCAATATATGGTGATGGTGATGGGAATGATGATGATGTCAATGATGAAGAGAATGATGAAATAACAAATAGCTTAAATTATTGTTTAATTTTTCTTTAAAGGCACTGCTATTGATGTCATTGAGGCAATTTCTATGTAGGTGTAGCCGAGGCGGTTTAATTTTTAATAAAAAAATCCTTGATCAATTTAACATTAAAGGATTTCATTTTGTTCTGAAACAGCTGTGTCATTCATGAGTGGCTTTACATTGGCTTCCATGGTGTTTGTGAGGCATGTTCATCAGGACCCATCCTTAGCAGTGAGAGAGAGACTGTCAGTGTTAGGTTATTGGCAGGGGGGAGTCACACCATGATTCAGGATGAAATGATGCAATGATGGTGGGAAAGCTGTCTCACAGAAAGCAAAAAGAGCAAGCAGCCTCTCTGACGGGCAGAGCAGGAGACTCAAAGGTCAACTTGTAAGTAAGTCATAATGGAAGTGGAAAAGCTGACAAAGGAGACCATGGTCACCGAGAAAAGAAAATGATTTGGTAACTAATGGAACTAAAAATTGGCAAGACATTCAAAATATCCCCACAGGCGAAATATTTTGGTTAGATATCCTCTTTTATCTACCTTATTCTCTTCTGGAAAAAAAATATAAATTATATTAACTCTTGCATCTCTCAAGCATTGTTAATTCTAAAAATGCTAAAGGGTGAGCTCATCCTGCCACTGGAAATTGCTGCTTTTTAATTCCCAAAGAAATATCTTTACTCTTTAAGATCTACAAGAAAAATAGGCACGAATAAAGAAGCCTTGGCCTCCTGAGAATGGAAGAAAAGCCTGGTGAAATAAACCATTTTATTTTTCTAGCAAAATTTATCTTGAGGACAGTTATGAATAAAATACAGACATATTTGTGTGCAAACTAGGAGAGAGGACAATTCATTCTTCATTTTTACTGTTTCTTGTGTTGCAAGGGAACCCTCTGCCTGTTCTATTCCATAATTCAATCCTCATCTTTTTCCAAAGTGCCATTAGGAGGGGC
The DNA here is from genome assembly GCF_000247695.1 of Heterocephalus glaber. The sequence continues at coordinate 57,684,070 of NW_004624730.1, forward strand.
TGGAGAGGATTTGCTTTGACCCGGGCCCATATTTAGCTTTTTCTTTCTGTGACCTTTTAACTTTTAACTTAAAGAAGGCTTTTTTTTTTTTTTTTTCATTTAAGTTCCCATAGGTGTTAGGCATTGAACTACTGACTGCATCTTTAAATCAAGCAAAATGCAGTGTCCTTCAATTTTATTCATGGCTGTGGGAAGGCATTTGACAGAAGAGGAACTGGGACGTGGAGGCAGACAACTTCATGTTCTCATATTAGCTGCTTTAGCAGTTATGTGATTCTTCTCAGCTACTCAATCCTTTTGACTCCCTCCTCCATTCTGAAAATTGGCATAACAATACTGCTTAGCCTGATGTCTGGCATATACCTAGTAGGTGTTCCATGATGTGAATGCCCTTTATTTTCACTGCTCCTCATTCTTGCCAGAAAGTGACTGCACTGGACAGTTGGGATATAAAGTTCAACCCACTCAATTCCACAATCTCACCTCCAATGTATATGTACATAATTAATTCATTCATGCTGAAGATTGAAAGTTTTGATTTTTTGCATGAAATTTGTATATATTACCTAGAAAAAAAATTGATAACATTTCATTATGCTCAGTTGTTATGGGCGATCCAAAAATGGATCACTAGACATTGAAGTGTTAAAATGACCTTTTCAAGACATGTTAACCTAAACTTCCCTACACCCCTCTGTTTCTAACTCCTCACCTGGAATGTATAAGCCTTATCTTTTGGGATATTTGGGGTTATTTTTCCTTCCTGATAGGCTGGAAGTTCTGAGGAAGCTGGTTCAAGCAGATTTCTAAATAAGGAAGAATGGTAAGAACTCATTTGTGGTTACTAACCTTTGGCGTAAGTGCAGCCTGAAATAATTGAAGACAGCTTATTGAGAGAGCCCTAATTCCCTTCAAAACCATAGAGTGCTTCTAAATGTCAACTTACTTTGTGAGAGAAAGTTCTCTTTTTCTTTGACACCTTGCTAAAGCTAATTGGATTTCTTTGTGTTTTGAGAGATGTTATGTGATTTTTCTGCTAAAGACTCATTATGAATTCTGCATGATTTTTATTTAAAATATTTTAAAAAAGGTTCTGGTGTTAAAATCCATCAGAGGCCTTTTTGTAATCCTAAGGGACAAATAGTTTACAGTGGTTTTACTTGGATATGTAATTTCCTGGATAATAAAGTCTAGAGGACTCAGCCTAAATTTTGGTTTTCCAGGAAAAAAATTTTTTTGCCCATTTGAAAAAACTGAATCATGAGCTATGAAAATACTAATGTTTCTTTGTAATTATGTGTTACAATGTAATCTTTTTGAGACAGTTGAAAAACATAAATGAGTGCTTTATCTAAACAACCATTCAAAAAGAAATCTCATGTAGTTCCATCACTTATAAATTCCTAAAATCAAGCCACACTTTGCCCCTTCCTTAATATTACTGAAGTAAAAGTGATCATTATGAATGTGTTCATTTTTCTACAGGGTACTTCATTTTAAAAACTGCTCTTTAACACAAGAAGATGATTCATAACCCCAGGACATTAGTGGCTTCCTTACAGATGATACCATCTTGGATTTATTCACAGGAAGTAATCCTCTTGAGTGGCTCAAATGATTATTTTTATAGTTTTCTTTAAGGAATTCTTGTGAAGTGCAAGTAGGAAAAATATTATCACTTGCTGATAGGGAAGTCAAGACTTACGGATTCACTCAAGGTCAAGTAAAAAGTTATTGGTAGAGTCATGGACTTGAATCCTAACATCTTTACTGAATTTTAGCTTGGCTTCATGGACTCCTGTATCTTTGGTTTTATATTAATTTAGAGTTTTGTAGTTTAGTACCCTAGAAAAAAAGTTAAATCCAGACTGTTTATAAAACTACTTATTCTAGAATAAATTCACAATTACTTCTACCATTGTATTTCAATATGAAGCAGTGACAGGGTTTACATCCTTCAAATTATACTCATTTCATACAAGTTGCATAGATTTCAATATCAGGTTTTTAGACTCTTTTTTTTAAAATTTCAGAGTACCTTAGCAGACTTGTACATATGCTTCCTCAATAAATATGGAATCAGAGTAAATTATCTCTAAAAGTATTTGTGGCTCTAACAATATTCAGTTTCTTTTCTTAGCAAACTAAAAATTCATACAAACTAGATTTATGCAAATCCATGTTTGTTATTTGGCTCTGGTCAGCCTCAGGAAGCAGAATATTTATAACTGCTGCATGAACCATGATTTAAGCCTGAAGTTTTATGGAGCAATGCAACATGTGTGAAGCCATCTCCTGTGGCCCTTAAAGGCACAGCAGGGTTACAGAAAGATTACACTGTGCAAATTCCCATAAACATCATGCATAATCCATGGAAAATCCGTGTATGTCTAATTATAGGGATGCACATGATATTCTTGCAATTCTTTTTAATTTGATAACTTACATCCTGAAAGGGAAAGATGTGGATGTTACCACAAAAGACAGGGAAAAATGTGGAAAAATAATGCCTGAGACTCACCTTGATTCAATATAAGGTGACCACTAAATGACATCTATAAAAAACTATATAGCAATGTGGAAAATGAGTCTGTCACAACTTTACAAAAAGGAGATACAAAAGTGAGTGCCTACTGCCTGCACCTATGCAAAAAATTAAAATTATGCTTGCAGTTACATAAAAATGAGAGAGTATGCAAAAGCAAGAGTCCTTGGGATCACAATGATTTTTTTTTTGTCCAAAGTTTTTGAAAGAAACTTTTTTATATTCCTAAGCATAATGTAACCAGTGAAAGGGAACTGAAGGGTGATTATCAGCCACTCAGGGAGGAAGGCTGGCATGCTGAATTTGGGAAGATCATAAAGAAATCACAAGGCTTTGGGAGAGGCAGAGCCATGTCAGGAGAAAGTCTAAAGAGGTGATGGAATATCAATTCTCAGGTTGCTTTTCTAGATGAGCCCACAGCGATGCTGGAGATCTGCCAACCTCTTGGGATAAGCTACCTCTGATGAAGAGTGGACCAGGGACCTCAGCCTGAGAAGAAAGGTCAGGCCTTGTAGGGCAGCTGGTGGAGTGACATTTTCAGAGCACAGCAATGTATTTGCATAACAGAAAGCTGCTCAACAAATGGTGAAGAATTGGACTTTCTGATTTTGTGCCAGGTGTGGAAAATTTCACGTGTGGTGGGCACAGAGGTAATTCTAGTGCACAGTAAAAGATTTAACTTATTCTGAATGGCATTAACTTATTGTAAGTTAGACTTGAGGACTTGAAACACATATAACCATCCAAAAGTGATACATAGTTTTATGGGTTACCTTGCCAGGGTGAATGAACACCTGGTCCTGGTCACTGAGTATTGTGTATTGAAGTGGGCAGTCATCCAAGGAACTGGCAGCTGCCCTTTTTACAGGTTAGTTTTTGGGTGTATATGTTTACAGTTATGGTTCTCTCTCTCTCTCTCTCTAGAATCCTTTTTCTGAAGGAAGAATATATTTTCAAGTTTACCTATCTCAATTTATTCATACTTTCCTTTTTCATATGTATCTTTTCATTACAGACTGGAAATCTTTTTTAGATTTTTATCGCATTGTTTCTCAGCACGGTTAAGGTTGTGACAGATCTCCTTGATAAGTCAGGGAAGCATGAAAGGAAGTTTCCTAACTGTGAATCCCTTCAGCTGGGACTGCTGTGTAGTGTTGCACAAGCTGTGCACCCAGCATATGCCCCCGGGGTTGTGAAATGCAGCAACCCTGAGTTCCGTTCTCAGTGTCTTGGTGTCCATTGTAAAATGGGAATGATAGTACCTATCTCATGGAATTCTTGGGAAGATTAAATGAGGACTATATCAATAGTCTTTATAACTGGGGATAGTGCATAGTGAATGCTTGTAAATGGGTGTTGCTATTAGCTTTTTAATAAAAATGATCTAAGATCAGGAAAGTTGAAGATAAAGATTGAGTTAGCAAGCTTTACCTCTTGGTCTCTATCATTTATACTTCTTTTGTAACAGACTGCATCATATGATCTGATTATTGTGTAGGTTCATTTTAATGAATGAGGCTTGACAGGAATTTTAGGGACATTCAGATAAGGAATTAAAGATATTTAACTAGACTCCATACTTTTCCTTTTATAAATTTAGAGGAACAGTTTGACATCTTTACCAAGATAATGCTTTTCTGATACCAAAAATTGAAATACTTTAAAATCCATGGTGGTTCTTGAGTGCCACAGCGTATACAGTATAGGGTTCCCCTGAAGGGCTGATGGAAACAGATTCCCAGGCCCCATCCCAAAGACTGAGGTTCAGAGGACACATTTCTAACAAGCTGATGCTTGTTGGTCCACCAACCATTGTTTGAGTGGACATGCTTTAAATAATCATCTGTGGAAATTGTTCCCAAAGCCCAAGTTCCCTCTTGGGGACACATGGAGCACTAGAGTTTCTCAAGCTTCTGACAAGGGAAAGAGGCAGTGATGCGTGCCATAGCATTCTGAATGCTCCCTGGAAGTCCTCACTGGCTGCTGCCCACAGCCCAGCACTAGGACTTTCTATGGATAGGACGGCAGGGCCACAGGACACTGTGGGCTTCTAAGGGCCGTGACTGGCCATGTCACTTCTGGGTCCTTGTACCTAGTAAATACTTAACAACAACAACAACAACAACAACAATAGAGGGCTGTACATGAGCTTGTGTACAATAAATGAATGGGATGGGTTAGATTGTTCCCATCAAAAGGATGTTACTTGTTCAAAAACAACATCTTATGTTAACCTTGGACTTATTTTAAGTTACTTCATCAGAGAAAAAATAAAATATAATTTTGTTCACATAGTTTCTTTTAGGACCAGTTTCTAACAATATTATGTTCTGTTTAGTTCTCTTTTCTGACTGGGAATTAAAGGTCCCTGGTGTCCCTGCCCTGGGTCTGCATATTCACTCAACTGTTTTTCCTTGCTTACTGCAGGGAAGAAGAATCTTGGGAACAGGGCAGAATCAAGCTCAGTTTTTTTTTTCTATTTTAGAACTACAAAGGTGTTAGCATACAGCCTGTAGCTATCTATTTCCCTCACGCCAGCCCAGAATATATATAAGAAAACTGTTTACAGACCAATTTTCTCCAATAATCGATTCTCAGATTTGTCTATGTTTCTCAATATGTTGCCTCTCTTTAAAGGAAAAAGCTTTATTTTTGTTTCACTTTTTCCTTCTCATTTCTCCGCTGATTAATAGCATTTAAGAAGTTTGCACATGTATAGGGTCTACTGAGCCAAGAGGACTTGTTCTTTCCCTCCCTGTTTTCTTATCACTCAAATCCTCCATGGAACAACTCTATCAGGACAATGGAAGAAGTCTCCTTCCCTCCAATCTCCACCCTTACATTTCTAGCAGGCGCATTCCAGTATTTGTGATATAATACATATTTATATACATACAAGGCAGAAGGAAAAGCAAGGGCAGAGACACAAAGGGAGAAGAGCATCTCATGTGGGGCATTTCACTTTGTTCAGCAGAAGTGGGACACGGCGTGGAGATGGCACAGATAGGGAGGGAAGGGCCGTCAGGCTGGATAGCCATGCACAGCCTGCAGACCCAATCAAGGAGTTTACGTTTTTTGGGGGGACAGTGAGAAATATTCATCCTCTTTGTGTTTTGGATGCCTGCCACTAAGCCATGCAGTGTTGGGTCCAAAGGACAAGTCAACTATTGTTCCTAAAAGTTCTGACCTCAAGGACATGATTTTCAAATTCTTTGAAGTCTGTGTAGAAGGGGAAAACTGCTCATTCATTAGAGAAAAATAAGTTGCTTCTTTTTTATAAAAACCCTGCAAAATTTCTAGTTTCAGACCTTTAGTTTAAAATTTTAAGAATACCCAGTCCTGTTCACAAAGTTCAATTTCTTTTATTCTGTACTAAACAATTTGATTAACAAAATTCCTCAACCAATGCACCAGCACTCATCTGTTTCCACGTCAACCCCCAAGTCCACACAGACTGACATGCCAATTTCTGGAACACATTTCAAGTTTAAGGTCAGAAGCTGGGAATGTAGGGAAGCGGTAATTGGCCAGCCCTTGACTGGAAGAAAACTACTTCCATCATTAGTGTTTTTCTACAACAATAATCCATTAATTATTCACTAATTACACAAATGAGATAATTTTTTAAAGAAAAAAGTGATGAATGATTTTTTTTTCTATTCAGAACACCCAGCACAAAGACGAGATGGTACATTCTCTCACCATTTATTTAATAAGTCACTTATTCTTATACTTCAAGAATGAAGTCATTTGGCCAAAAAAATACTATAATGAAGAATAAATAACAATTGTGTTGAATGGTCATTTGTATGCTTGTGTGTTTCCTAGATCACAAGATAGAAAGGAAACGGTACTCATTCTGACTAGGGGTAGACCATGTGCAAAATTAATGACTAAAAATGGGAATGACAGAATTACAGAGTTGTTTTGGAGAAAGGGAAAGAAGCAATGGAGCATTAAAGAAAGCAGGTCTGCAAGAACTGCGCTCACATCAAATCTTATATATGCAGTGTTGGAAGAAGAGACAGGTTCCAGAGCAGGGATCTGAGAGTGTTGCTGAGCAGAGAAGAGAAGATGTGACTGTGAAGTCTGGATGGGAGTGAAATAAAGGCATGACCACGGAAATGACAAGGTCAGGGTGAAGACAAGACGCAGGCATCTAGGTCCAAAGAGAAGAGAAGAAGGGAACTTCACTCTCTAAATTCTGCCCACTGTTTACGTATTAAAACAAGAAAAGAAATTCAGCATAATTTGCCTTTTCCTCAGTCATTTTTTTATCAGATTTTGAATTTATAATGAAATCACTTTAGGTCAAATATTTCCAGCCACAGCTGGTTTTCAAAACCCTTCCAACAATAGGTGCTGATCTGATCACTGATCAGAAAGTTCACCTGCAAGGGCTCATTAGACAAAGCACTGGCAGCTGGCTTCAAAATGGGTGGGCTGGGAAGCTAGATGCCCACCATCAGAATGCTTCGCAATGTCCATGGCCAAGTAGGAGAAGGTGACAAGCTGAACCAGGTGGTGAAGCCCTGAGGGGTGAGCTGCAGAAAAACCATCTGCATCCACATAGAGGAAACACTGCGGGTCTCCTGGGGAGTAGTTTAGAAGATTTCAGAGGCCATTTTGGAAAATCTGTGCTCCAGTGTATTCTCAGAGGTTGTCAGAAGGTCCTCTTTTGAAGAATTAGGAAGCACATTATGTAAACATGCTTTCACAAAAACCAGATAGACTTCTAGCTGTGCACTCAAAATAGATGCTTTTCTTTTCTGAAGTGAATATTCTGGCTTGACTACCATGCTTAGCTTACCAACATGAGACACTTTAGAAGAAAGGAGGAGAAGCATTGTAATTTAGGAAGGCAGTTACAGGGCAGATGAATGAACCCAACACTGGAGGCTACAGGTCTGAGTTCTAATATCGCTTATGATATAAAATAACTTGGTGAGCCCAGTCATGCTACTTCCTTCCTGAGACTCACTTAACTTATTTTGATTGAACTACAGCCAACATAACTACACTTCTTGGCAGCAGCACCCTTCTGTCCCACAAAGCTTGTCTGCACACTTAGGGTGCTTGGTAATGGGTAGCATCATTTACCGATGTGCCCCTCCTCCTTTCAAGTGGCCAGGATTAGATTATCTTCTAAAGATCCTTCTAGCTCTGATATCTACAGTTCCCATATTGATCAGATAAACACACTTAGTAAGAAAAGTTAAAAGTAAAAACTTTTCTTACCACAAAAAGTTGCAGGGGTTTCTTTCTAAGTTGTATTCCAAATGGCTAAGTCTACTTTTTTTTTTTGTTAAATTCTTTTATTGGCTAAGTTTACTTTTAAGTACTGCTACCATCTCTGTTGGCTACTTTCATATATCACATCATTTTTAGCATGTCAGCTCATGTTATTTCAATTATGCATTTATTTTCTCACTGACTAAACATTTTGCCAACCCCATTCTTCCCTGTTAGATGTTTTAACAGTGGGCTATCTGAAAATTATTTACCATTTATACATTTTTCCAACTTGAAAATCCAGTGCTTTTATTTTTCCTGCATGTAAGAAACATAGGCTATACATTAACACCTGAAAATACAGGTGTATAATGATGTTTCAGAGGTTTGCTGAATCTGAGGTGGTAACTCATGGTCTCTTCTTGGTGATTAGATGCTATCTGAGCTGTGTGACTTGGATTATTGTCTGAAAATTGGAGATGATGGACTGGCAGAGGAAAGCTGGGTACTTGCCTTCCACTCACCACTGCTGGTATCTTGTTACTCACTGAGATTGCAGATTGGCAAGAGTAGAAGGTTATAGAAGACAATCTTGCATATGTAGAAGCATCTTCAATGCCTTCTGCTTGTGAATAGCCTCACTACTCATATTATCAAGTGCAATTACTATCTTAGATTCATTGGTTCCCTTTTAAGGCGTTTGAATTTCCTGTAGGACCTAGGGCTGGCTGTCAATTACACCGTATGACTATCTTTAAATCAGATCAACAACTTAACTAGATTAGTTTTCTAGGGGACAGTGTAAAGCAGGAGATGAACAGAGGAGGTAAGCAGAGACCTGCTCAGTTCCCTGCTTTTTTTTGATCTAAAAGTCTTATAAGTATAAAAGGTCACAAACTGGGACCCCAAGGACTGTACATAGACACAGGTTGTTTTGTTTGAATACATAAGATCTAAAAATTTTAAAAAATTGATTATAAATATTCAAAAAGAAAAGCAGCAGATTGTGTTTCTTGAAAAATAGTGTGATTGGTGACTTGAGCCCCCTGCCAATGAGACAGCGATCAGCAGGAGTTGGTAGGTGCTGCCCCCTGCCAGGGGGGCCAGCTTGCTCTCTTCACTCCTATTGCTGTCCTCACTCCTGTTTCTCTCACACACAGCCTGCTGCTTTGATCTCTGTACCTGGCTGACCAGAGGAGACATTTGCATCTGTAATCCCAGAAAGCCTGTATGGTTTAGGATCAATATACCTTATTGATCTCCATATCCCCAGATCCAAGGGGATCCTACAGCAAATGAATCTATGAGTATTACCATCAACTCTCATAAAATGCCTGGCATTTATAAAGCACTGATTATCTGCCATGTATTTGGCTAAGCATTTATATTAAGAAACTTCTGTAATTCTCCCAACTACTGTACTTTATTTATTTATTTGGTATTGGGGATTGAACTCGGGTCCTTGCGCTTGTGCAGCAGGCGGTGAAACTACTGAGCTAAATCCCCGATCCTACTGTACCTTATTAAGTAGACATTATTCTCTCTCTCTCTCTCTGTTTCTCTCTCTCTCTCTGTGTTTCTCTCTCTCTCTGTTTCTCTCTCTCTCTCTTCTCTCTCTCTCCCCCCTTGGAGCAGCTTCAGCTTAGAGAGGATGCTTACTTTTCCCATAATAATAGAGTTGCTATGTGGCCATACCCTATTCTCACACAGATTTCTAACTGTAAAGGCTCTGACTCTGATCTCACCCACTCTGTGGCAGTGGCAGGCATACATTCTGCACACGTTCACAATCCTGAGCACATGGTGTAGCAGAGGGCCTGGCACCACCGAAAATGCTCTAGACTAAAGTATCTGCTTGTGTCTCGCACAAGGCATTCAGAATGCTCAGTAGTAAATTGGTGGAAACAATTAAAGTGAAGATGGCATGATACAGTAACCACTTCCAACTCACCACTCAGGATGTGTTAGTTAAGGGTGGGAAGAGTATCAGACAGAACAGTAGTGGCCCTGGACTCTACGCTGGCTCTGGCGGCCAAGTGGGACACATGGCTCTCTGAGGAAGAATTCTCATTTGAACCTCACACAGACATTGGATCCAGATGGTATCATGCTATTGCACACACGAAGAAATGGAAACTCAGAAAATTTAAATTGCTTACTCCAAAGTCTTCTGCCTAGTAAGTAGCAAAGTCAGACTAGAAACTGGGATGATAATTTTCTACTTTGGCTCTCTTGTCTGCCTCTGTGTCATTCTATGAAGAGTGACCCTCTATATCTTCTGCCAAAATACTTTCAGACTTCAGAAACCTGTCAGAAGATTCTGAAATTAAGATATTAGACTTTTCCCTTCATGTTTCTTCAGATCTGGGTGAGACTTAGGGGAATCAATACACTAAACTGAAATGTATGGACTCAAACAAAAATTTGAGTTTATAACAAAAACACATGTAAGATATTTGCATTATTGTGTTTTTTTTCTCCCAAATTATCAGTAACTTGAGATTATTTTTATGTCCCTTAATACAAATGGGAAGTATTTAGGACCAAAACACAGAGTAAGTTTTTCATTCCAATAAGTTTTCTGTTTAACCAAATGAGAAACTTTCCCCCTTCCTTATACAGTATTTATTGATGATAGTTTTGCAGACAAGATAGAATTGACCTGAATAAAGTAGTCAGTCTTAGTATACATTCATGCTGATTCCAGATAAATAGCAAGTAAGTCTGGCTTCTTTTCATTTAACTATTTTTCATCAATCAGTCTTTTGTGAAGAAATCGCCACTGAGCATATGTCTACTGTGAGTGTACCCAAGGCCAACTGCATAACATGCCATGTCCTTTCAGAGTTACAGAGTGCCACGTTTCAGCATCTTCAAGTTGTCTCCTTACTGCAAGTCTGGAAGGGATGTCTGTTCTTGCTGACCAAGTACAGAGTTCCAAGAAGGCACCCAGGGAGATAGTTACACATGATACCAAGACATGGTTTTAATTTTGTATCTTTTGCAAGTAAATGGCATCTGAATTGTTTAAATTAAGTCACCACATTGATGTGGCTGAGAAAGCAATGGCCAGATGGTGCTGAGTACAACAAGGCAGTGACACCTATTATCCTCATCCTTTTTACTAATTATGAGACTGGAACTCCAGTTGAACTGCTTAGATGGTGGTAGGACCATGCTATCTGTTAGCACCAGAAAGAAGCTGGGTGTCTTTTCTGTTAATCTGTTTTTCTTGCTCTTCCATTTTTATTTCATCTTGGCCTTAATTTCCTTTTAGGATTGATTTCCACAGTGACCACCAGGATAGAAGTGCAATCCTATTCAAATGCTTGTGTGCTGTTGGAGACAGTGGTTGACTATACCTTTTCTTCTCTTTTTCTTTAGAAAAAGGCCACAAAAGTTCTAATGTCCAGTGCTTTCTGCTCAAGCTTCTTTTATAAATTTTTTCAGAAAGGTTTTGGGCTAAGCAAACCATGTGTTGCCTCTCCCCAAGGTGCTTCCCATATATGCTTATTTGGAAGGGCATCTCTCCCCTCACAATGCCAAGGGGCCAACAGGGAAGTAAACAGTTAAGAAGTGTTTGTGGAAAAGTCTATCCCGGTGAGGGTTCAATAAATAAATGTTGACCAATGATAGTAATTACTAGTAGATGGTTAGTTTGTGTAATTAGGGCACTGAGGCAAAGCAGTTTCTGAACCCATTTACAGGATTATCAGTAATGGGTAATGGTGCAGAATTCTGTGGAGGTGACAGAAAGAGTAGCAGACTGGATGTCAGGAGAGACAGTTGGCTTCCTGTGTTCTGTGTGCTTAACCAGAGACTCCAGGCAACTTCACTCATCTTTCTAGATGTCAAAGTTCCTAAACTGGGGGACTAAAACAGGGGGTGGGATGGGATAGTGGGTTTATTAGCTAATTAACACATTACTTATACTTTATAAAGCACTTTTATCTATTTTATAGCAGATGAACTCTAGGAGATAGGAAGAAAAAAGTATTATGTTACAAATAAGGAAACTGAACTCAAACAGGTTCAAGATCACAAGGCCAGCAGGTGGAATTTAGCCATACTGCAATTTCGAGTCTTTAAATTTTGTTTGTAAATGGCTGTGATTTTCTTGATTTCGGTAACATCAGGTTGGAAGTAGATGAATTCTAGTTTTTAGATTTCCAGACAATGCTAAGATAAAGATCATTAATGAGTCACATACATTTTTCCCCCTTTATAACTGTGTTAGTTATTTTCTCTGACCATGGCTATCAATGTGTGGTATGGAACCAGTAACACTAGCTGAGGAGTCAGAAATCCAATTCCTCAGATCCAAATCTGTGTTACAGCAAGTCCTCCAGGGGAGCCTGAGAGAGCCAAAGCTTGGGAACTACTGCTCTGACCTAGGTACACTTGCTTCCATTTATTTGGCTGACATTTCCCCATCTCACCGTACTGGAGGATACACAGCTGAAACTTTGAGTTCTATAACCAATGGGATCCACAGCATTTTGTTCAACCAATTTGTGCAGTGCTTGAATCTGTACCTGTATCTTTCACATAGTCATAATATTCTATAGTTTTAGGTCTTTCTTTGTTACCTTCTTAAATCTACCTGAGATTTGAAAACATTTGAGAAAAAAGATATCTAGATCCATCACGATAGACCTCTAGTTAAATAGTCTGTAGTTAAAAATGACAATTTAAAATAGAATGAATTTATTATTCATTCAATGTGGGTAATGTTTTAAATTCTTTAATAAAGATACTTAACATCTACTCCTCCATCCTCACCCTTGAAATTTCTAGTTTCAAAAGAAAATTCTTCACATGAGAATTATTTCTAAATAAGACTCTCCTCTCCTTTAATCAGGAAAAAAATATTGTCACGTTAAAAAGATCCAAAATATACATTTAAGATTTCTTCTTTAATATTTATTTAGAAAGACAAATATGTATTTACTAATTATAGATATAGTATTCCTATGTCAAATGTCTGGGTGTTAAGGGTGTTAAAATTTCAATTAAATACATATTCTTTCCTTACTTTCCTATGTTTGAAGTTTGAAAACCATGGGAATTTCTGTGGAAAATATGATCCTAATGTGATATATATAAATGACTGTGTGTGTGTGTGGTGTCTATGTGTATGCATGCATATATATATATACACATATATGTGGCACCTATTATTTTAGGACTTCCATACAAATTTAAGAATTTTCTGGCATGTTTTTATATGCATTACAAATAAGTTTTGCCAATAAAATTTCACACAGTAGCACAAGATTGGCTTTTGAGACAATGCTAAATATTTCCAAAATATATTCATTTTTTCCATGTCAAAATAACAGAGTGTCATCTTTTACCCCCTTGGATGAAAGCAGCCAAGGAGAAGAAACTCCACTTTCTGTGAGGTGCTTTTGTTATTAATTTGCTTATATAAGCAAGACTGTGGGCTTTCTGTGGAAATACAAGACTTGCAAATCATATGACTGATGAAACAGCATATAGCTTACACAGCATTTGTAGAGTAACAGCATCTGAGTGATGGATTTAATGAGATTAGGTGACTTCTGCCCCTCACAGCACTCCCAATTATTTTATTTATCTTCCTTAGATTTTATTCTGGTATCGCTTCCTGAAAAAGCTACTAGCAACTCTAAAGATTGAAAAACAAATTTCTACCACGTTTCTGAAAAGATATAGATTAAGTATAAAGATTCTTGAGAAATAGTATGTAGGGCTATAGAGTTTTAACTTTATTATACACAGACAATGCACATATGTATGAATTCATCTCATGTGTATAAAACCTATGAGATGAAGCAATATTTCACTTTTGGAAAATAAACGTATTTTACACACATATGCACACATAGATACCTATCTCTTAAACTCAGATATTTTTTATAGGTTTATAAAATAATTATAGCATTTTCCCAAATATTTTCTTTGCAGTATCAACATAGTCATTGTTTCAATCTAGAATTTGCTCACGACATCAACATCAAATAATCCTCCCGATCAGGGAAGGACTTCTCTTCCTGCCAACAGCCAACACTAAAGCCAACTCATATTCATAATTACTCATTTTTTGAAACATGTTTTGACATAAATGACTCTGAAAAGCTGGGTCACTGCCAAACAATGCCACCTTGTGCAGTGGTACTGGAAAAACTGATAACCAAGGAGTCAAACGCTAACTCTGAACAAACTGAGTCCACGCTTATTTGATCCAGTAAGGAAAGTGCTGTTTTCAGACGAAGCAGGAAAGTTACTTCTGTGTTTTAAAAAATTCCTTAGCAATTAATAAAATATGTTTAGTCACAACAGCAAATTTTGTAAAAGTTACCATGAGAAAAAAAGAACCCTTAGTCTTTCTACCCTAAATATCTCAATGTATAATTCTGTAGTTTTCTGAACACCAAAATTTTGTTAAAACACAAATATTTAACAACAATAACAAAAGTAAAGAAAGTAAAAACTTTGAGGTGGAAGGTAGTAAAGAAGGAAAAAGTAAGAATTCACCATCTACACAATTAAAGAAGAAATAAAAGTAACTTTTTCAGTTAATAGAAATGTATATATATTTGTGTTCTCATAAAATACTCTCATAAAATTTGTATTTTACTAGTTTATTGGCCAGGTGGGTCCAGTTTATGGGTAGAATCAGCAGGAGATATAGATTATATAGATTATATAATTACCCAAGTAATTAATCTGGCAAAATTGTTTTGGTTTTTTTTTTGGTACCGGGGATTGAACTTGGGTCCTTGTGCTTGCACAGCAGGTGGCGAAACCATAATCTGGCAAAATAATAATTTATAGCTCAATAGAGCACTTGGGGCCCAGTACACTTAGCTTATTACCTAAGCTAACTAAAGTAAAGTATGACACTGAGTAGCAAAACACAGGACCAAATCCACACAACCCCGTACCCTGTTTCCTTAGGAGAGAGAGTGATGATAAGGCAAGAAAAATCCCAAGGCAGTTGGAGGAGACCCTGTCAGATCATATGTTCTGAACTTCCATGGAGATGCTTTGTTAGCCAGTTTTTCCCTAGAAAACCATTTTAGTTGCCTTCTTTATTCTAAGTCTAACAAACAAGTCCCTAAAGCAATTATTTCTGGCCACTACCTTCTGGTTATCATTTCCCTTTATGTCAGAAATACACAATGGTTCTTTTAATACAGTCACCATGATGCAAAACAAACTGCATGATTAGGAAATTGTCCAAATGTAATGAGATGGGCTTTCTGTAAATTAATGACTCCTTTCTTTCTAATCCTTCATCTACACAGATCCCTTTGAATTATCACTCTGTCTGAACCTGAGTTGACATCATCCTCAGATTCAGTGGCGCTTATACATTAAATAGCTATGCAGTTATCTTGTTTCCTTGATAATTAACAGAGATGTTAAGGGCTAGTGCCAATTCAGTGCCATGGGCTGGATACTCTCCACTACCTGGTAAGTCATTGTTTATGGCCTATTAAGCAGTTTTCATTTCCCCTTATTGGCCCATATAACAACCAAGCTAGAGGATTCTCAAATTACGAGCAGTATTACAGACAATTATATAGCCTCTTCTTTGTGTTTTAAAAATCATTTTAAAATTTACTGTAGACAATCTGAAAAATTAAAATGGACAAGATTTAGGTTTAAAGTTTTCAAATTTTTAGTGTTTTTTCTTCTTCCCTCTAAATCATATCCACTGTTTCACAAGATACACTAATGGTAGTGTTTCTCATTTTTGAAATAGTATTTTTTCTTGTTCTTATTTAAATCTTTTTTCCCAACAAAATAAATTTTCATTGTTGCTTTTTAAATTTAAGTGGAGCTTTTAATTTTCCAAAAGGTTTCTTATCTTGTTGTAGTTTCATTTCTTAACATTCTTACATACAGAACATATGTGTTGGCACCATGCAGAAGTCAGTAGGCTTAGAGGTATCATGCAGGGAAGCTTAGTTGCTGTCAGTCTGTCTCGTTATACAGGGCTCAGACAGGAAAATGCAGCTGTCAAGGAAGGGCTGAACACCCAAAAGGCTGTTAAAAATCTACAATGTAACAATAGAAAATGAATGTAAGCATTCACTTACCTGCTTTTGATCAACAATTATTTCAAGGTCTTCATCACAGCTTAGTTTTCCATATCCTTGTTCTTTACTTTTCTTGTGAAAGAATAATTTTAAATGATCATTTAGTTTCTTTCCATTAACAATCTTAATTCTTACTTAACATTTTTAAAAGACAAAAATCTTTAGCCTTGTCTTCTTGTCATGATGCCTTCCTTATCCTCCATGTCAGTCTCTCATGTACAACAGCAAATGTTTTTATTTTTAAATTACAAGCTTATAATTGTTCATTTTTTCTACTTAGATCCAGTCATCCAAATAATCTTTTTGTCAATGTTTTTATACTTTTCATTTATTCTGTAGTTTCAGAAAAGATTTTTTAACAGTTTGAGGCAAATAAGAAACTCTTTGAAGAATGCTACTGTATGTTTTAAGGACTGAAAGTTCATTTAGAATTGTACTATGCTTAAGGCTGTGACTACACAGTATCTTATTTTAATGCCTTAACTATGTTTAAGAATAAGAGAAGTTTCGCACAACTCTAAAATCTTCAAATGTTTTTCAGTATAGTAATTTTTAAAAGAAGATAGACTTCAAAATTAGGTCGTTAAAAACTTAGAATACAGACCATCTTTAAAAATGTATTCTACTAGCACTTTGTTATTACTCTTTTTATTATTATTGGTCCCAATGATTGCTCCCCATCCTTTCCTCCCCATAGCAAAATCTGTAATTATAAATTGTAGAGTTAGAAAAGGACATTGGTCATGGTAATTATTTTATGGTCATGTTAAAGAAGAATAGTAGTATGTCTGAGTTCTTTTCTTCTCCCCAGTGCAACAGCTGATGGGAATACAAGAAATGTCATCTTACTCCTTCATACCAGTAACAAATAGAAAATAAAAATCACTACAAGTTAGCTTCAGTCCAAGTTAAAAAAAAATGCTTGCTTTAGATATTAACTACAACACCTATAATTAGGAGAATAATAATATTTCTTACACTTGAATCTACTGTGTGTATTTTGATCTCTATTTCATTAGGGAAAGAGACATACCCTTCAGCGACCATGATGTAAATCTTCTTTAAACTGTGGGACACAATTCTTAACTGCTTTTTTCTTTTACGACATTTCAAAAACTGAATTTACATATTTCATCTCCCCCAAATATATCTTCTATTTTTTTTTACTGTAATGCAGAAATTTCTGAATCTTCAAGTATTAGGATGCATAAATCAAATCCAAATTCCCATTCATACATTAATGAACTTAGCCACTTAGAACAGAACAGATGGCCACACTATTTCTCTCTGTTATCATTCTTGTCCTCATTTGAGGTTCCATTTCAGGATTGATGGAAAACAAAAAGAACAAGGTTGGTTTCAGTCAAGCTGACTTCCTTCCTTTCTGTCACTTTGCTTTTGTAGTCTTTCAGTCCACTGGTTGCCATAAGATATTGTCCAGAGACTCTCTAATGCAAAACATTTAGAAATGGCTTTCCAAATATTGATCTGTATACGTACCAAGTAGCTCATTTGCATGACCCGATTTCTGGACAAAAGGACATTAAGTAGAGAAGGAATGTGAGTCCTTCTATCCATTTCAGTGTCAGACATCCCAGAATTCTTTGCACCAGCGGCAGTGGCTTCATTGCCAGAACTTGCTGACCAGAGAAACACAGATCTTGCCCAACAGCAGTATTAATAATGTACAACAATAATTGAAGTACTCCTGAATCACTGTCTTGACTTTGTAAACATTGTGAAATTTCTGGCTAGCACAGAGGTCTTTGAAAATTTCTTTTCCTAATGAATTTTTATTCATGCATTTTTATGCTTCCTGACTACTTCTTCCCGCTAATGTTTTAAAAAGCCCATCTTTTATTTATTACATAGTTTTTTAATTTAACCCCTTGCATATGGACTATTCAGCCTCATTGGCATAAAAGCTCTTAATTTCCCCTGTTTAACTCACCACTCCAGACTTTCTTGACAATCACTACTAATAGATAAGTCAGCACTCACAGAACATAATTCAAAATTTCAATTTCTGCCAACATCAAATTCCACCTTTCCAATTTAATCTCAACTCCTTATCTGGTACACTAGTAAATTTTCCTGGGAAGAGGCTAGGTCAGGGAAGGAAGTTATTGTCCCCAACTAAATAGAAGTTGGCATTTTGTAAGAGTGGCAGGAGGCATTTAGAGCTCTGATTTTTGTACTTAAGCCCCAGACTCCTAACAGCACACAACATTACACAGAGCCAGAAGACTTACAGTTTTACTTTAGAATTAAGCAATATTTTCTAGTTTACCCCGTAACCCCCGGGGGGATTAATCTTTTTCTAAGCCAATAATCACTCACTTACTGCTTATTTCTAGTGCGAGCATAATCCTCTTTCAAGCACTCAGCTGCCCACTTTGACTGTTTAGATCAGCCAGCCCAGGCAGGTATCTTCAGCTCTCCTCCCTCCTCCCAGCCAGGAAGCCCTGTCTTCTATCTATGCACTTTTGTCAAGCACAAAAAGCAAGTCCAGAGCTTCTGCGTGGCCATTCATATTAGCCAAAGGACTGAACTAGAAGGAGGAAGAAAGCTAATCTCTGCACTGTCCAAGTGTGAGGGGGCAGGGCTTCTGTGGGAGGAGAAGCCAGAGGGTAATCACTTCCTGTGCTCCTCCCACCTCCCTGGCCAGACACTGGAGCTGAGGATTTCAACTGAGGCAAAGAGGTTAGAGCTGTCTCTGTCCCAGCTTTAGCACACTGCCTGCTCATGGGTGATTTTATGTACAGTTCACTAAGTGCAGCTGAGGGGGAAGTGTTTGTGCAAGAGAGCTAGCGTGGTGAGCACTTTATGGTGGGAGCCAGGAAGGAGAAAGAAAACAGTCATCATTTGCTGACAATGCCTTGCTCCCTGTAAGAAGCTTTCAGCTCAAGATCGCTGTCCAAGCTCTGAAACCCCAAACAGTATCTCCCATTTTCTCACACTATTCTGAATTTTTCCTGACTAACCAGAAAGAGAACTATCTAGTTCTTTGTTAGTATTGGTAACTTTAAATATTATTCAGTTAGATTTGTAGTTTTCTTAAGAACATTGAGCTTACCCGGTAACTTTTGCTCTGTGCAGTTCTTCTTCTCTTCTTAATCCCATCCACCTCCTAGTTCCTGCCCCTTCTTTCTTTCCCCCACTTAAGTAGAATAGAAAAGTGGGTTTATTCATTTGGAATAAATAAATCATTATACTTGGAAATAATATAGGAAAAACCATATCCCGGCTGCAGACATACAATGTATTATGTAGGAAAATTTAGCAAGGACGTTAACAGCAACAAAATCTGATGGCATAGAGACCTAAGAAATGAGGTAATGTGTTCATTTCAGAATGTGAGCTTAGGGTTTAATTGAAATGGACTAGTTTTATATGAATTGAATTCAAAGGATTTTTCATACTCACTAGGAATGGCATATACATAAAAGAAATTTTGAAAGGAAAGAAATACTTGATTTAGGCAATCATACAAATTAGCCCCAACTGCAATTTTTGCCCAGCTACAGATGTCAAAATAAATGTAAAGGTTAAAGATTCTATATAAATATGTCAAAACTGTTTATTATTATTTATTCACTATTGCAATGAAGGTATATATTAGATATGGATTTATTAAAGCAAATGTCATACACATTTGTATGAATATATAATATATAATATAATTTGTATGAATATGTAATATGTAATATCTATCTATAGATATAGATATAGAGAGAATATATAATATAGCTGCAAAAAGGAAAGGCTGTCATACTGTCTTCATAATTTTCAGAATTCATTTCCTATCTTATTTCTTCACCTTAAATTTCTTCTCCAAATACTTTCCTTTCCACAGCCTGAAAACTTGCTTAGTGATTTCCTCCTGCCCATGGCTCCCTAAAAACTATTCTCTCTTCTCTCTTCACTGTTAAACTTGATAGAATGGACTGTACTCACTAGTAACAGTTCCTTCCTTTCTTTCCCTTTTTAAACCAACCACAATCAGGATGCATTACTAAATGGTCTTGCTCTCTTTCCTTAGAACAAATCAAATAGAGTATCAGTGAGAAGGTAGAGGATTGGGAAAGAAGATAACATGCTGAGAAGGTACTTGTTGAGGTTGTGATGTCTTTGGAAAACTCATCCAAGAGGAAAGATACAGTCAAGCACTGTGATATATGGATCCATATTATGAAGAGAGCTGAGGGCAGGGCACATGGATTGCTGGGGATAATTAAAATTATAGGAGTGAATGAGCTTATTAAAGAAGCAAATGTAGAGACATAAGAGATGAGGACTACAGTCAGAGTCCTGGAGAATGGTTACATTTAAAGAATGAGCACAAGAAAAGAACTTAGTAAAGGATGAGGAAGAGGAGTGGTGCGAAGTGAAGAAGGCAAACCAGTTCTGGCAAACCAGAATACAGTCAAAGGAAAAAGACTTTTAGCTAGTGTCAAATGCTGACAAGAGGTTAAATAAGGATATAAACAGCGACTTTTCTTGTGTTTGACATTGAAAGTCATGAATGACTGGGGGAGGTGTGGTGAAAATAGATGCCAGATTAAATTATTGAATATGTTGATAAGAGAGAGTGAAGGTAGTCAGAAAAGACTTATTATTCCCCAAGCAAAGCTTGAATGAAAAGAGAAAGAAGAAGCAAAAATGCTAGCTGAAAGACAAAAGATACGGGGGAAAATACTGCGAAAGTTATAATTTTTTTCCCCTTCTTCCTTATATAAAGATCTTGAGCATGTTTATAGTTTAAGAAGAAACTAGTTCTTGTGTTCTAACTCCCCCACAAAGAATGTAAACATTATGTACTGCAAATGTGTAGAGAGAGAGAGAGAGAGACAGAGAGAAAGAGAATCAAAAGATGGATGGAAGAGGGGAGAGGAAGAGAAAGGAGGTGAAAAAAAGAAGTTAGGGTGAATTATGTATATGTAGAAATTCCTTACAAGAAATGTAAACATTATGTATTACAAACATTTACTAATAAAAAAGTGAAAAATAGATGTCATAGAAAAAGAAGAGATAATTCATAAAGCATCAGATTAAGAGCATAAACTCTTTGGAGAAAAACTGTTTTTCTTTTAAAATTTATAATTGTATGGTGTATCTTTGTGGAAAAATATAGAAGAATATATACTAAATACTAAATCTTTTTCTGTGGGAGAAGAGATTATACATAAACTATATCTTTTTCTTTATAATAGGAGTATTTTTTGAAACAAAAGCGAATTTCATTCATAATCCAAAAAGGGCGCAAAATATGATTGCTTAAGAGACCCATAAAACTGCCATAGAAAAGACTCATTTAAAGACTACTTTGCCGGAAAAAATATTGGATGAGTGCTTTACCCTTCCTTTATTATGTTTCTGGGAATAAAGTGATTTTTTTAAATGTAGAAATTCATGATGTAGTTATTGCTTGTGTCCCTGGTGGCGAGTATGGTAGAATAGTGGAGTGAATGTTTTGTTTATTGCATTTAATATGCCCCATTTCCTCTTGACTCTCCCTTGTGATTTAACTTCTTGGTTCTTTGACAACATTTTGGTCCCACATCCCTTATTTTTTTCAAGATCCACAGTGTCACAAACACCACTGCTGTGGGAGCCAAAGAAACAAGGACAAGAGACAACAGGACATGAAGGAGGAGGATGTGTTTCCAAAGGCCTGGAACAAGAGTTAAAAAGATAATTGTCAAATCTCTGATTTTTCTTATATGTGGGGAAAATCAACTTTCTGAAGGGTAAATATCATTGCCACAGAGAATCATTGGCAGAAAGGCTTGTTAAATCTGGCATTAAAAAGAAACAACTTATGTTTTTCTTTTTAAAAAACATTCACAAACACACACATCCCACCCTGCCATGTGTTCATACCATGGTAAAATAGAGGAAGCCCCAGGGTTCAATCTTTGGTGTTGGATCAGGTGTGAACAAACAAAATATACAGTCAACAAACACAGTTCTAAAATTTTATTGTTAGGTGGAAGGAAATAAAAGACAACAAATACGTTGGGCTATTAAACTACATTTTAAAGCACTTGCATAACTCCAGAAATGTAGTATTTTTCAAGATTAGATTTAATTGTGTAAATAGATACTCCAGTTATTTACTAGTTGGGTAATGAAATGGCAGTGGTGCACAACATAATTTTTATTTTGATGGGCAGTCCTCATCAATCACTTTTTTTATCTTTAAGGTGGCTCTTGGGCTACAAGATAATAAATAACCTAAAAAGTTTATAAAGAGTCTTAAAAATATTTGTAATTTTCAAAAAAAAGAATTCTCTAATACAATTACCTCTTAAGATCACTCAATCTCATGTTATTTTGCAATGGCATTTTCTTAAGTATACAAATTCAATTTTAGGTGTGGACCTTCTTATATATCTTTTCCAGCATTTTATCATGAAAAGTTTCAAACAAACTGAAAACGTGAAATAATTTTACTGTGTGACCTTGTAATACCACCTATATTCTACCACTAACATTTTATTATACAGTACTTGGTTTTTTTCTTATCTATCCCTCTATCTGCTGTGACATATTTTTGAACTATAGTTCACACTATCACATTTCTACACCTACTTTCTTCAAGGTTTTATTTAATTTTAAAAACTCAAAGCTTCAGTAAGTTCTCAAAATAAGTATATTTATTTTGTACACTTAAATGTTCAGGATCTGTTTTTTTATTTGGAAAGCAAATTAGTGAACTATATTTCAAGCAGTAAGTGCCAGTGATAGGTACTATTACTAGGATTAGGGAAGAGGATTTCTGATCAAAGGGCTGGGATTTTTATAGTTCTTAGTCAAAAGCAAATATCAAACAATTCAACTTTTTGAGACAAATGCATGGCAGTTTGAATTGATATTAATTACTTTGTCCTTACTTTTATATCCTTTGATCATAAATGTTTTCAGCATATAAGAAAAACAACAACTTCACTTTACTGTGAGCTACATTGTAAGTATTTCCCTATGGTACACACACAAAATGCAGCAAGCCTCAGGACAAGATCAGGATGAATAGCAGCTACTCAGAGGGGTCTCAGTGGCTTTAAGGAACAGTACTTGAGTGGCATAGTGAGATCAAGTAGGCAGAAAACAAAATTTAGACTTGAAATTTCAGTGATGTCAGATTCAGCAATGTTCTACATTATTCAGAGGCGAATAAGTAAACTCTTGACCCTCCCTCACCCCCAAAGCCAAAGAAAACCATATTCAAAGAAAAAAAGCAAAAACAATCTTTTTTACAGAAAATTCTGAATCCAATTTTTCTTTAAGCTGGAAGGTTCTTTCTATACAAAAAACATTTTTCCCACTCCCTCTGGATTTAGTTTAACTAGATGCTGTAAATGCAGTGGTATGGCATGTGATGACTGATGCATAATGTTTTTTGCCTGAAGACATTAATAATTGAAAAATTATATATTTTAACCTGGTCGTCTCTTGGCATTATATAGTCTTGGAGCTGTTTACAAGGGAAGGTGAAACTAACAAGCACCCCCATATGGTGGTTTTACACTTGCCGTCATTCACATAACAGGGCTGGGTGGCTGTTGGTGTAAGAGAATAAGGAGTTCAGAGAATGGACTTAGTACTTTGGATTCCCAAATGGGAAGTGCACACTATCACATAAAAATAACCCCCACCCTGGTTATGAAGAAAAGGGCAAACTATACATTGTATATTTTTGCAGGCTGACAACAAGAAATAATCTATTTAAAATTAAAACTTGTTGATTGGTGTTCTGCTTCAACATCATTGTTGACATTATTTTTTATTCTTATCTGCATTGGCCCTGTTTGATGGGGGAGGAAACCTTGTGACATCAATCTCAAGGCCAGGTGCACTTATTATTCACTTCTCCTGTGGCTCTGTTTTCTTCTCACTGGCAGCCAGCACACCTGGCTTCCCACACCTGCTGCTGACTTAAAAAAGCCAATTAATCTGTATATCATGCATCATGATTTTATGTCCTTGTTAAGTAAAATTGCAATCTTTTTAGTTTAGTAAAGGAAAGACAACCCCTAGCTGCTTCTCTAAGCATTTCATATATGAAAGGCATTATTTCTCTATTTTCGTACCTTCTCTAAGCCAGCACATGTTTTTGACACAGTTGATATGTAAATTTTGTTTCTGACTTTTTTTTTTTTGGTACTGGGGATCGAACTTGGGTCCTTGTGCTTGCGAGGCAAGCAGTGGAACCACTGAGCTAACTCCTCGGCCCTGTTTCTGACAAGAGCCAACCCAAAGTTTGTACTTCATCTCTAAAATTCATGCAGAAACTGAAAGTTATTTACCTTTAAGCTCCGTCTATGTGACTGACAACCCATATTTCTGTTATGGCTCAAGTGACTTTTGATTTTTTAAGATTGCATATGGATCTGCACATAGCCACAACAGCTTAGAATAAATCTTATCTGCTCCTGACAGGGAAAACATTTTCTGGAGGTGTAAGTCACTGCTCTACCTTCTGAGCTCTCCCATGGCCTTGAGAACTGCAGGCACCGTAACTCAATACCTCAGTTCTTGCTGCTTCTACATCCATCTCTCCATGGCCTCTTCTGTTCATTCCTTTACTCTAATAACTTATAAATTCATGATGATCAAAAGCATGGGGAAGTCTGGGTTGCTCTCCACTTTCTTTATGAATAAGGGCTTCTGGGGTAGTATTAGAGGGAGCTTCTTCCACTCACAGGTTGTTTAAGGAAAAAAAGATCTGGGGCCACAAATAATTTATCCACTGAGCATGTAATAATCAGCTAATAAATTAAAACTGAGTCCAGAAGACACGTGGTCAATTCCACATGGTTTACACTCCTTTTGCATAAACATGAACAGCTTGCTTGATGTAGGAGATATTATTGCTAATGAGTGGAAATATGGTCCTGTAGCTTATAAAGAAATGCAAAGTTTGAATAATTTATATAAAGTACTACCATCAACCAAGTTCAGAATTCTGTGAATCTTTGGCTCAAGACAAAAGGAATTTGATGTCTAGAAATTATGCAGTTGTGTTATGAAGGCAAAATTAGTTTGAGAAAATGCAAGATAAGATGTATCCCAATGTCAGACTTTCAAATATCTGATGAATTTATTTAGGCAAAGTTACTTTAGTCTGGAACAAAAGATACCTTGTGATCATGTTTTTATAACTAAGGATACCAATATGGTCAAGGGTTACCATCACCAAAATGTAATAGAGAGTGGATGACCTTTGACATTTTGAGTAAATATGATATCCATTACTAGAAAAAATAAACACTAATGGGTTCAAATATGTTTGTTGTTTTGGTACTTTGTTGGCTTTCATAGGCACTTCCATATGAGTAAATCAGCTGATAAAGAAATGTTCTTCAAAAAATGAACAAACCCTTCTTTATTTGGTAATCAGATGAGGGAGACATGGCAAACTTTTTGAATATGGTAATTTCATTTTTCCTTGGCACAAGTTAAGAGTATGTTTATTTTATTTTTATACTTTAAACATTTTATACTTTAAAGTCAAATATATTAATAAAATTTTATTTTAATATATTCTATAGATTAAAATATTTTTCATTAAATATTTTCATAAGTTAGTTTTCATGAGAGTCTTACGTGTCATGTATAAGGCAATAATGTGACAAATTTTGCTATATTTTGGTATAGTTTATCGCTACATTATAAGTTTCTTGAGGTCATGGACTACATTCATTCTGTACATATTTTTGACTACTTACAATGCGTTTGTTATATTCTGAGGCTCTGGAGCACACAAAGCTAGTTCAGTAAGCCCATTGGGAAGAGAGGTAACTAGAGAAGCCACAGTGAAAGTGTGAGGTGCCCACAGCAAAGGATAGGGGTGTGAAGGATGCACTAGGACTTTGCCTGGGGCTAAGGCCAGGGAAGGTCTTGTCAAAGAGGTGCTGGGGTGTGAACAATGAATAGGAGCTGTCCAGATGTATGTGGGCTGGGTGAGGGGTGGAGGCAGGCATGCCAAAGAGCCGCACAGAGGGCAGACTAACAGGTGAGTGTTGGTGAGGCCTTCTAGCATCCGAGAGGAGGACGTGGAGGTGGAGCAGAGTAAAGCTTTAGGGAGTGATGATGCAAGATGAGGCTGGAGAGGAAGGCAGGGACTTAAGAATCACATGAGGAATTTGCTCTTAATCTCAAGGGCAGAGTGGACCCATTGGAGGTTTCAAGCAAGAGAGTGACATTATGAGACTGGTGCTTTAAGAAGCCCAGTTGGGTGAAACGATGGGAAATGAGCTGGAGGAAAGAAGGCTGGAGGCCAGGAGAGCAGCTGGGAGTCACTGAAGTGGCCAGTGCACAGCAGCCAGGAGTCTTGGAAGACACAAGTTGACGGAGATGGCTGACCAACTGCACAATGACATGCTTAATTCGTCCCTGTGTATCATGAGACGTCTTTTTCAGTGCTGGCTACTATAAAGAGATAAAAGCATCCATAATTTCTGAGGTCAGGAATTAAATTTGCAACAATAAACATATTGTTAGAGACTAACTCAACTTCATGATATATAAAATTATTTCGGGAGAGACTTAGTGAAATGAGTAATGAGAGAGAGAGAGAGACAGAGAGACAGAGAGAGAGAGAGGACTCTAACAGAATAAAATCATACTTAGTGAAGGATACATATTTTTATACTCTGTAAGTCTGAAGCAATATCTAAACTTTTTTCTTTTTTCTTTTTGCTATTTGACAAAACAAAGAGAGTCTGTTCCCAAGCATACAAAGTGAAATTGTTCAGTGCTGTGGAGCATATAGAAGGAGTTATTGTGGTCTTTGAATGTCAACAACAGGCATTCTTTATGGAAATCTACAAACTGAACTGAGCAGGGAGTGGAAAATATTGAAAAGAAATGTATTTACTTAAGTGCATTTGCAGTATCATCAAAGCTAATGTGTTTTTAAAAGTACTGAGATGGTACATTTAAGGCTTGCAGTTGTGGGTGTGTTTAAAGAGCCAAGTAGTTGCTTTGATTGTACTTTATTTTTAATCTTGTCATACGGTAAAACTTCATAAAGGGGGAGACTGAGTAAGATAAGATGGAGCAAGGGAGAGCTGACTAAAATATTCATCTTCTCACAATTTGAGGAGTCTTGCATCTTGGGAAGAATATTTTTTATTGATCTTAGGAAATAATTACAGGTTACATGAGCGATACTGAAGGATACTTGTCTACTTGTAAGCATACTTCAGAGCTACAGAATGATCACAGCATCACACTGAATATAGATGATTATTGACAGTCTTCCCTTCATGATTCCAGTCTTTGTTTCCCACCCCCTTTTTTCCTCTTTGGGAATCAAATTCCAAAGCTCAGATGCTTCTCTTATGGAGATGTTTACAACATTTTAAAAGAACAATCAGAAAAACTCCTTGAACAATAGAGAGAAGAAAAGTTATAGTGATGAAGAGCACGACGCTCGGAAGACTCTTCTTGCAGTGTCTGATTAGGGTCCTAAAGTGACCAATAAGTTCCTAACACAGTACAGAGAGACAGAAGAATGGCTGATACTCACTAACTGCAAATGCATCTTTGGAAGTAAATACAGACTTTGACAAAAAGTCTTTTAAAATTTCCTGCTCTCTTGTAAAATGATCCTGGATGGGTGAGGTTGGGGACATGAAACAAGGCTGAAATAAGGAACAGGTTAGATAGTATCATGCCTCAAATAGGAAAACGTTTTTAATACTTCTAACATACTACCTTCTCCTTAAAATAAATGCTGTGTGCTTATCACATTGGAGGTTATCAATAATTGGTTTTTAAGAAAAAAATTTCCTTTATGACAAAAAAGAAAGTGTTGTTCCCATCACTCTTAGCCTCTTTCACTGATTCTTGATACTATTACAAAGAAAAGTTAGATATGACTGCTTTCAAATTAGTGTTTATAGTCAGACACATGTATGTACTTAAAAAGTTACATATATATTAATGTATGCATGTTCATTTATGACATGTAATTGTAGTATAAAAAATAACCTCCTCTTTTTACTCAACAATATATTGAGTCCATACTTTTCATGTCAATACAGATCCATAGCTCATCCAAATTTACCTGACATTAACAGTTTTTGTTAAGAAAGTTTAAGAAATTCTTAAAAAGTATCAGAATAAAGAATCCACTTAACATCAAGGGATAATAATAGTACATAAGTATTATCTGTAGAGCTCTGGTAGGTCCTAAGAACCTTGCAGGTGGCTGAGGAACTGAAAACTTTTTATAATAGAACTATGATATTTCTTGTCTTTTTCACCATGTTGATATTTGCACTGGTGGTGTAAAAGCAGTGTTGGCCAAACTGTTGGCACAAATCAAGTTGGTGACACCAAGCTGTACTAGTTGGGAGCTGAAGTAGACATCTTAAAATAATAAAATATCATTTGTACTTGACAGGATGGCTGGCATATGAACTATATTTACTTAAACAAGAATCTGACATGTTTTCTCCTGAAAATAAATGAAAAAAGCCATTCATCTCAAAGCCAAAATTCATGCTTTCAACAGAAATTAGAGTTTGGGAAAATTTGTATCTGACATTGATAGTTTCTTTCCAATGAGATGAGAGGTGATATTAATGAAGTACTTTTTAATATTGCATAATGAAGTATGGCAATATTGGAAGATATGAACCAATATTTTCCAAATAAATCTACCATGTTACCAAAAATCATACAGGAGTTAAAGATTCACTCAAAATGTAAGGCAGAACAATGGATTTTAACATGAAAACTACACAAGGTTCATTGACAAGGCTTCAGATTTCACTTTGCTGTTAAACTTTGAGTAATAATATTTTCTGGTTTTGATGTGGTATCAAAGAATATCCACAATTATTTGAAAAGTCTCCTAACGTGCCTTTTCAAATGTAAGTTTGCGTAAAGATGAATTTTTCTTTTTGTATTTCAAAGGAAAAAAGAATACAGCAACAGATTAAAGGCAGAGGCAGATATAATAATCTAATTTTTTTCTATTAAGCTTTATATTGAAGAGATTTGCAAAAATGTAAAGCAATGCCAAAGTCACTGGGACTTTGAAAATTGCGGGTTTTTTTTTAAACAAAAACTTTGTATCAATACACATTGCTTGTTATTGCTACTTTTCAATGAACTACTGTGTAAAAAGTTAAATTTTTTGTTTTCTTTTCTGATAGTAAATACAGACAGATATAATCCACATAAATAAGAACTCTTTGGGGTCTTCAATATTTTTAAGGTACTTAAATGAACGTTTGAAACCACTGCTGTCTAGAAAGAATGCAAACTTTTCCTTAAGGTGGTAGAAAAACTACCTTTGAAAATTAGTCTTTTCTCTCCTAAAAATGATAATGTCAATTTATTTCATTTAGATTTTGATGAACAATTCTATAATAGGCCAGGTCAAAAATTATCCATTTAATCTTATAATAAATAGCTTAATGTTATTTAGCATATGTTTGAATTATACTTAATGGCAATAGCTTTAAAGTTTGTGAACACTTTAATTATCACAGGCAATTCCATAAAGGTAGATGTTAAACTCCTCAATTAGAGTTGAGGAAATGGATTCTAAGAGAAAGAAAGTACCTTTCCCATCTATAAAATGCTAGAACACAGAATCAAATTTAGGTCTGTTGATTATGTTTTTGTACTCTTTTTACATCTTTGGGGGGAAAAACTGAGCCTTTTGGTTATCATCAACATAGATAATGCAGTTCACTTATTGCCGAATAGATACAAGGGCTGGGTACCGAGATCCTTTTTGGATTTAGGCATAGCTCTTGACTTCTGCTAGGCCATTACTATATAAGAAATATGGAGAATAATATATTCCAAGGCATTTTAAAGTAGTGCTTAGTGTATAATAGTCTTTGTTGTTATTACTTTTTCTTCTTACCACAGCAGTGTAACCCTGCACATGGCCAGAGTAGTTTTGCTTTTACCCAACTCTTAGGTCAAATATGAAAGTGCTCGGTCAATAAGACAGAAGTAGATGAATGGCATATGAAAAAATTCAGAACAATGGCAGGGCTGAACAGCAGCAGAAATGCGGACTCTTCCAGGCTGGCAGCCAAAGGTCATTCTATATATAGTGCTAACCTGCACCTCAGCTCTGTGTTCATATTTAGAGGTGACCGTGTAGGTCAATACATCATTCTTCTGCTTGCATCAACTGGCCCAAACTAGCTTTTAGTGGCTGCCGCCTGCAATGACTTCTTCCCTGTCCCTACCTGAGCCACATCAAAAGTCTTAAAAATCCAGAGAGGATAATACAATCTCAACTTAAAGCCTTCTTCCCACGTTTTCCTAGTGAGTCCTACTGGCTTCACAGATGGAGCTTTTCTCTCTCCAGTCCCTTCAGGTTGACAGTGCCATTTGGATGACTCATTTGGATGAGATTAGCCCTTTCTACTTCACCTTGGTCTCACTCAGTTGCACACAAGACAACCTGATGCTGGTCCAGGCTTTTGGGCCCATTTGTAGCAGCAGAAAGATTCAGCACTAGGAGGAAAGGAGGCCCACAGTGTGAAAGCATGGAGCCAGATTTCCTGGAGGCCTATGCAGGAGCTATGCTGGTTAGTTTCTGCTGGGAATTGGGGGAGAAGGTGAGCCAAGTTCTGGCAGCTAAGGGAAGAAAAATATATGCTGGACAAAGACTTTGTATATTTCATAATATTTAACTCTCCCAATAGTACCAAGAGTTTGTTTATATTTTTCCTGGTTTTCAAATAAGTAAAGACAAAAATCCTAAAAGTACTTTTTCTAGAGTTATGTCCATGGTCAAATAATCTATAAGTAACAGAACAGAATTAGCATCAGTGGTCTCCCAACCTCAAGGGTTGGATTCTTTTCAGTCCAGGTCCCTACTTTCAGCACATTTCCATTTGATTGAAAGTTGGCATGACATAATGCAAAATTGATGAACTAAAACAAGGGAAAAAGTCAATGATCCTTTAGTGCTTTTCTAGATATAAATATCCAATTTGGAGACACAGTGGAGTAGTATGAAGTCAGTTCCTAAGGTCAGATGCTGAGTTTAATACCAACTCTAGCTTTTCGCTGCCCAGTTGAACTAATTATCCCCGCTAGCTCTAAGTTTCCTCACTCAAGAATAACAGCAGAACCTATCTTCTTGAATCATTGAGGAAAAACAATTCAAATACATGTAAAGTGCTTAGAGCAGTGCTTGACACATTTAATAACACTCAGTAAATATTATTAGTCGGTGTCCTTCCTTCCCTCCCTCCCATCTTGGTTCCCTCCCTCCCATCTTGGTTCCCTTCCTCCCTCCCTCTCTCCTTCCCTTCCACTCTTAATCTAACAAGTTGAGTTGACAGTGTGTATAACCACTAAACAATCTTTCTATTGAGATGGGAAGACTCACCAAAGATGGCTCAGAAACTCAATGATGAAGTTTAAAGAAAAAAGATTACTGGGATTTAAAAATAGAAAGTGGTGAGAAGCAATCTTGCTGTGTCAACTTTTAGAATGCTGTACTGAGAAAATCCAGCG
The DNA here is from genome assembly GCF_000247695.1 of Heterocephalus glaber. The sequence goes on from NW_004624730.1 coordinate 57,715,447, forward strand.
CAGCTTTATTTTAAGAAGTCCCTGAATGGCTTTGTTGCAGTACATGGATGTATCAGAGCATCCCCTTGATGGTTTGCTTTCTTGTGAGCCTAAAACCAAGCACTATGAAGAGTTCTGGCCTCCTCAACCCTCCTACCTTCAACCTTACAGAAAGCCAACCAAACCAGACTCAAGTGTGGCTGTCAAATAACTGGAGCAGAAGCCCAGCAGGGTCTCTGTCACTACCTCTTTTGAAGTTCCCCTCTTTGTTGAACCTTCTTTGAACACAAACTGGATTTTTTATACTGCATTTCAGGCATGGTGCAAAATATTAAGGATACAAAAAAAGCTACAGATGGTGGATTTGGAAAGTAGGTAGCAAAGAACTTTGGTCTGTCACTGTCTGGGTTCTAGCCCTGTGTTTCTTTAATCACTTTTTTGTTATGGACTTGGCCATTTCCACTCTTTTGAGCTCAGTTCTTCCATTTGTGAGGGTTTATACTGGATGATTTTTAACACTGCTAATTCTTTGATTTCTTTTTTAACTGCCAAGAAGTCAGTTAATTAGTAATTTTGTAGCAATTAAGAAAGAATATCATTCTTAGTTAGAGCAAGAAGCTAACCTTGATAAAACATTCAAATGCATATATCATTAATTCAAATACTGAGGAGGATTTAGTGTCTTCTTCAGGCTGCTATGACACTTTCCCCATATTTGTGAGACTTAATATTCTTTGTAACCAACAGAAACAGCAGCAAGACACCTAAATCTTTATGCTAGCACAATAAGTAGAAAAAGGTGAAATTGGATGTGTAAATGTGTTTTGCAATAAAGATGATGCTGATGCTCAATTGTTTTTGGGTGTATTAATTCCTTCAGTAATAGGAATCAGGCAATGCAGTGTATAGTTCAAGGAATGAAGTGTAAATTGAACACACAAATGCAGTCAGGGGCTGTCAGGTAACCAGCCTGAAAGGAGGATTCAGCAAGATTGGAATTGCCAGTGTTCAGCAAGTTGGTCATTATATAGAAATGAACTTGGATATATATTCCTTGTATTATTTTAGAACATTTTTTCCTGAAAAATTAGTAAAATGCCATTATCAAGTTAAAAATTTAAAGCTCAAGAATGTATATATATATATATATGTATGTATGTATGTATGTATATAGTCACAAACATTGGGGACAGACTTGGCATGCTTTGTCTAGTATTGGAATTCACTTGAATATTCTTGTCCTAATCATCTAATCTTTCCTTTCATTTACTAATACATCTTTCATTCTAATACATCTCAGTAACTGTTGAACATTCAGGAGACACGGAGATGAATTAGGCCAGTACTCTATTCTCCAAAATCTATAATCTCCAGGGGAAACTACTTTCAAAAATTTCCCATTCCATATTGTGAATAGATTGTCAACAGTTATTTTAGAATTGTTCATGGTAGGATCTTTTAAAAATGTAGTCAAACAGATTTAAAATTTGTTACTAAATAGGTGTTTTTTGATTGACAATGTAACCCGCAAGGTTTAAATAAACTTCTACTACTTAGAAGTGAAACTTAGAGTTATACTGCATGCAATATAAAATGTTACAAATAGTTTACATTGGCATAGCATGTTAGTGTTTGCTAAATTATTAATCTGTTTATACTTGAGCACATATAGCCATTTTATTCTCATAATAATTCTATGAGGTAATAATAATAGCTAACATTATTATGAGGAAGAGAGGCATATTCTAAGTATTTTGCATATATGAGAACTTTATTATCATTATACAGGTGAAGATATTGATGAAAAGAGTTTAAGTAGCTTTCTCAAGGAAGATCCTGGGTTTAATTAAATAAAAATAGTCAGGTTCTGTTTAAAGAGATCCTAATACAATTGGTCGGGGGTAGGATTGGACACTAGTATTTCTTTTCAAAAGTAATTACTTTCACAAAACTCCTCAGGTGATTTGCTAAAGGTTGAAAATTACATGGCCAAAGCTAGTGCCGCCTAGCTGAGCAGTAGTTTACAATCAAAACAATCACATTTCTGTCTAATGTAGGAAATGATTAAATCCTAGGAAATGTAGAAAGGCTAGAGACCTCATGAAATCCAAGTCTACTATGTTAAGAAATTGGCTGAATTATGCAGGGCAGATTTAACAGTGTCTGTGCTAAAGGTGAAGACAGCAAAAAGGGAGCATGTGGGCCCCTTGAGTACTATATGTTCTTAGTCTTAACTGCTCCCTGCACATAACAGCAGCTTGATAAAGTACAAACTGATGCACTGAAATCCTGTTTGGCACAATTTCCTAAATATGGGGATGTGCAATTGGAGAGTTGTCCCATCTGTTGTGCCACAGGGGTGGTTAAGTGTAATTGTCCACTTAGTGGACAGATTAGTATTGTTCCTGGTCATTTTTAGGGCTGGGTAGGGTAAAGTCAAATCATGTGGGAAAATCAGAATCTTGGAGCCTGGAAACTTGGGTGGAATGCCAAAACTGCATTCCATATCAGGAAAGTGTTCCAGAGAGCACACACAGAGGTAGAAATCATCAGAGAGAACCAATGGGATAAATGAGCAGGCATGGTTAGGGACTCAGGATTCATGTGCAGGGACAGCCAAACATGATTCTTACATATTTTTCATTTGAAGGAATGTGGCCAGTTTTCAAACACTTGCCCTTGCTCACCTGAAAACTCAGTGTTCTTAAATCCAGGCCATTCATTTTCTTCTTTGTTTTGGTTATAATTTGAGAGTTTACCTAAATTACATATCACAGTAGATAGAGTATTTGGACACACCAATGTACCAGAAAGCAGCGTAGTTGACAGAGGGCTAAGCAATACCTTTGAATTTCTTTACCTTGAACTGTACGGATGAACCTACAATACGAGAGCAACAAAACTGTGGGTGCTCATTTCTAAGGGGCCACAGCTATGTAGGTAGTGCTTCTTTAATCATTACATGAAAACCGATTGATGCCACAGCGGCTACTCTCTCTCAAAGCCATCATATGGTCCATATATAATATGTCCTCCCTATCACAAGAAATGAAATGCTTTGAACTTTTCAGTCCTGCTATTCTGTTTTTAAAAAATAGCTTATTAATTTTATTGGTACATTTAAGGTATACAGTATAATGATATTCGTCATTGGAAATTTGCACCTTTATATAATCACCCTTGGTTATTTTTTTCCCCCTTCCCCTGCCCTCCCTTCAACCCCTCCACCCTCCCTATCTACAAACACTTTGTTTCCATTTTTTCTTTTTCTCACATTAATTCCATTCCCTACTTTCTTTTCCCCTACCCCTCCCACTTCCCCTTCCCCTTTGCCCCTTTTCTTCCTATTTCACATTATCTAGTATACCTTTTAGTCCTTATTTACACTTTCAGTTTCTCACACTAGAAAAACTATACGGTATTTACACATATGCCCTATTTATTTCACTTAAGAGTATGGCCTCAATGTGCATCCGTTTAGCTATAAATGTCTCTAGTTTCTCATTCTTTATGGCTGAGTAATACTCCATTTTATTTAAAAAAAACACATTTTCTTTATCCAGTCTCCAGTTGATGGGCAATTGGGTTGTTTCCAAGTTCTAGCTATCATGAATTGTGCTGCTGTGAACATGGGTGCACATATATCACTGTGGTACAATTATTTTAATTCTTTGGGGAAGATACCCAACAGTGGAATAGCTGGGTCAAATGGGACTTCCAGTCCTAGTTCTTTGAGGTATCTCCATACTGATTTCCACAGTGGTGGCACCAGTCTACACACCCATGAGCAGTGGAGCAGTGTTCCTCTTTCCCCACAGCCCTGCCAGCATTTGTTATTG
>NW_004624730.1:57722296-57733991 GCF_000247695.1 Heterocephalus glaber
TGGGTTGGAGGCTGTTTTCCTTTAGGGCTTGGAATACGTCACTCCAAGCTCTTCGTGCCTTGTGGGTTTGTGTTGAGAAGTCTGCTGTGATTCTTATGTGCTTTCCTTTCTATGTGATTTGTTTCTTTTCTCTATCTGCTTATAGAATTTTGTTCTTCTGTTGGGTTTCTGGAATCTTAACTATTATATGCCTATGTGAAGATTTTTTTTGGTCATGGTGGTTGGAGTCCTATATGCCTCACTTATCTGTACGTCAAGTTCTTTCCCCCTGCTTGGGAAGTTTTCTGCCATCACTTTTGTGAACAGGTTTTTTAATGTCTTCTGCACTCTCTCCTGTTTCTTCATTGAGTCTGATCAGTCTTATGTTATTCTTCTTTGCATCGTCTAGCAGCTGCTGGATTGATTTCTCATGTTCCCTTACAATTTTAAAGAAATTTTTCTTTTCCTGGTCACTAATTGAATTCCTATCTTCTATATCTGAAATTCTATGCTTGCATTGGCTCATTTTGCTGTGTAAACTTTCAATGGATCTTTTAATCTCCTGCAAATCTGTTTGCATTTGTTTTATGGATTCCATTTGTGTCCTATGTTGGATTCCATCATGTTCCTCTGCTCCTCTATTTTTTAAATCTGTGTCGCTCTAGATTTATTAATCATGTCCTGTACTATGGGCACAATTTCTGCTGTTATTTGAGAAATTCCTTCTGATTTCATTTTTTCCAGATCCTCTTTTGTTGCCAGTTCAGGGAATCCAGGTGATTGAGTATCAGATTGTTCCATCTCCTTGCCCTTTGGGGTTGCCTTAGGTGATCTGGAAGTCTGGTTTTGAGACTGATTTATGAGTATTCACATTTCAACAGATGCAACCTGCTATATCTTTTTTGAGGTGACTTTTTGCTCACCCACTGGTCTTGAATTCTCAGCAAGTCACTGGACAACCTTTACTCTCCTGCTCACCAGTACACCAATTCTTGGGTTCAGAGTGCTGGCCTTCTGGATCCCTGAGGTGACCTGTTGTCTGGGTGGGCTTCTGGCTGGTGCTTGTGCACACTTATAATTGTATCTAGGTGTGCCACTGGCTAGGGGCCCTATGTAGCTATTGTCTGGGAGGACCTTTGGTTAGGTGCTGTGCACCCCAGTTCCTGTTGCCCATAGAGGCTTTGGGTAGGGTCTCCTTGCACTTATCAGTGGTATCAGGCAAGCCTCTGGGTATTGCTTGTGTGCCTGTTCAGCTCTTCTCCAGGTGGGTCCCTGGCTGTGGGTAATGGTATGGTGGGCCTCTGGATGAAACCCATGAGGTCGTGCAGCTCCTCTGTGGGCAGACCCCTGGCCTGTGTGGGTGCTGGAGCCTCTGGGGTCAGGGAGGACCCCGACTGGGATCTACTTGCAACCCCACTCATCTGGGCCACACAGCTGCTCCCTGGGATCTGCACGCACTCACTGATGGAATGGTCAGCCTCTCTGTGCTATTCTAATGTTACAGTACATGCTATGAATTGAGACTCAAAAATCTTCATATAAATACAGTTTTTAATGAAGTCATCCTATCATTAAAAACTCAATATATGGAGCCTGTTATCACAAAGGCATTCTTTGTCATGTATAACAAAGTATAGATGCTTTACAGAGTTATATAAATAATCACCACAGTCTACTAGGATAGGACAATAACAGTAAAATGGGACTGTCTCTTCTAATCATTTTGAATAGAGCTCCTATATTTATGTATAACTTTTTCAGAAATTTTCAACATTCTTCATTTATATAATCAAATTTTGTATATGAACCTGTAATACTACAAGTAGTATTTTCTTTAATAATATACTTGATATATTTGTATTTATTGCTAGTAATCATGTGATTTTCATGTCTTAACTTTGTTTATGTATTAGATCATGGAAATGACTCACCAAGAATAGTAGTTCTTCCATTGAACTTTAGCACAATTATTCCATGAATATTGTTTGTAAAAAACAGAAGTCATGTAACAGAGTAGCGTTAAAAATCAAACCTAGCTGTTTTCACATTATATTTCAATTCAAATGATAAAAATGTGACTCATATAACAATAAAGACAATTTGAAGTGAAGGATTTGTTGTTGGATACTATAAATGACATTTTGATTTTGCCACTTTTTAATCCACCTCTTGGCCTGTTTTTTTCCCAACATTTACATGGATGGTATTTATTATAGTATTAAATGTGGCACAAAGATGAGCTAAAAGTTATATGTAGGTACAGTGGATAGTGCTTTGTTGTTAAAAAAAAATCAGGATATCTGTTCTAGTGTTGCCACTGCCAAGTTAATACAATTTGACCTTGTGTCAGTTACTTAACACATTTGAACCTTGGCTTTGTTATGTGAAAAATAAGTGGATCAGATGAGATTATTCTAGCATTACTCTTCTATATACCCTTATAAAAGAATGTTTCTTTGTGTATTTAGAAATCTCATATAGATACTATTATCCATCATTTTCAATAGGGAAAATATCTTGGCCCATCTCTTTCTTACCCCCAATTAAAATTGTTTTTGATTCTTTTAGTTCTTATTTCTCATCATATTCTGTCATTTTGATACTTTTGCTGTTAATTGATAGTTACAGTTATTTATGGAGGGTTTACCTGTGCCAGGAACATGGCTCGGCATTTTACTTACATTATTTCATTCAATTTTCATAACATCCTGAGGTAAATACTCTTATCACTTCTATTTTATTGATGAGGAAACAAAGACATAAAAAGTACTGGAATATTTCCATTAGTTCGTTTTGCTAGTCAGTTTGAGAGGATAATGCAAGCCATTTATATAATTCCTATGCGTCGGTATTAACAATTCCATAATGTTCCTAATGGATAGAGGATCTGTAGTCCATGACCCCAGAAAAATCCGGGGTGTGGCTGGTGTGGCTAAGATTTAGGCACTCCTGGCTCCTTCTATCCCAGCTAAAGGCATTACTGGGTGGATCTGAAATGCTAGGGAGTCCCATCAAGATTCCTCTTCACCACAAACAGCTTGGTTTCCAATTGGACTGCTTTCTTATCTCCACTGTTAAGAGCACCAAATCAACTCTTTCTCTTTAGCATAGCATGGAGCCCCCAGATGTCACACTGTTTGACCTCTGGTATCCTTTCACAACACAGCACTGTAGTGCTCATAAATATTTCAATTATGTGCTTACTGCATCCTGTATGCATTGCCACTTCCAGATCATTATGTTTTATAAGCAAAGTCACAAGGCTAAGGTGATTATATCGACTGCAGACTCATGCTGTTTTATAATAGCTGGATCTTCACAGCTGCTGGACAATTTTTTTTATGATCATTGCCACAAAAACTGATTGGTCTCTTTGCCAGGCTGAGCTCTTTCCTCTTCAGGATGACCTGACTGTTTTGCTGAGTTGCTCAAGGCCTTGGCATCCTCTCTTCCCTTCTATTTTTCTCTGAATCTTCACTTTTTGGTTCTTTATCCGTGTCTATTTTTAGGAAGAAAAATTATCTGGCAAGAAGAAGCTGCACGTGTGGTCTAGATTTTCCAATCCTTGTATATAATACCAGACACCCACAACTTACAGGAGGAGAGGTTTATTTTGCTTATGGTTTCAGAGGGTTCAGTCCATGGTAAGCTGGTTCCAAGGCAGGAACATAATGGTAGAAGGATTTGGAGGAGCAAAGCTGTTTAATTTAAGGCAGTTGGGAATCAGATCATAGGAATAGTACCAAAGAAGAAAGGGCTAGGGACCAAATATAGTTTCCAAAGTCATGCCTTTATGACCCACCTAGACACACCCAGAAATGTACTTCACTGATCCCAGAGCTGGCTCTCATGCCAATACAGTTGACAGTGTAGCTTAACTGTCATATCTTCACACTAATTTTTCACTTTGCTCCATAAATTATTCTCTTATCTACATTGTCTCTCTCTCTCTCTCCCTCAGTTGATTCCTCAGGTACTCTTTAGTCTAAATAATTTCTAAGACAGTAACATTCTCTCTCTTTCTCCCTTCTCACAGTATTTCTTTATTAGTATTCAAGAAGACAAATCATAACAAACATGTAAAAAATAATATTTATTTAGGTTATTTGATGTAACAAATCAAATCTAGGCTCTATCTTGGCTATTAGATATTGAATTACATTCGCACTTATAAAAGTAGCATATTGAGATATTTGTTTTTATTCTTAAAATATAGAAGGAGGAGGTGGGCATGGTAGTACATGTCTGTACTCCCAACGCTCTTCAAGTCTGAGGCAAAAAGATCTTAAGTTTGAGTCCAGTCTGGGTAATTTATCAAGACTCTTACTCAAAATAGAAAGACAGACAGAAAGGAAGGAAGGAAGGAAAGCAAGCAAGCAGCAAGTAGGTGAGCAGGTGGGCTGGGGTGTAGTTCAGTGTGAAGACCCTGAGTTCAATGCCAAGCCCACACACACAAAAAGAGGTATTAATGATGCCATGATGCCATCTCCTATTCATGTGTGAGAGTCTATGAGGAATATAAATGAATCAGGCTCAGAAAATGCTCTCAGAGAGGAAACAGACTAATCACCAAAGTGAAGACAGAATAGGGAGCATACAAAGCAGATATTCCATGGTATGATGCTATATGTAGCGAATTGTGCCCAGCCTCATAGAAATGTCTAGATTGTTAGATTAAAGATCTTGTCTTACCAGATACACTTGGAAAATGTAGAAACAAATTTGTTTAATTTTTAAAGCTGGAAGAAATCTTAATAACATTGTATGCAATTTTCATTCTCCCCATCTCCTTGTTACAAATCAGAGAAAAAATGAGGCTTGTAAAAAGTTTAATTGTGTGATTCACTTCACACAAGTCAGAACTAAAGACAGAACCAATGCTGAAATCAGTCATCTAGGATAGCTTTCCCCACTACATCAGGATCAAAAATCTCTTTGCCAATTCACTTGAGTGGTACTATGATAATTATTATGCATGGCAAGTGGTCAGCAAAAGTTTATGAGGCTGATGGAAAAATTCAGCCATTTATGTGTCTGTGAAACACTGATTTTATGCCAGACCTCGAGTAGATAATGCCAGAAGATGCTATGGAAGTGTGATAAATAGTCCCTACCAAGAAGGAGGAATTATGTGACATCCGGATCCTCAATAATGATTTGTTGAACACTGAGATAAAATTTCCAAAATCGAGGCAATTAAAGAACAAGTGTTAAACTGTGTGGAGCAGACTATTGCACAATATTGTCTAAACACATTAAGAAGATTGTGGGATGGAATCATGTGAAAATATTCCATTTGATATGATTTCTGACCTTATTCTTATGTGACAAAAATAAAAGTTAAAGGACTTATCATATCTACTGGGTTTAAATAAAATTTTTAAAAAATTAAAAATTAATAAAACAATCACCCAGAGCTCACTATTCACATGTAAGTTCTTCTAGAGTTTTTATATATATGTATATATAAAATACATATTATAATACATACATATAATACATATATATAATACATATTTTATATATATCTGTTCTTTAATTTCTATTTCCCTCATTATTAGTGAACTGGAGCACGTAGTTTGTAAGTTTGTCACCGATTTGAAAAGACTGTTTCCTCCTATTTTTTGCTCAGCTTTCTATTGTTTTTTCATACAAAAGAAATAATAGTGCACATATCATTTACAACTTGCTTTTAATTTAATACATTATGAGCTTCCTTCCTGTAAATATGTGTATGTCCACAACATTATTTCCAACATCTATGGGGGATGACATAGCTTTTTCTTAGTGATGAATATTTAGGTTTTTAGAGAATTTTAGGTTGTCCAGCTCATTCACCATCAAACAGGATAAGGCTATCCAAGACCATGTAGTCACAAGCTGAGCTAGTCTAGACTAGAAAAGTCAAATCCAGTCAACCCAAAGATATATGGAAAATAACAGATATTTGAGGTTTTAAGGTGCTATATTTTTGGGTGGTCAGTTACACAGTAAAAGTTAATGTGGATTCTAAGCCTCATATAGGTTGCCAGCTTCTAGCATATGATGTCTCCAGGCTGTGGGAACCCACTTTCTCACTTTTAGGGAAATGTGCCATGGCATTTTCCCATGTCCTCTTTATTACCTCTCCACTTCCATCCACGTACATTTCCATCTCATGTCTCTGATGAGAACTAAGCTGCTAGATAAATTCTTTGTGCATGTGTCAAAAAAGAAATGTATTGTTGTCATTGTTTAAAAATACAGCTTCAAACTAGGTCTTGGTTCCTAACCCTATACACATATCCTTTCAACCAGGGGTCAATAAATAGTCTTAAGAACATTTAATTTTCACTGTGCTCTCAACTAATGAACAATTAATTTTATGTGAAGCCCTTAAGTTGGTATTTATTTCAATTAGATATTCTTATGTACATACCTAATTTAACATACCTTCCTTAATGGGATTATATCATATATGTTATTTTTAGAGACTAGTCTTTGTAGTTGTTGCTTGCTACTCTTCCTGGTTCCCAGTAAATTCCTATCATCAAACACACTATCCATTCAGTGACAATTAACAATATAATATGTATTTTTTATTTTTTCCATAGTCATACTCAAACATATATTTATAGATAAACATATTTAATCATATACATACAAACATTATTTGGAGTTGTCATTATTTTACAACTAGTATGTTACACTTACTTGTTTCCTTTTTCTTAACTATACCTCATAAATAACTTCCCAATTCAACCTTTATAGCACTATTTATTTTTAATGTCTGTATGCTAAGTATGGATATATCATGACATTTTGAACCATTTTTTTAAAAAATGAGCATTTACTTGGTTTCCTTTTCCTCCCAATTCTGAATAATACTACAGTTAGCATCTTTGTACACATTTTCTGAAATTCTGGTTGTCTTAGTTCCATGGGATGGACCCTAGGGATGAAGATGCTTATTAGAGAAGCGTATTTTTCATTTTAGAATTGTTCTACAATACTGCCAGTCACCTGTAATATATATGGTTACTCATTTTTCCTATCCTTGACAGCAGCAGGAGTTATCTGCTTTAAAGAAACCTTTTATTTCTGTTTGATGGGTGTAAAGTGATGCTATGGTTTAGGCCTAAAATGTCTTCCAGAGTCTCACATTTGGAGGTGGGGCCTGGTTGGAAGAGGTGAGTCACTTGGGGTGTGATTGGAAGGCTGTATTTTCCTTCTGGCTCTTTCCTCTCCCTTCCTCCTGGCTACCAAGCAGTGATCAGCTTTCCTCCGCTAAGCTGTTTTGCCATGCAGTTTCTGCTCTGAAGTTAGCCAAACATGGACTAAACCCATTGCAAATATGAGCCAAAATAAACCTCTCCTCTAAGTTGCAGGTGTTGGATATTTTGTCCCAGTGAAGAGACAGTGACTAAGCAGTGTATTTCATAGCATTTCCCTATTAATTTGAACATTTTTTTTCACATTTGCTGATTATCTGGAGTTTCTGTTTTAGAAAATTCATTTTTGTCTTAGAAACTCCATTTCTCCCAGAAACTCATTCATATCCTCTCCCTAGTTTTAAGTTGGGTTGCTGGTCTATTTATTGGCAATTTGTGAGAATTTTTTTGTAGAATATGACTATTAAGCTCTTTGCCTGTTAGTTTGCAGATATTTTTCCAAATCTACTATTTGTCTATCAATATAATCCCTTTGGGGTACTTATCTTTAATTTTTCAATCAATAAATATATTTTCTTAATTTTCAACTGCTGCTAGAAATTCAGCCGCCCAAGAATTGGGGAGAGACTACCTAACAAATAGTGTTGAACATGAGGAAACTGAGATAATGGCAAACATAATAAATCTTTTTCTTTCAGAAAAATTTGACAAATAGAGTTAAATATCAGGAAACACTTGCAACAGCAATACCAATCTAGATTCTTGTATTTTCATAGCATGCTAAAGCTGGAGAAAATTTTAAATATTATCTTTAAAGAAATTCTCATTTCACAGGCAAGGAAACTGTGGTAGATGAGATCAAGAACTTTCTCTTTCAGACAGAGTAAAGAATGATATAAATCAAATCCATTCTGGGTTATTAACAGAGAGGTAGACTAACATAATTCAGGTGAGGATTTGGGGCATGGCTTCAAATACCCTATTGAGACATTTCTAAATAAAACCAGAAGCTTTAACAGCTCTGTAAACAAGCTGATTCAGAAAACCCAGTCTTTGTAGGGAGTTTTGCTCACTCTTATTCTATCACATGAAACAGAGATAATATCTGGGTGTTTATCCATTATTAGAACAATCTGCATTCTGCCCCATACCTATTTTATATATTACTGAATGAAGAGTGTATTAGGATTTTTAAAAGACTGCCCAATTTAGGTGGCCTTAGACTGGGCAATAAATAATACAAGAGAAAGAGAAAGAAAAAAACTGCCATAAATTTTAGTACAAAACTGCAAAAAGCCAGAATATAATTTTTGACTATATTTTATTACTGATATTTTAATGCTTTACATAAAGTGCTACAAATGTACCAGGAAGTCCCTACCTGTAGATCATTCTTATTTAAAAGACGATAAAAATAAAAATAGATTTTACTTTAGATATTTAAAAGCTCTAGATTTTTGGCTCAAATTTAATTATGATACAACTAATTTCCAATTTAGAAAACAGTTTTACATGTTTCATATTAAAATGTCATGAATTTAACCTAAAAGTTTTCTAAGAACCAAAAGAGGTTAAATAATAGTTACATCTTACCTAATGTTCCTTAAAAGCTACTCTGACTTCCTTTAGTATTACTTTCTTTGATATTAAAAAAGTAACTGAATTTTTTCAAATCCAGTAGAATTATCTTAGACAATGACTGAAGAGGATTTACACAACAGTGATTCAAAATTAGAAATGAGGTACACAAGAAAAGGCTTTAATGAGTACTGTTGACTACTGCTTTTGTCCCATCAGTCTTTCCACCGACTGTGTACACAGGACCTTTCATATTTTCCTCTTCCCCAAGAAATATGACAAGGGCAGTCATGAAGAGAATGATATTTGGACCAGCCTTTTCCAATTTCAGAACATTATTATTTGAATAGTACGAAAGATCATCCTATAAATTAATTTTCTAAAACTTTTGGACTGACTAAAACCCACTTATCTGGAAAATTAAATCCTGAATATACTTTCCAGCAGGTTTCTATGCTCCTCATACATAATGTTGAGAGACTTCTGTTGCTAGTTGCAGTGATAGGCAAATTCAGTAAAACACCACCGATTATATTTTCTCCTTTACATATTCAAGACAAGCCAAATTTAACTACTGGTTAAGAATATTTACTGTACTGTTACCTTTTGGTAAACTTTGAAAATAAGATGGAATGAAGTCTTAAACTGCAGATAAAGCTTTTTTTAAAATAAGCTATTCTTTTGTTTGTTTGTTTATTTGTTTGTTTGTTTTTTTGGTACCAGGGATCGAACTCAGCTCCTCAGCTTTCCAGGCAGGCAGTGGAACCACTGAGCTAAATCCCCAGCCCAGATAAAGCTTTTCGGTAAAGCTAAAGGGAACTGTGTTTGTTTCACAAAATATTGAAATAGTATCAAACAAGTAGGCATATTGATATGAATGAAAATATGGAAAGAGTAGCAGATACACACAAGGATCCACATACATACCAAATAAAATGAAATGGAAATATGATACTAGTCATCTAATCTGTTGTATTTTTTTTGGCAGAGTTTCAAAATCTTTTTATACAAGAACTACCTGAGTTTTTGTTTAAAGAGAGTGACATTTCATGGGTATACCTAAGATCCATGAAGTTGAACCTCTGGGATGGGACATGGGGAGCTGCATTTTCAAAAGCACTATGGGTGAGCTTTTAACACAGTCAAATTTAGACATCAGTGATTTAGAGAAAGCCAAATACCTATTTGCCTTCATCCTTGTTTGAAATGTAGGCTATGGGCTGGAATTACTTAAAAATTAGTTATTTTATATTAACCTTACAGAAAAAAATTTTGCTTAGTATTTCTTTTGTAAATTCTGTATCTAAAATAAAGTAAGTCTACAAAAATCTTTCAGAAGTTTCTTAAAGATATTTTAAAGATATTTAGCTTGTGAACACTTTTTCCATTATTGTATTAACACTTGAATGTAAGAGAGTAACATTTTCTTCTTATGATAAATAGCAGGATTGTGTAATCTTTCTGATTGAAAGAGAAATGATGTATTGAAAAGAGTATAGAGAATGGTGAAATTATAATGAATTACTTTTCATTAAATAATGACTTCTTAGAACAGAAATATAAAACTGAAAATGGCAGAGTGTAAATTCATGGACAAGTCTTAATTTATTCCTAAAACAAGTATTCTTTTCTTATCTGTTCCAAATTGAAGTTTTCACAAATGTAATGTCATTGTTAACACGAAATATCCAGGCGCGAGGGCATCCATCTTAGCATGTTTATCTGTTAGAAGTCTCCTGCTATTGTTATTGCTTCAAACCTTTTCAATACAACTTCAATCAATGACACACAAAAAATACCCAGTTTTCCATTGCAATAATACTCTTTAATGGATTCACTGCTCTCAGGTGCTTTTGTGCTTTAACCTTGAGTAATTAACAAAACCTCTCTGCTTTAATTGCTGATCCTTCCCTTGATGGCAGTCTATGACATTTTCAATTAATTGCTTTGGCAGCTTCATTTCCATTCATACCAAGGCCTTACATTTCCTTCACTAATTCTTTCCTGATTTAGTAATTTTTTTACAACAGTATATAACTTAAGTCCATTTCTTCAGTACTGAAGAAACATTATTCAAGGTCAAAAGCAGGTCCTAAATCTGTGTAAAAGAGGCATAATCTGTTTCTTTAAATAAGTGTCAAAGTTATTGGGAGATTCGTGGGAGCCACTGAGAAGGAGACTACTAAAAGTGGAAACAAATCCTGAAATCTCATTTACCAATCACTAGTCTATTTTCTTATCATTGCCTTGCTTTTTCATGAAATGTAAACAGTTGGTTTTTACAATGAAATGTTTTGATTAGTTTGCTTGCATGCCTTAGATTAATCAAATAATTGCCAAAGTTTAATCTCATTTTATTGTGTATAAACATAGTGTTTATGGGTAAGCGATAATTTTATTCAGCACTGCTATTTCCAGTTGGTTTCAGGACAGTTTTAAAACAATTTATCTTTTCCATTCACCAGAGCTTAACCTTTATGTATTATGCTGACTTCTTTATGATATTCCTGACCCTAGGAATTGAGATGGTCTACATTTTTTATATCTTGCAGTGCTTGATTCTGTATTATGACATGTCTTCTTCATAAGGCACACTAGCTTAATTATTTTCTTCTAACCATTAATTAATGGAGAGTATGCCCACCTACTCTCTAACCACTTACAAAATTATATTCAGCATTCTTCCAGAAAGAATGTGAAACACTTTCACAAATGTAAACAATTAAACAAGCAAACAATTGCTTTAGCTATTCTAGGTCTCTTATGGTTCCAAATGAATTTTTGGATTGTTTTCTCTACTTCTGTGAAGTATATTGTTGGAATTTCAATCATCATTGCATTGAATCTATATAGTAGTTTTAGAAGTGTGGCCATTTTCACTATATTGGTTCTTCCTACCCAGGAGCAAGGGATGTCTTTCCATTTTCTTGTATCCTCTTCGATCTCTTTTTTGAGAGTGCTGTAGTTTTCAGCATAGAGGTCTTTTG
>NW_004624730.1:57735910-57772123 GCF_000247695.1 Heterocephalus glaber
TAAATGGATGCATATAGAGGCCATACTCTTAAGTGAAATAAATAGGACACACATGTGTAAATACCGAATAGTTTCACTAGTGTGAGAAACTGATAGTGTAAACAAGGGTTAAAATGATTAAAATGAATAATTGATAATTTGAAATAGGAAAAAAGGTTCAAAGACGAAGGAGAGAAGGGAGGGGAAGAGGAAAGGAAAAGAGGGAAAGGAAAAACTATGAGAAAAGAAAAAAAAATGGAAATGAAATCTATGTAAATAGGTAAGGGCAGAGGGGATGAAGGGTGCACAAGTAATGGGGAAAAAAAATAAGAGCCAAGTTATATCATGTACAGGTACAAACACCCAATGACAAATGTAAATGAATTTTATACCTAAAATTTACCAATAAAATGTATCAATAAAATTAATTAAAAAAATAAACAAGCAAACAAAAATTTAAAAAATAAATAAAAACCAGAAAATCAGTTCAAAGGACCAAAGAAGTAGCAGATATGAACCCAGCTTGAGTTACTTAGTTGAGGTTCTCATGGGATTTAGATCTGATCATCTAAAATAAGGAAAGACATATTGGATTTTATAATATTTACTGTCTTTGTAAAGTTAAGAAGGTCATGTCTCTCCTTTGCCTATAACTTTCTGGTGGTTTTCTGTTGTATTTAGATTAAAATCCAAAGTCCTTATGATCAAGACCTGCATTGTTTAATATACAGCTCATCAAATAAGTCTACATATATTTCAATCATTTAAAAGTAAAATAAAAAATTATTTCTCATTTTGGATGCTATCAGCACAAAGAAATGAGAAATGATATATGAATTAACCTGATCTGAGCATTATACATTATGTACATGTATTATAATGTCATACTGTATTCCACGGTATGCACAATACATCTATGTAAATTAGAAATAAAAATTTTAATAGCTTAGTTTCTCACGCATCGTAGACTTACACGCAATCCTCAGTAGCCGCATGTGCCCAGGGGCTACTGTTCTAGGCAGACAATACCTGGAAGACTTTCATCCTGGCAGGAAGGTCTAGTGGGTAGAGTTGCTCTGGAATCTCTGTGGGATCCGGCCCTCGCCTGCCTCCCTCTCTGACCTTTCCTTTCACCTTCTCACCTCACTCTCTCAGCTGGAGTAACAGTGGGCCCTGCTATTTTCAGACACCCCAAACTGTCCAGGCTCAGGGTCCTCAGACTCACTGTTTCACCCTGGCACTCTAGATGTTCATGTCTCACTTTAGTTCTTTGCTAAAAACCTCCTTCCATAGGGCTGATCTAAAAGTTATCTTCAGTATTCTTTATGCTCTTACCAGGCTCTATAGTTCTTTTTAACAATCCTCACTGCATTATATAACTTAATATTTTCTGTTTCTCTCACTAAGATTTGATTTCTACAAGAGCAAGGACTTCTCTATGCCTGGACTAGAGTAGGTGCTTAACACATACTTATTTACTACAGAAGGGAATGACTTTAGCCCCAGGGACATTTGGCAATGTTTAGAGATATTTATAAAAATTATTTTATTATGCCATGTTAGTTATATAATGAGTTTCATCTTGGTATATTTGAACATGTATGTAACTTACTTGGATTATTTTCACCCTCATTAACCTCCTTTTCCTTTCTTTCCATGATCATCCTGATCTCTTTTCTCTTCTCTAGTAATCTCCTTTTGATTTTCCTGTCATAGATATATTTTTGATGGTCGTAACTGGGAGGATGCTAGTGGCATCTAGTGGGTGGATGCCAGGGATGCTGCTAAACATCATACAATGTACAGGATTCTGTCCAATACACAAAAGAATGATCTGTCTTAAGATATTAATAGTGTCTCGGTTGAGAAATCCTGATTTACCCTGCATGTGTATTCGCTTCTGTGCCCTTCAGCAAAGTGTGCAACTTGAATGTGATATAAATATGAGAGCACTTTATACAGAGCACAGCAAAATAAGCAAATGGCAGCTATCCACACCACCTTCCCTTCTTTTCCATCACTACTTTAGGAATTACCTGAAACCATTACAATTTAAAAACTTTACTTGGTCTCCTCTTAAAAACAAGGTTCTTTGTCAATGACAGTGTATTATTGAAATCCAAATTATGATGATTCTAAAAATTCTCTGGGAAACGCAACTTCAAAAGCAAAGTTGGATTAGGAGTTCCTTCGTATCTTTTTGTTGCCAAGAGAAAGGCTTCTAAGTATTAATGGTGATTTAGCTATTCAGAGCAGGTGGCATCATTATCTTAAAATGTGTCAAATTACACTAATTACCAGAAAGGGCAGTGTAAGCTATATTGTACAAAAACAGGAGCATCCTGCTTTGGAAAAGACGACTGGGGAAATGCTGTGACTTGTGATTACTAAGATACTTGATCATTCAGAAGTTGTCAAGCATTTTGATCATGTGATTATTTTCTTCCTCCTCATCTTTTGCCTTTACAGGATATTATACAGAGAACTGTTTAATAAGTCTCTGTGGTGATTTGTATAAATATTATAAAAGCACTGCTTAATAGGTCTTTGTGATAATTTGGTTAAGTTAATTTAAAGGAAACAGGATATTTGATTTTAAATACAAACGAGATAGAGTTTGCTAATGCAGTTTTCTACCCTTATGACTATTAGGTTCAAGCAGATAGTGGGCTATTTCTCACTCCCTTTTAAAAAAAATTCTTAAATTCGTTTTATTTTGTATTTCCTTGGAGAAAAGGTCTTGCTATGAGGTCCAGGCTGTCCCCAAGCTTGCCTTGCTTCTGCTTGAGGCCCCCAAGTGGAAGGATTACCGTACAGGCGGGTACCACCAGCCCCAGCCTCTCACTCCTTCTTTCACCCCCCCACCCCACCTTCTTTTATCCTTTTCAGAGAAATGACAACAGACCATATTTACAGGGCTACTTTTTAAATTCTAGAAAACTGAAAAAGCAAGTTTTTTCTTTCCTTCCTTCCTTCCCTCCTTCCTTCCTTCCTTCCTTCCTTCCTTCCTTCCTTCCTTCCTTTCTTTCTTTCTTTCTTTCTTTCTTTCTTTCTTTCTTTCTTTCTTTCTTTCTTTCTTTCTTTCTTTCTTTCTTTTTTGGTACTGGAGATTGAACTCAGGACCTTGTGCTTGCAAGGCAGGAGTGGTGCTGTTGAGCTAAATCCCAGGCCCAAAGCAAGAGTTTTTCAAAAGCAGACAGCAACCAGGCTGTGAACTTTGAAAGGCAGGAATGTTGATGAGCACAGCTTCTTAGTTCTGCCTGTTTGAGAAGAAATCATAAAATTGAGCATCTCACTTGGCAGCTGGTACCCTAATAGGAAAAAAACAATCTTGCACCTTAATTTTATTTCTTCCTCTTATCACGTCATGGTAATTTGTCTAGACAAGGGAATCATGGAACCTGAAATAACTTAATCCCTAAATGGCTTTATCATTGTAATCCTATCTCACCCAGGATTGGTAAACATCCTCCATAGAGTACTGATACAATCTGTAATTTGACTTTTAAACACTATTCTGAATTGAGCAAGGAAGAAAAGGTCTCCCAATTTATTTTATCTGTAAATTGTATGACAGCAGATATTTTGGCCTATCTATGTTAATGCTAGCATCTGTCAACCATGATCCATTTAGGGTTACCTGGACACTAACAAAACAAAATTCAATTAACTAGAGTACTTTTGTATATTTTATTTTGTTTATTGTAATAATAAACTTATAATAGAGACTTTAGTAAAAAAAGGGAAAGAACCACAAACTTAAATGTTGTCTTGGAATTAATACAATTTAATCTCAAGAACTTATTTAGAGGGGCCGTGGATTTAGCTCAGTGGTTCTGGCGCTTGCCTTGCAAGTGGAAGGTCCCGAGTTCGATCCCCGGTACCAAACAAACAAACAAACAAACAAACGAACTTATTTAGAAGAATTATATGATTTCTGCACTTGTCAAGGAGAATTGATATATAAAATATTGACCTAGCCTAGGTACTAGCAAAAGGGTAGAATTATGTTTAATATACTTTAGTAATAATGCAAAGATGATGTAAGATAAAGAATTTAACAAATAGGAGAAAATAAAAAGTTTAATGATGCTCATTTTATTGAGTGTATTTTGTACCAGAGAATGACAAGTTATAATATATGAAATGTGTAGCATACATAAAAATTAAACTAAATTACCTATAGTAGTTTCTTTTTAATGCTTTTATTTTAGTACATCTTTGTGATGCAGAATTAACTTTTAAAAATACCTCTCTGAATCACACTGTACCATCAAGTATCCATTCCATGGAGCCGAAAAGAATAGAATTCTTCTCATAATTATGCTACAAAGAGATTTTTTTCTTTTAATTATTCAGCAATCTTTGGTAAGAAACTGCTAATGGTTCTCAATTGAGCTTTCTGTAGTTTTCATAACAGTACTTTTTCCTAGATTGTTTTCATTTTAGGAAAAAAAATGATCAATCTTGTTCTCTTGAGTAAATTAGTGTTTATTTTTACAAAACTAAACATGCATGAATTACTTTATACAAACACAAAACTGTAAAAGATTGGTTTTAATAAAGAAAATGCCATTCCAATGTGTTGTCCATGATACATTTAGTAATGTTAAAGCATTAAATCTAGAATATACAAGTCTCTGTGTTTGCACAAATGTGTATGCTCAAAATTCTCAATAGTTTTATTTTTTCACACTCAAATGGGGTTTCAGTAAATTAGAAGGATGGCAAAGAGCATATTTAGATAGATAACAATAATATACAAGTTTAATATGTTTTGTATATTTAAAATTCCTAGGGGCTGAGGATGTAGCTCAGTGGTTTTGCCACCTGCATCACAAGCACAAGGTCCCAAGTTCGATCCCCGGTACAAAAAAAAAAAAATTCCTAGCTTTATTATAGAGGAAATTATTTAAATCAGTATTTTAATCTTTAGATTTTCAACAAATACTTATTTTCCATAAATTTGGGTTACTTATGACTGAGGGCTTCTTTAGTCTTGACTCAACCTGGGGTTCTCAATGACAGCTTGGGACTACAGAGCATTCCTTTAGAATTGATACTATTTTCAGAGAGGATTTATGTTCAATAATATATATTATATATATTAGTATATATACTGTTTATATATATAATGCTAGTAGAATATGACATATAGCAAGCATTCAGTAAATTTAGCTATTATGATTACTCATACATAGAAATAAAATATAATTGGTATTTCATGGTTTCCTGAGGGTATGTACCTCCACAATATAAAATTATTCTACCAAAAACAACTAGAGGAAAATATTAATCATTATTATACTGTGCATATCTTTTAAATCTTCTTTTTGCTTTTCATTATCATCCAGATTTTCTGCAGAGAGCATGTAAGACTTCTATGATTGGAAAAAGCAACAGTTTTAATTTGTATTTGCCTTTTAAATCTTGTTGAACTTCTTTAGCTGGTCTGCTTGTCATAGTCCATCATGAATGCCAGATTTACCAGTATGGATTGAAGGCTTGGCACCATCGGCTGGGAAATGTGAGAATGCCCTTGCCAAGCTCATGCCTTGGAAGAGTCTGAGTGCAGAATGAGAATTCATGAAATGTGTTTTCTGTTTTCTGGGACGTGTCAGCAGGTCTGTGGCTGAGGAAGGAACCATCTTTCTGAATTCTGTACTTCAACAAGGGACCATGTACAACGTGTATGACTTCAGAACCAAGGATGAAGACACTAAATTCCCAAATTGCAGGAAGTAGAGCTGTTGCTTTAACTAAAATTTTAAAAACAAGCCTGGAGGTTATATTTTCAAAAATCATACCTAATACTAAATCTGAGAACTTGTTTTAAAAAAGTAAAATAAACCACAGTCTGGCTTAACAGAAACTAAACTCTCGAGTTGGTATAAAGATAGTTTTAAAAATGCATAATAAAAGTGTGCTCTGTTTTATATGCATTTACTGAAAAAAAACCCAAGCCTTTTCCTGTTAGGTTCATTTTCTTCTGACAGAGAAAAGCATACATACACATACACACACAAACAAATCCTGAAACATGATTTGGAATTATTACAGTGACTCTGATCTTGCAATTGCAGTTCTTTCACCAAAGGCTTTTACTTCTTCTGTGCTCTGCACTCCCCATCTGATGCTTGCTACATGTAAATACCAGTGCTTTATTGCCATTACTTTAAAACTGTTTTATTCAGCAGCACCATAGAATATAAACATGAATGTGGTATATTCCTTTCAAGGAAAGGATCTGAAAGGCGAACACAAATAGCAAGAACACACTTGCAGAGGTGGTATGAGAAGGGAGCAGATGCAGTGCTGTGGGGATTCTGGTTAGAAGGGGCTAGGTTTTCCTCCTCAGCTGAGCTCTAGAGAAATGTTTCGCTGAAAGACAAGTTGGCTCGGTAAACCCCTTGGGGACATTCATCTTCATGTCCTTTTCTGCTAGTTCTCAATAATATTTTTAAAACATGTTTGCTTAATAATTTCATACACAATTGAGTGGATTCTGGGCCCATATTTTCTGGGTTCAGATCTCACCTCTGTCAAAACTACTAAATTTTAATTATGAGAAAATTTGTTTTCTTCAAAAAAGTGTGCGTGTGTGTGTGTGTGTGTGTGTGTGTTTCAAATTCTGTTGTCATGCTCTCGGTACAATAGAAGGAAAATAGTTTCCTCCTGAGGACTCCATTCATGGTTGAGGAATCCATAATTGTTTCACACAGTAAGTTATTCTTTAAAATGATTAACATCCTGTATTACTAAAACCCCAAACTAACAGCATCTCTGAGGCCTAGCTGTAGGAGTTGTACCTCAGTGTCCTCACGGGCTTATGAACATTCCCAAAATAAACCCACTAAGCACGGCTGACTATTCATGAACTGGAATTTCCAATTTGGACGGTCTGCGGCCCGTTTTGCAGTAATCTCCTCAATACCGGGGAAGAATGCAGGTTGTGGAGAGGACTCAAGTCAGAAGATTAAGGGGTAACGATGGAAGAGATTTGAAAATGATCTTGTAGGCTTTTGATATATAATAGGTATTCAATAAATATATAAAAAAAGTGTAAGAGTAGAAAAATCGACATGTGAAATTATAGAAAGATACACTGTAATGGAGTATTTGAGTTTAAATTTGGAGACAGAAAACTAATGGCTGATAGTAATTTAGGCCACAACAAAAAATTCTTTCCCCTAAAAGCAAGGAAGTAATACTGAATCATCACCACCACCACCGCCACCATACCATATCTCATCTTTTTGTCCTCAATTCTATCTCCTCAGTTTTATTTTAGTGTGTCAATTCTATCCCTTGCAAAATATGACCATAGAAAAGAATGACTTTGATCAATGGTTAGATCGTAACATTTAAAGTTTTATATAAACATTTCCTTCTACCTCTAATGTTTAAATTTGCTTCCTACTAAGTAGATGTCAGCTTAGTGCTATAAATATTTTTATATATCTACATTCATCTCTTTCTACTTATGAATGTTTTAGATCCTATACCTGTCTTTAAGGAATTTCTATTTTAAGACAGGAAAGTTTCACAGAGTCCTAACACAGAGATCCTATCCCAGACTGCCCTTTAATTTGGTTTCCTAAATTGTTCTTGAATATACCTGGTTGGGTTATTATTTATCAATGAGTAATAAATGGTTGTTGGTTTCTGTTTTGAAGAAGACACAAGGGCAGCCAGAGTTAGCGCCATAGCTGACGATGCCCTCAGCGGAGGGAGTCCTGGCCTTGACTTCCCCTGTGAAGTGAATGCTGCAGTTTCCAAGGACTCAGAGGATTGCTGGTGGATTTTGCCACCTTTCTAGTCTCAATATTATATTAAGTTGTATTAACTTAGATACTAGTTGCATCAAGTATTCTTCCATTTATGCTCTAGCTCATTTGCTTTAGAAAAATAAACATTCTTAATCCCACAGGAATTTTGTAGAATCAAGAATTATCGATTGACAAAGCCAAATATTTAACTCAAAAATCTTATTACTATTTTTTTTAAAAAGAGAGAACAATGCTCATCATATGTTGAGTTTGTGTCTGAAGTTAGAGTTCTACAACAAAATTTTCTACTAGATCAGCATCTACCCGGGGTGTTACCTAATAGGTAAACTGCTTTGTTATGATGAAAGAATAAAAAAATCTGTTCATAGATTTGGGTCTAGTTTGGAAGGAGCATGAAGGAAACTGTGAGAATCAAATTACCACTGTATTTTTGACTTATGAGTAGTTTGAAATGTCTATTTACCAACCTTAAATGTTTACCCATCTCCAGATGGAATTTTTTCTTTTTGTTGTTTGGGTACCGGGGATCGAACTCAGGACCTTGCGCTATTGAGGCAGGCGGCGGAACCACTGAGCTAAATCCCTGGCCCTCCAGATGGAATTTTTTTTTTTTATGATTTCCTCTATGTTGTTTTTGGGAAAGAGATGTTTTCCTAACATAATAGCTAGGCTATAAAATAACACTGAAAAAAAGAATACATTTGCAAGTTTCTCTCCCTTTACATATCCTTAAAATGTATTTTAAAGCTGTGGTCAGATTGAACTACACAAAAAGCTGCTATTTCTGACAGAGAGAAAATATGAAAAGTGTTCTACTTGTCTTGGGAGTATTTTTCAAAGCTTATTTCAAAATATACTGTATACATGATCTACTAATTTACTCTCAAACTGAGTGCTTTACTTTTATAAGGCATTGCCTGTAAAAATTATTGAATTGTTTCCTTATTTTATTTGAATGTGATCTTTCTATATAAGTTTGCTTATATCTTTTGAGCTAAATTTTAAATTCCCTCTCATAAAGTTTTGTTTCTATAAAAAGAAGAAGCTGCCCTAAAATATCTGGTAATGAATAAATGAATGAATGAATGAATGGATATTTAATTCTATAAACAGGTTCAGAGAAAGGGATCAGAATCCAGTAGGAAAACAACAACAACTACAAAAACCCAAAACCAAGATGAAGAATGAGGATTCAGGGTGAGGTGATATCAGATATGCCAAAGAGATCTTATTTTGTTCTGTGTTTCTCAGATTTTATTTTAGCATCCACAGTTTGGGAATCAGATAAACTTTCCTGGGAGTGTGGCCAGAAAATAAATTGGATTTCAGTGATTTATGTTTATTATGGTTGTATAGTGTGTCAGGTACTATGTGGAACATACATATTACACTGCAGTGTCTTTTCCCTCCAAAGGTAGTTCTCAGATCCCTCACTCGTATGCCATATTCCTCATATGAATAAAAATACATATTTTGTTATCTCAGATTATATTATTACTCATATGTATTATGTTATGATTGGTTTTGCATCTGTGATTTCCCCTCATTTGGTAAGTCTGTGTTAACCTTACACATTGAATAGGCTGGAACCAGTTTGGCTAGCATGTGGCTCATGTAAGAATGTTTGTAAGCAAATAAAACTGAATGTATTAATGAGAGGTGAGTCTTGCTTTATTGCTAACCAGTTGTAACTGACAATTACCAAGGATGAGAAGTAACTAACAATCTGTGCTGTGGTTGGTTATATTGCCTGTCCTGATTTGACAATGTTATCATGAATATAAACTGTGATATAAATAAAAACATCATTTTCTTTGAGGTGCTTAGGTTAAAGAAAATGCCCTGTTCATTTT
This sequence comes from Heterocephalus glaber, assembly GCF_000247695.1. The sequence goes on from NW_004624730.1 coordinate 57,745,533, forward strand.
TGTGGCTTTTCAGTTGTTTCCAAAGCTGCCTTTTTAGAGAAGAAGAAACACTTTTGTTGGCTGGGGACTCTGTTCCCTGTAACATGAGAGCTACTGCTCTTCTTAAAAGATGCACGCAGAGGCACAGAAAGCTCAAGGTACAACAATCAGACAGCTCCCAGGAAGCCTGTCATCCAGGCCTGACTGTCTTGTCTGGTGACATCCAGTTGCTATGCTTCTCAAAGGGCTCCCCCTGCCTCCTGGATGGCTCTCTGAGGTTGTTACAGATTCTGTTTGGTTCAGTTTTCTGGGGGTTTTCTTTGTGATCCAGAGCTGTAGCACTGAAGTTTGGGAGCCACTCTGTTAGAGGCATCTTTGGACCCACAGAGGTCAGTATAAACATCTACATTTCATGGTGAGGTGTAATGGTATACGTGAAGCAAGGCTTTTCTTCTATGCCCTATGTCTTGGTGTCTATTTTAGTTGTGTGCATAAAGGAGTGGGAAATGAGCGGGAGGAAGTAACAAACAATCTTTTCCATTGCTAGTGAGGTAGCATGTGTTCAGGATATGGACAAGGTCATGGGATGGATCAAAGGAGTTATTTAAGACCCCTGTAGTCACTGTTGGAGATAAAGTCAATAATTTAAAATCCAAGTTTCTGGGACTTTAGGTTCTTCTCTCAACTGTGATTTATCCACATAATCATGGTCACTTAAAGAACAGATGCATAAATTTATAAATATTTCTACCATTTGACCAGACTTTTCTATTTTCTTGTAAATCATTATGAACCGAAAATGTTCACTGTCTCAAGATATTAAATTTGCTAGCTTGCCATAAAACAGTGCTTCTAGATCTAGTTTTAGTTTCTGGTCTCTACTTTTGACTTATGAGGACACTTTATTTAAAATTTTCAATCAGGGAATTTCAGTGATTTAAGGTTCTTTAGGTTCTAGTTTCCCATTTTTATTTGTCCTCAATTTCTCCCTACAATGTTCTCTAAATTGATATGGAGAAGGGCCTGTCTATGACAATATATATTTCCTTGGGCATCAGATAATCAAATAGATGAAAGGAAATAGAAATACTTCCGTGCAACTGGTTTATTTGATTAATTAGTTTGAGGGTATAATTTCTAGAAATGATAATAATGGAAAAATTTAAACAATGGGAAGAAGTGGTTTCTTTTTTTTCATTAGGAAATCTTTATTAATTGAGTAATGTTCACCCTTAATAATATAAAGGTGTTATAATGCTGAATATAAAATTCAGCATTAAAATTTGGAACTATATCTGTGCACTCATTGTCAACTGTCAGAAATTCATTTCAGGCTTTGGGATTACTTATTGTACACTTCAATTTTCTAATTTGAAATGCTTAGGTTAAGAAAGTTGTCCAAGGTCACATAGGTAGGAAGTACTGGAATATGGATTAATACCTCATCCCTAATTTTTCCCCTATGCCTTTGAAAAGCAGAAAGAAAATTTAAAGACTATCTTCTCAAACAATGTCATGATATTGATTTCCCTTACAATAATATGATTCATGAGGATGAATAACAGATGATTATCATTTCATACAATAAGCAAACCATGCAATTAACTGATAAAAGAAAACCCACAAAACAAAATAGTACAACTTAAGTAGAAGAAAGCACAGAAAATCTAATATTGGTCTAATGTTATGATACAATAGGATCAATAATCCCCACAAAATATAATTATGCACATTTTATATTTTTGTGTGTTTGATAAACTGTAGATGTCACTTATTGACATTATCTTTTATTACATTAAATACTATCTTAAAATGTGAATTTATTAAATTTCAGTTTGCAGCAATGACATTATAACACTAGTGAAAAAACCAAGTTGTATTCATCATTTTGTGGATGGGAAAACTGAAACCCACAAAGGATAAGTTTCCCCCCCATGTCACACGCGCGCGAGCGCGCACACACACACACACACAGTTAGTGCAGAAACAGGCCTGGGATCCAATTTTTCTGCCTGGTGGCACATATTCTTCTTTTGTTCCTCATAAAAGCCAGATAGCAGTTTGAACAGATTACTAGAGAATAATTGATTTTAAAAAGGAGTGGTACATTTTCACAATAGTTTAATTTCATTTTCAAAGATCCTAGACAAAGAGCTTAATTTATATTGGTCTATGGAAATCTTCAGAAATTTACATCTAACCAAGAAGATTAATTAAGGCTAATTAAAAATGAATTGCTTCTATGGCTCATTCAATGTGTTCAATAATCCTCCCTTATTTGAAGTTTTTCACTCCTCACTTTCAATTACATAGTCAACTATGGTCTGAAAATATTAAATGAAAATTTCCATAAATAAATAATTTATAAATTTTGAATGAAATCTTGTGCCATATTGTTCTGTCCTTCTCAGCCTCTTTAGCATCCTTTTGTCCAATACTGTATACGCCACCGGCTTGTTAGTCACTAAGAGCTTAAACAGCTATCAGATCAACTGTCACAGTTTCACAGTGTTCAAGTAACCCTCATGTGATAGCTAAATGCTGTGTCACAAATGCCACTACTTCATATCATCACGTAAGCATGGTATCATCTTATATCCTTACAAGAAGATGAGTGTATGTAGTACAATAAACCACTGAGAGAGAGACAGAGACAGAGAGAGACAGAGAGATAGAGACAGAGATAGAATGTTAACATAAATTTTATTAGTTTATTGTTATAATTATTCTATTTTACTGTTACTTATTATTACTGATCTCTTATGTGCCTAATTTATAAATTAAATTTTATCATAGGTATGTATGCATAGGGAAAAACCACATAGTATACATAGATTTTGGTTTTAAGAATCCACTAGGGGTCTTTGAATGTATCCCACAAGAATAAGAGGATATTCCTCATCTATCATGATCAGGCTCTGCTCTAGGCACCTGAGTAAAAAAGATGAACAAGATACAGCAAAGGGAAATCACCTCACAAGATAGCCATGTAAGGAAACTGAGACAGAGTTCTGCCCAGGTTCAAGGCACTTGGAGAACATGGAGGAGGGTCTAACAGAATCCTGTGGCTCAGAAAGGATTCCTTGGATTAATGTTCAGTGGGATGTTGATGGATAAGGAAAGACAGAGAGTGAGATGGATTTTCCAGTCACCATTAGAGGAGGTGAGAGGCATGGAAACACAGGTCCAGTTTGGAGAAGTCTACCAAATTTAGTAAGGCTGATGAATGCTTATATGGACACTGTAGATTAGAAGGCCAGATGAATGAGTCATACATTGTATGTCATTGTGAAGGCCACTGATGTTTGCACTACACCGTGCTTTGATTTCATCTATAGAGTATAAAAGGGAGAGTCTTGGACCCCATCCTTGGAGTATGATTCACTAGGGCTGCTGTGAGGCCAAGGACTCTGCATTTTTAACAAACATCCTAAGAAAATTATTCTAAAGAAGAATGCACTTTAAAACACTCTTCTAGATCGTGGTATGCCATGAAAGGATCTTAATGAAAGGGAGATATGATCTAATTTTGCAAAAAGGGTGTGATCATGGAAGGAAAAGGACTAGTTAGAGCCTTATCATTATATTTTAGGTAAAGATGATAGAGTGATTTCCCATTGTGGTGGTGAAATGGAAGAGAAAGTGGAGCAGGAATAAATCAGAAAGAAAATACTAGAGTACTAAGATTTGATTTAGGGGTAAGGGGAAAGAGGAAGAAAGAATGGCTCCCAGACTTCAGGCTTAGGTAACTGAGTAGGTTGTGGTTCTATTAAACAATTCGCGACATTTGGAGGTGTTAATTTTAAGGAGATTGTTTGTGGTAATGAGTCCTTATTTGAACACACTGACTTTGAGTTGGAAGAAGTAGAGGAGGCCAGTTAGTAACACTGGTGGTTAGTTGGGGAGAAATAATTGGCTTATCAGCAAATATTGAGAATGGGCATAAATACCAGGTGAAGTTTTAATTTTAATTACCTTAGTGCTTTTTCCCTGCAAACAAACTGAATCTCGATTTAAACATTTATTAAAATAAAAGAATATGTCAGTGCAAATCACAGATAAAAATAATGACTTTTGACAAATGGAGTGCAGAATATTTGTACTTTATAGTTTATAATATAGAAGTTTCTTTGGCATAAGACAGAATATTTAATCTATTATTTCTTGATTTTTAAAACCAGGATGTAATCAGATAAATGTGTTAGAAGTTGATCTCTAAAATATTAATTTTAATTAAAATTTGTTATAAAAGAAAACATAATTTTTATTTTGGTTTCTTTTAATTTTTAATTGGGTTAACTGATCAGTACTATGATATTCTAATTTTCATAATGTTACTTCTTGGTCCTTTCACTTATAAGTTAACTGGAAGTTTAAAATTAATTAAAAAAAATTAGGGAGCAGAGGGTTCAATTTAAATAGAGTTTAAATATGAATTGAGATAGGTAGCTCTATGCATATTTTTCCATAATAACCTTATATCTACCATTGAGAAGTAGTTCTCTTTCAATAAAGCTGGTATCTTCTCGTTTCCTGCATGAAATGGATGTTTAAGAGCATAAGAAATTAACAGAACTCCCTCCAATAAGTAGTGACCAAGTTTTCAGTAATAAAGTGAGGTATTTAAAGGCTGAGTTTAATAGAAGTGAACACATTAAAGTAAAACATGGGACATGTGGTTAACTGGTGCTGTGCTTTACATCTGCAATGCTCCTTAAAGGCTCATGTTGTACAGGCTCGATCCCCAGCTTAGCACTATTGCAAAGTGGTAGAAACTTTAAGAGGGTCAAGCATGAAGTCTTTAGGTCACTGAAGGTGTACTTTCTCCTGGAGCAGGGGATCCTGCTCTCCTCTTCTTCCTGTTTTGTACCCCAGCCATGGAAAGAATATCTTTGCTCCACCATACACTCTTCATTGCAATGTGCTGCCCCACACAGACCCAAAAGCAATGAGCCAACCACGCATGAGGTGAAATCTTCAAAACCATAAATCTTTCTTCCTTATAGGTTGATTATCTCAAGTGTTTTGTTACAGTAAAAAAAAAGCTGGTTAACACAACCACTGCTTTATTATTTCATATTTTATAGTAACAGATTAAGTATGGATAAAACAAAAAATTAAAATATTTGTGACAGAATTTTTCTATTGGAGATATTTTGGCACAGTTTATACACACAATCCAAGACTCTTCTTCTAAACATGAGACACAGAGCAGCTCTATACCAGGCTTCAATGCTGTTCCAGACTTTGGGGTATTTTTTATTCTATGGAGCCCTTCTCACAAACAAGGATGTTCTATAGTCTCCTAGGCAAATGTGCCCTATCATGCAGAAAAGTACTCTCAAAGTATTAAGAATATAGTTGTTGAGTTCAGAGAATTGATAAGCTAGAAGAACTTAGTATCTATCTTTAATAAATGGTAGAAATACGGCATCAGCGATTTCTACCCTCCAAGGCAACTGCAATGTTACAGAAAACTTGCAAAAACCCTTTTGTCCCTGTTAGTTGAGTGATTTTGCAGTAGCTAGGCAGTGACATAAAGACGTGGCTTGAATTTGCTTTAAGTACTCAGGCAGTTAAAACCTGAAGACCCAGATTCGGGTCCTCAGTGCCCAACTGATCTGACAAGGAAGTTTAGGTAAGGCAGTCAAATTTGTGCACTGCCTTCTCTCTATCAGCATGACAGAGACAAAATATCTACCCTCTGCCAATCTCACTGAGGAACTCTAAAGATTAACTTCTATGAGGCTGTTACAAAAAGTGACTGTTGTAGCAGGGATGTCAGTATTTTATTACAACCAAGAATCTTCTAGATCGGGTATAGCATAGAAATGTATCTCTTTGCAGTATTTGCAGAATGGAAAAGAGAAGTCTGGTAGGATTTTCTCAAGCAGTGTGTTCTTTGAAGGACAGGAAGAGGTTAATCTTGGACTTCATTAAGAAATGTCAAGTACCTCGATGTTAGAAATTTATAATCTTTACTTTCCATGATATGGTTAGTAGTAAACTAGGGAAATCTGCTCTTACCCACTAGGTATGATGTCTTGTATCACGAATTAAGGGCCTGATAATAATAGAATCCCACAGCTGGAAGGAAAGCCAGTAATCCTGTAAACTGATCAACCTCAAAGGCCTCAAGAAACACATCCAATCTATGTTTGAACCTATTTGGTAAAATAGAGCTTACTTCTTCACCTTCCATCACCACCATCACCAACACACACACACACACACACACACACACACACACACACACACACACAGAATGGGTCCTTGGTAGAGGAGTCCTCTTCACATTCATTGGCTGGGCAAGGCTGTCAGATCAGGGGGAATAATTTAGGTCTGAACTCTAGTTCACATGTCAAGGTGTGTGCTGGAATATGGGATTGTGGGATTGTTTCTTCTGGGAGAAAAGGGTCAGTCTGTATATTTGGCTAACCCAGAGAGGATCCCCTTATAATTTCCCCAGAGGTGGCACTGTCATTTCCTCTTTTCTGTTAGAGAAACCTCTGCATTAACATATGGTTTTTGAATCTTTTTAAACCCATATCTGAATGGAAAGAATTACTCTTCCATAGTTTAGGCTCACATGCCAGAGTAACTGTGGGAGACATCATGTGAAATCTCCAGATTTAGATCGAGCCATTAAACAGACAAGTCCATTGGATGAGCACTTTGAATGCATGCCCCCTTTAGACCCTTGGAAACTTCTGTGTGTGTGTGTGTGTGTGTGTGTGTGTGTGTGTATGTGTGTGTAACTGGGTAGGCCAGAGATGGGGGGAGTAAGTAACTTTTATAATCAAGTGTAAACATCGACAACTTCCTAAGGCAGTTCTGACTGCAATATTCTGTTATTCTGTGATGGTCTCAGTGGTATTTGGGGTGTGTGTTAACATCATTACTAACAAACAGCAGAGGTCATGAGGAGGTATCTAGACCTCAAAGAGATGGATTGTAATTCCAAATGACCATGGCCAGCTAGAGATAGTTAGAACCCATTAGAAGAATTTATTACATTTCTAAATCTGTAGCCTCAGACTGTCCTTAAGCTTTAAAGATGTTCAGCCTGTTAAACTGCATAGACTGCTATGACAGCGGAGTGTTGGTTAATTACAGGGCAATCTAATTATAAAGATTCTCTGTAATTAATTCCCTTTCAAGTGTGTGGAAACTGCACTTGATATGCAATACTTCTGAAATTTATGGGAATACACGAGGTACTAGGGCCACATGTGTCATAGAATCCAGGAGACCATCTTAACTGCACTTTGGAGTCCTTATTCTTAGAGATTCTTCTTGTATATTTTATTCATTCATTCACTCTTTCATATTTTGTTTTACCCATTCACTCACTGTTAATCTATTCATTCATTGTACTGCACTAATAGTATGCACTTGTTACTATTAGTCTTGAAGGATGTCAGGATTTATTGAACATAATAGCTACCAAAAAACACTCAGAATTAGTCAGGGAGACTGATAAAGAGAAATCAAGTTATATACTTATTATGGTGTTAGTGACATATATAAGGTGCAAAGGAACATGGAAGAAGACATTCATTTTTGGTAGAGAGGAGACAGGGTCTTGCTTTGCAGTATAGGCTGCCCTTGAACTCACTACGTAGCCCAGGCTGGTCTCAAACTTGCAGTGATCCTTCTGCCTCAGCCTCCTGAGTACTGGGATTACAACCGTGTGCTACCATGCCCAGCTGTGAAGAAGACATTCTACATTCTGCATTGCCTGGTAGGAGGGCAATGATGTGTGGAAGAGCAGCACTTACTGAGAAGGCAACATTTGAGTGGAAAAGTGAAGGATGAGTAAACATACAGAGTGTCCAGAAGGCAAGAGTTTTCAGAAGAAGAAAAGAAAAAATCCAAAGCTATGAGAGAACAAGAAAGGTAAACATCACCCACCACTGTGTACCACCAGTTGTAGTAAGCACTGCTGTGGCTACTGTTCTTCCACACATGGTCTATGAAAACATAAGAGATAGCATCACTTCAGAAATTATTATATGCTAAGCCCTTCATATTTTATGATCCCACAATGTGTGGGTTCTTTTATTATTTCCATGTCACAGATGAGGAAAGTGGGGGTTAGAGAGAATATGCGATTAAGGGGCGATCACACAGATACTAGGATGTGAACTGGGGGCCATCTGATCCTGGAGTGGAAGTTGTTAACTGATGTGCTTTGTCACTTCTTCAATGTAGAAGATTGTTAAATGATGTGAGACACATGCCATCAAAATTCTGTCATTTTTTTTCACTTTGAGAAAAGGCAATTAATTCAAGAGGTCTGAGCTCTTGAGATCTAGCCCCCAGTTTCCGCATATGTGAAATAACAAAGTTGTGCTATGTGAACTCTAAAAACCTTTATGCCCCCAAGATTCTATTTTAATTAAATTTTCCCCCAAGCTTAAGAACACTTTTTTTTGGTCTTACATAAATCTTCCTAAAGACTTATATAAGAGACTGCATATCAATATTAATGACTCAGATGCGCAGGGCAACTAGATTATAATCATCTTTTGGGTGAATATGTAAAACTAATGTGCCTGATTTTCTACATTAAATTTCTGCACGTGGAGAAAAAAGATGTTCTTATTGCTAAGGTACATGATATATATTTTAGTTCCCTGATTAATTACTGAATTCTTCACAGTGCCTTTTCCAATTTCTCAAAAAGAATAGGAGTGAGCAATGGATGGACATTGATGAATGACAATGGGATCATTTTGGTCCTTTTTGGTCTATGATTTAATAAGCCAATATGCTCTATAGTTTTACCATATCTCCTAGAGGCCTATATTTAAGGGCATGGAGTAGTAAATGAGCATGGGCTTAAAGAGAACTATTTCCTTTTGACTCTTATCCCTCAAGGCAGATTCGACTCTAGTCAAGTCAACACAGAGCACGAGGCATTTATTTTACTTTAATGATAAAGTGCTATGTCTCTTTTACTTTGAAGTAATACCTATTACATATTATAGTGGATATAGCAATTTTTAAAGAAGACTTTTCCAAATCTGGACTGTCTTTCTACATTTGGGATATGGCCCTGTTTTTGAGTGTTAGTGGGAAGCAGATATGCTTGAGGCAGTCTATCTTGCAGCCAGATAAGGATGAGTGGTTCAGCTCCACCAACCAGCAATGCCTATCCCTACTAAATCCCTACTTCCACAAGGGATTTAGATACACAGAAGAAGCCATGGTAGAGTCGTCCATCCTGCCAGTGAGGGGCAGCAGCTGAACCAGTGCCCAACATGGTGGGTGCTGGGCAAGCTTTGCTGTCCCTCATACTGTGAAGACAGCAGTGGGCTTCACATCGGCTTGGTTAGAGGGTTTGACATGGGCTCTCTTTGCCTGTTTCCTGCTCGTTCCATCGTTAGTTAGCATAGTTCAAGGAGTCTGTTAGTGTACCAGTGTACCTTTGATATTTAAAAGTCCTTATTTTGAAATAATCTTTCAAGCCTGAAGAATAGTACAACAGACTCCCAACAATTTTTTTTTCTTAGGTTCACCATTTTTAAACATTTTGCTGTACTTGCTTTACTATCATCTCTCTCCTCCTTCTTCCTGGATACTCTCTTCATATACACACTTTATTATTATTATCATCATTTCCAAGTCAATTGAGAGTAGGTTACATACATCATGACCTTTTAACCCTTCATTCTGCAACATGTATGGTTTATGAGCAAGGATGTTCTTTTACGTAGCTACGGTATAGCTATCCAATTCAGGAAATTTAATACTGATATAATACCAAACTATTCTCCAGTCTATATTCAAGTTATGTCAATTGTATGCATCAGTGGTGTTCTTGACAGCAATTTTCTCTTCCAGTTCCTGATCCACTCTAGGCTCATATATTGTACTTAGCTGTCTTATCTCTTTAGTCTCCTTTTAATTTGTAACAGCTTCTGGGCTTTTCCTTGTTTTTCATGACACCGGTATTTTGAAAAAACACAATCTGTTAATTTTATAGAATATTCTTCACTTTGAGTTTGTTTAGTCTTTTTTCTTGATTCCACTCAGGCTGTCCATTTTTGGCATGAATAGTACCTGCATGATGCTATCTCCTCAGGATATCATGTCAGAGGCATATGATATCCATTTATCCCTTATTGGTGATACTGTTTTGATTATTTAGCTAAGCTATTGCACAATCTAACCATTGATAAGGTATTTTTTTTCTTTTGTAGTTTATGTGTGATATTTTGGTTATACATAAACATCCTGTTTCCAGCTAAACTTCCTCCCTTCTCAGATTTAGCTTCCATTAACCATTATTTTTTGAGCCAATTCTTACCATGGTGATTTTTCTGTCTTTGTCATTCCTTTCAGACTTATTAGTTGTTTGAATATACTTCTAATAAATACCATTTCTGCTTAAATGAGACAGAATTGGCTTCTGTTACTGACAGGTGAAAACCTTTGATCAATTTCCTTGTATACTTAGGGAAACTAGTTCTAAGAACCTGTCAAACAAGTTTATTCAAATGGTCAATCTAGTCAGTCCAAGGAGACAAGGAGGTGAACACCTTTAGGACAAGAAATAAAAGAAATTTTTCATCATTTCACTCTTGAAACATATTTCCAGGCCAGATTTTTTTCCACTGTCATCCAAATGAAAGCTAAAATGGAACATATAAATATCAAATAGTTATACTATAACTAAAACCCAGGAAAATATCAATTTTAGTGACTAAATGCCAAACACCTGGATGTTTGGAAACATCTAGTGGTTTATTAAAATATTTACTTTTCACTTAGATTTTTTTGAATGCAATAAACGTCAAAATAAAGAATAAAGGTATGCCTGAATAAGGCAGATTTCATCCTAACACTAGCTAAGGTTTCTCAGACCAGTGCCTCTCAAATGTCAATGTATATTTAAATCACTGAATACTTTCAAAAAATTCAGCTTCTGATTTAGTAGATTTGGAGGGGATCTGAAATTCTGCATTCTCATCAAGTTCCCAAGAGTTTTGTGTGCATGTATGCAATCACTCGCTGAATCAAATGTTACATTGCTACAGGATTAGAGGTTATTGTTCAGGACCAGCATGCCTGTTACAGTTAACACCCACGTGAAAGAAGGTGAAAGGATGCTTTGCAGCCCTGGCAGATACTTTTTTTCATGGTGTTTTAATTGTTCCTCTTTCTCATTTCCTTTAAGAGTCTATATTTTCTGAGAGTTAACTTACCGTTTATGATGCTAGATGATAACCAGCAGGGCTCTGTCTGATGGCCACCCATGTATTTTAGGTGACCAGGGAATATTCCCCAAGGAAATGTTGGGTTTTGCTTATTTTGGGTCATTACAATACATTCTGCTTATTTTAGTTCAGTTTGCTGCACCCATTTTGGACATGCACACACCAATTCTTATATACCCAGTATGTATGTTCTTTTCATTGGATTTCTTTCATGAAGCACAGTGGTCTTGGAAGAGGGGTCACTATGTGCCCAGAACACTGCTCTGTTCAGTCATCCACTCACTCTCCCTTCACCTAGGTCTCTCCCATATCCAAGTAGGCATCTTGCCAAACTGTGTGCTACATGTATCGTCTTATTGTCACTGTCTACAGAAAACTCTACCTATTCTCATATGATACCAGTTTTAACCCTCAAGCCAGGATTGAACAATTCTTCCCCTTTCCTAAATAATGGTCCTTCAAATATTCATACACAGACATCACAGCCTTCCCTAGCAATTACTTTCCAAGACAAACAGCCCCGTGTCTTTTAATCATTACTCATATGACATGGATATGAATTCTTCTAACATACCAGTTGCATTAAGAACCACATGATTTTTGAGAGGGTGTTTGGGAGTGGGAATTTTGTGACTCCATAGGTAGATTTCTGGCATTAAAACAGCACCAGTCTTCTCTTGGAATATCCATGATTCATAGATCACCATATGGCATTCTTTTGGGGAAAAATGTTGCTACACCAAGTTCCACTTTGTCTGGCTTTTCAGAAGTATCTACACGTGAGACAGAATTTGGGGTAGTTGAGTATGCACTTGCCATTTCAGCTATGCCACTAGGTTTGTCCCAGTGCAGAACGGCTGGCAGAGCTGTTTCCCTGGAATGAAATGGTGAATAAATAGGCTTTGCTAACCTGAATGAGCTCATAACTTTCTGTCTGTGCAATTTCTAACAGCAATTTAAAAAACAATTCATAAAAATGATCTATTTAGTGAAATCTGTATGGAGTATGATATTAGTTACTTATTTAAAGGAATTTAAATAGGAGTATTATGTTGGTTCCTAATAAGGATCAGTCAAAAATGACAACATCAGGCAACACTGGCAGTATATTGTACCCTGAGGTCTGAACAATCAGCAATTGCTTTGATATTTAATCAATAGAGTATTAACTATCTTCTTGTTTATATTCTGCTTAACATAATATAGAATATATGCATAATATAGAATATATGTATAATAATCTTTCTTTGCAGACTGGGAAAGGAAATATTCCACTTGGTATCCTTATGAAGGGTATGGCTGAAGTGAAGTGGGGTAGAAGCAGGTGAAGTGGAACGAAGAAGAGTCATTGAAAGCAACATAACTGCCTGTTTATAGCACTCTGGTCACTGATGCATGGGTTATATGCTGCAGTTCAAGATGATTTTGTCTTTTACAAATCCTGAATTATAAAAAGGTGATAGATGTTAAAGAAAGTTGGCAATGCATTTTCTCTATTAGGCAATTTGTAATTACATGATGTATTTGAGGTCCCAAGCATTCAGATAGAGACTGAAGACTGTTAATAAGGAAACACTAGGCTTGGGTTTACCTTCACATGTTGTGCAGGAAATGTACACTGGTTATTCTATAAATACACTAAGAAGCTATTTTAAAATATAAAATCCTTAAACAGCTTTACTTGTGCCAGTGTTGAAAGCATGTGATCTCAATAAAAAGTGAAAAAACCCAGCCTGCCAGATGTTTTGACTACATAGTGCATCACATTTTAATGTTTCCAAGGTTGGCAGTGGTAATCCTAGAGATTCAAGATTTTTAAAATTAACGAGTTCTGTTTTAACCTTTTCTTATTCTTTACTTTGAAAACATTTTTCTAGTCAAAACATTCAGTGTGCTGGAATTTTTACTTTCAACTACACTTCTTTAAAAAGAGTTTCTAAAACATAAATAAATTCTATAAAGACCATCATATGTTTCTTACAATAAGTATGTTATAAAAACTGTTGGCCAATATTACTAGGAAATGAGATTTTCAGGTTAAACAGACATTGTATAACATTACAATATTACTATTATACTTTTTAAATGTTAAAAGTTCAACATATACCCACACAAATATGATTTGCTTGTGAATACATTCAAAGGCACGTCAGAATCTTACTGGAGCTTTTGTTACAATTTTGAGCATCAGTGTAATTGTACATGAGTTTACTTCCACAGAGTACTTGTTAATATTTTAGATAACAAATTCATTGTACAAGTGCTCATTCTTACTGGTGGGAAGGCTTATGAGGAGGCAGGGCAGGTGTAATTTGAACTGGGGGCAGAGGGAAGGCAACAGCTACCCCTGTCCCAAATAGCACAACCCCAGCTTTGTTCATTCTAAAAATTTCACAAACTGCAAACTAATCTCAAAGGTTCTCTTCTGAAAATGCAAATACTATTGGGGTGTGTATGTGTGTTGTGTGTGTGAGTGTGTGTGTGTGTGTGTGTGTATGGTGTATTGATATGAGCTATGTTTGTTAGCAGATAATAAACAAATGGCACAGAATAGAAAAGAGTGGCATCTGAGGGATACATCTGCTAGAGATGTGGAAATACCCAATAAAAATATCATCAACTTTAGTTCTGCTGAGGGTTTCCATTATGATAAGCTTCTATTAAGGATGCTGAAAACAACACTAGATTGACTTCTTGTATGCAATGTTTAGAGTGGATCTTAATGAATCCCAGGGGCCAGGTCTAATGAATTAACATGATTTATATTACCTAAGCTGTTCTCCTTCATGATTAAAAAAAAGCTTAAGTAGGGCCGGGGACTTAGCTCAGTGGTTCTGCCGCCTGCCTTGCAAGCGCAAGGACCCGAGTTCAATCCCTGGTACAAAAAAAGCAAACAAACATAAATACAAACAAAAATTAATCCCTTTGGAGGACAAGAAATAAAATGACTAGCTTTAGGTTGTTAATAATTTTATAACTTTCATAATTTAAATTTTCTTTCATTTGTCTTATATAGTTAAAGGGAGTACACTGGTTCCTAAAATGGCTTGAATAAGTAAAAATAAATTCTGTTTTGAACCCTGGTGATAAAAAGCAGTTATAATTACAAATAGACTTTTTTTTTGATTGCCTTCTGAAATAATTTCCATACAATAAAAGGAGTTATAGATTCTTAATTAACAATAAAAATCTTTAGTTCAAAATTAAAATTGTACTGCTCTATATTTATATTACCCCAAGAAAGAAAGTTTGGTTAAGGAAATGTTCAGAAGTAGGTAATAATTTTGCTTTAATTGGCAATGTTAACTCTCACATGCACATATACAAATAAGCCTCTCAGCATTGAGGATACTAAAGTATCAATGGGGTTAAGACCATGCATCACCTAAGTTTTGTCAGAACTAATGTTAAAGTGTATTTAATCATCATCACTTCCTTGATCAAAAGGGAAAAATAGGAAATCTAAAGCAGTCACTGAAGAAACTACCTTTCCTTAGGTTGCTGGGGTGATTAATTCCCTTCGGAAATAACTGGTGAGGCAGTTGGAAAACAACACAACTCCAGGGCCCTGTGCCTAAATATATACTTGTGGCATTTGCTATTAAACTGAGAAATATATGTTACTAGTCTATATTCTATCTGTTATAGATATCTATTATGATCTTCTAATCAATGATCAGAATGAACCAAATATGTGCTTTTCAAAGTTTGTGGCGTGAATTCAGGTTATACTATAAACAAATAAATTGCTGTATGTATCAGAATTAGTAGAAGTTATTTGTAAAGTCATTAAGCTGCAAAAACAAAGGCACCTCAGGAGTTTTAAATTAGACTATTTTTAAGGCTTCCTGTGAATACCTTGTCTACTCCAGACTGCTTATTTGGAAAGTACATTATTTTAAAAATATCTTGGAAACAGAAAAAAATGAAAAAACATACCAAATGATTTAAACATTTTGTTTTACTTCTATTTTAAGGTATCAGCCAACCAACACTAGTGCTCCAAATAACTCCAAAGTTGGCAGAAATGTTAATAAATCTGCTCATCTCTGGTCCACTTTACTAGCTATGTATCCAGATTTTAATCTCAAACATTTTGCAGTGTTTGGACTATGTTTCTTCTTGTCTGTTATTAGACAGATAGCACAGGATAGTGCTATCACTAACAAGGAATCCTTCTTTTCTAATCTAAATATACTAACACAAAGGAGATTTTGCTATTGGCTAAATACTATACTTTGAGGAAAAGTTTTGGAGTTTATAAAACCAAACAAAGAAATGTAAATGAGTCAGGTTGTATTGGGTTTTTTTGCGGGGGGAGAATTCCCACTTAGATCATATAGTTAAATAGCTACTAAATGCACGTATGATAGCCTTGGAAGTCTTATTAATAGTCAATAGCAAGTATGGAAAGGCTATTGTGTTATGAAATTTTGGCAAACATATTGATTAAAATCTTTATTTGGTAACATTTTCAAGTTAGGCTTGGCAGAAAAGATTAGTGAGTTTTATTGCAAGCCATCATATTTGCTGCCACAGCAGTGAACAAGAAAAAACATTAAGCTGGGGGCATATGCAGCCTTATATTTTGTTTATTCCCTCAAAGTGAAATTAAACTCTTAAACAATGTTCTGGACAATTCAAGTTTCAGTAACATCTTCCCTTGAAATATTTAGAAAATTGAGTTAAAATTGTTTAGAGATGCATGAATTTATCAGATTGTTGCTTGAATTCTTCCTTCACAGTAACATATTTTTCAAACAAAAATATTGTGGAAAGTTTTTGCTAATTACACTAAGAAGCCAACTATGAATTTTGTGTGAATGAACAATTTCTCCATTGGGCAGAAACTGTTTAGGAATAATAAATAGATAATAAATAAAATTTTAAGTGTTAGTCTTGGGTGAAGAGGAAACATAAAACTAAAATAATAATCCTTTGGTTTTTCAGCAATCATTATTTAAGAGCTTCTTTGATACTAAACTTTCCAATTAGTATAACATTTTAAAGAAACACGTACATCATATTTACTATATTTAAAAATATACTTCAGTCACTAGTTATCATCCATCAAATGTGATATAATTCCACTGACAATTTTTCACCAAAAGGTGATGTCAGTACTATGGGAAATACTTTTGGAATTCTGGTAGTGCTGATTCAGAATTTTTACAAAATTTTGGAACATGATACAATACTGTGCTTTATATAAAAGTAAATTATAGTTTAAAATAATTTCCCTAAGACCTGGAAATTAAGCATTAACATTAGGTCATGAATGAACAACATATTTATTTACTTCCAAATGCTCTGAAAGAAACAGAAGCAACACTCAGCATTCACAAGTACACACCAGGGCGAGAGCACTGCATATGCTTGTATTTGACCATTTTTTGAGTGGAAAGGAAGCCCGAACATCAAACCCAATGACTAAAGCACTTAGGAATAACAAAAAGAGCTCAGTTCATACTTTAGAAAGCTGAGTTAGTATTTCATTTTTCTTTCAAAGTAAACAAAGTGCCTTAATAAGGAAGAACCAACTGGAGTCAAGGTTAAAATAATATTGCCCAAGAGAGTAGAGTGTTTGCATTTGAAAGAAGCAGTGCTTCAGCTTGGATGAATATCAATAACAAACAGGGCCAGTACCTCCCCTGAAAAACATTACGGCCTCTTGGACACAGGTTTGAAATTCATCTTCCCAAGTCATCCTGTGACTATTGGAAGAGGTGACAATATTCCATCATTTGAAGGGAGAAAAATACAGCACGAACCATTTTTGAAAAAAAAATAATCCTTTGAAAATTAATGCGAAAGTAACAAAGTGTTCCAAGTTTCAGGAAATGTTTGCATTTGGGTAAAAGAAAAGCTTTGTCTTTCCTATTATTGTTTGCCCTTCAGTTGACATACATGCCGAGATGCATCAATAGAATCACAACGGAAACACGGTCATCTCCAGGCTTTCCTCTGTTTGAATTCCTTGATCCCGTTTAAAGGAACAGGCTCAGGGAAAACACAGGAAACAAACTTCCCCAGACGAAGTTCCCAGGTCTCTCCTCTCCTATCCCACCCTCAGAAACCCGTCTCGTTTTGCAGACAGCCCCGGTCAGAAATGTCATAGCCTTGTGGTACCACTGCACTTGTTGAGCTGTGTGAAGGTAGCAGTTGCCCACAGTAACTTGGTGAACCACCTTGATCTTAAATGAGTCCCAGGGTTTCTTTCCAGCTCCATGGAAATATCTTACCTGCATGTGTCCCTGGTACATTCTGCTTCGGCTTCTTCAGGGCTCCCCGAGGCCGCCGGCTGCTTTTCCCCGGGTTTACTCTCTCAGCAGCGGGGAGAGGGCGGCGTGCGCGCTGGGTCGTGGAGGGCCCGCGGAGTCTGCAGGGCTGCAGGTAGGGCGGCCCCTGCGCGGCGCGGCGGGCGGCCGGGAACTGTTCTCCACTCGGGTGCTGAAAGCGGTCGCGGAGCGCGCCGGGGAGCCAGGAGCCGGCTCGGCCAGGCTCTCCTGCAGGCGCAGGTCCTGCTCGCTGGGCGTCTCTAAAACTCACTCTTTCTCCGCCGAACTCTTTCTCGCTCCCTGCCAGGCTGCCTCATGGCTCTCTCACGCTCCTCGCCGCGAACCGCACCCCCCCCTCCTCCCAGCCCTGACGTGAGCGCCCACACTAGCCGCCGCCGTCCCTGCCGAGAGGCCGCGGGCCCGGGCACGCGCGCGCGTTCCCGGTGGGTCCGGGAGCGGCCCGAAGGCGGCCCCGGGCGCTGCGCGCTCTCCCGCGCTCGTGCTGGGGATGCGCGTGTGCGCGCCGTGGCCCGACAAAGTACCCACGGGCGTTGGTCCTGCTGATGTTAAATGCCTAGTCAAAAGTGGAGTGGGCTTCGAGGGCGATTCCATGCAGGGGATGGCCATCTGGAAGAAAAGTGGGAAGAAGTGCACTGCCTCTCGGGGTGACATCCTTACTGACACCACAGGCTAAGCTTGAGGGTGTCCAAGAGTTTTCTTTGCTTCTGATTCAGCTCTTGCACGTTACCTTCGTATCACCCTCGCAATAAGGAAGGGCTCTGTTCACCCCCCCCCCCAAGGCCCAGCTCATCGCTGAGGATTCTGTTTATAATATCCCCAAGGTCCTTTCATGCCGTTTCTCCCTGGCACGCAAATCATCGAAAATTCTGTATATTTTCCATATTTATTTTAAGTATTGTCTGTCCCTCCTATACAATGTTATTTCCATGAGATCAAGGATTTTGGGGACGAGTGGGAAAATGTCGAACACTAATGTACTGCACCACAGTAGAGTATCTGGCATATGGTAGACACTCAATAAATATTGGTTAAATGAATATACTTTTGACATATGCCGGTGGAGTGCATTTAAATGTGTCTTAAATTGAAGAGATCAGATGTAGTCTGTACATTCAGAGTGCAAACGTGCTCATATATACACAAAAGGTTGGGGTGTTGTCTACACCGTCTCTATACCATTAAAAGACCTCCAATCACATAAAATGTCTCCCAAATCACCTACCAGATGGGATAATCCCCTAAATACTACCTATGGCATGATGTATTTTTCGTACAGTCTAAAATGTGAGATTATAAACTCCTTACCAATATAAATATTCATATTGATGTGACCCCCAGAAAAGGAAAGTGAAGGAACAATGGACACAATATTCAGAATGTGGGTAAGACTGAATAAGGGGAAGAAGGCATAAGGGGTGGGGAAAGCACTGCATACGAAGCTTGTCAACATTTTAGCCTTTACATTGGTGGGTGAATCATGGGACACTTACTACCCTTCTAAAAATAACTTTGCAGGGCCGGGGATTTAGCTCAGTGGTTCTGCTGCCTGCCTAGCAAGTGCAAGGTCCCAAGTTTGATCCCTGGTACCAAAACAAAACAAAACAAAAACCAAAAAAACAAAAAACCTTTGCAACTAAATAAAAACACAACCATGCATGGGCTAGTGAAGAGAATGTGAAATGAAGCTAAGAGATGATTAATCTAATTCAAAGAATCTGAGGCCCTAAAACAACCAAGCAAGCAGCCAAATAAAAACAAAAAGATCAAGTCTTGTAGGCAGAAGACATAGATTCCTATTAGTTTTCAAGAGTAGTTAGCCTTGGGCAATTTTTCTTTACTTCGTTGGACTTCAGTTTTTTTCACATCTAAACACTGTATATTAAACTCACTGCGTTATCATGAAAATTGTTCATAAGCACTGCAAACTAAAACACCATCCAATTCTTTTATTGTTTTTTATAGGAAAGAACACAGGCAGAGCAATCCCAAGATGGGATGTTTCTTCTACATTGCTACCTTTCTTGGGAAAGAGTTGCTCCTTTTTCTCATTTTTTGGGGGGTACCGGGAATCAAACTCAC
This sequence comes from Heterocephalus glaber, assembly GCF_000247695.1. The sequence continues at coordinate 57,765,115 of NW_004624730.1, forward strand.
AGCCTCACATTTGCCAGGCAGATGCTGCGGCCGCTGAGCTCCATTCCTGCCCTCTCACTTTTGAAGCAAGACAAGTATCTACCCAGTCTCCTGCTTGTTTTGCTGAAGATTGGATGTATGTGCAGAATTCTATGACTGTGTAAACAGGCCTTTTCTAGTCCAGATGAGTAATGATTTCCTGAGACCTCAAACACTATATATATTTCTAAAGGATGTTATGTTTTGTTTTGTTGTATAAAATTCTAGCATGTTGGCATAAAACCATTGGAGAAATTCTCATGTTGGAATCTGAAAGTGATAGAAATCTGTGGTAGAAATCTAGGCTGAAGTTTTGAAATTCATTATATATGATTAGCATTTAATGCAGAATCAAGGAGCTAGTGACCATAAAAACATTTGAAGCAGCATGGCAATTATACAGAGTTGGAGCTAAAACAGTGCATCATTCTGTAAAACCTGAGTAACTCATTTGTTTTTACTCCCTATATTCATAAATCTCAGGAATGGAAGATGATCTTTGTGAAAGCATTCCTCTCTACATTCATTCATTTATTCAAAAGATAAACTAAGGCACATTAAAATTTTGAATAATGTATTTGAGAAAGCTGCTGTTCAGGAATCGAGCATTGGAAGCTTTATGGAAGAAGTTGAAAGGAAAGCTTTTATAGGGTGAATATGGAAACAAAGTAAACAAATTATCTGATTGGGTGAAGTAGAGCAGTGGCTTTCTTTAGATCATTCCAATGAAAAGAACATAGTTACAGGTTAATTGATGATTTTTGATTAGTTCAACTTAAGTGTCACTTTCCTAAAATATGACTGTACACATTGAATATTATCTAGCTTAGGCAGGAATCCAGGACACTAGAGCTTCCTGAGTCTAATAGCCTCCCAGTTAATTACTTTATTACTTCATTTATTTACTTTTAAATTCTTTTAATTTTTATTAGTCCATGTTTGCAGTTCATATTACATTCCTCATGGGGAGTTGGTACATGTGCATGACACATCTTGCTTCTTTTTACTACTTCTCCTTTCCCTCCTCCCTCCTCCCTCCACCTCTTGGTTCCCTTCCCATTTGCAAAAGATCTTTCTCCCTCTTTCCTGTTATCTTTTACTTTGCATCTTAAACTATTTATACTTTGTATTTCTCTTACAAGAGAAACCGTGTGATATTTAAGCTTGTGTATCTGATTTATTCACTTAACATTATGGTCTTAAGGTGCAATCATTTATTCATTCATTCACATTTATTGAGAGCATAGTGTGTGGGGGGGGCTGTGCTGAGTGCTATGGAAGTCATAGTCAACTTCCTGGGGACATTTTATCCTATCAGAGGGATAATTCATCCAGAGTTTTCTTTAAAACAAAGAAACAAACAAAAATTCTTGTTATGGCTTGTGTTTAGATGTGCCCCCGAAACTCATGTTTTTCAGAGGTGGCTGAATCTAGAGTGTGTGATTGATTCCTGGTGTGGCTAGGTCTGAGGATTAAGGGCATGAGTACAACCAGCCCTAAGTAATCTGAATAGGATAAAAGGGGCAGAAAGGTGGTGTTCTCTTGTTGCTTCTGCTGTCTTCCACCACCATGAACTGTTTCCCCTCTGCCATCCTGCCTTGGAGCCAGCCGACTATGAAACTACAAACTGTAAGCCAAATAAACCTTTTCCCCTTTAACTTTGGGTGTCAGGTATTTTGTCTCAGCAATGAGAGAAAAGTAACTAAGACACCCTCCAAAGATTCAACAATTTCTCCTATTTAAGAGTTCACTTCTAACCTTTTATAGTTAAATGGTTTCTCCTCAGTTTTGAAATTTAATCTTCACTGAGGTACAAATATATCCTTCTAAGCCTATAAATATGAGCTTTGTGGGCAGAGTTACTTGACTGATTACCAGTTGAAGGGTCAGTATCCCAGACACTATTGGTTCATAGAACCATCTAGACATTTATATATCTCATTTGACTAAGGCAAAAATCTTCATCCAAATCTAGTTTATCAAGCCAAGTAATTTGTTGTTGTGGTACAAAAAGAAACTTTTCACGTTCAAGTACATATACCAGTGGAATACTAAAAGATGTGAGTTGTATACTGATAAAAACTAAGAATTTTAGTAAAACACAGAACAAAAAGCTGAATCATAATATAATATTTGTAGAAAGCCTTTTTGAAAATTAGGTTGTTTTTAAAAGATGTTGAATAAATATGCATGACTGTCTTTATCCTGTGACTGCAGTAATAGTAGAAAAATAGCCCTCTGTACAGTCTTTGTCCTCCACTCCCTGCCCTCACCAGGGAATCATGGGATACAGACAGAAGGTAAAACTAACCAAACACCAGTTAGGAAAACAGTGTGGCTCTTGTGGAAAGAAGACAAATGACTACAGTTATATATTTGCTTTGAAGCCAGGAATATTTGATGAAAATGGAAAAAATTGCCAAACATTTAACTGTTTTATCTTTTAGAAGATTTCCAGTTTTCATATTAATGGTTAAAATCATGTAAAAATAATCTTGATGATAAATTTGTAATATGTACCAAAATCCAACAATTACATCTATCATATGAATGTCTTCATGTGCACAGTGGAAGGGAGGGTTAACAATCTTTTAAGCATACTTACACACAAATATACATCTCACTGACATTAATGCCATCATGAGCATCAGTCTATCTTATCAGTTGCTGGGCCATGTTAGCAAAGCTAAATGTGGAAAGATTCATCAAGGCATAGAATGTTCCTGAAGAAAATAAAGACAACCCACATCTCATTCTTTCTGCATTGTTGTTTTGTAACCTAGAAAGGACATGATTTAATACCAGATCCTAGGTTCAGAAAACATTTCTTATTTTGTAATTAAATTAAAAGATCCTTTTTCTTTGAAGTGTGGTCTGTGGGCCAGCAGCATCAGTGTTTTCTAGAAGCATCTTAGATGTGTACGCTCAGGTCCCTTTTCTGACCTGCTGAATTGGAAATTGCATTTCAACAAGGTCCCCAGGTGCTTGTATGCATCATAAGATTGAACACCACTATGGCCCAACCAGTTAATTTATTCATGTCAGTGTGTGGCAAAGCTGACTTTTATCTTTTGCAATGATGCCACATGAACATCAGTATCAAGAGAAAAGTATAACACAACTCCCTCTACATTTATAAAATAATCTTACTGTGTTTTGAGTGGCCAGGAGACTTGCCATAAAATCATAGCACACTCAGCTTTCTGACAGCAAGAAATGTGTTAATGCCACTATAATTTTAATCACTGTAATAAAATCAAAGATTTGAGAGGTAGTAATAGAATCTATTTTGAATTGACCAAAGTAAATTTTGCTTATTAGCAAGTGAATCATCTTATATAATAAATGAGTATTGAAAATTCAGGATTTATTAATCTTTGAAAAAGCTGAGTAATAATGATGAAAATAGTGTTCTTGTGGACTTAAAAATTGGAGATAATAGTTCTTTGGTGATTCAACCATTCTTTTATAATCTGTGCAATTCAAACCCTGCTGGTGAAAGATAGTGTAGGAGAGAACAAAAGTGAAAATAACTGTGGACCCGAATTAAAATGACAAATTGGCTTTTATTGTTCAATCAGAGGGAGGAACATTTTTAAAAAGTTTGCCCACTTGCCCTTTTTGGCTCTTTGACATACTGAATGGAATTATCTGCCGTTCAGGGCACCCAATCTGGAAAGCATTTGGGTAGCCCATACGACAGACCCCAGCTGCCAGGGGAGAATGAATGGAGAGTCCCCAGACTCTGGTGTCTAAGAGGTGGCAGCAACATTTCTCTAAATGAAGAAACTAGCTGAATGCTTCAGAGTTTGTCCATTTGTTAAACCAATCTAAGAAATGACACTAAAATAATTAGCATTTGTTCATTCTGTATGACTGTGTTCCTTCAGCCATTCAATATTGCTTTTAATACTGAACATATACCAAACATGTTTAATAGTAAACATATACAGGACTTTTAGAGCTTTATAGTTCTGGTGAGAAAAAATTTGCAAACAAAATTGTTTCTTATTTTCGAGCCCTCTTCTCTCTTCTTACCACTGCTGTCATGGCATAGGCTCTCCAAACTTGCTACAATCTCAAAACTAGTTTTATCACCTCTCCACATCTTCTCCTCCAACTTATGTCTTGCATCCATATTAATTTCATAAGACCCAGCATTAATCTTATCTTCCTTGTTTAAATAATCATATCCACCTAGTTTAAAAAAATACCTTTGTTGGCTCTGTATTGCCTACTGATATCTAAAAACTTTAACTTCTTATTCAAAGTCATGGACTATAATTTGCTACCCAGACCTCTCTTGTATCAGCAAAAAGCCTCTTTCCTCAAAGGTTTTCTTGCTTGAGGAATCATTTGTATTAGCTTTTTGTCATTGTGGCAAAAGATATGAAAAAAATTAAAGAAGAGAAGATTTATTTTTATTCACAGTTCTACAAGTTTCAGTCAATGGTCACTGCTTTCAGGTGGGGAAGAAGCATTATGGTGGGTGGGTGTGGTGGAAGAGAACTGTTCACTTCCCGACAGCCAGGAATACAAGGGAGGAGCAGAGGGAGAAAGGAGAAGGAGAGAAAGAAAGAAGAGAGAGGAGAGAAGTGAGAGGGGAGAGGAGAGAGAGAGATACTGGAGGAGCAGTAACAAGACATCCATAGTCCCCAAGGTCATGCTCCAATGACCCACCTCCATCACCTTCCAATTATGCCATCAAATCATGAATTCATAGTGGATTAATCCACTGATGAAGTTAGGATCCTCATGATCCAGTCACTTCCCTTTATGATATGAAATCCTCCTTAATAGTTTTTCCTTTGTTTAATTACTTCTGTGCTTTGGTACTCCCTATGAGATAGAGGGAGATGGAGACAAGAACTTTATTCTCTTTTTTTCCTTGTATGTTGAAAATTCTCAATTATTAGGATATGGATATTTTTGAAGTACTTTGGATGCTATAAAATGTTGAATATGAAATATTTATAAAATAACTGACTGAAGATAAACTTCACATATAATACTTTTAAATAAAATATTAATGAAACTGATTTAAATTTTATATAGAATCAAACAATGTTAAGGCTGAATAAAAATCTTATAGCTCTTGGTTACCGACTTCTTCTATTTCAAATGAAGAATATTAGAGCCAGTGAACTTAAATTCTGTATTCCTGAAGTGCTTTTCTTGTATGAACCAAGTAATTCTGTTTATGACTGAGTAAATGAATTTGGTGTTATAATTAACTCAAAGTTCCTAGAAATGATAAAGTTCAACTCATGCCTCAAAATGATGACACCTGAAAAAATTTTTTGATGAGTTATTACCCTAGGGGAAGAAATGCAATAGATAAATGCAATAGATGAAATGCAACAGATGTTTGACTTAAGGAAAGCTAGCTATACATAGGTTTGCAAAAAGTCATTTTAGGAATGTTATAGAACAAGAGCACCACCTTATATCAATAAAAATGACCTTTATTTTGCTATTCACAAGGAGAGGGGGTTTGATTTTTAAGAGTTCATGTTACAGGGAGACATAAGTAATATTGAAACAATTATAGAAGTGATATAATCTTATAAAATATTGGGAATTATGGTTTCAAATCCCAGTTAAGATAATTCTCATTTTTCAGATTACACTATTTCAATTTACCTGCTGTTTCCACAGTTATATGGGGATGGGAGTGAAACCTTAAGGGTTTTTTTTTGACAGAAATAAAATTTTGATGTGGGCCAGGGATTTAGCTCAGTAGCACCAAGCCTTTCTCACATGTGCAAGGCCTGAGTTTGATCCCTGGTACAGGAAAAAAAAAAAAGATTTTGGTGTGATAAATAATGCCTATGGGTAAATGCTCATAAAATTATGTCTTAAAAACAAAATAATCTTGGTATTTATTACAACTGATGACATTTTGCAGCTGTATGATAGTCTTTTTCTTAATTTCACAAAAAGTGAATCATTAGAATACTGTATATTATTGTGATAAATGTTCATATTACCTTAGTTTAGACTCTTATTACATCTTTCCTAAATCATTCAGCCTTTTCTCTCTCTTCATTCTAACCTATTCTCTATAATGATGCAGACAAACGTTCAAAATAAGTATAAATTACTTTTAAAATAAGTATTTAAGACAGAATAAACTTTTCTCCATTAGCAAGAGGATAAAAATCCACATTTTTTTCCCAGGGCAAGTAAAGTTTTTCACTATTTTTTCTTGCCAGTTTATTTTCCCACCAGCCCCCCAAGTATAATCCATAATTATGCAGGGGATTTCAGATCCCTGCATGTGCCCCATTGGGTCCCACCTTCATGCTCTGGGCTTGGCATCCATGTGCAATGCTCTCCCTTTCTCCTCCTTCCTGTGCTATGGAATCCACACATATGCTTCTGGCCTTGGCTTAAGTGTCAGCTTCACTGTGAAGATTTTGCTATTCTTTGTGGTTTGTTACTAATCACAGAGTGTTATGGCTTGTGTTTCGATGTCTCTCCAAGGCCTCATGTGGTCACAGGTGGGGCTTTTTCAGAGGTGGCTGGATCTATCATATATGACACTGGAACTGATTCACAGTGCAATGCTAGGCTCAAGGGCACTAGGCTTAAGGGTGTGAGTGCTACCCATCCTAGGTTGTCTGAATAAAATAAAAGGGGCAGAAAGACACTGTTAAGGTCCCTTGCTTGTTTTTCTACCTTTTGTCCACCATCAACTGTTCCTCCTCTGCAATTCTTGTCTGCCATGCCACCCTGCCTTGGAGCCAACCAATGATGGACTGAAACCTCTACAAACTGTAAGCTAAATAAACTTTTCCCTCCTTTATCTTTGGGGTCGCATATTTTGTCTCAGCAACAAGAAAAGGAACTAAGACACAGAATGACTTTATGTCCTGATAATCAGGGTCATCTTGCAAGAGTATAATTCTTTTTTTTTTTTTTATTAAATTCTTTATTGGTACATTGTAGGTATACAACACAATTACATTTCTCATTGGGAATTGTACCT
>NW_004624730.1:57855979-57866805 GCF_000247695.1 Heterocephalus glaber
TAAAAATGATACACTATAAAATATATTTTTAATATAAAGACACAGGCTGAAAGTAGAAGATAGGAAAAATGCTATGCAAACACTAAGCTATTAATAATTAAAATCTCTGAGAAAACTAGGAATGAGAGAGAATTTTTTAATCTCATAAGGAGAATTTGCTAAAAATTATAGCATATATTATACTTAATGGTGAACTATTGTGTGATTTTCTCCAAGATTGGGAACAAAGTTAGGGTGTCTGTTTTTATGTGTTAGCATTTAACTAGAGGTTATATTCAGTTAAATAAAGCAAGAATAAAAGGCATGCAGGGTGGGAAGGAGAAAGTAAATTTGTCCTTAGTTGTAGATGCTAGCATTGAATTTTTAGAAAATCGTAAGACATTTACAAAATAATTGCTATAACAAATTAGTATCTTTTGTAAGATTTGAGAATAAAATCTTGATGAATATAAAAAATTTTAATAAATGAATAAAGTTATAACCCTTATACTGCCTGATTATAATACTTAATATAAAACTATAGGTTGGCATATTATGTTATTTGTGTAAATCACATGAATAGGATAGGGTGTATAGGAAAAAACCCACTCATACTATCATTTAACTTTAAAAAAGTACAAAGACAATTTAGTGAATTGAAAAGGGTGATGAGGGTGATGGTAGAATAAAAGTGTAAAGCAGTGGTTGTCAATCAGGGGAAAATCTGACCCCAGAGGACATTTAGCAGTGTATGGAAACATTTTTCATGGTCACAATTGGCTTGGTGGCATGATTGACATGTAGTGTGTACAGTCCAAGAATGATATTAACATCTTGCAATGAACAGGAAAGCTGCCACAATGAAGTACTTTCTGACCCATGGTAATTATGCCACATTTGAAAAAACCTGGAATAAATGTATAGAAAGAAAAATGAGCTTCCAGTTCTACCTCAAGTTACAAATAAAATTAACTTGAAATGGCTCTTAGAGCTAAATGTAACAGCAAAATTTATAAAATATAGTATCATGTTCCTATGGCATTAATACAGGAAGTTCTTTAAACAGGACACAAGAAACACCAGTAATTAAAAATGATAAATGCCATAACACCACTCCCAGTGCAGAGGAGGAGCCTTACGGGCCACCATAGCATTGCTCCCAGCACAGAGGAGGTGAGCTGCATGGGCGCCAGCAGCACCCCCCTCATCCCCCATTGAAATGAGAAGGCATGCAAACAAGCTTCAAAACCAGACTTTCAGATCACCTACAGCAACCCCAAAGGGAAATGAGATGGAACACTATGATACTCAACCACCTGGACTCCCTGAACTGGCAATGAAAGAGGATCTGGAAAAGAAAATAATGAAAGGACAATAAGCACACATCAAAAGTGACTCAACATGATTGCTATCAGGCAAATGCAAATTTAAACCACAATGAAATATCACTACATATCTACTTAAATGATTAAAATTATTTTTAAAAACTCATTTAGCCCCACGATGAAAATGTGGAACAAATAAAACACGAAATTACTATTGGACAACCACTTTGGACAAACACTTAAAAAAAAAACAAAACTCCTACCTAGAAATTTGTCTCCTAAGTGTTAACTCAAGAAAAATGAAAATATATAATCAAAAACTTGTCCAAGAACATTTATAGCAGTTTTATTCACCATTGCATTGTAGATCACCTTAATGCCCACCAACAGGATACACAATGGAATACAATGGATGGATATGCAGTGGAAGAGTGCTCATATATAAATAATGAACTACTGGTGTAAAAGTGTAGATGTATACAAAATTATAACCACATCTCCAGAATATTACATTGAGTGAAAAAAGCCATATATTGAAAAGTAAGTATTGTGTGATTCCAAATGTTTATCATTTTGCTATGGTAACAACACTTTGTATGGTGAAAATATGGTGGATACTTTTTTTGGCTTCTTGAAGTATATAGTATATTATGGTTATCTATAGTCATCCTACTTGGACTCTCACACCATAGCTTCTTACCTTTACCCAACTATAACTCAGTACCCATTAATCAACTTTTCCCCCTCCCTTCTTCTACTCTCTACAGCCTCTGGTAAGCATTCTACTTGCCACTTCCATGAGACCATGTGATGCTTGTCTTTCCATGACTACCTTCTTTTACAGAATGATCTCCAGTTCTATCCATGTTGTCACAAATGACAGAATTTCATTCGTTTTATGGCTGAATAATATTCCATTTTGTGTATGTGCCACATTTTCTTTATTCAATCAGTAGTATAGTTGAAAAAATCACCACAACAATATGTGGCAAAAATTACACCATTAACTTTGTTTATACATTTACACAACAATTCTAATTTTTGAATATAAAAAAAATTTTAGAAAAGATAAAGCTTCATATGTCATGATGTTATTTATAGTATTAAAATGAAATGTAACTCCATATTAAGCATTGAGAGCTAGGTAAGTGAAATACAGAATATTTAACCAACAAATATTATGTAGATATTATAATTATATTTATAAAGTCTAGATAGAAATATAAAAATACCTAAAATACATTTTAATTAAAGTCAGGATGTGAAGTTCAGTTTAATTTTCAATTAGATTAGAATAATTTATCAATGGAAAAAGCTGAAAAGAAATAATAAATCAGAAGTTTTCTATTTGAATTAAGAACTTTCTTCATGATGTTAAGATTGACATAAAATTTCCTTAGTTTTGTTTAATATTGTATTTGCATTGTTATGACATTTGCTCAGTATATATGCACTGAAAAGTCAAAAATTCAAGACAAGTTGTTCTACAATCCTAAAAACCATCATAAAACAGTGAGTCACAGAGAAAAGTAAAACATAAGAGACTTGAAAGCCAATAATCTGATTATTTAACTTCAGTTTTTGTTGTACTTAATATTTCTTTCCATTTTTTTTTGCTTGATTGCATTACCTTTCCTTCAGTGACAAGTTATCACTAAAGTTATTTTTTTCAGTGAATACTCTCCCTCCATTTTGCTTTTTAAAAATTCATATGGATAACTATTATTTTAGATGTATTTTATGGTTGAGGCAGTGTTCCCTCTACCCAGAAAGACCATCAACCATGAGTCCCTGATTTCTCTTTAAATGTATGAAGTTTGGATTTAGTTATTAGGACATCTGTTAAGCTTGTAGCATACAGACCTTGTGTGATCTAAATAGGACCAAAGCTTTTTGCAAAAACTGGTGCAGTTGCTGGGATAAAGAAAACCTATTTCCTTCTGAGATCAGATGCAAGGATCACATGACCTGGAGCAGCTGGGTGGGGGCAACCATCTTTGCCACCACTTGGAGGAGGCCTGTGGTAAACAAAGTCAACACAGAGAAGAAAAATCCAGAGAGAGAGAGAGAGAGGGAGAGAAAGAGTGATCTGATGATATTTTGGATCCAGTCTGCCCCTTAAATTTTATTCCTGTAAGCTATTAAGTAGCACCTGGTCTCATCCATCATCTATCTATCTATCTATCTATCTATCTATCTATCTATCTATCTATCAATCATCTATCTACCTACCTACCTATCTATCTATTCATAAGCTCATTTGAGATGCTTCTGCTAGTTTGAGAGCTTCTGCTATTTGCAAGTAAAGGAGACCTAATACTGCTACCTTAGGACGGCTGATTTGAGAGACTCTCTGCCAAAGTTCTGGAAAGAGCTTGTAGGAGATATTTAATGGCCTTACAAAACAGTAGGAGTTTGATTGGCTTTTTGGAAGAATGAAAATCTGAATATACTCATTCTCATCCTCAAATCTATTGGGGAAAAGCAGATGGATCCAGGAATCTCCTGTAATTGCTTACTTGGCTAAATTGCTAAGGACTATAGGGATTTGCTATTTTATGAAATTAAAACAAGGAACAACAGAGGCTATTATCTAACTTCTGAAAAAGAAGAATGACTGCAGGTTCTTAAGCCCCAGCAGGAATGAGGTCATAATCAGTCCATTAGTCTTACAATAGTTAAAAGTTGCATGCTTTGTGTCTTGCTATGGTTTGTGTCAGCTATTTTCTAGCTTCCACAGAAAGAGATTTTCCACATTCTCTGAGCAAAGAGTTTAGAGTTCCAAATGTTCATCTTTTAAGTTAGGTCTCTTCAGAGAAGAAAAATAGCTATTCTATAACATCAACTCCAGACTCCAAAGAAGTGTTAGACGCGAAACCTCTGATTTGAGAGGTTTAAAAGATTACAGACCATGCTGGCAAAGTGGTGGTTAGAGGTAGATACCCTGCAGGAAAACATTAAGCCTGGCCATCCTATCTTTTAGTTTTAACAAGATGGCACTCGGATTGATGCAGGCCAAGCAATGACTTGGAGGCATACTGAGTCAAAGGGAAATGTTTGGAAGCTAAGGATACTAGAGGGCTGTACAGGAGAGAAATCCACTGGGGTCTCTCTACCTATCACTTGCTGTGTACCCTTCAAAGACATACACACACACATGGATCAGAAAATGGAAAATGTGGGGAAAAAAGACACTCATGAGTTAATAAAACCATTCACAGTAACATTTTGTTTTACTTCTAATATTTTGACTTTCATATATGTTCTTTATATTTCTGTAATCATTGTATGTACACAGTCTAGTGTACATTTTTCAACATTATAAGTATTTCCCCATGTTTTGTGCAATCTTTATAAGTATTTTAATGATTGCACACTATTTTATCTACAAAAGTAATTCTTATACTCTAGATTAAAAATCCTTTGAGAAGAGCATAAATATGATGAACTTTCTTTTTTTCAAGAAGAAAGTGAAATTATTAAATTATTTTTTTCTTTTTTGTTTTTTTATTAGTGCATGTTTGATGAACACAATAATTACATTCACCATGAGAAGTTGATACATGTACATGTTAATTCTTTTCACATCCCCTTTCCCTCCCTTCCCTCCTGATTGAATCACTCTCTCCTCCTCTCCCCTCTCCTCCCCTCCCCTCCTCTTCTCTTCTCTTCTTTTCTCTTCCCTTTGCTTCGCTTTCATTGCCTTCTTATCCCCAGGGTGGTTCTGAAGAATAGGGGGCTTTTAAAGACCTCTGTCCAGACCTCTTCTTCAGAAATTCAGATTTGGTTAGTCAGGAGTAGGGCCAGTACTCATTTTTTTAAAAAGCTAATACATAATTCCAGTGTGTCCAGGACTGAGAAATACTGAGAGGGTATTTGGATTCAAGACTCAGTTTATCATCTAGTGGATATGTATCAGCTTAGATGATTATTATCTGATTTTTACACATAATTCCTTCACTGTTTCATTAAAATACCTCATATATATGTGTGTTTGCTAGAAATATGAGTCCAGGCTCAAATATATGACTTTTTTTTGGGGGGCTCTTTCTACATATTGCCAAATGCCTCATCTTGAATTCTATTGCCAATCTCTTTTCTCTTATATATGTGTGTATCCATACTCAGCCGAAGAACTCAAGAAGGAACCCCTCTGAAGATCTCTGGAATGCTTTTTCTGCTGGCTACCTCTAATCTATAGTATATTCCTATAATTCCTAGCCCCTGTGGCCTCTACAAACTTCAACCCACATGTCCTCGATTCCTCAGGACCAGGGCTCTGTTTGAGTCCCAGCTCCTTGTGTCACACACAGCATTGAAACTGCCTCTAGACTGTAATCTGGAGCGATACTGTTTGTTTTACTTCTCTGGAACACAATCTTATGTTGCTCATGTCTAGTGTCTGAAAACCATAATTTCATATTGTTTTTCTGCTTTTCTAGTTGTTTAAGGTCTAAATATAAACCTGGTCCCCTCTCACTCCATTTGGCTAGAAGCAAAATGAGTCCATTTATATTCAGTGTAAGTACTAATATTTTGGATTTGCTTCTAGTAACTTTTCATGTACTTCCCTTTCTTTCCTTTTGCTCTTTCTTCTGTTCTTTTTTTTTTTTTCTCTTTTCTTGATAGCTCGCTGCATAGTGTTCTCCTGGAAGCCCCAGAAGAATCCCTAGAGATCAATTTTGACAGTGTATATAGGGAATGTTTAGACATATTAGAGATACCATGTATATACATAATTAAAAAAAATAGTACATTGCAACTAAAACATTGAAAATCATTAACCAAGATACTTTGATTATAGTCAATTCTGCTTATCTATTTAATATTTACTAAATATATGAACAGCAAGGACAATGATTACTAATTTGTATTAGTTTTGTCAGGGAGCTTTAAGAATTTATCTAATAATTAAAATTTGGGGGCATCTTCTTATTCTATTATTACTAGGTTTTTGTGCTCATATTCTCCTGTATTGAAGCTGGTTATAGAGGTCTGTGTCTGTCCCTTTTAGTAGGCTTGATGGAAGAGAGGGCAAAGATTTAAGGACCAGTGTGTGGTAGGTACTGAAGAAGTATTTAAGTAAATTGTGCAGAAATAAGGGAGCAAATTTGCAGAAATAATGTCAAAATGGGAAAGCTCATGTCCTCTCCACATTTTCCAGTCAAGTTATTGACACTTTGTTTCTTCACTATTGTCCTATTAAATACAAGACTTTATAGATATTAACAGGACTGCATCTATATCATCTCTGCTGAATATTTTATTCATATTTATCTATATTATGTATAAATCTGCTATTTGAATGAATGCTATTGTCTTTTTTTATAAATTCAACCTATGCTTATGCTATAGTACAGCTTTAGCACCTATATCTGAAGCAACTGTGGTGCTTGCTAAAGATACTGATTGTTTTTATCCACACCCAAGAATTAAGTAATCAGAATCTCAGGAAGAGCTATCTGGAATTTACATATATTTTTTCATTAAATTTATTAGTACATTTTAGGTATACAATACAGTTACATTCATCATTAGGATCTTGTGCTTTCACATGATGTATCTTGGTTCTTACTTTTTCCCCATTCCCCTGACCTCCCTTCACCCCCTCCACCCTTCCCTGTTTACGATGAATTTTTTTCCACATTTTCCTTTTCTCATGTTTCTTCTTTTCCCTGCCTCTTGGAATTTACATATTTAATTAATGCCCCAGGTGATTTTGTAGTTTGAGAAGTATTGGTCTAGACCAGTGGTGGTAAACTGATGGTATGCATGCTGCAGCAGGCTATTTGTATCATTGAAAGCTCTAAAAGGTTCACCATCACTGGTAGGCAAATGATCCTAGTTAATTAAGGAAAATAAACCATGTGTTTGTGTGTGTGTGTGTGTGTGTGTGTGTGTGTGTGTGAAGAGTTTTTATCAATTCTGTTTTGTGTGTGGGCCTCTCCGCTCCAGTCATCCAGAGGGCACAAGACTGTCATAGAATACTAATGTCTCATTTATTTACAAGTAAGATTATTTCAAAACCTACCCCCTACTGTACCACCATCTTCTGAAGCTATACGCAAATCAATCTTAATTAAGAATATCAAATGTAAATGGGTGCAGTTGTGGGCTCAGCAGCAAAGTGCTTTTCTTACTAATGAGAATGAATTCCAACTGTTTTAAAGGAGGACTCTTTAGCGTGAAACACTGGGGTCAGAAGTCTGTGCCACCACCATAGCTCAGCTCAGCACTCAGAAATGTGCTACAACACAGCCAGAACTAAAAAATAACACTCATTGGTTAACCTGGGCCTACTGTATAGATGAAGCACTGAATTTAAAGTCTGAACAGCCCCTCCATAAAAAGAAGATTTGCTGTGTGCTAAATTAGAGTTGGGATCGATCCATGGTTTAGATGTATCATTCTTTGACCTTTTTACTTTCATTTGGTTTTTAGCTTTTGGGGAAGTAAATGTAATCATGACCTATATATTTTACGAGACTATTGTGGAAATTCTTCATGGTCCCTGGCATCTGAGGGCTAAGACAATGGATATTCCATCTTAAGGCTTCTTACATCCACAAATATTTCTTTCCTTTCTTCCACATCCCTCCTCCTTTATATCTTACCAGATATTTAGGGGTAAGAAAGAAAAGGAATTATTTGATCAGCCCTATAAATACATAATGTCATGTTAGTACATGTAACTAAATTCTTTGTGTGAATGAAAAAGAATGATTAAGTTGAAATTCAATGTATTAAAACTCCAGATGTTAGCACTGACTGCTTGGCTAAGTGGGATACAGTGGAAGAGTTGGCCTCAAGAAAGGTTATGTACAGAAAGACCATTACAGCAAGGCATTTATCAAACTGAAGTCATGCTCAAGGGGAAATCACAATTGAGTGATGAATTATAGCCTATCAATAAAAGCAACTTCTGATATCCAAAATAGAAAGAAGGAAAAATTTGGCCCCTCTCTATATGTGAGATCTACGTCTTGTGCTTACCCTCTTCTTAGCTAACTAACCTGCTTGCCTTCTAAAAGATGAACAGTTGTAACCTGATTCATAGTGGTCTTTCAAGGGATGAATCTGTGTTTCTATTTCCTATTACTTGCTTTGAAGTGATAAGCAGGTCTAAACAGATTCTGAAGCTGGTTAGACAAATGAAATTCTCTCATTTCTACCTCTTTCACACATGCAATTATTTGGATAAGTTAAATAGAACCTAGTCATTTTTTCTCCTTCACTCATTCAACTCCATTCTTTTACATGATCAGCTAAGTGTAGCAAAATAGTGAATACTCCAGAAAGAAGTAAATTTGGAGGATTGACACTACCTGACTTCAACTCTTGCTGTAAAGCTTTAGTAACCAAGACAATATGTATAATGGGCAGCTTGCTCATATTGGGGCAAAGTATTTGACACCTGCAATGTAAAGGACTGAGGCATTATTTGGTTACAATTTCAGAGAGTTAAGCACATGGTAGGCTGGCTCCAAAGCAGAAATAGCATGTCGGAAGGGCATAGTGGAACAAAGCTCACTTCTTGCAGCCAGAAAGCAGAACAAAGGGGAAGAGCACCAGAGAGAGATATATGCCCTCGGAAGCCATCCCTCTAGTGACTCATATCCCCCAACTGAACCCCACCTTCTAACAGTACATTCAGCTATGTAGTCAGTGGATGAATATACTGGTGAACACAGTGGCTCCATGATCCACTCACTTCTCCAGGAGTCTCTTCATCTATTCCAGTTGAAAATTAACTGGCACAATGTGGTACTGGTAAAAGGATAGCACTAGGGATAATGAACAGAACAGGGGCAGAAATAGACCAACACACATAGAATTAACTAATCTTCTTTTTGGTACCAGGGATTGAACTTGGGACCTGGCACTTATGAGGGAGGTGGCAGAACCACTGAGCTAAATCCCTGGCCCTAGAATTAACTAATCTTTGACAAAGACACATATGAATGCAGTCAAAGTATTTTTGAGAGTGGAGCAAAGGCAATGCAATGGAGAAAAAAGTTCTTTCTGTAAGGAGCTAGAATAACTGGACATTCAAATACAACAATGAGAGAAAGAAAGAAAGAGAGAGGAAAGAAAGAGAGAAAGAAAGAGAGAAGAAAAGAAAAAATAATCTAGATATAAAATCCTTCACAAAAATTAACTCAACATGGATTGTATCCCTGAATGTAAAACATGAAACATAAAACTCCGAGAAGAAAATATAGGAGAAAATTTAGATAGTCTTGGGTTTGGTGTTAATGTTGTTGATACAACGAAAAGGTACAATCTGTGAAAGAAAGAATTGATAAACTAAACTTCATTAAAATTAAAAATTTCCGCTTTGCAAAAGACATTGTCAAGAGATTGAGATATTGTTTTTTTCTTTTTTTGGTACCAGGGATCGAACTTGGGACCTTGCACTTGCGAGGCAGGTGCTGGAACCACTGTGCTAAATCCCCAGAGAGAGATTGAGATATTAATCATAGACTGGAAGGAAATGTTTTCAAAACATGTGCGTCATATAAAAGATTCTTATTGAAAATACATAAAGAACTCTTAAAACTTAATATTACAACACATACAATGGAATTTAAAAACTGGGTTAAAGACCTCAGCAGATACATTACTAAACAAGATACACTGATGACAAGTAAGCATGTTATAAGTCATCAAGAGAATCTAAGTTAAAACAACAATACACTACACACTTACCTAAATGGACAAAATTCAAAATACTGACAATACCAGATGCTCATGAGGATGGGAAGCAATAATAACTCTCATTAACTGCAGGGAGGAATGCAAACATGGATTCTGTACTTTGGAAGAGAGTTTAGTAGTTTCTTACAAAACGTATGTTCTCTTAACATATGATCCAGTAACCATTCACCCTATAATTTACTCAAAGGAGCTGAAAATTTATGTTTGTACAAATACATGTACATATATGTCTGTAACAACTTTTTTCATAATTTCCAAAACTTGTGAGCATGCAAGATGTCCTTCAGTAAGTACTTTAATAAACTGTGGTCCATCCAGACAATGATATTAGTCATCACTAAAAATAAATGAGCTATCAAACCATAAAAAGACATAGAGGGAAGTAAAATACATAGTTCTAAGTGAAAGAAGTCAATTTGAAAAGGCTACATATGCTATGATACTCTGGAAAAGGCAAAAACTATGGAAACAATAAAAAGTGGTTGCTAAGGGATGCCGAGAAGTGAGAATAGTGAATATCATCATAATTTGTCCAAACTCACAGAAAGCACAACACTGAGAATGGATCCAATGTAAACTATAGATATTGTGTGATGTCATTGATTAATCAGTGTAGAGTCTCAACTGTAGTAAATGCACCATTCAAATGGGTTATGTTATTGAAGTTATCCCCTGTATATTATCGGACCATAGTGCGATGAAATTGGAGATCCATGGCAAAAGAAACTGGAAAAATTTCATAAACACATGGAAATTGAACAACACACTTCTGAATAACCAATGGGTCACAGAGGAAATTAAAGA
>NW_004624730.1:57968401-58046576 GCF_000247695.1 Heterocephalus glaber
TTCGTTCATTTCAGATACCTATTTTTGAACTGGGTCTTTAAATTTGGTGGATCTGATTTTTTGAAGTTCTTTATATATTCTAGATAGTAGTCCTTTGTCTGAGGAACAGCTGGTAAATTTTTTTTCCCACATTGTATGTTATCTCTTAGCTCTTTTGGTGGTTTCTCTTGCTGTGCAGAAGCTTTTTAATAAGATGAGATCCCAGCTGTTTATTCTCTGTGCTAGTTCCTGTGCTACTATGATTTTGTTCATAAAGTCTTTTCCTATGCCAGTGTCTTCAAGAGTTCTACATAACCTATCTTTCAGCAAGTTTAGTGTTTCTGTTTTAATATTTAGATCTTTGATCCTCTTTGATTTTAGTTAAGTGCATGGTGAAAGATATGGGTGTAGTTTTAATCTTTGGCAAGTTGAAATCCTGTTTTTTCAGCATCATTAATTAAAGAGGCTATCTTTCCTCTAGTGAGGGTTTTTGGCTCCTGCGTCAAAGATGAAGTAGCTGAGTATGTCTGGAGTTGTTTCTGCATCTTCTAATCTATACCACTGATTCTTTTGTCTGTTTCTTTGCCAGTACCACACTGTTTTTATCATAGTAGCTTTGTAGAATATTTTCAAGTTGGGGATTCTTAAACCCCCTGTCATGTCTTTGTTGCCTAGAACTGCTTTTGCTATTCTAGGTCTCTTCTGATCCAAATGAATTTTTGGATTGATTATTTTCTCTAGTTCTGTGAAATGCACTGTTGGAATTTCAATTGGAATTTCATTGAATCTATATAGACGTTTTGGAAATATAGCCATTTTTACTATATTGGTTCCTACCCAGAAGCAAGGTATGTCTTTCCATTTTTTTTATATCCTCTTCATTCTCTTTTTTCAGAGTGCCGTAGTTTTCAAGGTAAAGGTCTTCTCTTTCCTTTGATAGATTGATTCATAGATATTTTATTTTGTGGATACTACTGTGAAAGGAATTGTTTCCCTAATTTCTCTCTCAGTGAATCTGTTATTTATGTCAAAGAAGGCTATTGATTTTCTAGTGTTGAGCTTCTGTCTAGCTACTCTGCTGAATCTGTCAATTAAGTCTAGAAGTCTTTTAGCAGAGTTTTTTGGGTCTTCTATGTAGACTATCATGTTGTCAGCAAATAATGACATTTTAACTTCTTCCTTTCCTATCTTTATTCTTTTTATTTCTTTCTCTTGTCTAATTGCTGTGACTAATGTTTCCAAAACTATATTTAACAGGAATGGTGATAACGGACATCCTTGTCTTGTTCTTGATTTTAGTGTGAAGGATTTCAGTTTTTGACCATTTAGCATGATGTTGGCAGTTGGTTTTTCATAGATAGCCTTTATCAGATTGAGATAAAGTCCATCTATTCCAATTTTCTGTAGGGTTTTTTTTTTTTTATCATGAATAGGTGTTGGATTTTGTGGAACCCTTTTTCTGCATCTATTGAGATGATTGTATAGTTTTTGTCCTTGACTCTGTTAATACAGTGTATTACATTTATTGATTTACATATGTGGAACAATCCTGTATCCCTGGGATGAAATTCTAGACAATTTAGTGACACCCTGTCTCAAAATTTTAAAAAAGAGGGCCAGGGATTTAGCTCAGCATTTCTGCCACCTGCCTTGCAAGCACAAGGTCCCAAGTTTGATCCCCAGTGCCAAAAAAAAAAATTTAAAAAAAGAGGGAGAGAGGGCTAGAGATGTAGCTCAGTGTCAAGACCCTGCATTCAATCCCCACTATTAAAATAAGTTAATTGATTAATATAAATTAATTAAAAATGAACAAATCAAACCTCTAAGTCAAACATTTTCAGAACATTTTGCTACCTCTTCCACTTAACCTGAATTTAATCTCTGCCTTCTAGCTCCAAATCCTAGGCTCAACCACTAGCTCCACCCTAATTTCCAATTCTAGCCACTAATTCCACTTCCTAACCCTAGATATTATCATCTTCAAATCCTTCCTCCAACAAACCATGAATAGTGGTCTTACAAACATGTTGTGTATCTCAAAAGTTCATAATGTAAAAAAATGAAAAGATATCTATAAGATTACATTTGCCACTTTAAATAAACAGTCTCCTGAGTTTTGTATACAGCCTTCTTAAAAAATTTAAATGACTTAATAAATACAGTTTTAAAAACTCTTGAAATCAACTTTTTAATGCTTAATTTTTAAAAATGTGGTATATATTTTTTTGATTTAATGAAAAAGTCCCTATATTTTGGAAATCTCTCTTTAAAGTGGACATTGTGCATTTCATGGATCTGATTAAAGTGTAGTTTTCAATGCATATACTTCAGAAATACAAATTTATATTTTTATTGCCAGCTCTGAATAACAAGCATTTTCATTTTTGCATTGCTTCTTTCTTCACCATTTCATCTTTTTAGCTCCTCCTTTAACCTATTTTTATTGGCATTTTTTGAGACATTTTTCCTCCATATTTATTTCATTCCATGCTATTTCATCCAAAATATTGTTATTTTTGTATTATAATCTCAAATATTATGATGATTACTTTGTTTTGTGTTCATAGTTATTCTTACATTTAAGTGGATTCAGAACTTACTGCCAATTTTTTTCCTGTGATTTCTACATTTGTGAATTTGTTGATTCATTTTTAAGCTTTTTGGATTGTTTGTCTCTTAAAGTAGAATTTTCAAAAAATTTTACAAATTGTTGAATATGTGGTGGTATCTTTCATTTTCTTTAATTTTTCAATAACAATGAAATAAATTTTAATTCACATCACTTACCACTTGTTAAATTTAAATAAGTTTGGCCTCAGATTTTTCCACCCTTGGATGATAAAATTTGGCACAAACTAGTCTGTATATGTAGTGAACTCTACTCTTATTTGATGTGTAAACCAATTGCATTTTAATATTGTACCCTTGCAACAAAACAACTGAGTCTCAGCCAATCAGAGCTGTTGAGCTTCAACCAATCACAGGCTGTCAACTAACCAGATCAGGAGCATATAAGGTAAATGCTGATTATATCCAATCAGGTGGGTCTTGTACTTCACTTCTTGTTCTTGGTTATACATAAAACCTGTACATGTAGTGGTCATAGTTTTTTGAACCATTTTTGGTCTACAGTGCTACCTGGTTCGAGAACATTTTCCTTGTTTAAGTAAACTTTGTTAAATTTAACTGGTCTTACTTTTTCTTTTAACTTTAAATTTTTGGAGACACTATCTTTCTTTTAAATGGAATAAACATCCAATGAAGTTAGGAAAACAAGACTAAGGAAGCCAGAAAGAAGGGAACAGTGATCATAAAATATAAAATTATAAATGATGAAAAAGAAAATTATAATGAGTGTGTCTGACACTTTTAAATGCCTTACATACTGTTATTCTTTTAATCTTCATAACAAAGAATGAGGAAGTTGCTATTATTCTTATGCTCAATTAAGGAAATTGAGTTACAGGTAGATAATCTGTGCAGTGTAACAACATAGCAAGGATACAAATCAGTGATGTATTGGTAAATATTTGGCAATATGTGACATGCAACTTTCCCTATAGAGCTTTTATTTGCAATGTTTTGTGCTTCCACCATGGTCAATTTGCAGCTGTCAACAAACTGACACTGAGAGACACTGGACAGAGATGTGCACAGTTTTCTCTCAGTGGCCTGTTCTAGCACCTTTTAGCATAACACTGATGCAAACCTACCCAGTGTGTTTACAGAGGAGTAGAGAAGAAACCAACACTGACAATATTCCAAGGGCATTTCCATTACCATTAGTGCTGAGAGAGATCATCTGTCATTGTAAGATTGCCAACATTATTTTATACCAAACTACTACCTAATGCAGTGAAATAAGTGAGTCACTGCATAGCTACTGAAGTGATTAAAGTGTCATTTAACTGTAGTCCAGTAAAGTAGGTATTTGGTAAATAATGATATCACACAATTAGCAATTCACTAGAGAGGTGATTGTGTTTTAGGGCTCTATCTTGTACTATATAAATATAAATTCCAGAGGAATTACATACCCAAACATTTTTTAAAATGCCTGAATGTATTAGGACAAATAATGAGATTATTTTTTACCCTTGATGTAAAGAGACATTTCTTAGCAAGCTACAAAATAAGACTGTTAATATATGTATGAGTGTGCGAGTTAACAGACATAAAAATATATATACAAAAATATATATACAAACATGTACTATATATATGTATGTATGTCAGTGTATGTATATATATCATGTGTGCCTGAATATATATAATCTCAGTCATTTATTTCATTGTTGTATTTTGACATTTTTCAAAGAAAATGCAATTTAAAAATGAAGAATACAACTTACTATTTTAGACTAAATGGATGACTTACTGGATAGTAAACATATTAATTAAGGGTTAATTAAAGAAAAATGGGAAATATGAATACATCAAAGTGCCAAGAAAATTAGAGGAGTTGGTCAAGCTCCTTCTCCTCCTCTCCTCTCTGCTCAGTGAAAGACTCTAAGGTTAGTGTGCATTGGAGCCTGGACAGTGAACGTTGGTAACTTAACTTCCAGGAGACAGTGAATTCTCAAGTCATATACTCACTTCTAACTTACAGAAAAAATAAGGAAAGCCTTATAGGTCAATGTATTTATTCATTTAACAAATGCTGGAATTTCTGATCTACTAGGTTTGTGATTGTATTATTGAATGAGGGTTCTTATGGAGTTAAAAATCTAGACAATAATAGTCAAATCAAGTTGTTACAATACTTGATAAATTTTATAATATTAAAATTTGGCAAAGAATAGCAAAGATTAAAAAAAATTTTTTTGAAAGATAGATCCCCAAAAGCATACTAAATATTAGTGAATTTAATTTAGCTGTATTTTAGGAGGCAGTTATGTGCCAAAGCCAATATGTATATATAAATATCATGAAACATTTTTAAAAGCATATTATTAATACCACCCATGAAAAATGCCAAGAAAAAATATATAGTGATTATGTTTGTAGATGTCAAAAGGTATTTGATGTTATTCAGTATCTCTTTATTCATTAAATGTTAATTTATTCAACAAATATTTACGGAACATTACTTTTTTATCTGCTACATCAAAACAAAATTATATACACTAATAAAATAAGATAAACTTTAAAAAATTCTACATATGATTGAGAATATGTGGTGCTTATCTTTCTCATCACTTAACAATTCCATCACCACAATTACAGGATTCCATTCTCTTCATGGTTAAATAGTATTCCAGTTTGTACATGTGTCACATTTTCTTTATCCATTCATCAGTTTTTTCCATTTCTTGGCTATTGTAAATAGTGTTGGAATAAATATGGGAGTGCAGATGTCTTTCAACATACTGATACCAAGGAGTGGGATTGCTGGATCATATGATAATTCTATTTTTATTTTTTAAGGAATATCCATAATGGCTGTATTAATTGAATTCCCACCAACAGTGCAGGCACATTTATTCTTAGAAGAAAATACTGAAGTCATCCCTATGATAATGAATATTATTAACATTATATTTAATGTTACATTTCAAGTGATAGTTGAGTAATAAGGAAAATAAATAAAGATAAGTTTTGGAAACCAGACAACTATTTTAATTATTTGTAGATGAAATGGCTACATACGTAGACGATCTAAGTGACTGAAGGGGAAATCAATTAGGAAAAATTAGTAACATGTAAACCTTCACATTATGATATAAATTTTATGAAATTCAATAGTTTCTCATTTTATCATGAAAAACAAGGTATAAAATATAATTAAAATGTTTTTTAATTAAATTGAAAACATGAAATACTTGAGAATAGATGTAAGAGTTAACCATATTTGATATAGGAGAAAACATGAAACTTTTCTAAATAGACTTATACCAAATTCTTGAACGTGAAGACACTAATACAAGTTAGTCAACTTTTTCCAATGGACTTAGAAGCTTGGTTTTAAAGTTAAACTAGATAGTGGGAGAGCAGTCAAGAAAATTTTGAAATTGCAAAAAAGAAGCATTTTGAACCAGGAGAAAGGCCAAAGTAGATGAGAGATGATAATCTTAGAAGACAGAGAGTAAGTAGAACAATAGCCACTAACTCAAGAAGGGAAGAAGCTGTACCTAGGTGAGACTGAAATGAAGTCCAGAGACAGTGGACAGCAGGATAAGGCTGAAAACAAGTTTTGAAAGATGCCTTCGTCCTGAATTATGGGTCTCCTCAACACCCTGCCATATGAAAACAGTTGATTATTTAGCTACCCTAGTCTGAAGAAAATAGGATTATTTTCTTGGGAAATTGAGAAGGTGTCAGTATCAGTAACATTTAGACTCCACTTCCTAACAAAGCGTCTTTCTGCTCAATGGCTATAAAATGGAGCTTACCAACTTAGAAGTTCATCTCCCTTCTCTCTTTCTCAAGAAATGTTGAAATCAGCTTTACGGAATTTTTCTCTTAGATATGCCTGTTACACCAAATGTAACTAGGGTTAAAGAAAGCCTCCAAATTAAAATTAGCAAAATAAACAGAAAATAAATGCAATTGTCAAAAAGAAAGAAGACAAAAAAATTTAATCTCTATAATTTGTATCCACAGAATGATAAAAGATGTGTCTATGAAATAACAGGATAATATATAAAAAGAATCAGACCAAGAAAGTACTTTTGGAAATTCAAAAATGAGAGTAGAAAAACAATAATAACAAATCAAAGTATCAGAATATAAGACAATGTTGTAAAAGGTTACACTCAAATGGATTAAGGTATATTAAAATAATTTTTGAGAATCAATCTGGGACAGAGAGGGCCATTGAGTTAGTGAGCTGAGAGAGGGAGAGAGAGAGAGAAAGAGAGAGAGAGAGAGAGAGAGAGAGAGAGAGAGAGAGAGAATAAATAAACTATCAAAGACTATATGAAAGAAAAATTTGTAATACTGAAGACCTAATTTTCTAGATTAAAAGGGCCAACTCTTCTGGTAATTAGCAACAATTGCAGATTCCATCCACTAGTGACCACCGGGTCTCTATTACTTTGGGGCACAACCATTATTTGGGAGTTAAAGACCCCAATTCAGTAACTGTCTTGTGGACAGCTGCTGCCACTAAACCCTGAGAGATGCTGGTGCCCCTCTTAGTGACAGGTTCCTAATGGCCTTAGTGGATGACATGTTCTCATTAGAACATAGCCTGTTGATTGGTCATCCAGTCTTTCCTAATACAACTGTTGCAACCTGCTCACTTCCCTCAGTCTAATTATTTCTTTTTCTGTCACCTACAAGGATGACTCAGATATTTCAGTATCACTGGATATTGGCCCTTACTTTTTCCATGTGTCTAATAGCCATACTAGCATTGATTTTTACCATATTTCTTGTGGTCTTTAATAGGATGATAAAGCATGTACTTCAGGAAATTTCCTCAGAGGCAATGAATTGTTGGAACAGCATTCTTCTCCACCAGGATATTTTCCTAACCATCACCCCTGAAATATTTATCAGTTGAGCTGCCACCCCATTTCAGAATTACCTATAACTACTCATGTACTAAATAATATATTGTCCTTCATGCCCAAAAGGCAGTGAATGTGCCAGCTCCATCTATTTTCTTGGACCACTCTCAGTGCAACTTGCATTAGTCCTCTAAGAAGCAGATGCCAAGTTAGCATGAGACATGTAAGGATCTTATTGGCAGAACCCTTGTGACTGTTGATAGGGAGAGATTTTGAGGAGGCTAGAAGAGTCATCACACCATGATACATATCTGAAGTCTGTTGTTTCAAAGAAGAAAGAGAAACAAGGAAGAAAGCTCTTAGATTGAAGTACACTTCTAGGAAAGTTTTCCAAGGCTGATGGGGACCCTTGAGCCAAAGTTGGGGGTGGGTCTTCCATAGACTCAGAGTAGATTCAAGTGTGGCCTTGGTGTGACAGTAGTCCTGGATTCAAAGCAAAAAACTATGGCTATCAGTCAATTTTTTTTTTGGCAGGAGATCTGAGAGTCACTTTTTATAGCCATAGCACTGAGCAATGATAGATGTGGTGTGCAAGTGTGTGTGTGTGTGTGTGTGTGTGTGTGTGCGTGCGCACTCATATCTGTTCAGGAGGCCTTCTGTGAAAGAACAAGATGAGACAACAAGAGGTAAGAGACCCTGGAGGTTTCAAGAAACAAAGAGTGAAAAGTACACATTAACCAGCATAGTAACAACAGGGTTTAGGAATGGGATAAAGAGTGATGTAGTGAGTCAAAGAACATGTGCAAAGTTCAGGAGTAAGGCTGAGCCTGGCATGCACAAAACTAGAAATGTTGTTACATGGTTGGAGTGTAAAATGCAAATAGATTTGGAAAGTTGTCTAGGATCAGGCTGGAGAGATAAGCAGTATTGTCTTTAAAAAGTGTTTTAAAATCCTGCAAGGTATTTGGGCTTTCTCCTAAAATGGTGGTGGTTATAAAGTGCTTCATGGAAAGGAATATTGTGATCAAGTTTGATTTTGAAGGATCATTCTGGCTGTAGCACAATAAAAATGGATTAAAATAGAGCAAGTGAAGCTATTAGAGGAATTCGGGTACAAGGTGATGATGACTTGGGGTAGAATAAAGGCAACAAAGTTAGAGAGCTGAGATTGACTCACCTAAAAATTAGGAGACACTACCCATGAACCCATGAATAGCTCTAGGGTGTGGGTCATGCAGGAAAGGAATGAATTAGTCACTGATGAAGCCCATGTTTCTTTCTTGAGATCTGAATAGATGGTGTTGTCAATTACTTGGAGAGTATCAGAAAGAAAAATTTGAGAGTAGATAATGTCTTTGAACATGCATTGAATATTATCAATGCAGAAGTGTATTAGAGGGCATTTAAATATCTTGAACTGAGTATGGGAGTGAGATTTAATGTGCACAAGTAGGAACTGTCATTGCATCAAACAGAAATAGATCAATTGCTTAGGGAGGGGACGCCAAGTAAGATTAGAAGGGGACCTCAGAGTAAAATAGCTCATTTATGGTTGCATGATATCCTCTTGTAGATTTATTCTATAATTTATATTACTACTACCTTATTATCAGACCTTAATTTGGTTTTTTTCTTCGTATTTTTAATTCCTACAAATAATCTTTTTTTTTTTTTTTTAGTACAGGGAATCTAACTTAGGATCTTGCACTTGCCAGGCAGGTGCAACACCACTGAGCTAAATCCCCAGCCCTCTTACAAATAATCTTGCAATGAACAGTTTTCCATCAAAATTTTTGTCTAAACTTCAGGCTATTTTCTTAGGATACATGGTTAGAAGTGGAATTATGGGGATTGTCCCCTCACTTTGAAGTGGTGAAATATTGTGGAAACTGGTTGATTCTTATGAAGATTTTGTGAACAAAATAGAGTGGGTATGGTTTGAGAAAAGACCCTGGGTGATCAGTTATTTCAAAGGAAAAATGTAGTTGCGAAGTTTACTAGGGAAAGCTTATTAGGGAAAGAACCTCTTAAGATCCCTCAGATGTTGGAAGCCTTTAGAGGTGTATTTTGGACCATTGGGTAGACACAGACCTCATAGATATATTCACTAGGAAATTGAGACAGGGAAGCAAAGCTCTCTCTGAGTTTTCCAAGGAAGGGCTGAGCATGAGACTATAAACATGGAAATATCCTTTCACTTTTTTTCTTGGTAATAGCCATCTTTTCCTTTCTTCTTCTTGCCCCAGTCTCAGCCACACTTTGCCTAAAATTGTTTTGGTATTTCTTTATCATTGTGTCCCTTTGAGGCAGCAGAGGAAGATTCATGAGCTTTAGAGTCACAAAGACCTGAGAGCATGACTCAGTTCCTCTGCTTATTCTACAGTGTTCCAATTATTTATTGCTGCAAACAAATCACCTTATGAAACTGCAGTTTGGGCAGGATTTGGCAGGAACAGCTTGTTTCTGCCCCACTAAACATCACCTGGCATGGCTCAAAGGCTAGAGACTAGAGTCAAATGAAGAAACATTACTTAGGCTCAGTTCTGTCAAATTTATGGGTTGGATATTCTTTTCTGTGAAGGGCTATAAGTTGTAGATGCTTAGCATCATCCTGGCCTATGCCTATAGAAGCCAGTAACACACACACTCTCTCTATAACAATCAAAAATGTCTTCAGAATTGCTAAATGTCCCTTTCTGGCTGGGAGGTGAGGAACAAAATTTCCCACAATTGAGAAATGATCTGAAGACTTGTTTTCTCACATATGAGGTAGTTCCCATACACATGGCTGTGTATGGAACCTATGTAGGGACTAATGTGCAGTTTGGAACACCTCCATATGGTCTCTCCAAAATGATGTTCTTACTTACAACGTGGTGACTGAGTTCTAACTGTAAGCCTCACGGTTGGGGTAGAAAAGTCATATTGTTCCTACGAAACAACACTGCATGAAGCTTAATTTCTGACATATCTATTCATTGAGGCAAACACAAAAACCACTTGCAATTTCAAAAGGAGAGGAAATAGACTTCACCTTTGGAAACAGCGCTGAGAAGGCTCTGGAAGAGAATGCAGGACCATGAATACTGCTGTGGTTATTTCTGAAAAATACAATCTATCCCAAATGGGAGAAGGCAACATACTAATTTAAAAAGTGGATGAGAAATAATATTGTTTTGTAGGTTTGCTGAAAGAATTACAGGAACTTTCCTTTTTAAAGTCCCTATCACAGTACTTAGACCCCATAAATTGTGTATATGTAATTGCTAATTGTATACATGTAATTCTATATTCTTTCTAACCCTATAAGTATTGTTTGTTGGTTACTTAATTAAAACATTTCCCCTAGTCATTCCTGAGGCTTCCTCCAAAGAGTTCAAGACAGAACCATGATATTGCTTCTGAAGAGTGGTTCTAGGCCCACAACAAGGGAGAAGATGGTGCTTGTGATGTGGTGCCTAACCTGAACTATTTCTACATTATAAATCTAGTGGAAAGGTTTAAAACTAATACAAAGGTATAAAAATAATGAAAAAAATAAAATTATTACATTATTTTAAAGTATCAAGTATCCAAGGAAATGTAACAACAGCAATTTTTTAAAAAGGTGAATATGCTAGTGTTGGACCATATCAATGCAGTTGTTCACATAGCTGAGAGTGTATCTTGTTCCAAAAAATACACAAGGCTTTCTTGGGGATACTCAATCTTTATCAGGTGTTTCTTCCACAAAAAACAACTCTGATTGAGCAACTTCATTGGCTTCTGGGGAAAGATGTTCTGTAGCATTGCCCTCACCAACTGGAGAATGCTTTCTGGAATAGCAAGTAGTTATTGATGATTGAATTCATGTGCTGTCATGTTAGGATGGAAACAAGCCATCTGTCTGTCACCTTGCTTCACCTTACTGTATTATTATTATTATTATTATTATTTTTGATATTGGGGATCGAATTTGGGTCCTTCCGCTTGCAAGGCAGGTGGCAGAACCACTGAGCTAGATCCCTGGCCCCTTTACTTTCTTTTTTGTTTTTTTGGCACCTTACTGTATTATTATTATTTTTTGTGTACCAGGGATCGAACTCGGGACCTTGTGCTTGCGAGGCAGGTGGTCGAACCACTGAGCTAAATCCCCAGCCCCACCTTACTGTATTTTAATCAGGTTCCACTGCAGAATTCAAGAGGGCAGAAATGTTGTTTATTAAATTGTTAATTTAAGATCAAATTGCTTAGTTAAAGAAAACAAGGGAAATATTCTACAAAATAAGACAAAGCCCTCACTATTTGTAGACTTCTTGGCAATTAGCAATCAAACAATAGGATTAGTTTCAACAAGATTCTTCAATTCATGAAGATTCTCAACCTTCCACCAAATACTCTAATCCCAAAGCTCTAGCCTAGAAATTTATTTCAAATTTAAGAAATTAAAAGCCCTATATCTAAAAAGATATATACTAAAATATTAACATAACAATGTAAAAGTTCAGCATTAGGGATATTAATATGCAAAGTGGCCATTCACTGGTGGTATATACATTATTAGAATATTGGTTATTAAAAGGATTAAGTATAATGCTGAATGTACCTGATGGTATCTATATTTATATGAGTATTAAAACTGGTTAAACATTTAAAAAATTATCAAAAACAGGTAATCACATGAAAATTCAAATACATGTATGTAATTTCATTATTGAAATGTTCAAAAAATTCAAAAAAGTAATAATTCCTTTTTCGCACTCTGACTTTCTTTACTCTTACTCTTATTTGCAGATGCAATTACTGTTAATTCATCGATACATTTCCCTTCTCTCATTCCATAAACAAGTATATTTCCATGTATCATTTTTACATAATAAGATTATATTAAATCTATTGTTCTCCAACATGCTCTTATAATTTAATGATATGTGTTAGAAATTTTTTCCTTAACTGACAGTGCTATTGTTAACATTATTTCATATTTTTAAACATCTATTGGATTCCCCATTATAAATGTTATAATTTATCTAGTCATTCTTCTGAGGATGTAGGTTTAGATGGTTTCTATTTTTTTAACCCTGCAAAGAATGTCTTAATGAGAATTGTTGCACTTAATGAGAATTATCTTTATGCAACTGGGTGAATATTTCTGTAGGATGATGTCTAAAGCAGAATTTCAATGAAATTTCCCCTACCAATCTTTTTCCATTATATATTCCAAAAAATGTAATATAGCACCATCTCTATCCAAAAGGAAATATTTTCAGTATCCTGAAATTTTTTCCAATAAATGATGTCTCATCATTTTAATTTTAATTTTCTTGATAACCAGGGGGTATGCTTATTTTTTCCTTGGTCACATATTTTTCCTTGGTGAGTTTTTCATTTGTATCTTTTATGGCCATTATTACCTCAAGGAAAATCAAAAAGTGAAAAGTAACACATGAATGCATTAATAGAAGGTATTTTAAGGAGTAAACTTATGGTTGATTACTTTTTCTCATGTAATTTTGAAATTTTAATGTGATTACCTCAAACAGGTTTTTTTTTTTTTAGATAGCCATAAGTATCCCTATGCCTATTAGTTACTTCTACTTTCTCACAAGCCTCTTGGGGATTGTTTGCTGAAAAGAAGCCTATGCCCCTAATCTCCCATGGAAAGCTGGAACTGTTCGGTTACTGTTGGAAGCTGTATGCTTTTTGTAAGCTTGAAAAAGCATGACTGAGAGTTGGTTGTGAACTTTCTGCTGCAGTGGATCCCAGACTTTGCAGGTTATCTTCACTGAAAATTTGGCATCAGCATCTTCTGTCTATTCATGCTTTCAGCTGGTAAAATTATAAATAAATCACACAAGAAACTGCTAAAAGAGCAGAGTGATAAAAAATGAATGGTCTTCCCATACGTAACATATTTATGGAGGAAAATGATTATTTCATAGAATGGTCATTTGTCCCTCATCCATGTTATATTTATCATCTCTAAGAACTGCAGCTGTGTTTGGTGCTCCTGAATAAATTTTGTTACTCGAGATAATGTAAAGGAGTGAGCACTTGACAGTGTACCCTATTTAGAGCACATTAACTTAAAGACCTTGCATTAATTTCAATTCCTTAATTATTGATCTATGCACATACAGAGGCTAGGAG
Source organism: Heterocephalus glaber (assembly GCF_000247695.1). The sequence goes on from NW_004624730.1 coordinate 57,981,964, forward strand.
AAGGCTCCAAGCAGTTCTGGAGGTGTATGACATAGACTGGGATGGGGAGAGGTCTAGAGATTGATTATGAAAGTATTACAAAAATCTGGACATGAGATGAAAAGCAAAAAGACTCAAAAGTACAACTAACTGAAGGTAGTGTCTAAGATCAATACCTGGATTTGGGCTTTGGAGTTAGATAAACTTGAACTCAAATCTTGACTTGGGCTATTTCCTAGTGGTAAGAATCTAGGCAAGTAATTTTCTACTTCAGTCTCTTTCTTTCCAACTTAAAATGAAGACAATAACGCAATTACCTATGAGAGGTACTCATAAGAACTAAATGGGAACAATTAAAAGGAGAACTTTGAATACCATTGTCATAAAAAATTGCTCAATAAATAGTGATTTTTATTCTATTTTAAAAAATTTAATAAGGGCAGATCACATAGTGTGGATCCAATCATGGAGAGTAAAGTTTCAATTTGGACTCTTTTCTTGAAGGTCCTAAGGAAAGGCATCTTCTGCTATCTTATCGTTCACTCCCTGCCTGTTCCTTGATTCTGCTTTTTCTCTCAATTCCTTGAGGATTTAAATCCAGAAAAGACTCATCCAAGGATGAAATACTGAACTCCTGGGCTTATGTCTATTTAAATCCTTCTACCCTAATGGTAAGATTGGCTTCAAAAAAATTTCTTTTCCTTCTTTGGAGTACTGGAATTTAACCTAGGGCTTTCACAATGAGCTATATTCTCAGCCCTGTTTACTTTTTTATGTTTTTCTTTTTCTTTTTTTGCGATAGGATCTCACTCTCATTAAATTGCCAGGCTAGGCTTAAACTTGTTATCCTCCTGCCTCAGAGTGCTGGGATTAGAGGCATTGCCACCATGCCCAGCTAGTTTCAGATCTTTCAGTGAAGATAAAATGGACTTTGAGTAGGGAGACTGGAGGTGAGAACTAGAACTTGGGCAGGAAAAGTACCAGCAATAGATGATCTGAGAGCCATTAGGAAGGATGAAAGGAAGGGAGAAGGGAAGAGCAGGAAGGATCCGTCCTCACAGCTCAGAGGTACCAGTGAAGAAAGGAGAAGAGTCAAAGATGCAGGCATATTTTCTAGTTTAAATGAAAAGCAGCAGTAGAGTACAGGTTTCTCACCACACTACTGCACACATGTTTTGCCTCTAAGAGCACTAAACAAAGCAAGTTCTAACCTAGTACCCATAGCTAGTATACTATAAATTTAACACTTCTGTTCTCCATTTAATCATCTACATTTCAGGGGTGGAAAGGGGAAAGATTTCTGTCCGCCTCTTCTCATCATTTATTTATAACGTGCTTACATAAAATGACTCTTACAGCTTCTGAGGCAGCTATTAGCAGCAGCCAATGACTTTTGCAAATTGTGTCTTAATACAAAATGCTCTTAGAAAGAGCCCTTTTACACAAACTGGTTTTGCAGAGAGTTCCCTCACAACCTTTTTTTTTTTGCGGTACTGGAGATTGAATCCAGGGTCACTGTGTTACCTTTGTACTGAACCCTTTTTGATATTTGATATTTGCTTTTCAGAGTGCTGGGATTACAGGAGTGCAACACCACACACAGGCATAACTACTTCAGTATACGACTTTCCTCCAAATAATTTAGATTTCTGATGCAGCAAGTTGTGCACTATTATCTATTGACAAAAATAACCTATAGCAGTTGACATTTTAGAATTATCTGTTATGATATTAATAGGCATTGTGAGAAGAATTTTATATGTATTGTTTCACAAAAACTTTGTGTAACAACTTTATTCTCATTTTTATAGATGAAATTTAAAGCTTACTTTATTTTTGATTGATGTATAATATTTGTGTATGTTGCTGAACTACAGTATGATATTTAGATACATGAATATATTGGTTAATGTTCAACTCAGCGTAATTAAAATATCTATCAACTTAAACTTCTGTCATTTCTTTATGGTGAATGCATTGAAGACCCATTCTTCTAACTATTTTGTGATACTTAAAGCATTATTGTCAGTTATGTGCACCCAGTTGTGCCTCAAAACACCAGAACTTATTTCTCCTAACTGTGACTTTATACCTGTTGACCAGTCTCTTCCCATACTCCTTCCAGTCTCTGGTAACACAATTCTACTCACAACTTCTATGAGATCAATTCTTTTATGTTCCACATATAAGACCATGTGGTATTTGTCTTTCAGTATTTGACTTATGAAATTTAAAGTTTAGAAAGATGAAGTTACCTGAAGCTGCTACAGAGCAGAGAACAGAAGGAGTTAAAATTCAGGCTCTTAACTTTGTACCTGGAGCATGCATCTCCAACTGAGCCCTGAAGGTTCATAGCAAAGTGACTATATTTTCTTGAAGGCACATGCTACATTTTTCTGGAATGTCAATTTTACTAGACAGTTTACATGAAAACATTTGATATTTTAAAAAATTTATCACTGGAATGTGTAGGTTCCTCAGCTTGAAGTAGAAACAATGTTACCATAAAGCAGAACTCTAGAGCATGAAAACTTTGAGACTCCTGAACCCCACCCCCCCATTTCATCAGGAGGTCCAGGCCTTTCTGGTAGTTCTCTGAGATGTTTATGGGCCCCCAGGGTTTCACTTGAGTCCAGAAGGTTAGTCCTGACTGCTTTCACCTTTTACTAGTTGAACCAGATCTCATATATTCTACGTAGAGGATGAAGGACAACACAGACATAGCCATGGAGCTTGACTATCCAAGAATGTGGTCACTGCTCTGCCCCTGCTGCTGGTCCAACCTTGGCATAGATGCTTTGTGTGAGTACTGTCATCTGCCTGAACCATCTTCTGATGCCTTGGTACTCTATGGATGCCCTGTTTGCTCCAATGGCTTCCTTTCCTCTATATTCAGGAGAGGGATACAATTCTCCTCTGTTGTGATTCTTGAGGAATTTCCAGGTTTCTCTGAGTCCAGGGCCTTTCACTTTGAAAAAAATAAGACTTTGGTCTCTCCCAGGCAGGTCTCATTTCCCTTTCAGACTACATCCCCTATAGTCATGGGCAGCTTCTCTTCTATGATCCAAGTTATGTACAAGAAACTGGCTTGTTCTTTTTTACTAACTTACAGTACAAATACAGATACAGATAAATTTTACAAATAGGTATGAGTTTTGCTTTTCAAACAAATTGTGATCTGCTTCCTTTCTCTGACTGATTCAAGTAGAACTCTAGGGCCTCCTCTTTCCATATGGATTGGTGCTTTCTCCAAATGCTAAGCAAAGAAAAATAGAAAAAATTAGTCTGCCAGTACCATTGGTTTGGACACTGCTACACACTCTTACAGGTGCTTGTCTAGGCCTAGCCCAGGGTACAACAGTGTCCCATTTTTGGCCCTCAAGGTTATTGCTACCTTAATTTATGCTTCTAAGATCAGCCATTTCTCTCCTACTAGATAAATCTGGACAAATATCAAAGCCTTCGCCAAATGTAGTGCTGAAGTCAACCTTTTCTACCAAATGTCTGGGTCCAATCTGCCTTCCTTTTTTGCTAGCGGCGAGTTTCTCAAATGGTGAACTTTTGCCTGGGTTAACTAAACCCAAAAAGGGCTTTCAAAAATATAATCTTGAACTTCAAAACCAGAAAGGGCTCATTAGTTTCCTCCAGGAAACCTTTTAACTCCTTTTTAAACTGGCTGACTCCCTCAACAAAATTTTCATATCAGAGGATGTTATAGTGTCAGGGAAACTTTATTAAACATCTGCCACCACGGATCCCAGGGGAAATGTGCTAGCTTACTTTAGTTGTGCTGGTCCAAGGTAGCTTTGAGTTCTGAGCACAGCTGATCCCTCAGCCAGAAAGCAGACAAAGTTTTACTTCATTCAGTACCTGGCTGTGAACTTCATCCTCCAGTGTGATATATGGTGAGGTGGTGAGAGGTGAGAACATCCTTTCCATCACACTCCCTCAGGATAAAATCTTGTCTTTAACTTTTGTTAGTCCTAAAATTTGAATTAATCTACTTATTTTGGTTACTTGATTACACACAGATGAATTATAATGTAAACTTTATATTATTTTTAAATATGTAAAATGCCATAGACATTTTATGCTTAAAGTGAACAGCTACTGGCTGAAAATTTAGACTCCTGGAATTTAGGTGTATTTTGGAGGAAAAACTGAGAACAATTCCAGAGTGAGGGTAGAGACATTGTTAGATTGTAGGTCCTATATGAGACCTTCAGAAATACTTTCAGACTAGGGTTTTGAATTTTTGTTACATAATAAGAAAAGCCTATACTATTATTTCACTGTAAGAATGGTTAGTGTAGTGTTACTAGTGTATATGTACAATACTGTCAGGCTTCATATGGCAGTCAAACTGAAATAAATGGGTCAGAACACTGAACTATTCTTATCATGACACTAACATACAAAGAGTTTTTTTCAAAACATTATAGCTAAACTGTAGTGGTCGTTGATATGGTACTGCATAAGCTTAATAGATATATTTTAAAAGGACACTATCCATGCTGAATGACTGATTAAAAAGTAAGACATTATTCTGAACAATTCTATTCTCAATCGATGAGTATGAGAATGGAATAACAGAAAAATCTCATTAAAATAACAAGTTATCCAATGTGACAAAGGGAACAGGTTTGGGAAAACAACTTGTTTCCTATACCACAGTCTTGATCCCTAGAAAATATTTGGGAGCTGACTCATACACTAGTGGCTCATAGACTAAATCTTGTTGATTGGCATATTTTCTTTAACTTGCACAGTGTTGTAAATATCTTAAAAACATTGCCAACGTTTTCTAAATTGTGAGATTAAAACTAAAAATTCTGAGTTCCTGAAAAAGAGAATTAACAGCAATTATGTGTGGACTGAGTCCCCATCAGGACCACCACAGGATGCCAGAAGATGCCATCTATGTGGACTCTAAGTAAATAATGGTGCCTAGAATTACATAACACTCGTCTTTGACTCACTGTCTAGCTTGAATCATTCATTTATGGTACCTGGGCCAGAAATATTGAAGGATTCTCTATACATTAAAAAAATAGTCACTGTTGCTTTCCTCCTCCCTATGGAAACCGTCAATGTATAGAGGAACTCATCCAGGAGAACACAGAAGCAACACCAGTGGGTGTCAGAAACAATGAACTTCCACAGATATGTTTCAGAATTTGTCAAATAGGGAAACATGGAGGAAATTCATCAGGCAAGCAGAGGATTATAATCAGAATGACTCAAATAAGAATGGGGCCAGAAGTGAGTAGGGAAGATATATTAGCTGTATTTTTCATAATAGGAAGGTGGAAAATCACCACAGTTGTCTAGCAGAAGACAATATTTTAGTTACAGGAAACTAGCTGAGCTCCAGAAAATACATCTCTGTAAAACAAGGAAGAAGCAATAAGACTAGGTTGAAGGGGAAATCTCAATTCTAAGACATCAGGCAAAATTTTTTCTTTTAGAAGCCAGGAAGTGAAAAGGCAGCCAAGATGAGGTTGGTGTGCCAACATGCTAAAAATGCCATAAGTTCCTATTGCTATCATACCTACAGTTTGTTCCAGCCACCTTGTACCTTTTCTAACCATGCACTGTTGTCATAATTGAGTGTGAGTGCCATTGGAAGGATGTTGTAGCTCCTGCCATCAACATTCCCCATGACATGCTGGTTGGCAGACAGATGCTTCAGCCCATCTCCAGTACTTGTTCTACCAAGCCGAGGCCTTTTGCTAGTAAAAGAGCCAAAATCAACAGTGCTTGAGGAAACCTCCATCCCCTGATAGGGGCCACCACTCCAGTGGTCCAAATTGCCATACAGAAGGCATGCCACACATAGCACTGTGTACATCACACCTGCCTGTACTATGTTGTCCCCACTCCTGGATGGCCCACAGGGACCATGGGTCTCCCTGACTCTGACACAGCATGGGCTATAACCAACCTCACTTAATGTTGTCCGAAAACAGTTACATGGAGACTATATTATGTTGCCCAGGCAACACTGCATCATAAACAAACACCCTAAGACATCTTCAGGAAAAAGCTATTTACTAAGATGGCCACTACAAAAAGAGAGGTAGAGATATTTAACTCACCAGATGCACACATCAACATGGGGACACAAGAAATAATGAAAAATCAATGTAATATGACATCTCCAAAAGATCACAACTATCTAGCAACACATTCCAGAGAAATCAAAATGGATGAAATTAAAGAATTCAAAAGAATCATTACTTTAAAAACCTCAATAGGACCCAAGAGAATACAGATAAACATCAAATGCAGGTCAATTCAGCAAGATTATAGTGAATATAAATATGTATGCCCCTCATTTCAAAGCATCTAATTTTATAGGACAAACACTATTAGACTAAAGGGAGAGACAGGCTCCGATACGAGTGGGAGATTTTAATATCCCACCTTCATCAATGGAAAGATCATATTTAAAAAATCAACAAGAAAACATGAGTTAAACTGTACTATAGATCGAGTGGATTTAACAAATATGTACAAAACATTCCATCCAACAGAGAATGTATGTTCTGCTCATCAACACAGGTAACTGTCTGTAGAATAGGCCATCTGTTAGGTCACAAAACAAGTTTTCCAAATTTAAAAGATGAAATCATATCTTGTACCTTTTCTGACCATAATGGAATAGAGCTATAAGTCAACAAGAAAAACTTTAGAAATTATAGGAATACACAGAGACTGAATAACACACATTTGAATGAACAGCGAGTCATTGAAGAGGCCAGGAAGCAAATTTCAAAATTCTCTGCAACAACTGAAAATGGAAACTTAACAAAACCTTTGAGATGCAACAAAAGCAGTGCTGGAAAAATAGGTGTGAACCACCATGCCCAGCTAGAATTTTATCACTTTTAAAGAACAAATGATAATTCTTCTCAAACTATTCCAAGAAGAGAATGAGAAGGAAACCTTCCAAACTCATTCTATGAGGCCAGGATTACCCTGTTACCAAAACCTGACAAAGAAACAACAAAAACAAAGTATAGACCAATGTCCCTAATGAACACAGATGCAAAAATGCTCAACAAAATACTTCCAAATCAAAATCAAAGACACATCAAATAGATCATACACCATCATCAAGTTGGTTTCATTCTAGTGATGCAAGAATGGTTCAACATTTGAAAATTAATGAATTTTTTCATTAATTGGTACTGGGAATTAAACCCAGGACCTTTGCATTGAGCTACATCCCTATCCCTTGTTATCGTTACTTATTTTTTATTTTGAGGCAATATTTCATTAAGTTGCTCCAGCTGGGCTCAAACTTGAGATCCTCTTGCCTCAGTTTCCCAGAGTGCTGAGATTTTAGACGTGCATCACCATGCCTGGCTTACGAGTTAATGAATGTAATTCATCATATTAATAGAATGAAGGATAAAAATCATATGAATCAATTAATGTGGTTAGAAGTATTTTATAAAATTCAACAGCTCTTCATGATAAAAGTCATTGACTAATGAGGTGAAAGATTGTATGTCAACATAATAAAGGCTAAATATGACTAGCTCACAACCAGTTTAATACTGAATGGGGAAAATCTTCTAAAATTGGGAACAAGACAAGAGTATCCACCCTCATTACTCTTACTCAATAGCACTAGAACTTCTAGCCAGACCAACTAAGCAAAAAGAATAAAAGCTATACAAATAAGAAGGGAAAAAGTCAGTCTTCCTATTTGCAGGTGCTATGATTCTATACATAGAAATATCTAGACTCCACCTAAACTCAGAACAGATAAACTAAGCATGAAGCTGAATATAAAATCAACTATAAAAATCATACAAAAACCAGTACATTTCCTAAAGACTAATAATGAATTTGTTGTGAAAAAAGCCATAAAAATAATACCAATCAAATTAGCTCCAAACAATAAATAGGAATAAACAACTACAAAAATGAAAGACCTCTACAATGAAAATTACAAAGCACTGATAAAAAAATGTCAAAGAAGATACTGAAAGAAGACATTGTTCATGGACTGGAAAAATTAACCTTGTTAAGTTTGTCCATACCATCCAAAGCAAATTACAGATTGAAAGCAATCCCATAAAGTACCAATGATATTCTTCACAGAAACTGAAAAACTAATCCTAAAATTCTTATGAAAGTACAAAAGACCCCTAAGAAACAAAGCAATCTTCAGCAAAAAGAACAAAACTAGAGCCATTACAACTTCTGACATACTGCATAGCCATGGTGAGCAAAACAACATGGTATTGATGCAACAACACACACAGAGCAATGGAAGAGGCTAGAAGTCACAGAAATAAACCCATGGGTAACAGCCAACTGATTCTTGACCATGTTTCCAAAAAGCATACATTGGAGAAAGAACAGCCTCTTTAACTGGATATCCACATGTAGAAGTTGCAACTCGATCCCTATCCCTCCATCTATCAAAAGTGAACACAAAATGGACCTGAAATTCTTGAAACCAAAAGAAGAAAACATAAAGAAAACAATTCAAGGCATTGGTCCAGGTAATGATTTTCTGCATAGGATCCCAAAAGTACAAGAAAGAAAATTTAAAAAATGGAATTATATCAAATTAAAAAGCTTCTGCACAAGCAAAGGAAACAATCAACAATGAAGAACAACTTACAGAATGGGAAAAATATTTGCTAGAATTTCATTTGACAGAGGGTTAACATCCAGAATATGTGAAGAACTCAAAAAACTTAACTAAAAAAAATCAAGTATTGTGGTACCTTGGTTCACGAACTTGATTCTTCTCATGATTCTGGTCATAAACCAAGGTGGACAAGAACCAAATCAAATTCAATGGTCAGTTCAGTGTTGACTTTATGGAGAAATTTGATTCAGTTCTAGTCCAGTTTAGTTTGCAACCAGAATCATGGAGAGAATTGAGTTCATGACCTGAGATACCACTTAATCAAATTTTTTAAATGGGCAAATAATCTAAGTATACATTTCACAAAAGAACAAATACAAATGGCCAATAAATATATTTTAAATGTTTATTATCATCATCTATCAGAGAATGCAAATCAAAACCACAATAATATATCATCTCACCTCAATTAGAGTGGCTATTATGAAAAATGACAACAAATACTGACAAGAATGTGAAGAAAAAGGAACTCTTGTGCCCTGTTGGTGAGAATATAAATTAGTATAACCACTATGGAGAGCAGTGTGAAGTTTCCTCAAAAACTAAAAATAAAACTACCGTATGTTTCAGTTATCCCACTCTGGGTTATGTACCTAAAAGAAATGAAATCAGCATATCAAAGAGATAACTGCATGTTAATTCCTATTGTAGCACTATTCATAGTAGTTAAGGTATGAAATAAACCTAGGTGCTCATCAATAGATGAGTAGATAAAGGAAATGTGGGTTATATACACAATGAGGTATTATTCAGCCATAAAGGAAAATGAAATCCTATCATTTGCAGCAAAGAGTTGACACTGAAGAATATTATGCTATCTAAAATAAACCAGACTCAGAAAGACAAGTATTGTACGTTCTCCTAATATGTAGAAACTTAAAAAAAAAGTCAACCTGAATGTAGAATAGTGGTTACTAGTAAATGAAAAGTATGGTGGTTAATATAACTGCCAATTTGGTTGTATTAAGAGACTCTTGGAGAAATGATTGAATTGTGAAGGCACTAAGCTCATCAGTAGGTTAATCTAATAGCTAAATGGGCAGTTAGGAATTGGGACCCAGTTGGGTCATGAGGACATGACCTTGGATAATATATCTAAGCCCTGGCTCCTTTATATTTTGCTTTCTTCCTTGTTGTCTCCTTCCCTGGGATCCTGACATGAGGATTTTTCTGCATCATGCTCCTCTGCCATGATGTTCTTACTCACCTCAGACCCACAGTAATGGAAAGTCAACCATGGACTGAAACCTCTGAGACTGTGAGCCAAACAATTTCCTCCATGAAGTTGTGTATGTCAGACATTTTGTCCCAACAAAAGGAAAACTGACCACTACCATTTGGTTAGATATGATCAATGTACCCTGTTTGTATGCATAGAAATATCACACTGCATTAGATATACATTAATATTTATTAATAAAAATATATAATATATATGAAACAAATGTAAACTTCTAAAGGAAATCAACTGCCAAAAATTGTGTATAATAGATCAAGCAAATATGGTGCCAAAGCTCCAAACTAGAAATCTTGAGTTCATTGAATTACATGCCTGATTAGGAATAGGACTGATCAAATCCAGTAGCAAGAGTCATACATATGTTACACATAGAGCCTCGGATTAAGTACACCTAGCCATAGGAGTTAGATTGATAAGAGACAAGGGATCTAAAAAATTATTAGAGTTAGACTAAAAGTAAAGTGTCGATGACTTCAAATATCCTGACATAAATTGTTGGAGAAGAATTTCCAAGAAAAATCTCTAATTTCATTCAGAAAACTGAATGGCTTCTTATCACATAACACATTTTTTCATGTCCACATTGAGTTAGTCCTCTTGAATTAATAGAGAGATGTAGGTCAAGAGTCTTCATGAATCTTTCCAATCTACAGAAAATCACTTTTCTTCCATATTAGACAAATAAGAATGGGATCCAGATGCTATCCTGTCTGGACTGTGCTTTGGTAGGAATTATGGAGCTGGAGCCAGTGTCACATAAATGTGGGCAGAAGATAGAGAAGCTTTACAGGCAGCTGAGAAGACTGTCTTCCCTAGGCAAGGGCACAGTACAACCTCAATGGTAGCTTCTCAATCTGGCACATTACCTAAAGACTCAGCAAATCACCAAATGAATAAATTCATGATTCTTTCTTTGTCATGGTCATTACTTAATATGCGATCTTGCAGAACATCACATGACAAACTAGAATGAACAGGCTATAGGTCTTGAAACTTGAGTTAACTACGAAAATGGGTCAGAGATTGAAGAAACAGCTCTAATTTCTATCTATTCTAATTGGTTATTCAAGCATTATTTTATTTTATTATTATTATTGGTACTGGGGATCAAACTCTGGTCCTTGCGCTTGCGGGGCAGGTGGAAGAACCACTGAGCTAAATCCCTGGCCCCTCAAGTATAATTTTATAAAACAATGATGGCAACTATAATTGCTCTCATTTGTTACTGGCTGCACTATAAATATGTACTAGAAGCACATAATTCATTTGAACAGCAATAGGTCCACATTGCCTCCCTGAACTTTTTTCTAGATTGGTGAAGATTTGTCCTAAAGGTGCACTTGCATAACAATGACATTATTATTTTTTATTTTTGTTCATAATCATTATCCAAAGATTACAAATGAAGCAAAAAGTAGGGAAGCACAGTTTTTCATTGTCTTATGAGGAGAATGCTTAATAGAGTCACTCAAGGAAATTTAGGGGAATGTATTTTGTCTAAGTTTGTGAAGATACGTGTTTCATGCTAACCTGTAGATATTTTTTTCTGGTAATAATGCAAAAAATTTCTGTCCAGTTGAAAAGTTAGCATCAAGAATTATTGTCTTGTATGATGTTAACAAAATTTGTATTTATTAGTAAATCCATTTTAATATCTTTGTAAGTGACTGACTGAATAAATACTCACTTTCAAGTTATCTCTTTTGAACCAGCTTTACCATCTTGCTGGCTCTCTTTTTTTGTTGTTGTTGGTACCGGGGATCAAATTCGGGACCTTGGGCTTGCGAGGCAGGCGACTGAACCACTGAGCTAAATCCTGGACCCCTTGCTGGTTCTTTTACAGCTAGTAAAATGGTTTATTAAGTTCATTCTGTATTTAAATGACAGTTATGCTAAGTGTTGAAAAATTATAGCAAATGTGCGGGGAGCATGGTCTTTGCTGCTGTTATTGGGATCAAACAGCTTGTGCTGAGCTTGCAGTTCTGCCGAATATTTCTGAAACAGCCCTGGGATTCTCCTACAGCCCAGAAGTGGCAGTTGCTGCTGCTGGATACACCACTAGAAGTAGAAAAAAAAAGTTTTCTCTTCTTTCCACTTTCCAGTCACTTAACAGAGCCACTATAGCCTCCTCTTGCATAATGAAACTGGAAGTAGGTTGGCAAGAGAGTCTGGAAAATGAAATTTGTAGACTGCTTGATAACTTTTTTAGGAAGAGCATAAAAATGAAGAGATGGGGCAAAAAAGCTCAAAAGCAAACAACTGGCAAAAGAGCAAAGGCATATGAAAATAGGCACTAAAACATCCCTAAATTTATCTATAAGGTACATATAATTATAAGTTCCATTTTGTAGGAATTTCAAGTACAGAAAGAAGTTGAATAACTTGGCCAAGACCATACAGCTGTTAAGTGGCTGTACTGAGACTGAGAAGCAGGTCTCAATTTAAAGATTGGCTTGAAGAGTTTGTTAGATTGTTTATCCGTTATGTGACAGTCCCTTCCCTGGAAAGTGGGTAGCATGAAGGAGTAGCTGGCAGTGCAATAAAGCAAGAAGAACTGGAGAACTGATGGGGATTCATTTGGAACTCTGAGCAAGCAGATGAAAATTTGTGGTCTCTCAAGTGTCCTCACCCATTAGTCCGAAATTCTAATTCTATACCTTAGGATGAAGAGAATGAAAGGGAAAAAATAAGGTATAAGGTAAGTTACTAGATAGAGATTTAGGCAGAGGAAAACAAGCCAAGACCATTTTACTACCTGGGCTCTGGGTCAAGTTTGGAAAGCTTCAAAGGTTGGGTTAAAAGATGTAGTTAAGTAATTGAAGTCTGTTTTGTATTCCAGGATGTATAATACAGTAAGGCCATTTTCTCCTTCTTTCCCTTCCCCTCCCCCTCATCCTTCCCTTCCAATATCCACTTATTCTTCCTGTCATCATTTTGCAGTGAATAAGGACAGAATGAACTCAGATGAGTGCCTTCCCAAAAGAATGGAACTAAAGACTTGATCATCATTTGCCTGGCTTCTAACAGAGAGGACCTATGAGAGATTAAGCTTTAATTTAAATGAAGGGAATTTCTACATAGCCATTTTTAAAATTTCAACCTGGAATAGAAGAATGCTTATCAATGATATCTTATCATTTATCATCATTCACTCACCTGTTGATTAACTTGAAAACATAAATTAGCCACAGAATTTAATCCTGGGAACACAAAGGTTAATCAAATTCTTACCTTCAAAGTCAAATGTGTGAAATCAGCTATCAGCTGTATAATGTAAAGCAGCATTAAGTAAAGCAAACAGATAAAGAATTGTCTCAAATGTCTCAAATTTACACTGAAGGAGAGGAGGATTTATGGAAGAGGCTGCTTTGTGATTCTTAAAGGATGATCATATTATTTATTTATATGAAATTTCCATCTATTTTTAAACTTCATAAGATTCTACAGACACTAGTAAATGTGGTAGTACCTCCTCTAGGTATTGTTTTTGCTTTTATATTTCTTGTTCAACAACTGACACACACACTGGCATACATTTTTGTAACTGAGTTAAAATGTCTGGATGTACCCACAGGGTAGATCTTAGAGTGGGCTGGAAAAGGGGGTGAATAGATGCCTTGTACTTTTTACTTTTTACTTTCTCATTTTGATTGATATTTTTAGGACAGGCATGACATACCTTTATAGCAAATTATCTTTTGTAAACAATATGGCCCCCCTTTTTAAAAATCAATGTGATTCTTACAGTATGAGTACAGTAGGACTGAACATTGAGTTGGCAGGCAACTTGTAGTTTTGGAGCAAAGTGATCTAGAGCTTGAGCTAATTGTGTTGAGTTTTAAATGCTTGAGTACTCAGAAATCCCTTGGATGAAAGCAATAGAAAAACAGTCTTATTCCATCTTAAATGTCATGGGAATTTATCCAACAGAATTGAAAAGTCCAGGGGAGATGTCTTTTTCAGGAGTAGCTAAATCCATGTACAAGAACAGTAACATTAGAAATATTTCTTTCTCTTGTTATATTTGTCATTATTTGTGCTTAATTTTCAAACATGAAAATGGTCACCACAGTCTTAAGCTTATTAGGCTAGGAACTCCAGGAGAAAGAAGACTTTTTTGTACCTGTAATTCTAGCAAAAGTCCCAGAGCCATCTATCTTTGGGCTGAATTTCAGCCATGCAGCCACCCCGAAGAACAACTGGCTTTCAAGAATCTGAGGGCTGAGCTGGCCATGTCTGCCTCATTTTCATACCCCTGAAACATCTTCCCTATGAACGGGAAAGGATAAAATGTCTAAAAGAAATGCTCAAGGTTGTTATCCAAAAGGGAAAGATCATGAGCAGGAAAACAACTGAAAAATTGTGCTAAGGGACTTACGTGTGAGGCACAGGGGCATGAAATCATTTTCAAGTCCTTAACATGAATGAGAAATGAGAGAGTCCACTTAATGATATGCAAGTGTGGGAAATGGCTGGCTCCCTGCATATGTGACCAAAAAAAAAATGACCTGATAGACCAGAGACCATGTTAGGTAATGAGTTATTTGTAAGGAAATGCTATGAAATTGTTTTTAGATGAATCCAAAAAAATTTCACATTGCAAGGAATGGATGTATATTCCCAAAGTGGTTAATTTCTGCACAAAAAGATCCTCCAGTATTGAGAGAGCATTAAGAAATTTTCTCATCTGTGTATGCAGATGACCCAAGACTTGCTTCATTAGAAAATATCTCCTCTTTTCTTTCAATTGCTCACAATGTGCTCTGTTTCCCCACAAGTAGCAGCTTATATTCCTAGAATTTTGTCACTTTCTAGCTCCCTCTCCTGCATATTCATCCTCCTCGCTCTTCCCATTATTGATTCACTGACATGCCATTGTTTTTATTACATAACACAGGCCCTTGCTGAGTGAGTATGTGGTTCCATTTGTCATCTGCCTTGCTTGGCTGATTTGGGGGTTCATGTCTCCATCACCTTGGTTTCAGTTTTGAATGACTTTTTTCTCTTTTTTAATGTTGATTTTGGCACAGGTGGCACGTTTGTTGTAGGTGGCTAAGAACTGTGGGACTCCTAAGGCATTTCTCAAAAGTGGCCATGCTAGAAGCATGTCTAAATTTTTCAAAAAAGCAACTGTGAGATAGAATCTGAGCTCATCCATGGTCCCACCATCTCCCCATTCCCTACCACCAGTGCTACCTCATCGGATACTGATTATGGTTCATTAACAGTCTGATCTGTTTACTACTCACTGTGCTACTCATACATTTTAGAATACCTAAAATATCATCCACAATTAATTATAGAGGGATAACAATACCAAGCTTGCAGTTTTTCATTCTTTATTGTCATGATCTCATTTCAGATGGACAGGATGTGAGACAGAATGAAATGAGCCTTAAGATTTCTTCCAATATTTTTGATGTTGAAATTCTGATGTAACTATGATCCTGTGAATTCACATTAAAATCTGGGTGCACTTTATTCCTCATTGAATATCCACAACAGCTTCTTGCTACTCCTAAAGTGTTACTGCATTTTTGAAAATATATCACAGAATGTTTATTGGAGAATCATGAATAGGAGTAAAATAAATTTGTCAAAATAAATAAATTTTGCTTTCTGAAAGTGTCTATTACTTTTTAATCATATTCCCATATGATGTATTGTAAAATTATATGTAGTAAAGCTCCTTGACATTAATTATAAATGGCAAGTGGATGTAAATTAGTATTTTATGTGCTATTATATTTTGATATCAGTTCTGCTTTCAAGTTTGCTTTTACTCAATGAGTAGCTTTGGACAGGTACTAACTTCTCTAAGTCTCACTTATTGTGCCTTAGACAATATAATTTTAAACCTTCATTAGTATCTAAACTGTGTTTTCTGCCAAACTGTTTCTCAATATACACTACTTAAATAAAAATAGAACTGTAACATTATATACTTCTCGATAGATAAATGGTCAAGCACTGCACAGGTTGTATTTTCAGATATCTACCCTTTCTGAAAGTAAATTCTCATCTGCCATATGCAACTTTCTGGCTACAGTCTGTCATTTGCACAACTTAGTTAACAACTGCCCGGCCTCAGAGTTTAAACTTGTGCCAATGGACTGTGTTATAATTTTATCTGAAACATTTAGTAAGCACATAAAAATTTGAAGATTGAAGTCACCATCTAAGAGAGATAGATTACTTTTGGTCCATAGATTCCACAAGGCAATGCTACTGTGTGTTTATGTTGTCAAGATTATTGAGCCATGAGTGATAGCTTTTGATTGTTAAAGTAACTTTAAGTCCCATATCAACAATTTTGCTATCTTCATTGGGATACAACTTTTCCCCTTTTATCAGTGATAAAGTATGTACCTGTGATTTACATGCATGGTTGAAAGGTACTTGCAACTTTTCAATTCAGCTTTTCCAATAGGAACACACACTTTACATTAGAAAATCCTCAATTCAAAATTTTCTCTTTGCAAGGACAATTTTGAATTATACAAATATAAAAAGTTCTCCATAGGTTCATCATAGAACAGAATTTATAGCAACTTCTATCTGGGTATCCAATTAAAATTCAAGGGCATTTCAAATATACCAAGATTTGTCATGAATTATGCATTGTTTTAGATTTCTATAATCTCCTTACTTTCTTTGAAATATGTGCTCTAAATCTTGCCTTGATTCCCTTGGGCTCTGATATAACATTTTTTAATTTGAATTATTTTTGTGTCCTAGTTTTTTTTCAGGAAGTAAACAAAGTATGATGATCTCCCCAAATTAGAAGGAAGCTTTCTGAAAATTTCAAAATGCCTTACATTGTACAAAATTGTTTTTCTTTATGTAATGTAGGTGACTATATTGTGAATTACATTTTTTATTTTTTTGCACAGGATTTTCATGGGTGTGCTCAAATGTATTGTTTCATTTTACATGACATTTTTGCTAAGAAAGACTTTCATCATGTCAACATACAAGCTGACCCAAGTAAACCTTTCCATAGAAAATAAGCACACAGTTGTATCTTTGTCCCAAAGAACATCAAATAATGGGAAGCCTTTTAAAAAATTTTTCATATTGTCTTACTCATTTTTCATAGCTGAGATATAATACCTGACACCCACAATTTGAAGGAGGAGAGGTTTATTTGGCCTCACAGATTCAGAAGTCTTAGTCCTTGTTTGGTTGGCTACTTCAAGCTAGAAACAGCATGGTAGAAGGAGCTGGCAGCGAAAAGCTGCTCACATCATGGTGGCCAGGAAACAGGGACAGAAAGGAGGAGCCACAGAGGGAGACATACCCTTCTGGGTCAGATCCCCAGTAACCTACTTCTTCCAACCAGGCCCCACCTCCTAACTGCACACTCAGCTACATTCCAAATTGCAATCCTATGATCCAACTGCCTTCCAAACACATGAGTTTTGGGAGACAGTTTTAGATTTAAACCATAACACCTGTTATGTTGAAATCATTTGTTTGCCTATGCCAGCAATGCTAGGCAGCTCATTTGTGCAACATATACCAATAATAAGGAGTGTGAAGATGATTTAAGTAGAATGTGAGGAATACTCTACAGTTTGTTAATATATGGGTGCTGTTTTCTCATTTTTAAAAACACTGCCTTAACTATACTTTCTGTAATGATATTCAAAGAAACGCTTGCAACATCCAAATTTGGACAAGGGAATTGTTAGAAAAAAATGTGTCTGTCTGGGAAAGTATTTGAACAGCATCTCCAATGTAATAAACTTTACATTTTGTTCCATTGGATCATTTCTTAAATAGATGAACCTCTGATTCACCCCTTCATTTACGAAATCATATCAATAGATCAAATAAATTAAAGACATTTTGATTAAACCATTATTCTGTCTGGAAAAGATAATATCCTTAATTAATTCTTTAAAAAATCATTAGACTTTAGCAACCTGGATTTTTAAATATTATAGACTTAGATATAGAATAAAACCTCAAGTCATTTGATCATAAGAGTAATTGTAAGAGAGTTATTATGCAAGTATATTTTTATAAGACAGTTTTTGTTCTGCTTTTAAATTTTTTTGTATTATATATTTTCGGTCTTTAAGCTGCCTCTGTTTCACCAGTTCTTTTGCCTTCTTATAAAACTATTTATTCAGAACTTTAACTATTTAAAGGCAAAGAGCCATGGTAAAACCACAGTCAAAATTTATCTCATCTATTTCCTAAATACTGAACAACACTTACAAATACATACTTCCAGCAACAGGTAAAGGAATATTCTCCTTCATTTCTTTACCTCTTCCTTCTGGCTCACTCTATGTCACAATCTGTTTCCCTTTCCTATCTCCTTGCCTTGGTGTTCCTTTTGACTGCCACTCTTCTTCATTTTGACCTTTTTTTGCCTTTTAGATAAAGGCTCCTAGACTTAGAGAGGTCTATATACTTACCTAAAATCACAAAACTAGTAAGTGTTGACATCATTCTGTCTACACCCAAACTCTTAGTCTTTAATATTTCAAAAACTTCTCCAGCAAGAGTGAGTTCATGTACACTTGTGTGTTGGATGCTAAAATAAGTACATTAGAAGAGTAATTCTCAAACTTTAATATACACGCAAATAACTGCAGATTCCGAGAAGGAGGTTTGAGGGCCTGGGATTCTTTATTTTTAATGGGCTCCCAGGCATTACTGGGGTTGCCATACTTTTAATAAAAAGTTAGATGTTGTTTGTAAATCTACTATGAATTTTATTCATTGCTTTTCCTACCAACATTGAAGTTTTTAGTGCATTATCTTATTTCTTAAATATTTTAAAATATGATCACAATGAATCTAATCTTTTGGATGTATGTTATAGTGAACCAAATGAAACTGAAAGAAGAATGAATGTTCAGAATTATTAGCTAATCTTCCAGTTCTTTGCAATGAGGCTGGTGAAGTCAGAATAAACAAAATAAATTAGTTGAGTATG
Organism: Heterocephalus glaber; assembly: GCF_000247695.1. The sequence continues at coordinate 58,000,810 of NW_004624730.1, forward strand.
ATCTACAGGTGATTTTGGAAAGGATGCATTGTGGACCATGCAGCTACTTTTGAATATGCACTTTCTCCAGCTTCTTTCAATAGTTTTATCACAGTGTAAACAGATTACATGGAATACAATGAGTAACATTGAAGTTGATAGAAATCAACATAGGGCAGGAAGAAGAGCAAAAATGAAGGTAGAAAAAGGGCTATCTCAAAATTCAAGTGGGGAAATAAGGGTGGAGAAAAGAGCTTTATGAACCAGATAAATCTAAATCAGAATAATGGCTTTGCCTCTCATCCTGAGCATCTCATTTGGGCAAATTACTGTTCTTCATGGAACTTGGTTTTCTTGTCAGCAAACATCTACCCTGCAGTGCTGCTGTTAAAATTAACAGAATAATGGGTGTAGAAGGGTCTGACACATAGTAGGCAAGCTTCAAACTGATTTTTCTTTTGCTGTTTCTACCTGAAGATGATATCCTATGTGTTTTTATTCACGGGCCTTCAGTTTTCCATTTTTTAATTTCCTTCCCCTTCCCACCATTTCTGTCCAGTTAGCCTCAGAATCAACTAGTGGTAAAGGATGGGGTCAATTAATCTAACCCTAGAGAAGGCATTCTTTGCTGGATCACTCAATACCACACTTACATTTGCACATACATTATGATCCTGTGAATCATAAATATTTTACCAATTAATGCAATGGGGACTGGGCTTATCCCTACAGTCATTAAATTAAGTCTGGTTGGTCAGAAATCATTACGTGACATCCTTGTGCAAGATAAAATTTGCATGTGTTTATAGTGCAATGAGAAGCCAGAATCTTTAAATAATGAGCAGTAAAAATTCTGAAAATAATGAATTTTACCATCTTAAAGCAGATTTTGATGAATTTCTGTTAGCATTTGACATTTAGATCTATAGACCTACTTAGCATGACAAGGTTTCTCAGCACAGACCTCCTCCTCCTCATATCTATGAAAACTGAAGGCAGCCATTCAGAGATACTTTGGACACCATTTTCACTTCTAACCAATAAAGTATGAAAAGGGTAGTGGAGGGAGGAAGTTGGATCTATGGGTCATGGTATGCTCAGTTAAACATCAAAGTTATTTGAATTTTTCTATTCAGGGACTACAGAGAGAATACACCAGATATTTTTTCAGCCACTGCAGTAAAGGGTACCAAATAGAACAGCCTTCCTGGGGAGGTCTTACCTGCTTGACTGTCCAGCATTAGGGTTCTGCAGAGCTTATTGTCTGTGAATAAAACAAGTGCTTTTAGGTACTCAGTAACCTAGGAAATAAAATGTCACTAAAGAAGTTTCTCACCTCTAATTCATTGATTATACTCTTCTTTTATATTCATTATTCTCTACCTTCTTTCAAATCCATTTTTATCTAGCTTAGATTCTACACCCTAGTGTAACAATGACTCTCCAAAAACCCATCCTAAATGTGACCACCACTCATCTTTGCTGAACCCTCACCAAAGCTGCTATGTGCAAAACTGAGAAAAACTCCACCCTGTCCCCATCCAGGCAGATTTACATTGTTCACTTGTCTTAGCTGAGATTTTGATATTTTCTAGAAATCTGTTTTTCCAATAGGCTTAATCCACTTTCCATAGTAACCACCAAATTTGTACCTTGTCTATTCTCTGCTTTCTCCTTCCCTTCTCCATCATTGCCATTTTCTGGTAATGCCATTGTATACAACAATTTCAATAAAAGAGAAATTATCAGAAGATACCCACCAGGGGAATAGCTGGGTCAAATGGGGCCTCTAGTCCTAGTTTGTTTGAGGTATCTCCATACTGATTTCCACAGTGATTGCACCAGTCTGCACTCCCACAAACAATGGAGAAAGGTTCCTTTTTCCTCACCCCCTGCCAGCATTTGTTATTGGTTGATTTCATGATAGCAGCCATTTTTGTGGGGTGAGGTGGCATCTCAGTGTTGTTTTCATTTGCATCTCTCCAATGATCAGTGATGTTGAACATTTTTTCTTTTTTTTAAATTTTATTTTATTGGTACATTTTAGGTATACAATATAATGACATTCATCATTCGAAATTTGCACCTTTACATAATCTCTCTTGGTTCTTATTTTTTTTCCCCTTCCCCTCTCTATTTACAAAGACTTTGTTTCCATTCTTTCATTTTCTCATATTAATTCCATTCCCTTTTATCATTTCCCCTATCCCTCCCATTTCCCCTTCCCCTTTGCAACTTTTCTTCCTATTTCACATTATCTATTATACCATTTAGTCCTTATTTACACTTTGTTTCTCACACTAGAGAAACTATTCAGTATTTATACATGCGTGTGCTATCTATTTAACTTAAGAGTATCAACTCAGTGTGCATCCATTTAGCAATAAATGTCTCTAATTTCTCATTTTTATGGCTGAGTAGTACTCCATTTTATTTAAAAAAACCAAAAACCACCACATTTTCTTTACCCAGTCTCTGGTTGATGAGCATTTGGGCTGTTTCCAAGTTTTAGCTATTACAAACTGTGCTGCTATGAACATGGGTGCACATATATCACTGTGGCATGATCTTTTTAATTCTTTGGGGAAGATACCCAGCAGGGGAATAGCTGGGTCAAATGGGACTTCCAGTCCTAGTTCTTTGAGGTATCTCCATACTTATTTCCACAGTGGTTGCACCAGTCTACACTCCCACCAGCAGTGGAGCAGTGTTCCTCTGTCCCCACAGCCCGACCAGCATTTGTTACTGGTTGATTTCTTGAAAGCAGCCATTCTTTCTGGGGTGAGGTGGAATCTCAGCATTGTTTTCATGTGCATCTCTCAAATGACCAGAAATGTTAAACATTTTTTCATATGTTAATTTGCTGCTTTTACTTCTTTGTCTGAGAAATGTCTGTTCAGTTCAGATGCCCATTTTTGAATTGGGTCTTTGAATTTGGGGAGTCTGATATTTTTCAGTTCTTTATATATTCTAGATAGTAGTCCTTTGTCTGAGGTACTCTTCTCAAAATAACTAAAAGAATCATACTGCAGCAATATATGTGCACCCATGTTTATAGCAGCACAGTTTGTGATAGATAAAGCTTGGAAACAGCCCAAGCGCCCATCAGCTGGAAACTGGACAAAGAAGATGTAGTTTTTTTAATAAAATGGAGTACTACTCAGCCATAAAGAATGAGAAACTAGAGACATTTATAGCTAAATGTATGCATATTGAGGCCATCCTCTTAAGTTAAATAAATAGGACACACATGTGTAAATACCGAATAGTTTCTCTAGTGTGAGAAACTGAAAGTGTAAATAAGGATTGAAATGCTTAAAATGAATAATTAATAATTTGAAATAGGAAGAAAAGGTCCAAAGCGGTAGAGGAAGTGGGAGGGGAAGGGAAAAGGAAAGAAGGGAAAGGAAAAATTATGAGAAAAGAAAAAATGGAAACAAAGTCTATGTAAATAGGGAAGGGTGGAGGGGGTGAAGGGCACACAGGTAATGGGGAAAAAAATAAGAACCCAAGATGTATCATGTACACAAACACCAAATGAAAAATGTAAATGAATTGTATACATAAAATGTACCAATAAAAGAATTTAAGCAAAAAAAAAAACAAAACAGAGAGATAAGTTATCAGAAATTTCTTTATACTTGGTCTCTAAACTTGAAGTATACCTTTTGTATCCCTTTTTACCAGATGGCCTCTGTTAAGGGTTGAATTTGGTACCCATGAGACACATATATTGATGAATATGTCCTATGCCTTGGTACTTCAGAATATAACCATATTTGGAGATAGGGCCTTTAAAATGATAAGAAAAGAATTAAGATATATCATATACAGGTACACATTCTCTATGATGAATGTTATCATTATGTGTATCTAAAATATATGAATAAATGTTTTGCTTACACAAAATGATAACTAAGGTAAAACTGGGTTATATGAGCAGGCCCTAATCCAATGTTTGGTGACATTGCAACAAAAGAAGATAAAGATAACACACAGGCTAAGGAGCAAACAGATGAAGACCCAATGAGAAGATGGCCTCCTGCAAGACAAGAAGAGAGGCCTTAGAAGAAACCAAATCTAATAACATTTAGATTTTAGACTTCCAGCCTCTAGAGCTGTGAGAAAATAAATTTTTAAGCCATTTAGTCTGTTGCATTTTGTTAGGGGAGTCCTAGAAAATTAATAGAGCCTCATTCAAGATCCAACTTAAATATGTCTCAAAGAGAAAGACACTCCAATCTAAATTAAGCTTTGTTTTCATGTTTAGAATGTCCTGCATTTTTCTTCATAGTATTTATCACAATTGGTAATGATATATCTATTTGTTTATTGTCTAGCATCCTCACTAGGTTTTAGTATGGGGGTAGGGAATATAAAGTGGCAGTATCAAGGGGTGTCTATGCCCTTCTAGAATATCCTCATGTTTACTTCATATGGATAACTGTCATTTTAATAGTGCTGTAGCAAGTGTTATGCAAACAAGAGTTTTTCAATGCAAGTTCCTACCCTTCTGTACACTAAGATTTACCTCTAAGCCTTTTACCTAGAAATTATAAAGCTGATTCTCACTGGAGCAGTATTTGTAAATCATTGCTGTATTCCTAGTACCTAGTCCTATAGTAGGTATATAACGTTTTATCAGTAATTTATTTTTGGAAGGAAAGGAGAGGAGAAAAGAAAGAAGAAAAGAAAAAAGGAAGGAGAAAAGGAAGTGGAAGTAGTTGTAAGTGTAAGGAAAACAAATTACCTGTCATAGAGTTCTGTGCAATGTATCTGTTTATGAGGTGAGTAGACAACCTTCGTTTTAGTATTTTTAGTTTGAGGTTTCTAATTATATTACTGGAGTCATGACAGGTCTATTAATTTGCCAGATGATTTCTGTTTCTTTTACCTCTTGATATATGTAATTTATTTAGCAAGGTGATGGTTAATTTTATGAGGCAGCTTGACTGGGCTATGGGGTGTCCAGACATTCAGTTTAATGTTATTCTGGGTGTGACTGTTAAGTTATTTCTGGATGTGATTCAGATTTGAATCGGATTTATTTCTGGAATTCTTAATGCTCTTCTTTTTTTCTCTCTCTTCATTTTCTTTTATTTAACACAGTTCTCAAAACATTTGAGTGAAATTGGGCCTCCTTTGATAAGCAAAGGACCTGAAAATAATATTTAAAAAATGAACAGGCAATTTTTGGTTCATCCATGACAGGTGGTAATATTCCCTTCTCTTATCCTGTACTGTGAAGCAGCCAGGTTAATGGTCTAAAAGATAGAAGAACAAGAGTACATTTGTGGTGGAATGTATTGTCATTTGCTGATAGCTAGTTGAAATACCATCATCCCCTTTTAACAGGTTTAAGAAACAGTCTTAAGGCGTACACAATGTGTAACTCTTTTAACTCTTTTCTTATTCCCTGCTATACATAATACAGATTACATAAAGGCTGACAAATCCACATTTATATAAGCATTAAGCATTTGCTGTATTGAAAATCTTAGTTCTAATATTAGCAGTACAGAGTTACAGAGCATATTTTTTTTGGTACTGGGGATCCAACTCAGGACCTTGTGCTTGCGAGGCAGGCAGCAGAACCACTGAGCTAAATCTGTGGCCCCTTACAGAGCATATTTTTTACACTTAGTTGCAGGTATATTAAATATGGTGTTTCAAGGACTGGAGGAAAATGGGTATTTTTGCCTTCGAATTTACTGGTAACAAATTTGAATAGTGCTGCTAAGCATCAATATTCGAAAGGAAAATAAAAATCAAAACTGTTTGTTGTTGCTTTTTGCCATTTGGTAGTATGTTACACACAGGCTTCGAACTTCAGATTACCCTGGATTCAGTAGAAAAACCTTTTAAATGAAGTTTTGTACAATAGAAACTTCTCAGAAGTCAAAATTTAGACTGTAAAAAAACACATGCAAAACATCCTTTTCTGAAAACACTTAACTTTGAACAAAGCACCAAACTACACAAATGCAGAATGAAAACAGCATTTCAACTCCACCAAAAGTAGTCATCAGAAAAGGTGTAAAAGTCACCTAACTTTACTAGGCACTGTTCACTTTTTAAACAGACAATAAAAATATTGTCCACAAACAATATCCCAGCTCTATGGTGGGTTTCAGAAAGTCTTCACCTTCATGCTTTAGTAGCGACGAGGTGAGTAGGATCTAGATCTGGAGCGTGATCTGTATTCTCCACGACTATAGCAAGGAGAAGGTGACTGCCTTCTGTAAATCTGATCCCTGTCTTGAGCAGCTCTCCATCCACCTCCTCCACCACCACCTCCTCTGTATGATCTGCTGTAGTAGTCCCGATCATCACAGCCACGGTCATACCCTCTGCCATAGTAATCCCGACGGCGTGAACTGCCATAGATAGGTCTCCCCATGTAAATTCCTGGTGTTGGGGTATGTGGTCTTTTTGTTATAGAGAAATCAACTCTGATTCTACGCCCATCAAGTTCCATTCCATTGGCACGTTCTTTAGTTTCCTTGGCATCATCTACATTTTCAAAATACACAAAGGCAAATCCTCTTGAGCACCTAGACTGCTGGTCATATACAATAGATAGATCGGTAATTGGACCACATTTAGAGAACACTTCTCTTAAATCTCTTTCCGTGGTGTACAAGCTCAACCCAAACAATCCAAGACAACAGTTTAGGTCAGGATTTGCCCGATTCCCAACATGACGCCTTCGAGTAGACATGGGAGGATGGCTGTGGCTGTGGCGTCTGCGATAATCTCGACTGTAAAACCTGCTATGAGAACGTCTGGGAGAGCGAGATCGAGATCTTGACCTTGTATAATGCCTTCAAGAACTTCTCCTGGATCTAGACCTAGATTCAGATCTGGACCTGGACTTTGATCTGGAATACCTGGAATCTTCCTTGGAACGAGGCCTTGCAAGGGGTATGCCTTGCAGATTTCCCCGATCCGTGAGCACTTCCACTTCTGGAAGCAAAACGGGATTCCCGTTCTCCGTAGTTCTGCTCGCTGCTGTCGCTTATGACTCCTGGCTTGACGTCGCCGCTCGGCTCGCCGGCTTCAATCGAAGCTGCCAAGCTCTCTTGCCTTCGCTATAGAGGCTTCGCCGCAGCCTGCAGGACCATCGGGTTGCTCAGCCGCTCAGAGTCGAAGCGCTCCACACCACCTCTGCTCGGGCTCTAACTCTACCGGATGTGACGCGCCGCTCCTTCTCATAATGTTCTTCTATTGGCGTATGTGTCTGTTTTTATGTCAACCTCATGTTTTTTTTGTTACCAAAGCTCTGTAGTATGTTTTAAAATGAGGTATTGTGATGAGTCCAGCTTTGCTTTTTTTGTTCAAGATTGCTTTAGCTACTCTGGTATTTTGTGTTCCTTCTTAGGATTGCTTTACTATCTCTGTGATGAACATTAAATGTTATTTTGATCAGGATTATTTTGAATCTATAGATAGCTTTTGTATAGACATTTAATAATATTATTTCTCCTTATCCATGAACATGGGAAGTCTTTCCTCTTCGTAGAGTCTTCTTTGATTTCTTTCTTCAGTGTTTTGTAATTTTTACTGTAGATCTTTTTCACTTTCTTAGTTAAGTTTCTTCCCAGTTATTTGGTTTTATAATTTTTGTTAGACATATTTCACTTTCTTAGTTTATTCATAAGTATTTTAATTTCTTGTAGTTAATGTAAATGGGATTGCTTTCATGATCTCTTTTTCAGCAAATTAAAAATTGATGTATAAAAAAGATACTGATTTTTGTATGCTGACTTTGTGTCTTGTTGCTTTACTGAATTTATCAGTTTAAAGCCTTTTGTTAGTCTTCCAATTTTTCTATGTATAGAATCATATCATCAGCAAATGGGGATAATTTAAATTCTTCTTTTCCTATTTTGTGACTTTTATTTATTTATCTTTCATAATCATTTTGACTAAAACAAGTGCTATATTGAATAAAAAATTAGAATAGTCACTTTTGTATTATTCCTGATCTCAGAGGAAAATGCTTTGAATATTTTTCCATTCAGTATGATGCTGGCTATGGATTTTATCATATATATCCTTTTTAATGTTGAGATATAATAGTTCTATTCTTAATTTGAGCAAGGCTTTTATCATGAGTAAATGTTGAACTTTATCAAATGTTTTTCAATATCTAATGAGATGATCATATGATTTTTACCTTTCTGTTGCGTGATGCATTATTTATTGATTTGAATATATCTATTAGTAGGATTCTCTAGAAAAGGAGAACCAATACACAATACATAATATGTATGTGTGTGTATAATTATGTAACATTTATTACACTGGCTTGCAGAATCAGCTGTATGATTCCACAGTGGCTGTTTGCATACCTGAGAACCAGAGGATCCAACCACTGCTCAAGAAGCTGGAAGCCTCAGAACAAGAGGAACTAGGCCCAGTCCAAGACTAAATGTCTGAAGCTCCTGGGAGAGTTTCTGGTGTGAAAATATATATATATATATATGGCTGAGGAAGCTGGAGTCTGATTTCCATGGAAAATGACAGAAAAATAAAGACCCACTCAGCATTCAATCATAATCAAGTTTTCAAGCACTGGCTGGCTTCCTCCTTCACCTTTTTCCATCAGGGCTGCAAGCCTATTGGAAAATGCCACCTATATTTGGGGCAGGTGTTCCCACCTCATTTTGCTGACTCACATTCCAGTAATCTCTGGAAACACCCTCATGGACACACCCAGAATTGTGTTCTCTCTCACCTCCAAGGCATCACTCAGTCTGATCAATTTGATAATCAAGATTAACTATCACAAGTATGTCAAACCATCCTTTGCATTCCTGGAATAAATCATGGTATAAGACCCTTTGATATGCATGATCAGTACACAATGTATACATGTGTGAAAATATTACAGTGAATCACACTATTTAGTACAATTAAAATGTTAAAAGAAAGATTTCAATTGATAGATTGGTAAAGTAAATTGTCTTCTATGGTGTAATACATTGAAAGCCAGAATAAATCAAAATGTGGACTAAAAGAATTTTCCCTGTTTGACACAGTATTCATTCTGAAACATCAGACTTCCTTTGGACTCAGACAAAGACTAGAACTTACACAATTGGCTGTACTGGGTCTCAGCCTTTGTATTTGAACTAGAACTGAAACTATACCGTCATCTGTCCTTAGTGTCTAGCTTGCCAACTGTAGATCCTGGATTTCTTAGCCTTCATAACTGTATGAGTCGATTCCTTATAATAAATCTCTCCTTACACACACACACACACACACACATTCATACATATGTACATATAACTCCTCTTAATTCTGTTGTTAGGAAAACCTAGACTAAAACACTCACCTAGAAGATATTGCTTTCATGGATTATTAAAGATGAAAAATCAGAGTATTTTATTCTTTAATTCTTATGATATGAATATTATCTGAGATCTATGAGACAGATTGTACAAAAACAGAAGTTGCCAATGCAACAAAGGTTCTTGGGAACTTTATTTGGAATATTCCCAGTATGTACTTCCACATACGAATCTGTATAAATTTTCCCAGTGAGGCCATTATTTTGTATAAGCTCATCTTTTTAAAACCATTTTATCCTAGACATCATATCGCTTCATAAATAAATGCCAAAAAACTAATTTACAGATACATTTTTAGAACACAAACCTCTACTTATTTGAAGATTGCCTGTATTCCACCTCAAGTTAAATAATGGATTTATTAATTTTCCACTGGCATCTTTATAGATATTCTTATGTCTTTTGGAAATAAATTATTCTTCCTATCATTAGCCACATATATCTATTTGTGTAGACTTTTGAATAGAGTTAAACTTTAGTTCTGTTAATAAATATGTGACTTCAGGCATGATTTTAACTCTCTGTGTCTCAGTTTGTACATCTGTAAATTAAGAAAATACTTGAGGATTGTATTTTGCTTGAGACACAACTCTCAACAATTCGGGCAATTATCTTTGTTATTATTATTACTTAATGGGAAATCTAGACCTAGGATGTGCAGGTGAAAGTGATGAGTCATCTATAATTCTTGTAGTAACACAAACAGCTGAATACATAGCAGTTTGCATATAAAAAAAATTACATCCAGAAGCAAAGCAGGGAGCTTTTCCTATTTTCCTCCAGACAGTGCCAGGTGTCCTCATGTGCCCTGTATCAAAGGGAAGATGGGGGCGATTGATCGTCTCTCTAATGGCTCATGGTTAGGATCTCAGCTTACGTCTACTGATGAACAATGAAGCAAGCTAAGAGATCCTGCCTGTAGTCAATTAACCTGGTCCATGAGTCCTAGTCTTCCATGAGGAGGCCCTCAATAGGGACTACGTAGCTGCAGAGACAAGAGCAAAATGGAGAAATACAGAAAAAAACAATTCCATCTGTCAAGCTGATGATGGATGCTGTCCAAACCTGTGAACAAAACCTGAAGTGCTAATTCTATGCACTGCCGATGCCTTTAATTATGCGACTTTGACAGATGGAAAGATCATTATGCGGTTTTTATTTAAGAAACTCATGTAACTGTAGTTTTTGTGCCAAGGGTAATCAGTCATATTAAAGAATTTGCCAGAAAGTATAACTTTATCTTATTTATAGCCTTCTGGGTCCTAATTGTGCTTCATAAATGGACAGTCAAGTAATAAGACAAACAGGAAATATATATGATTGCAAATTACCACACAGCAGATACATGTCAGAACAGGCAACTTTTTCCTAACCACGCAATGCTTCCCTGGCAGGCAAGGCACAGCCACCATCCTGGAAATAATACTTGTGGAGGCAGAATTCTAAAGGTCTGAAATGATTTTTTTCTTTAGTCTAGGTTTCAAGAAGACCTTCAAAAAGCTACAGACCATGCTTGCCATGCATATATATATATATATACACACACACACACACACATCACATGTGTATGTAAGCATACATATATGTATATATGTACTTGTACATATGTACACAACAGATATATGTGTATATATCCATATGCATGCATGTTTATGTGTGTCTATGTGTGCATATGCACACACATGTACACATACGTGTACATATATGTGTTCACACGTGCATGTGTTCTGTATGTGTCCACACATATATTTTATGTGCACACGTGGGTACATATTCATGTATGTGTAAGTACATAGTTATATGCATGTACACATGTGTATACACATATGTCTACACATAAACCTAAAGCCTTTTTCATGAGCCGGTCCCTATCCACTGTCTTGCTCTTCTTCCTCTATTTATCAACTTGTATTCTTGCCTCTGACCACATCTGACAGTTTATTCCCTGGCTTCTGTAGTCTAATCTATTACTCTGTAGATTCCCATTTCTCTGATGAAACACCTTCCCAAACATCTTTACATCATTGAACAGTAGACTTCCTTTATAACTGTAAAGGATTCAAAGAAGTATGATGTCTCCAAGGTGTTCACTTTCCATGCAATGTCAAACATTTGTCATGTATCAAGATTAAATATCCATTTGACATTTGGAATATTCCAAATAGCTATTTTATCCTTTTATATTTCTCAAGATTTTTACTTTCCAAATAGACCTCTTGCTACAGGTATGGCAAAATGTCAGTATGATACCTCCACTTGGAACTCAAAGAGATAAAATAATATAACACAAGGAACATGAAGTTTAGCCTTAGACATATTAAAACTCTGACCTTGGCACTTGTGAGCTTTGTGTCATCAGATGAGTTGCCTACTTGGTGAACCCTAGTTCCTTCATTTCTAAAATATTGTAACAGTCTTCTTTCTTAGAGGATTTTTATAGGAATTAAATGGCATAATGAATTGAATGTGCCCACTAAATTATAGCTATTGGGTTTTAAATGTATCTCATATCTCCAATGCTGAGCATAGAGGCTGATAAATAGTTGGCATTTAATACACATTAATTTAATCAACTGCATTTATGTTCTCAGTATTTAGCTCTGGCTACTGACACTATTGATGTTAGATAATGAATCTTCTAACATAGATGACTTTCTTAAAATAGAGAATAAGAGTTATTTAGAAATTGTTGCTATTGGAAATCTATATTATAAACTTTTATACCATTTATTAATAATGATGTCTTCAGCTGTGTAGATTTCAGTTGAATGCAGCCGTTTATGCAGCTTGAGTGAAGTACATGCCCACATTGTGGCTGGATACTGTACAAACAGCTTTCTCCTAGAATTCAGCAAAAGAATCAAATTTCTGTTAGAAAAAAAAAATTTTAGAGAGAAAAGTATGAAAAGGGGAAAAAGAGCTTTAGAACTTAAGGATGATAGTGGGCACAATAAAAGTAGAAGATATGTGAGTTATAGTTCAATGTTTTTGTCCATAAATAGATATTCCCTTTGGAATCTCATTTGTAAATTGAGGGGTTGAGATAGATCACAAGTTCACGAACTTCAGCAATCTGCAGATCATCTCGTTGACTTTTTGCCATATCTGAGTACCATGTAAGCTCTTATTAAGTAAATAATATTTTCTTTAAATTAACTCACTTTTTTGTTTTACTCAAATACACTTTTATGAAAGAAAACTGAATGCCATTACTATAAGTGGAAATGAGAATCTGTTGCCATAAATAGAAGATAACTGAAAACTTTGTTAAAACTGAAACTTTTATTTTTTTTAAAAAGCCCTTAGCTAGATAAGGTTTTCCTGTGAAATGTTTGAGCCTAAATCTCCCATGTCTTTGATAAAAAAGATTATCAAATTTAAGGAAACAAATCTAAGATTTCCTCCCCCATGTTTCAAATGCACGGGAAAAAAATGAAAAAGAAATGACTTCCTCACTTGGCCATCATGGTAGTTATTGCCATGCCCCTACACCATCAGAGTCCCCTGACCGCTCAGCAGTGGTGTGGACCTCACTGGTTAATCCAGATCAGGTTCTTCACATTCAATCACACTTAACTTGTGACAATGCAGAAGTAAAATATTTGTACCAAACTTTATGGGTCAGAGTACAGGATAACCAAATATTTATGGTTACACAATAGTTTTGTTTTCCATAGATAATTTTATCTGACAAATCTAAGAAACTCTTAATGTGTTTTCAGAATTTCTGGACAATCTTAATAATCAATTGAACAACAAACGTCATTTGTTTGGAAACTGCTTCCTCCATTTCCAAATACAGGAAAGCACCTCTCTAGGTCTCTGCTCCTGAGGAAATTATTCAGTCTCATTTATTTCTATTTAATATTTGAAAAAGAAATTCTATTCATAGTATTATTATATATATTAGAGATAATCTAAATTTTACAACCTAATATTTAATGGGATTTTGTTGGTAAGTTCTCTCCTCCTCCTCATTCAACAAACAAACAAGTATGTTTCCTCATGCAGTGTCATCAGAGTCCTTGAGACATTAGAGCAAAGGTTGGAATTAACAGATTAGGCTGCATAAGATGGCTGGTTAGCAAAAATGCTTTTAACTTTCACAAAATGGGTATTTGTTATGATTTAGATCTAAAAGTATCCTTCCCCAAAAGTCTCATGTATTCAGAAGTGGGTTTGGGGAGATGATTAGATCGTGGAAATGCTGTACTTTTTAGTGGATTAATCCATTCAGGGGTAAATGTGCTCTTAGGAGGTGGGGACTAGTCGAAGATGGGTCACTGAGGACATGATGTAGAAAGACCTCTCTCTCTCTCTCTCCCTCTCTCTCTCTCTCTTTTTCCTTGCTGGCTGTCATGGGTTAAGTAGTTTTCCTTTGCCTTACTTTTCCTCCATGCCATTCCTACCTTGGAGCCTGCCAACCATGGATTAAACCCATTGGAAATGGTGAGCCAAATAAATCTCTCCGCCTTTAAATTTTGTGTTTAGCATTTTGTCCCAGTGATGGGAAAGTGACTAATACAATATATTGTCACTTATGTGGATTTCATTAAATTTATGTGGTCTATGTGTTCCAATATGATTCCACTTTTGATAAATTCAATGATGAACTCAAGGTTGAGGGTGGAAAGCTTGTCATCGATGGAAAGCTCATATCCATCTTCTAAGAGTGAGATCCCACTAACATTAAATGGGGGTGAACTGGTACCAAATATTTTGTAGTGTTCTTTGTTATCTCCACTAAACTGGCAGAAAGCTGGGCTTGTTTGAAGTCAAAGGAACCATCATCTCTGTCCCTTCTCTTGATGCCCTCATGCTTGTAATGGATGTGAACCATGAAAAATTCAACTCTATCAATGTTGTCAGCAGTAATTCAAGCACCATTAACTACTGAGGCTCCTTGGCCTAGGTCATCCATGATGACTTTGGAATCCTGGAGGATTCATGACCATGGCCCATACCAAGACAGCCACAAAGCAGGTGATGGATGGTTCCTCTGAGAAACTGACACATAATAACTATGAGGATACCCAGACCACCATCTCTGCATCTTCTGGTGTTGCCAATGCTATGATCAAGTTCATTCCTGTGTTGAGTGTGAAGCTTACTGACGTGGTCTTCCATATTCCCATCTCTAGAGTTTTTGAGTATAGATCTGGCCTTCTATCTGGAAAAAGATGCTAAATATGATAACATCAGTAAAGTGCTGAAGTAGATATTAAGGAGCCCCATTAAAGGGCATCCTGGGCTACACTGAAGATCAGATTATCTCCTATGACTTTAGCAATGGCACCCATTCTTCCATCTTGGATGCTGAAGCTGAATTGTCCTCAAGGATCACTTTATTAAAGCTAATTTATTTCTATTACAATAAATTTGGCAATAGCAGCAAGGGGTTTGACCTTATCATCCAAATGACCTCCTAGGAGGAAGAGTCAATGGGCTACCAGCTCCAGTGAGTGGATGGAAGGAAGAAGGAAGACCTTAATTCTAGTGGAATCTTTGACCCAACTCAGTGCCCCAACACACTGAGAACTTCCCTTCCCTGGCACAATTCTCATTCCTGACCCCTTGAAGAAGAGACTTAGGGAGCTCTACCTTGTCAGGAAGAATTGATAAACTGTGCTGTGTACAGGAAAACTAATCAATCAATCAGTTATTCTGGTTTCTTATTGTTATGACTGATCTTCAGAATCACCTGATGAAGTGGGCAGCAAAATTGACATCATCACTCCCATCCTACAGATATTACTACTGAAGATGAGGGAAGGCAAATTGTAAGGTCCAGTGTCCAGTAATAGTTGATTTCAACTTGAATTTATGTCTGATTTCCAGCCAAATTTTCTTTCTTTTTTGTTGGCTTTCCTTTTGATTCTGAAATATCTTTCCCTGTCCCATTCCTGTGCATTTCTATAGGAAAAAACACAACTATTTTCTTTACTCTCACATTCAACTATTCTGGACACGAAATATGTGGGATTTTTCTGGTGCACATCAGAAACTCAGTTTTCTGGTACATATCAACTAGGTACCCTGAATTTTACAATTTGGCAATAATATTAGATCCCAGAGAGTTCTAAAGCAACTTTTCAAGATTGCCCCCATTTCAATTATCAACATCAAGTAAAGTTTGTCATCTGTGCTGCTGACCAACCAGATATAAACTGGAAGGTCTCACACTAGTTCTATGGGGTAGCTCAATCATAGAAGGGCTCACAGAACTCAGGAAAGATGACTTACTAATTTGAGGTTATCATAAAAGAATACAAGTCATGGAAAGTCAGATGAAAGATTTGTATAGGGCAGATAATGAGGTAAAGAATATCCATGCCTTCTGTAAGCTTGTCATCCTCCTACCCTCCCAGCCTTCCATGTGTTCATCAGCATGGATGATCTCTGAACAATGTTCTTTGGATTTTCATGCAGACTTCATTGGTTATGTAGGTGTAATAGATTAAATCATTGGGCATTAATAATAATTCAACTTTTAGTCCTTCTTCCTTCTCCAGAGGTGGAGTGTAGAGCTGAAATGCCCAACCTTCAGATAACAGGTTGGTTCCTGTGGCAATTAGCTCTGAGGCTATACAGGACCCCCAGGCCTGTCATTTTATTTGCATATATTATGGCTTGTATCTACATGTCCCCCAAAAGTTCCATGTGCTCAGAAGTGGGGGTTTCAGAGGTGGCTGAAGCTAGGATGGGTGAATAGGGTGTGTGGTAACTAAACTAGTCCACCGATTGGTTTAGCATAGTTATGGGTGTGGATAATAGGAAGGCCCACTCTGAATGTTGGTGGCACTAACCAATAGGTTTGTAGCCTGAATGGAATAAAATGGAAAAGGAGAGTTGCTGCTTTCCTGCCTCCTGACTGCACACCATGAACTGTTTCTCCTCTGCCATGCCCTTCTGCTATGTTATCCTTCCTTGGAGCCACCTGACTATGGACTGAAACCTCTACAAACTATGAACTAAAGTAAACCTTGTCGCTGTTGAGTATTTTGTCTCAGCAACACAAACGTATCAATACATACAAAAAAGATATTTATCAAATTGGAGATTCAGGAAATAGGTGAGGGGTGTTTACAAAACTGAATTTATATTTCTTATAATGTCAAATCCTGTAAAACCAAACCAAACCAAACCAAATGACTCACCTCAATAATCACTTCTTCACTGTAGTTTCTCTTACCTCTCTGCTATGTAGCTTTGAAATTATTCCAAACACATACCTTGCCACATAAGTGACATGTTTTACTGTTTTAGAACAGACAGTGTAGATCCCTAAGTGCACACAAGCCCCAGGCAAAGGCCCACCCACAAACCAGCAGCAGCTGCACAGGCACAGAGGCCTCAGCCAGAACCTCACCAGGATAAGAGTGGCACAGGTGCACAGGCTGCAACCAGGGGCCCGCCCAGTCACCAGTGGCTTGGGTGCACAGGCCCCAGTCAGAGGCCCCCCTGGACAATAGCTGTGCAGGTCCCAGTCAGAGGCCTTCCCAGATACCACTGGAATTGGCACAGTGATGAGAAGTAGAGAGAAGGCCTTTCTGAAGCTTGCTGAGAATTGAAGACCATTGGGAAAGCAGAGTCACCTCAATAAAGGCACAGCAGACTGCATACATTGAAATGAGAAGACACACCTAACCAAGACTCAAAATCAGACTTCCAGATCACCTAAGGCAACTCCTAGAGGCAATGAAATGGAACAATCTGAAACTCAACCACTTGGACTCCCTGAACTGCCAGTAGAAGAAGGTCTGGAAAACATAAAATCAGAAACACTTTCTCAATAACAATAGAGATTGTGTCCATAGTGAAAGACATTATTAACAACTCCAGAGCAGACACAGATAAAAAAAGAGAGGAGCTGAGGAACATGATGGAATCCCAACATAGGAAACAAGTGGAATCTATAAAACAGATGCAAACAGATATCCAGGATATTAAAAACTCCACTGAAAGTTTACGCAGTGGAATGAGCCAATGTGAGGACAGAATATCAGATATAGAAGACAGGATTGCAATTAGTGACCAGGAAAAGAAAGATTTCTTAAAAATAGTAAGGGAGCATGAAAAATCAATCCAACAGCTGCTAGATGATGCAAAGAAGAATAACATAAGACTAATCAGAGTCAATGAAGAAACAGGAGATAGTGCAAATAACATTAAAAAAACCTGTTCATAGAAATAATGACAGAAAACATCCCAAGCAAGGGAAAAGAATTTGACATACAGATAAGTAAGGCATATAGGACTCCAACTAGCTGTGATTAAAAAAAAAATCTAGACCAACACATATAATGGTCAAGATTCCAGAAACCCAACAGATAATAGTATAAGCAGTTAAAGAAAAGAAACAAATCACACACAAAGGAAAGCCCATCAGAATCACTGCAGACTTCTCAGCACAAACCCTCAAGTCAGGAAGAGACTGGAGCCAGGGATTTAGCTCAGTGGTACTGGCACCTGCCTTGTAAGGGCAAGGTTCTGAGTTTAATCCCTGGTACCAAAAAAAAAAAAAAAAAAAAAAGAAAAAAAGAAAAAAGAAAACAACCTTCAACCTAGATTGATGTACCCTGTGAAACTGTCTTTCAAAATTGATGAGGTAAGAAGATGCTTTCACAGCAAAGAACACATGAGAAACTTTATGAATAACAAACCAGCACTCCAAAATATTTTAAACAATATCCTAGGAAAAGACAATGAGGATACAACCCCAGTAAGCCCAGCAGAATGAATCCATCAGGCAAGACAAGAATCAAATGCAAAGGGGGAGAATCCAGCAACAGGAAAAGGTCATGACAAGGATAAGTCAAGCATATCAGTTGTAATCATGAATAGTAATGGTCTCAATTCACCAATGAAAAGACATAAACTGGCAGAATGGGTCAAGAAGCAAGATCCAACAAAATGCTACATACAAGAAACACACTGAATTCAAAAAGAAACTCATAGACTGAAAGTTAAAGGGTGGAAAACAATACCCTATGTGACAGGAACCTGAAAAAAATCAGGAGTAGCTATTCTACGTGCAGATAAAATGGATTTCAAACCAACACTAATTAAAAGAGATAAAGAAGGACACTACATCCTTGTGAAGGGAACAATCCAAAAAAAGGAGATGACAATCATATATATGCACCAAATACTAGGGCATGCAACTATATAAAACAAATATTACTGGACATGAACAATCAAATAAGCACTAATACCTTACTAATGGGAGAACTCAATACCCCACTGTCACAAATAGATCAATTAGTCAAAAAACAAAAAACAATGAAATACTAGAACTCAACCAAACTCTTGAAAAAATGGACTTAACAGATGTTTACAGAGTGTTCAACCCCATAAAATCAGAATACATTCTTTTCAGCTGCACATGTATCATTCTCCAAAATGGACCACATACTTGCTCATAGAACACATTTAAGTAAATGTAAAATAATTGAAATTATCCCCTGTATATTTTCAGATGTAAGTGTGATGAAATTGGAGACCAATAGAAAAAGAAACCACAAGAACTTCATAAACACATGTAAATTGAACAGCACCCTACTGAACAACCAATGGGTCACAGAGGAAATTAAAGAAATCAGACAGTTGCTACAATTAAATAACAATGACAATACAACATATTGGAATCTAAGGGACACAATGAAAGCAGTCTTAGGGAAATTCATAGCAGTGAATAACTGTATTAGGAAAACAGAGCGAGCTCTAATAAACTAAGGCTGAACCTCAAGCTTCTAGAAAAAGAGTAAGACAAACCCAAAGCTCATACAAGGGAGGAAATTATAAAGATCAGAGGAGAAATCAATGCAATGGAGACTGAGAGAATGATACAAAAAAATCAATGAAGCCAAGAGTTGGTTCTTTGAAAGCATAAACAAAATTGACAAACCTTTAACCAACGTTATCAATAAAAGGAAAGAAAAGACCCAAATCCATGCAATTAGGAATGAAAAGGGTGAAATTACAACAGACCCAGCAGAAATCCAGAGGATCATCAATACCTACTTTAAGAAACTATACACCAACAAGACAGAAAACACAGAAAAAATGGACAGATTTCTAGATACATACGAATTACCAAGGTTGAATGAAGAAGACCTAAAAATTCTAAACCACCCAATATCAACCAATGAAATTGAAAACGTAATTAAAAACTTATCAACTAAGAAAAGCCCGGGTCCTGATGGCTTCACTGCTGAATTCTACAAGACATTTAGAGAGGAACTACTGCCACTACTGTTTAAACTCTTCAGTGAAATCAAAAGGCAATAATACTCCCAAATTCATTCCTGGAAGCAAGCATCACCTTGATCCCCAAAGCAGAGAAAGACCAAACCAAAAAAGAGAACTATAGACCAATCTCCCTAATAAACATAGATGCAAAAATCCTCAATAAGATAGGGGCAAATTGAATGCAGAAGATCATCAAGAAGATCATACAACATGACCAAGTGGGATTCATCCCAGGGATGCAGGGATGGTTCAACATATGCAAATCAATGAATGTAATATACTATATTAATAGAGCCAAGAACAAAAACCATATGATCATCTAAATAGATGCAGCAAAAGCATTGGACAAAATCCAATACTGATTTATGATAAAAACCCTACAGAAAATTGGAATAGACTGTCTCTACCAAAGCCATCTATGAAAAACCAATAGCCAACATCATACTCTATGGTCAAAAACTGAAATCCTACATGCTAAAATCAGGAACAAGACAAGATGTCTACTATCACCACTCCTGTTCAATATAGTTTTGGAAACATTAGCCACAGCAATTAGATAAGAGAAAGAAATAAAAGGAATAAAATAGGAAACAAATAAGTTAAACTGTCATTATTTGCAGATGACGTGATACTCTAGATAGAAGACCCCAAGAGCTGCATCAGAAGTCTTCTACACTTAATAACCAAATTCTGTAGTGTAGCTGGATACAAGATCAACACACAAAAATCAATAGCCTTCCTGTACATGAATAAAAGACTGACTGAGGAGGAATTGGAGAAACAACTCCCTTCACCATAACATTAAAAAAATGAAATAT
Organism: Heterocephalus glaber; assembly: GCF_000247695.1. Next base: position 58,021,217 of record NW_004624730.1, read on the forward strand.
CTAGGAATCAACCTAACAAAAGAAATCAAACACCTCCACTCTGAAAACTATAGCACTCTGACAAAAGAGATCAAAGAGGATATCAGAAAACGGAAAGACATCCCTTGCTCCTGGATAGGAAGAACCAATATAATGAAAATAGCCCTGCTTCCAAAACTGATGCATAGATTTAGTGCAATGCCCATTGAAATTCCATACTTCACAGAACCTGAGAAACCAATCCAAAAATTCATTTGGAAGAAGAAGAGACCTAGAACAGCAAAGCAATTCTGGGCAACAAAGACAAGGTAGGGGGTATCACAATCCCCAACTTGAAACTATACTTCAAAGCTACTGTGATAAAAACAGCATGATACGGGCAAAGAAATAGACCCCAGGACCATCAGAACAGATTAGAAGATGCAGAAACAACTCCAGACACACTCAGCCACCTCATCTTCAACAAAGGGGACAAGCACCCTCATTGGAGGAAAGATAGCCTCTTTAATAAATGGTGCTGGAAAAATTGGGTCTCAACTTGCCAAAGATTAAAACTACACCTACATCTCTGACTATGCACTAAACTAAAATTGAAATGGATTAAGGATCTAAACATTAAAACAGAAACACTAAACTGGCTGGAAGAGAGGTTAGTTAGGTGAAGACATTGGTGTAGGAAAAGATTTCATGAACAAAACCTCAGTTGCCTGAGAACTAGCACAGAGAATCAACAACTAGGATCTCTTATTAAAAAGCTTCTGCATAGCAAGAGAAACCAACAACAGAGTGAAAAGACAACCCACAGTGTGGGAAAATTTTTTTTACCAGCTATTCCGCAGGCAAAGATCTACTGTCTAGAATACATAAAGAACTTTAAAAAAATCAGAACTCCCAAATTTAAGACCCAATCCAAAAATGGGCATCTGAAATGAGCAGATTTTTCTCAGACAAAAAAAGTAGAAACAGCAATTAAACATATGAAAAAAAAATGTTCAACATCAGTGGTCATTCCTGAGACACAAATGAAACAGTGCTGAGATTCCACCTCACTCCAGAAAGGATGGCTGCTATCAAGAAATCAACCAATAACAAATGATGGTGGGGTTGTGGGGAAAAAGGAACTCTTCTCCGCTGTTGTTGGAAATATAGATTGGTGCAAGCACTGTGGAAATCAGTGTGGAGACACCTCAAAAAATTAGAATTAGAGGTCCCATTTGACCCAGCTATTCCTCTGCTGGGTATCTTGGCAAAAGAATTAAAAGCATACCACAGTGTTATATGCTCATCCATGTTTATAGCGGAACAGTTTGTAATAGCTAAAACTTGGGAACATCCCAATTGCCCATCAGCTGAACACTGGATAAAGAAGATGTGTTTTTTAATAAAATGGAGTAGTACTCAGCCATAAAGAATGAGAAATGTGAAACATTTATAGGTAAATGGATGCACACTGAGGCCATATTTTAAGTGAAATAAATAGGACACATGTGTAAATACTGAATATTTTCTCTGGTGTGAGAAACTGAAACTGTAAATTATGATCAAAATATATAATAGATCTTTTGAAATAGGAAGAAAAGGTACGAAGGGGAAAGGGAAGTGGAAGGGTAGGAGAAGGGAAAGGAATAAATAGGAGGAAAGGAAACAAAAGAACATAAAGTGTAACCCTCCTTCTTTAAGAGAATATTGTATCACACCTTTTCAGATCATACATGTGAGTTTTAGGCTTCACCTGTTGACCTCCAAAACACTTAGAAGCCAAATATTTTGACAAATGGGTTGAGATCTTAAACAGTGGAAGGGTTACTCTCTGTCAGCTGCAAGGCTCTCTTTGAACCCTCACACACTCTCTCTAGTATTAGGGACCTTGTTTCTTGTCATGGAGCCACTGTGTGGCTCAAGGTATTCCCTTTGAGGTCCTCTTGTAGAAAGGTACACCTCAAAAATGTGATTAGACCTTACATCCACAGAGGCTTATTTCCATCCAAACTGAGCACATATGGTTTGATCATTAGTTTAAATGAAATTAGAACTAGCCCACTATATGGTTAATGCATACATCTCTCAATTATACCCTTTTTTCAGTTTCTTCCTCTTTTTTAATTTTTTTTGGGGGGGTACCAGGGATTGACTTTGTGCCTGTGACGCAGGTGGCAAAACCACTGAGCTAAATCCCCGGCCCTAGTTTCTTCCTCTTTTGTTTTTAATTTTTATTTTTTATTAATAAGTGTTTGCAGTACATAATGAGTACATTTCTTGTGTGGAGTTGGAAAGTGTACATATCATCTCAATTCTTTTTTCATCCCTTGTGTGATACCACTTGGGTTATACTCAAAGCCTGGGAGACATAAGTGCACCTGAGGACACTTAAGGACATGACTCTGCTCTCAGGGAAATGCACATAATGGGCCACAGTTATCTAAGAATGATTTAACATGCTCAACCACACATGTACAGCACGGACAAGGTCATGCAGCAGGTGATAAGACTGTAAGTGCCATGAACTAGAGAACACCGTAACCTTTTAGTAACTGTGTTTGCTATATAGTCGTTTTGGTGTTTCTGCCGAAGGAATAAAGACACACAGCTCTTGAGCTCTTGAGCTGCAGCTCCAGCTCTGCTTTTTGCTCTGATGCTGTCCTGCTGCTGGTGATTGACTCTCTGCATCTTGTTCTATATTGGGTGATTAATTAACTCATGGCACAAAGGACTACACGGACTAAATGGACCTCTCTCCAGGGGCCTCCTGGGGAGACTCGGCCTGCACCCTCACAGCCCCTTCCCCTTCACTCCTTCTTCTCTTCCTCCATCTCTTCGTCTCTTTCCCATATACAAAAGATCTTTTGCCCTATTTCCTACAATCAATCTTTTATTTTGGTCTTTATTTATATTTTGGCGTTCTCTTAAAAGAGAAACCATGTAATATTTAAGCTTGTGTGTCCGATTCATTTCACTTAATGTTATCTTCTCATGGTACATCTATTTTCCTCCACATTGCTCAAGTTTATCCTTCTTTATGACAGAGTAATACTTCATATGAATATATTTTTCTTTTAATTTTTTTCCCATGAAGTTTATTGGTACATTTTAGGTATAAAATACAGTTACATTCATCATTGGGATCTTGTACCTTTACCTGATGTATCTTGGTTCTTATTTTTCCCTTTCCCCTGCCCTCCCTTCAACCCCTCCACCCTTCCCTATTTGCAAGGACTTTGTTTCCATTTTTTTCCTTTTCTCACATTTTTTTCTTTTCCCTTCTTTCCTTTCCCCTACTCCTTCCACTTCCCCTACTCCTTTAGACCTTTTCTTCCTATTATACAATATCAATTATACATTGTTTTAATTACAATATAAAAATTTAGAGGACATTGCCACAGATTTTATAGAATTTAAAAGGATATAGAAAGCATATTACAAAAATCTTTTTTGAAATAAATTTGACAACTTCAAAATATATTTTTCTTTATTCATTCATCTATTGATGGACATATAGGTTGCTTCCAAGATTTAGCTATTATGAATTTTCCTGCTATAAACACGGACATGCATGTACCACTGTAATATAATGTTTTTAACTCTTTGAGGAAAACATCCAGAAGGGGCATAGCTGGTCGAATGTAATTTTTAGTTTTAAGTTTTTTAAGGAATCTCCGTACTGATTGCTGTAGATGTTATACAGGTTTACATTTCCATCAACTATGTAGAAATGTTTCTTTTCCCTGTAGCCTTGTCAGCATATGTTATTATTTGATATCTTGATGATTGCCATTCTTTCAGGAGTAAGATGGAATCTCAGTTTTATTTTACTTTGCATTTCTCTAATAGCCAGAGATGTTGAAGTTTTTCATATTTATTTCTATTATTCTTTTCCTCACTGAGAATTGAGAAATCATTTTAAAAAATCTCTTTATCTGACAATAAACGTTGTGATTCTTGAAATCATACTTTGACTCCTTGTCTTTATTTTAGTTATGGAAAACACTCTCCAAATAGAAGGAATTGCTCCCTCATCTGTATCCTGTCTTTGTGTGCACACTTACACTATCCTCATGTGAGAACACTTTTCTTTTCATATCTGCATCACTTTCCTGTCTGCGGGCTCCTGAAGAAGGGGAGCATGTAATGCCACTTTTGTAGCAAATGGATGCTACCTGGGAGTACATTGTACATAAACATGGGCTGATTTGAATTAGCTATATTTGTTCTTCTGAGAGAAATTAAATAGTGAAAGAAATGTACCTTGTCTAAACTGAATAATTAAAGACACCAACAGAAGTGTTTAGAATACAATGCTTACTGTAGAGTTGTTACGTTGTTGTTGTATCTTTGTTCCAAATGGTGTAATGATATATATATAAATATATGCATCTATTAAAACATAAATAATACAATTCCTATAACAATGCAAAGAACATAGATGCTGCTTGAGATTTCCTTTGCCTTTTTGGTTTTGCTAAGAAATAAGAGCTTTATTAAAGGCACTAAATTGAAACTGCTGCTATAACCAGTTACTGGGGAAACTTTGTAAGCTATAGAGTTATGTGGATGGACACAGGAAATTGATCAACCTCAAAGAATAAAAAAAATAAAATCAACCTAAACTTGGTGTTCCAAAATGATCTCAAGGTCCCTGCCTTGCTCCTCTGGGGAAGGTTTTTTGTCCTTGCAAGTTACACTGGGACCAAGTAAGAGATAATTCATTTCAAAATGAAATGCCCTATTTTTGGAGTACTGCCCTAAATTTTTTCTTTTGCCTATAATAATCTATTGTCCTGGATACCAAAAATAGTGTTGGGCAAAGAGTATTTAAAGCTCTTCAGCAGAAGGCAGTAATGCAGCCTGCTGAACTTCTTAGAACAAAAGAAGCAACTTTCACTTGAAGTGAACTTTGAAAGTGTCTACAGAAGTAGAGCCATGTACTGGTGCTCAATAGTTGATTGCTTTATTTTTATTATTTTAGAGCTGGACAAGGCTCAGGGTGGAAAATATACTTGTATTTGTGTGAAGATTAAAACACTGAGTAATACATTGACTTAGATATTTTATTACAAAATTGAGAAGGTACCTTAATGACATAGACTATAGCATTTTGCATGTGTTACCTATGAATAACCAGAAACATAGATTCTGCCATTTTCTATTTAGAGGCCAAAGAAAGCTTCCCCAACTGAATACATTTTAAAGTGACAATGGGAAGCAAACAATGATGTTATGTTTGATAACATCCTATGGGCAGTATTGTTCAACTTACTGGGTACAGGTGGTGGTGAGAAAGGTTTATTTTGGAACAAGGTTTCAAAAGTTTCATTTCATGATCTCTTGGCCTCATATCTTTAAAAAATCTTTTCATGTGGCAATTAACTTTGTGATTCATTAAATTATACTTTGATTCCTTCTCCTTATGTTAGCCATGCAAAACACCCTCTCAAAGAGAAGAAACTGCGCCATCATCTGTGTCTTCTCTGTATTTGTACTGACATCATCCACAAATGTTGCAATGGTTTTCTTTTCGTGTCTGTGTGACTTTCTGTCCATAAGCCCATAATTTTGGGCCTGCAATAAGACCAAACACCATAGTGGGAAGCAGGATATCACATGAAATGAAATCACAGGATGATTTCTTGTGGTATTTTTGTCTGGTTGTAGTATAAGCATAAAATGGCCACATAAGATGATTTTAGAAGTATATTTGTATATTTGAAACATTTAGTTATTAATTCTTGTTTGAATATTTGGTAGAAACAAAACAAAATATACTGTTATGGTACAATGTAACAATCATGCCCTTCATTATTTATTCAAAGGAGGTAAAAACTTAGGTCCACACAAAAACCTGCACATGGATCTTCATAGATACTTCATTCATAACTATCAACCAAATGGAAGCAATCAAGATGTCCTTCAGTAGCTAAATGGATAAACTGTGGTATAAGAAGACAATGAATTCCATATTAATCAACACTAAAAGTAAATGAGTATTGAGCAATGGTGACACACATTTGAGACATGAAGAACTTTCAAGTGCAAAGAAGCAAACCTGAAAATACTGTATATTGTATACCTTGATTCCAACTATATTACATGAAAGGGCAAAACTAGGCAGACAGTAAAATTTCCAGGGTTTGCAAGGGCTTGGGGGAGGGTAGAAAGATGAATAGGCAGGGTATGGGTGACTTTCAGGGCAGTGAAACTATTCTATAAAAAATTATTGCCTGTACTAATGGTCGGTGGATACATATCATAACAAATTTATTCAAAGTCATGGAGACCCTAAGGTGCAGTTTGAGTGCCATGATGTGTCAGTATAGATTCATCATTGTAACAACGTAGCACTTTGGTGGGGGGTATTGTTAGTAAGGGTATCTATGCACTGTGTTGGGGAAGAGGATACATAGGAGATCTGTATAACTTCCACTCAAGAGTGAACCCAAAATTGCTCTAAAAGATGGTCTATTTTAAAAAATATTACTTCCCAGAAACATTTACATGTTTTTATAAGAGCCCCTGTTCAAAATATATGGTAATGTGAAAGAATAAGTTTACAGCCAAAACTCATTTTTAAAGCTGGTTTGTCTCCAAATGTATGAGTGTTTTATTACTGTTATTATAAATGCCCTTTAACGTAGGCCTTCTCATTTATTATTATGGAGAGTTCCAAAATGAAATGAAAAACAACAGTTTCTTGACAAGCTTACAGACTTTAAAGTCGTTAGAGTGGGTGGAAGAAATGAGTGTTGCAAAGCTTTATAGACACTGATAGGATTGCTTTATTCTGAAATGATGGCATTATAAATAAGCCTCTTCATGATATTTGCTTAGTGCATCATAGAAACTGCCATGTCAATTTGGGGAAGTTGATAACTTTTGGAACTTGGGCACAAATAACACTTTGTTCAGCAAAATTTGAGCCAAATATTTTACTGGTAAATTCACAAATTTCTCAATCTTTACCATGGCAATTTCCAAAAAGGCGATTCTTATGCTAGCATTTTTGTACCCATATTATTGTCTCTTTTAATTTGAAAAAGACATTTTTTTTCTTAATAAAACTGATGTTTAATGTTTAATGCTTACTACATGCTAGATACTTAACATAAGCAATCTCATTTAATACTGGCAACAAACATCAGAGAACTAAGGCATGGGGAATGATAGAAGCTAAGACTTATGTAACACTATGTGTCAGGCAATACTTCAAATACTTTCTGCACATATTGATAAATTTAATTACTAATAGCAATCTTAAGATGTCTGTATTATTATCTTTATTTTGCAGATAAGAAAACTGAAGCATAGAGCGCTGACTTAGTGTAAGCAGCAGAAATCAGGACTGAGACACAGGAAGTCTGGCTTCAGTCTCTGCCCTTTAACCTTGAAGATGTAATGCCAAAACAATAGCAAAAGTTCTCACAGCCAGCATATGGTAGATCCATTATGTCCAGTAGTTTCTAGCCCTTAAAATCTTTCTCATCTCCAGATTTCAAAGTGCCACTAAAATAAGTCATTATTTCTAACCTGAGTCCCAGTGTATCACTGGGACAAATTGTTTCCCTGAAGTACTATGGCCATATTATTTGAAGTTCTACCATGCTTCATTTAATTCTGATTTAAGTATTTCCATGTAAGTAGTCTTAAAATAGAAATTAACTTCTTAATTTTATCTCTAAACAACAAACCTTTGCACAGCAGTGGGTGCCCAGGAAATTTTGAAATGAGCAAGGGGGCTGTCAATCTCACTTATTAAACAATGATTTTTGTTTTTTGGTCTTCGCTAAAGGGGTAAATATAACATGAAGGAAAAGGTGATGATGTTATTAGCATAGGAGATTGAGTAATTTAAGCCTTAATTGGTGATACTCAGAGGGTAAGAATGTCATCTTAATAATAAATTTAAGCTAACAAATAATATAATGTAAACTGAGAAAAGTTAGATTTTAATAAAATGCTTGTCTTCTCCTTAATAAGAGTTACATTCAGATAGAGGCTATATTCTTGGATAGATGAGCCCCCACCTGCAGTTCTGGACCACTACTCACTGGACACTGAAAGGATGTAGTCTCTATTGCCCCTGAGATGCCACTGCAGTTTATCCAATGCTAAGAAGCAAAGGGCACTTGTTCTCCAAGACAGAGACATCCACCATCTGCTCCAAGTGATGTGGCTCATGTGAGTTACTCAGGCAGATGTATTGCAGTGAAAGCAGCTTTCAATTTGTAGCCATAGGCTATGGGTTTAAATTTGAGGCTGGACACTTCATAGTTGTGTTGCTGAGGGTCAGTTTCTTCATCTGTATAATGGGCAGGATAATACTGTCATTTTGATTATTTTGAAGGATTGACTGAGATTTTGTCTGTGAAAGTCCCTGGACATTGATTCTCTAAGTTAATATTCAGTAAATAACACTAACAATAGTGACCTCCATTTATTCCTGGGGGGATAATTTCAATGGATCCTGCACCTACATCATGTATAGCCTTTGCGATACTCATTCCGTGGACTTTCACTAATCTGGCCTCCTGAGATCCTCAATCCACTGAGTGATAACTTCAACTTTCCCAAACCACTAGAGGATTCTTGCACTTCTCTTCACTCTCTCCAGAGCTCTGCCCAGTGTTGCTGCTCTCTCCTAGCAGCTCCTAGCATGCACTGCACTGCATATTTCACTTTTCCTTAGGGCTGTTTGAGGCCCTCCTGTTGTCATCACCACATGTACCAGAACTTCTAGCTCTCTCTGCCTTTACAGGCTGAAACTTTACTTCCCAGAGTCTTGTCCAACATTCATGTAGTCCACAAACACTTACTGAGAGCTTATTAATACCAGATCAGACACTGGAATTATGGGTCCTTGCTCTCAAGCAGCTAAGAATCTACAAGGGAAAATAGACTAACTGTGACAAAGCACTGTAACAGGAAATGAGAGTGAAAGAAGCTGAAAGCAGAAATCAGGCAGGGATCCTTTGTAGACGTGCTTCAGCTGTGCAAACCCCAGACAGAATCCTCCAACCAGGGCTTTGGATACAGGAGCAAGTGACCACAGACCCCAAAGGCTGACAAAGAAAAGGCTTTGCTGATCCCAGAACACAGATCAACTTTCTTGTTCTGTTTTCTAAGGGCAGGGCCAGGCAGAGGGCACTCATTTTCTCTGATGCCAGTGAGCCAAAATGCTCCCTAAACCCATAGAAGGCCAATCATCTGTGAAATTTCCATGAACGGTGAATTCTCTTCTTCTGATGTAGACAGGCTTTCCATGTCCCTGAGACCCTACCATGGCATAGGTTCTGTGTCAACTTCACTTACTCATCCAGAAACTACTGACTGTGCACCATAAAACCTGTAAAGAGTGCCTCTTAGTTAAGTAAAATATTTCTCTGGTTGTAGGACTTGAGATTTGGTTTGTTTTTCCACCAGTGAATTTGGAATAATGATCTTAACTGCTTCACTAGGTTTTCTTGCAACCAGTGGAAGACATTCAGGAGCATCTGACTGTATCAGAGTGAAAAGTCTTCACGTCATGTGAAGATAATTAGATAACTGACCCACAGGCTATTGAACTCTGAATCTTGACTACATTGGAGGTGCCTTCTGATGCCTGGGCTAAACAAAGTAACCACCTCAGATGGGATGTCCAGTCTGTGGATCCAGAGCCACAACAGCTTTCTAGAGGTGTAGTTTTAGAGCAAATTGTAAGAAATATACTCTAAAGATGAGTCTGTGTATATTCTTACCATAGTTTTTATCAGTGAATGAAATAAATTAACAAAAGATAAAGTATATAAACATGAGAAGTAATGATTGAGAAAAAGAAATTCTTGTACACAAATATTTAACAACTTGGCTGACAAAGCATGAGTTCTTGAGGGTAAGGGATGCCCATTCACCTCTGTAGCTTTTCACAGCCTAGAAGATAGTTTATTTGCACAAAGAATATTAAAGGAATCCAAAATGACTCTAAAAATGTGGAATAATAAAGCTAAGAGAAAGTAAATAGAATAATACTTGCATAATATTGAAAGTCAAATGCAGGACAAAATATAAATTCACTTGATAAAGTATGTTATAAATGCATTAGACAATATTTAATGTAAGTTAAGAAAATGAAGAATGTGAACTGTTGATTTTTATAAAAAAAGAAAATCTGTAAATGCCTAGAGGTTAAAACTTTGTGAAAATATTTACTTCTATATGTTTGCCATGAATTTAACACTCCCCAAAACATTTAATTTTTAATTTTTTCATATAACCTATAGGAAATACATAAACATTGGGTTTTTAGAGTACCAACGTGCTAAAAAAAAGTCATTGTTTTTGTTCTTTAAACCATTTTTGGATTCCTAAAATACCTCCAGCTACAAAACAGGACCATTCACAACTATGCCATTTTTGCTTCAGTGGAATGAATTTCCTTCTTGCCCAAGAAAGAAACAGTTAGTGCAAAGCAGCACATTGTTTCTTTGCAAAATAACATAGCAAGAAGTTTTAAAAATAAAAAGTAACCAAATAAGAAAGCCTTTTTGTAAGAGGCTACCACTGCTTCCAAAACAGGGCACTTGCGTCTCCTACATTCTGCAGTGATTCTGAGATCAACCCCCCCCCCCCCCCCGCCGCCACACACAAAGTTTGGGCATTCATAATCCCAACTATTCAGTGTGCACAGCACCCACTGGGCTCTCCTCCTCCCAGCACTGCAGCAGCTGAAAGGTAATTGACATGCCCTTCAGCTGCCTTGCAACACCTATAACCAAGACTACGTGTCAATTATGTCAAATGCCTCCAGCCCTATTCACTCCCTAGAACTAGCTGGAAGGAAGCTGTTACAGATACACAGGAATAGAACCATTACCTCTCTTAGTGCTCAGTCCCAGAGAGAGACAGGCTGAATTTAGAAGTGACAGGGTGGACTTTGGACAATTCATGGAATGGAAATGCCTTGCTAAGCTGGATACACAATGCAGAAAGAGGCTGGGGCGGAAAATAAGAGGAAAGAGGGGTCTCTGAAATGTTTGCTTTTGGGAACTCAAACACTAACATATCCCTTACTTTGCTATTGTTATTTTCTTCAATCTAGAATATTACCCTGAATAAGTGTTAAAAACTGAATAATTTGTCACAGTGACAGATTTAAAATAATATAACTCTTAACCTGATTTTACATCAATTTTATTAGTTATAATAAAATGCAAGTATACTACAGGTTTTCTTCAATAAAACACACTTTTGAGCTGGGCATGGTGGCACATGCCTGTAGTTCTACATGGTCCCATAACACAAGGTTGAGAAGAAGATGTAGTATAGATAGCCTTGCTATTAAAAGTGTGATCCCCAGATCAAAACAAGGATATCACTTTGGAGTTTGATAAAATTGCAAAAATCTTAGCTGCACCAGATTCATTGAATCTGAATTTGCATTTAACAAAACCACAAAGTGATTTACATGCACATTAGTGTTCATGCGGCTTTCCTAAGATTTGGATCCTAAATATTCCATGAAGGTGCACATACTAAAGGTTTGGTCTCTGGCTTGGAGCTATTGGGAGGTGGTGAAAACTTTAACAGACAGGGCCTAGTTACAGATCTTCTGTTAATTTGGGAGTGTGCCCTTGGAAGAGATAGTGAACCGCCACCCATTCTCTTTCTTTTGTTTCTCAGCCAAGGAGCAAATGGTTTTGCTCTGCCATGTTCTTCCACAGTGTGCTGTCCCCATCCCAACAACCAGACACCTAAGAGCAATCGGTTCTCCAAGTCATGGATGGAAACTTCCAATACTGTGATCCAAAATAAACCTGTCCTTCTTTACAAGTTGATTCTCTCAGGTATTTTGTTACAATAATAGAAAGCTGACTAACACAGCACCAATATAGAACAGTCCCTGAATCTTTTTAAACTTATGCATCATTATCTATTAAAAAGTAGCACTATCCAATATTCATGTATGTATTTATAAGTTACATATACATTACTATAACATGATACATTAAGATTTCTTAAAATGGATCTAAATTTTTAAATAAATTAAAATATAGATATTCTACTAATTTCTTTCAACGTCTCAATGGATCATTTTGAATATGCATTCAGTTTGCAGATCTCTGCCCAGTGCACTCAGATTAAGCTATGAAAGTCTGAGTTTGACCCGTTGAACTGTCACTTCTTAGCTTTACTCCAGGGAGGCTCAGTTGCAGAGGAAGAGGTGACGGAGAAGGGGAGCTAAGAGGAAGAGAAGCTATGTCCAGGGAAAGCTGATAAGCACAAGTCGAATCCCAATAAAAGAAAGGAAACATTTCCGCTGTGGGCAGGCTCACACTCTAATCAGCATTATATGAACCTGCTTTGTGCTCCTACTCACATCTTCCTAGAAATAATATAATGGCTTAGGTAACCTTGGAGCTCTGCAGCCAGGAAGATGTGGGCATGAGCATATATTCTGAGTGCCCAACAACCCAGAACGGGTTGCAGTTTTTCAGAGTCATAAGTGACTCTGCTACATGGCTGACCAGAGGAATAGCTCCTCTTGGCATCATGTTCTTGAGGAAGCAGAGCCGTTCCAAGTTGCCAAGACACTGGGGCAGGAGGAGACCAGATAGAGAATGTTTGATGGGAGGGAAAAGGGGTAAGATTGGGAATAGATTTGAAATATTGCAAACTCATGAGACTATGAAAATGTTTCGGCATGAAGCCGCTCCCATGTTGTCTTCTCCCTTAGATGCAGTGTCAGAAGACCTTTTTCCAATCCCACAGTCAACACGACAAAGTGCGTGCCTTCCTGGCAGTTTCCTATCACCTCCAACAGAGGGTCAGGCAGACTTTAGTCTGAGGTCTCATTACATTCTGGGTAGGGGCCAACAATGACAGCAAATCGCTTTTAATTCTCACTGAAGCAGTGTAGCACTAGTGGATTTCAGCATAGCCCTCGATTCTTGTTTCAGGCAAACATGCATTTGATTTGTGGCTCCACCTCTTACTGGGCTGCAATCATGGTCAAAGTAATTAATCTGTCTGAGCCTCAATTTTTATTCTATGTAACAGAGATCATTATAATAATACAATCATCAGAGGAGGCCTGTGTGGTAAACACAGTATTATTTGCTTTATGTGCAGTTTCTCCTTTAATTTTTTTGGCAATCTATTATATCCCCATTTTACAAATTGGGAATCAGTAGCTTAAGGGAGTTAAAAATCTTGCTCCAGTTTATATCTGTAAAGCCATTGGAATTGAGGTTCTCCTTCAGTCAGTAAAGCTCCATAAATGACATGATGGCCAGAAGCACTAATGCTTTGCCTAGTAGAGATTACTGCTACTGTAATAGGATCCTTGGCTGCTTCTGTAAGGAGGAGGATTGGGTGGAAAAGTATCCAGTACACAACAACGTTAATGCATGCTGTAACTGTCCCTTTACCCTGAAAGACAAAAAAGAAGGGGTCTGAGTAGGGTAGTCAGCCAGAAATAATGTTCAAGTTGATCTAGATATTGAAAGAAAAGTAGAATTGGGCATGTCAGAGCCACCTTTAGGCAACCGAAATGCACATAAGCCCCAAGGTTTTATGTGTGTTGAATAACTCCATTCATTAATAGAGAAGCTCTATATTTCTTTCCAATACAAGAGACAAATTGTCAATGAGAATCTTCTGTTAATACCTGGATTGAGCAATTCATAGAGTTGAGGTGATTGATATCCCTTGAATATGACAGAAACTCCCCATGGGGAGAAAGCCAAGGTCAATTAACCAGATGTATCCTTTTTGAGAAAGCATGATCATTTGACTTTAGTATAGTTTGATATTCTTCTAAAAACAAGGGAAAGGACAGAAACACACCTTTCTTCTATAGAGAAAGGCTGAATTTAGAAATGATAGGGTGGACTTTGGACAATTTATGAGAAGGAAATGCCTTTCCTAAACTGGACATACATATACTACTTTACTGGATTAAATGGTCATTCATTCATTCATTCATTCATTCTTTAATCAATTCAAAAAGGTACTGAGAACTTGAATGTGTAAAGCCCTGGGGTAGTCCAGTACTCTGAATTTTTATTATTCTGGAATTCTGTAGAAATTCCAATGAGACACACTGAGGGAAAAGAAAAATACCAGGATGGTTAGCTTTACTGTACAACAAAAGGGATTAAATTAGCTATTTCCAAGTCCATTTGAAAATTAAAAATAAAATACAATGCACTTGTTATACAACATGCCTCCCTGTAATGACTTGTTTTCTACTTATAGAGGGCAAATTCAACTTTCTCATTAAGCCAATATGATAAGATACCCTTAGCAAATCTAGGAGAGAAAAGTAATAAAATCACTTTTCTACAGTCATGTAAAGTAGAAGCCATCATTCCCCCAGACATTGGTTTGTAAGGTTATCATTATTACAATTATTATTGTAGCAGTCATGTCTCCTGTTGTGTTTAACTGTCACTGAAGGAACATTCTGAGTTGAACTCAGGCTGAATACCATATTTTTACATCAGAAAGCATATGCTTCAAAGTATACTTAACCTAAGATTCAGCAAGTTGTTAGCACACCAATATGTACAATATAAAACTGTAATGACATTTTGATGAAAACGAAACTTCAAATAGTACTACTACATATTTTCTGTGGTGCTTGTCAATCTGTAGGGCAAGTGTGGAAAGATTATACACAAAACTGGTCACAGCATTATCTTGAGATGCAGGTGGGAAAGTTCAACAGGAAGCTCCATAAGGATGATAACCTATAAGTGGTAGTTTTAGCATTAACTAACAAAAAATTCAGATTAATAGCGGCTTATTCTTTTTATACAAAAAAGTCCAGAGGTAGACAACATATATATGAAAAGACCATTAAGTTGGAGAAACAAATTCCTTCCAGCATTTTCTGTTGTCCCTAGAGGGTGGTCTTCATTCTTGTGGCCCAACATGTGTGCTAGAGTGCTCATCATCACTTCTGAGTTTCTATTAGTGAGGAGGGGAAACAGAAGAAATGACAGCACATATGCCAGCTAGCCTTGAAGGCCATTTCTCAGATGCTGCCATACAACATTTTTATCTACATCTTATTGGCCTGCATTTACACATGTGGTATATCCTAGTTGCAAAAGAGACTGGGAAATGTCACCATTTTACCTAGCTATGATTCTAGTTAAATTGAGAGGCTTTATTTCTCAGTCAGAAAGGATGAATGGGTACTGGGGAGGTGTCTTAGTCACGTCTCACCTCGAGACACAATATTTAACATGAGCAACTTAAAGGAGGAGAGGTTTATTTTGTCTCACAATGTCAGAATTTTCAGTCCATGGTCTGCCAACTCCAATGTGGAGCCACACGGTAGAAAGGCCAGGTAAAGGAAAGATGGCAGCCAGGAAGCAGAGAAAAAAGGGAGGAGCTGGGGAGGGAGGTACACTTCCTCCAGGTCATGCCAGTGACCCACCTTTACCAGGCCCCACCTCCTAACAGCACACTCAGCCATGGAATTTATTAGTGGATGAGTCACTAATCCAATCACTGTCTAAAAGCCCTGCCTGTGAGTATGAGTTTTGGGGGACACCTTAGATCTAAACAGTAAGTACCCAAAGCCTTTTCCCCACAGTTACCAAGGGACTTCTACCTAACCTATAATGTTCATGGGGGAATGAATCTATGTATTTGTTAAACTAAAAATTGTTTTCAAGTTTATAGAAAGGGAGTAATAACCTTATATTTGAGATGCTACTAATCTCAAACTGTTTATGATACTTTGAAACTGTGCTTGTTTGACTCCCAGGCTGTAACTTTTGTATGAGGCAAGTCCAGAATATTGCTTCTGAGCCCACTGTGATAAGATGTGGCACGATGAGCCTCACAGACTTGTAAGGGTATTAACTTTGGACTCAGGATTATAAACTCCCAAGCTGCACTTTACTTTAACAACCTAAATTCCATTATTCTCTGACTTCTGCTTTTTAAAAAACTGTGATTAATATATACAACATAAATCTATCTTCTTAATCATTTCAAGTATCAAGTTTAGTAGTATTAATTATTATTATTATGCACCTTTAATTTTCATCTTGCAAAACTAAAACTCTATACCTATTAAGCAATAAATTTGCATTCTTCTATCCTCCAAGACCCCAGAAACTATCAGTCCACATTCTGTCTCTATAAATTTTACTTTTCTACTTACGTCATACAAGAGGAATTATATAGTATTAATCTTTTTGTGACTAGAATATTAATATCCTCAAGATTCACCTATATTGAATAATATATTGAATAATATCCTCAAGATTCACTTATATTGAAGTATGGTGAGAATTTCCTATCTTTTTAAAATTAAGAAATATGCTATTAACATATAACATTTATTACATATTACATAGTTATTCTATTAGAAATGTTTATTCAAGTCTTTGTTCTTTTTTTTCCATTTTTATCCGGTTGCTTTTATGTTGTTCAGTTGTAGGTGTTCTTACATATTCTAGATATTAACCTCTTGCCAAATACATTATTTGCAAGTATGATTTCCCATCCTGTGGTTACCTTTTTGTACACCACTGATTTTGTCCTTTGATGCACCCCGCCTTGTGTTTTATTTGCTATGATGACTGACTCCATCTGAATTCATAGTTTCTAGTATTTTTCCATTCTTATGAATATCAGCCATCTTTTTTGCTTCCTATTGATTCTCGCCCCAATTTTTGCAGCAATAAGCTAGAGCTTCCATAGAATGCCCCTATTTCCTGCCTGATACCACTCTCAGATCCTCTCTATCAGCTTCTTGCAAAGGCCTCCAGGCTTCTTTGGAAAGTACTTTGTTCTTCAAAATCTGTAGAAAGATGCAGACAAAACACTTATGATCTTCTGTAAATTCTGAGATGATGAGAAACACTAGACTTTCACTTTCTAAAGGACAAAAATAAGAAATAATTACAATTGAGAGCGACAGAATCTAGGAGAATGAATCATACAAAAACTATAGGTTTATTGAGCTTTTGCTAGTTGTAAATGTTTAGAACTGTGAAGGGTCTGAGATTTAACCTACTCACAAGTTAATAATTAGGTTGCCACATTGCCATGGATGTTGGAAGATGTATGAGACTCTTGGGTCAGAGACAAAGGACTTTATTACTCATAGTAACAGCAGTGGCCATGTTTTCTTGCATAGATTCTTTCAGTTTCAGATGTCACAAGGCAGAGTAAAGAAGGCCAAGTGATAGCTACACACACAATGGGTTGCACTATAAGAGAACTCTGAGCTCAAGCAACTCCAATTCTGTAACTAGGGGCCAATATAGTGCCTGTTTTTGTTCTGGAAAGAGACATAATCTTTATTTTCTAAGCCATTTGTGGTAAAAATATTCTTGTAAAGGTAATATAAGACAAAGAGTACTTAGTATCATACTTGCAGAAGTGTAGAAATAGGAGAGGGCCATGGAATGCCCACAAATGAGCAATTCATTTTATTTTGTTCCTCAAACCTTCCTTGCTATCAAGACACATTTCTCCTAATAAGTACATAGCTTTCCTTAAAACTGTAGCATGACAATTGAGATAAACATTATTTTTCTACTCCTAAACTTTAAGATGAGATGAGAACTTAGAATCTACAGTATACATGAAACAAAATAATAGTTAATGTGTTTAGAGTTTTATACATCTGGGGACACTTTTACATATAGCCATTCATATAGCCATAGTCATGCAGGTGAGCAAGAAATCAAGGAAAAATTAAATCAAATCTCTGTAAAGATATTTTTATGAAGATATTTTATGTATTTAAAGAGTAATAAAATTTGGAATTTCTGATTTTCAACATGTTATCATTTACTGGTTATATACAAAAAGCCATTAGTCTAAGACAAATCATGAGCAAGAGTAGAATACCACAAATTGTTTATGTATATTCTTAAATATCTATAGAATTCAGATGCCTGGACTGGTTTCCCATTTTGGTACACACAAGCACCTATTCAACATATTAAATAACAAACATTATTTTACCACCTAATGTGTTCCTATACATTTTGCTACTTACTATATATTTACAGAAAAGTAATACTTCTAATCTTCAAGAAAAAATCCTCAGCATACCAAATAGCATTACCAAATAGATTGTTTTTATCTTCCATCCATTTTCTTCCCTGGAATCAATCCATGTGGATGGCTTAATTCTATAAAAAGGAGAGAAGCTGTATCTGAGTAGGTGACAGCTTCAGTAATTCTTTGTGGCTTTCCCGCTGTGGTTGAAATTTCCCTGGCAGCAGTATTCTCAATGGTGATTTTGTTGGAAAGTGTAAATCTGTAATTACCATATTAGCTCACAGAAGAATTAGACAAGGTATGTGCTTTGTAAATGTCATTTGATATTTGCATGTGGCATTTACCTTCCTCCTAGTGTTAATGCACCACAGAGATCTTTGAATTTAAGTTGTTTCTTTTGTTAATTTTGATTCTGCTTGCAGCAGGTATTTTAAAAGTTAGTAGAAAAGTTAGACTTTCTTGTGCTTTATAATCCCATTGACACTCAGTAAGTTTAATAAAGAAATAAAAATGCAAGAGCTATGTGAGGAGATTTTCATCTCTATTTGACTGTTTCCTTAAACTAATACAGAAGAAAATACAACAACCTCCCAAAATTCTCACCTTCAGAGTTCAAGGAGGAGGAAGAAATAAGACAATAAGAGAGGCTTAGTGAACTGCATTACAATTTGACTTAATGTCATAATGAATACATGTCCTCATGTAATCTATGTAATCTTTTTAAAAAAAAAATTACAGTTAATTTTTTAGGGCTTGTACTAGTGGCATGACTAAGCTGACTAATTTCCCTAGACTTAGAATTGAAAGCATGCATGGGACATGTAATTTTACTTGCATGTTGAATCTTTCTCAATTTTGTGTATCATCCATTTTCGCTGTTGGTACCATTTCTGTATAGTTTCTGTGATAGATATTTCTTAATTTTCATCCTTATCAGTGGTATTTCTTTACATAAATAGAAAAGATTTTTTTTATTCATTAAGTTAATTGGTACATTTTAGGTATCCAATATGATCACATTCATCATTGGGAATTTGCACCTTTACATGATATCTCTTGGTTCTTGTTTTTTCCCCACCTCCCTTCCCTCCCTTCTAGCCCTCCACCCCTCCCTATTTGCAAAAAATTGTTTCCATTTTCTCTTTCTTTACTCATATTTTTTTCTTTCCCTTCTTAAAGTTTACTCATCTGGAAAACCTTACTTCACTTTAAATATTTTTAAAATTTTGTAGATGTTCTGAGTTTGTTTGTTTGCTGTAGTTGTACAATCAATCAGGCTTTTGCAAACAGTGATCCTTTGTCCAACACTAGCATTTCTTTTCTTTGCAGAATCATCACTGGGGCTTTTAGTGAGGATGGATATACTTATAATTCTCTTCATGTGCCCATATAATTGATAATCCAATGTAATGAGATAAAATGCATTAGAATTTTATAATTTGCCTGGAATTCTTTTAGTTCATAATGATTTTTAAACTGCAATTTAAAACATACCTAAGAATATAATTAAGCAAAAATATTTTTATTTCCTTATAAAAAGTGTTGATAGTTTTCCTCACACAGAACCACCACAGAGACATGGTTGAACCCTTATTTATGCATTTTTTCACAAATCTAGGATCACATATTAGATATTATTTTATAATTAGAAATTGTATCTCATTATATCATGCATATTTTTTCCTGCCATACACCTTGAGAAATTACATGTTGCTCTAGAACATTATTTGTAATAGTCCAATGTTCACCAATACCATAATTTACTAAACTATGCCTATCACTAACTATTTAGTTATCTCTGACATAATGATTTTATCATAAATAATCTTTTCATTTTTTTATTCTAGATATATTTACTTTTATATTATGTAGAAGTTTCTGAAAGTTATTAGAAATAGCTAAATTTTAACATCCTATTCTTTTTTGGGGGGGAGTACTGGGGATCGAACTCAGGTCCTTGTGCTTGCACAGCAGGAGGTGAAATCACTGAGCTAAATCCCCAGCCCTAACATTCTATTCTTACACAATAATGTATCTTAACTTTGGTCCTCTAAAACAATAATTACTAAGTTACTAGACCTAAGCCCTGTGCAATCATTCATTTTCTCAGCATGCAACTCTTCAATTTTTACCTAACTGCTCATACCTTCCTCTATACTCTCTCTTGCTGTCATCTTTTGTCTTTGTAAAAACTTACTTCTAGGTATTTCATTACCAACAAGGCATAATTAGCTCGATGTTTTTCATTCGAAAGTTATTTGAATTTTTTCAGGAACCAAAATATTATACCAACAAAATAATAGTCTACTAGAAGAAATATAGTATCACCCAGCCAGAAGTATGAGAAAAATTCCTAAAACCAAATCATATTGTGCATTGTTTATTCTTGTTATAGATTTTGGGCTAAAAGATTATTTCACTTATTTTTAAAATATTCTTGCTATATCTCAAGTTCTTCATATGGGCAAAAGTGGCAAACTAGGGAGTGAGCAATTTCAGGCAGAGATTACCTATTGCTATAATGCTGAGATGCCCACTGTAGTGCCAAATATATAGTAGACACATGATAAATACATGCTGGTTAGTTGATTGACCAGACTAACACAGATTCAGGCTATGGTCATCAATTTCTAGATTGCTGACTTTATTTCTCTTTACTGTCAATCCCTGCAATTGCATTAAAGATAATTTTCAAAAGATGCCCTTAATCACTATTCATAGCTCCTGCAGGTATAGGTGAAAGAATGGTCCTATGAAATCAGGAAAATTTGTAGTGAATCAGAAGAAGGAAAATGAGAAGTAGTAGACAGGAAAAACTCTATCCCCATTATGCCAAAAAAAAAATGAACATGACAGAAGTCTGTTAATAATCCAGGAAGAAAAATAGTTATTTAAGTGAGTGGTCAGTACAGTTGCAATAATAAAATAAGATACATGGTAAAATAAAACCAGAAGAATGAACCATGAACTCTGTCTGGAGAGGTCAGGGAAAACTAATCCAATAATTACTGCTTGAGTAGGGTCTTGATGGATGAGTACCACTTGATTAGGTGTATGGGAAGAGATAAAATATATATTGTACAAAAAGAAAAGAATATCAATTCAATAAAATTTCAAGTGTTATGATCATGTAATGCAAAACATCAGGCATAGAATAGCAAAAAAAATTAAACTAAAATAAAAAAATGTAAAATATTGGAGAATTTTATTAGAGATTACTTTGAAGTTGCAAAATATCCTCTGTCCTTTTTAGATGATTAGTGTTCCCTCATGTAAGAAACTTAGGAAACAAATTTTTAAAATAAACATTTTTAATGTAAACCAGGCCCCAATCCAGGGTAGTAGGTTCTATAAGGAATATTTTCTTTCCTGATTTCATTGGGCCATAGGCTATAGCAACCAGGAATGCTGTACCCATTGTTCTAGAACCTGTGTCTTTGAGTCTGAGACCCAGTAAATAATTATAAATATATTATACACTGAAATCTTCATTTAACTATAATGGGAAAGCATATTGTTGTGGACCCCCTTGTCTGTTGGAAGCTAAGAACACTAACATACCAAAACTACTGAGTTAGATGCTCTTTAAGAATCATCCCTTTGGACTATCTTGTTTTCACAATGTTGTATTGATCAAGACTCCAAATATGTGTCTTTTCTACATGGTTATTTGGGGTAATCATTATGAAAATGCCTTCAGGCTACAGGAAGTAGAGTTACTTATTGACCATATCCAGATACCAAGTGATATACCCCTATCTGTATTGTTACAAAATTGCATATTTTTCTTTCTGTTCTATGTAGTTTTCCTTCTGTTATATGTGGAGATACCACATGCTAAGAATGGAAAATATTTATTACACATTGCAGTTTAGTGGCTATTGCTTGAATTTTCTGACTCTCATTGGTGTTCCCTGGAAAATACTCTTGTAATCATTCTTTTTCTTCAGAGGTATATGAAAGAGAATATATGCACATATACTAACAATTGCTATTCCTCTTGAAGCAAAATTTGATTTCATTGCAATTAGTAGAGTTTAACTACAAAACAAACCCTAACTTCTACTTCTGTGCATGGGAGTTCTTTATCTGTAAGGAAAATTAAATGTCACAGTTGCATTCTCTCCTATGGCGCCAAAGGAATTTTGTCTTCTTTAAAATAATAAAGTAGTTTTAAAAAACCACTCTTGTTCAAAATAAATATAAGAAAACTTCTACAACCTCATAAAGGGCATCATCTTAGTAGTGGAAGAATAATTCCTAAGTTCAGGAACAAGATAAGGTTGTTTGATCTCACCATTTATATTTGATTCTGTAATACAAACTCCTACACATTATTCTAGTGTGATAATGAGAAGTTGCTGACAAAAGACTTATTCAAAAAAAGAAGTCTTAAACTCATAATGAAAAGACAGACAACCCACTTCATCAAAAATGACATTTAAACTAAGAATGGTGATGCCACACCTATAATTCTAACACTCTGGAAGGGTAGGGCAGATTGCAAGTTTAAGCCCAGCCTGAGCAACTAAGCAATTTAGGGAGACCAATTAATGGTTGGAGGTATGCCTGACAGAGCAATAATACACAATGAGATCAACCCTTGCCTTTCCCTTGCCTTGCTTCCATGATTTTTCTTCCACAAAATGTTTCCTTCCAGAAATGTAACTGTTTGTGTTGCCCATTCCAGCCCAATGTATCAAAATGTTCTGTGACTGAACTGTGAGACCTTTCAGGAACATTCTTTAACTCTGCCCCTCTGCTTCAGTGAACATGCTTGCCTACCCTGAAGGTTCTATATAAGGAGGCTCTCATTTCTGGTAAATCACTCAGACTCCAAGTATGAACTCGTTTGAGCCCACTGGTGTAATAAAGGTTTGTCTCCACCTCTTTGAGTGACCATTGGATTCTTGAGTCTTCAAATTGCAAGAGCTGCAAGCCAAAGTTGCTATACTGAGCTGTAAAGCTCAGCTGTCCCTTGGAGCTGTGATCCAGAGCTGCAGCACTGAGCTCTAAAGCTCTGCTGTGCCTTCGAAGCTATGGTACTTACCTGCAACACTGAGCTCCAACACTCAGCTGTGCCTCTGAGCTTAACACTTGGCTGTGGCACTGAGCTGCTCCATTCTGTTACAACATGCCTTAGAGCAAAAGCCCGTAGGTTCAATCTTCAGTACCAAGAAAAAGAAAAAGAAGATATATAGACGGCAAATAAGTACATGAAAAGATGTCCAGTATCACTAGTCATAAAGACATGTAAATGAAAAGTGCAGAGTAAAATGACGGTGAAGACATGGAGCAACTGGACCTCTCATACTCTGCTAGTGGAAGTGTAAATGACACAACCACTTTGAAAGATGGTTTGGAAGTTCCTTTTAAAGTTAAATTCACACCTACCATATGACTCAAACATTTTACCCACTCCCAGGTGCCTTCATCATTTCTAATCTATGCATAAAATCAAGGAAATGTGCCACATTTTTTATATGCCACATTCAAGAAAACAGAGGGAGTCCTAGATCTTGATACTTAAATCTTGACAGTAGAAGAAAATCTGCATCTTTTCTCGAATAAGGTAGGGAGACAGCATAAGTTTCCAGGTAGACTGGTGCTATTGCACCATGAGCTCCTATCTATTCTTCTTACTGATTTCTCAGTTTGTGAGGCATCAGTGGAAAATTGTGTCCAAATACAGGCTGACTAGGTCCCAGGAAGATAATGTTCAGAAGGATTTGAGGGATCTGGGATCTTAGAGTCATTGAAATTTCCCTTTAATCCTCATAAAATTACTATAAATTTTCAATCTGCCTAATATTAAAATTGATGTGTGTTGAAAAATGAGACAATGATTTAAAATGGTGTTCCAGAAATGCTTCTCAAATGAATTTAAAATGCTTTATGAATTGGTAGGAATTGAAAGACATGTGAATAACCTCACTAATATTAATCTTTATTCCTTAAGTAATAACTAAATGAACAAATAAATAAATAAATGTAGAATTTATTGAATGTTTCCTGGGTTTCAGGCTTTATGCTTAATGCTTTGTATATGATAGATTGTTTACTCCTCAAAAACACCCAGAAAAATTATTTCCTTCCTTACAGAAAAAAGAACACAAGATGCGACAATACTGAGATACAAGCTCAGGATCACATAAGAGGTGAACAGCCAAATATTAACAATTCTGACCACTGTGCTGGCAGATCATGAACTGAACTTGAGTCACAAGGTCTAGATTCAGCTCCATTCTACTTCTTACTTATAGATGGTCTACAGAAAGTAACTAACACTCTTAACATCTCACTTTCTGTATTTTGAAATGAAAATAATAACATTTTTCCATTTTATAACTGTATCCCAAATGTCAGCCAAACAGATCCTATTTTTTAAGATTGGTGTAAAATTATTCAACCCCTCCTACACCTTCAGGAAATAAAATACTCCCTTTCATCACATCCTACTTTCTGAACAATATCCATTAAACATGTTTGCGTGGACACCAGAAGTTCTAATTTTCTACTCACTGAATTCTTTCTTTTATCTCATCTCTACTAATTATTATTTTCATTCTTTTACAAACCAAAAATTTTAAAAAATCAAGTAAAGTCTTTTTCATTATTTTCCAAAACTAAGGTCAGTTGTTTGTATAGATGACTTCTCTGGTTTTATGGCAATAGAAGGAGGAAGTTACAGCACAAAAACTGCATAGAAAATGTTCTTGAAATAATATTATGTGAACCCTTTTTAAAATTCCTTCAATAATACTGCTATCTAAGATTATTTATTGATTTTTTTCTCTTTAGTCTCCAGTCTTCTGGAATATTATTTGGCTATTTCTCCTTTTTGATTAATCCCTCTTTCATTTTTCTTCTCACTGAAATCCCCAAATTTGTACTAATTTATATTAAGCAGTTTAGATAAAACTTTCATATATTTCCTTAGAGATTCTACTCCTTATTCCTCATCTTTCATACAAAAGATATTTTTCTTAAAAATGTTTGTCTCTGAAGAATGTAATTGGATATTACCCACTAACATATGCTTTTTTAAAGCCCCAATTCGTGTTTGTTTTATACACAACTTGATAATTTAGAGTTGCTCATTTTATGACCTAAACACAACCAGGAAGTTAATATAAACCATTCTTGGGAACCCAAGTCAGAATCTCTTGGAAACAGCCCAATTGCCCACCAACTGGTAACTGGATAAAGAAGATGTGTATTTTAAAAATAAAATGGAGTACTAATCAGCCATAAAGAATAAGAAACTAGAGACATTTATAGCTAAATGGATGGATATTAGGTCATATTCTTAAGTGAAATAAATATAAATAAGACACACAGGTATAAATATCAAATAGTTTCTTTGGTGTGAGAA
>NW_004624730.1:58070265-58090302 GCF_000247695.1 Heterocephalus glaber
TATCTCCAGCTTTCTCATTAACTCTGATAAATATTATGTTGTTCTTTGCCTCACTCAAAGCAGTTGGATTGATTTTTTATGGTCCCTTACTATTTTTAAGATATCTTTCTTTTCATGGACACTAACCACAGTCCTGTCTTCTAGATCTGATATTCTGTCCTCACCTTCTTTCAATCAGTTGTGTATACTTTCAAAGGAATTTTTAATCCCAGGAGGCTTTTGACGTGTCCATGTCAGGGGTGTTTGATGCTTCACTGTTATTTTGGAGTACCTTTCCACCATTATCCTGGGGATTCTTTTTCATATTTTGGGTGGGATCCCCTTAACCTAGATTCCAGGTCTTTCTCTGCTTTGGCTTTCTTCTTTCTTCTTGGAGAACACAATTGTCTGAGGAAGTATACATATACAATAAAATATGTGAGACTGTGTATATCTAATATACTCTCATACTTAACTGATGGTTGTATATAGAATATCAGACTAGAAGTCATGAAACAGAATTTTGAAGGTTTTCATCCATTGTGTTCTTTCTTCTAGAGTTGCTAATAAAAACATCAATAACAAAGGCTAATATTTTCTCAGCACTGTGTATCAGTGATACCTGCATATGTATTTATGTTTATAATCTCGTTTAATCTCATGAATCAATACTCATTTTACAAATGAGGAAGCTTTGACCAAGGTTGCTATACTTTCTAGGATTTTAGTGCTAATAATTAC
This sequence comes from Heterocephalus glaber, assembly GCF_000247695.1. The sequence continues at coordinate 58,070,986 of NW_004624730.1, forward strand.
AGGGGCTAGAATTAGAATCAAGGTGACCTGGATTAAGAGTTTATGATCTTTATTTCCATGCCTTGCTATCATATTGATTATAGATCCTGTCAACAAAATGTGAATAATTTATCTGTTTTTTATTATTTGACATTTAATATTCTGAAATTTCAAAATATTGTGCCTTGTTGTGGGTCATTTCTCACTCATTATCATGAAAACTCAATGGGCCATTTCGTTCTGAATATGCTGTGCTTCAGTTATGGAAAAAGTTCTTGAATTATTTCTGTAATATTTTCCTTCTTTCCATTTTCTTTGTTCCCATTTCTAGATTTCATGAAATCATGTCACCAATTTTCCTTTTCCTTGTTTGTTCTACTTTCCATAGTTTTGACTTCTTGTTCTACATCCTATTTCTTCAACTTTATCTCCCAAATTTCCTACTGAATTTTTTGTTTCTGCTATCATATTTCACTAACAGCTCTTTTTTTTTTCTCTTTGAATGTACTTCTTTAAAGTATTTGATTTTGTTCTGCATAGATTTATTTTCTCATAGGTCATGTCTCATGAATATATCTCACATATTCATATTCACATCAATCAAAATACTTTGATTCTTTAAGAAAGTTTCATCCAACCTGCTGGCTTGTTCTCACTTGCATTTTATCTGTGTGCTGCCTAGTGGTCATAAGCTGTTTGCATTAGAAAGCTGATTAAATGCTATGCACAGGCAGGGGAAGCTTGTTGACTGGCCATCTGTATTGTATAATGGCCGCACTGTGTCACTGGGAAATTTGCACAGTATCTTTTAGCTTTTCTCTTGCCTTAAGGGAAGAATCTGATTGCCAGAATTTTGGAAGTCAACTAAGTAAATAGAGAAGAGTAAATGTATATGTAGAACCTAATTTTAACCTTTGACATGGTGCTTCTGCCTTACAGGAGGTGGGTAAATCGCCATTCCTAATTAGTACCATCTGCCTAAATGCTTTAAATTTCATTTTCCTTTTACATAAAATTAAGGTGATAATACTTTTCTCTTAGGGCTGATATAAAGATTAAAAGACATTTAATGAGACAAGTGAACATAGAATACAACATCATACCTTGCACATAGCACATTAGTCATTATTAATGCACATTAACGTGGTATCTTAAGAACAGAAGCATACTCAGATTCACTTAAGTTAAAGATAAGTTTAGAGAAAAGATACTGTGAAGAATTTTAGAATTCACTTTGAGCAAAAATGGTAAGATCTCCCTGCAATTGGAAATGCCTCCCACAACTATTTTTCCCTGTTCACTTCTTTCTTTCTCAACACAAACTTACTTAGTTTTTTTTCTCTGTTTCTTTCACTGTATCACCTCTATTTTCTTGTTTCTACCTCCAGACTGTTTTCCTCTACTTATTAAATGTGTCCATGGCTGAAAATGGCCTCAAGCTCCAGCACAAATCCCTATATGCTGATTTCTTCTGTCTCTCAATTCCATTTGTTTTTATAAAAAGATTGGCAGATTGGTTTTGCTAAGCAGAGTTAGTCTGTGGTCTAGTTATCCTTAAGTGGGAACATGTGGTGCTAGTGCCACCTCTTGCAGGCTACAAGGTAAGGATGTCATGAAGTTTATTATATATAAACTTTATAGAAATTATATGTGTATATATACATACATATATACAAACATCTGTGTAGATAGTATGCACATGTATGCACTCATGGGAGATACTGAGTTAAATGAGAAAATGCATATAAAATTTTGAACATGGTTTATGTTATCAGAGTAAAATAGAGAAAGTGCTAGAGAAAAATTTACTAAAATAATAATAGTGGGTTTTGGGATGATTTTTACTTTCTTATTTATATGTCTGAGGACTTTCTAATTGTGTTTTTTACAAATGTGAATTTCTTATACAATCATAAAAATAATGTTATAAACCTACTGATGCATAAAAAGAAATGCATGTATGAAAGTACAAAATTGACTTGAATTTATTTTCCAACTACTAGATCTTCTATGTTTGACATCTTGAAAAAACTTCCTAAATATAAATTTTTAAAAAAATGTTTATTTTTTCCAGTTTTCTTCATTTGTTACACTAGAATTGGAGAATATACTAGAATTACTGGAATTACCTGGGCTTTATGATGTATGCGAGGATTTGAAAAGTTTGCTTTTTAACCTGTGTAGTTTCCAGGTTGATAAAGCATAAAGAAAACATTCAGAAGAGTTGAAATATAGAAAAAATTGCCTAAAATCTTCACATCAAAACCAGTTAACATAAAATATTGAATAATTAATACATTTAATGAATAATTGTTATCTTTTTTCCTCTGGTACCCTGGTAACTCATTATCATCCTAAATGTTATTTTCCTTCTCCAGGACAACATGCTTTATTTATTTGATTGTACAGCATAATTGCAAACTTAGATTCTCACAGCTAGAAAGGCAGATGAAATGTAATCTATTTCAAAATCAGAATTTTTCAGATGAAAAAATCCAGCTGAGAATTTTTCTTGTTTTGGGGTAATGAAACTAGTGATATACAAACAATCATGTTAGATTAAAAGTCATAGTTTTAAATTTAAATTTGATACCTCTTCTGTTGCAAGACTCTCTTACTTCCCTATGTTTTGTTCATCATAAATGTCCAGGTCATTAATTACTTTGCTAAATTAGACTGGTACTGAAGTACCTAAGAGGTCAGAAGTGATCCCTCACCAGTGGAGTGGTTAGGTAAATTTTCAATTTGAAGACTCATTATCAAGCAAGTAACTCAGTATTTTATCTGTGAAAAGGAAATGTCAGCTTAGACTATTCATGTTGTATTTACTTACACATATTTGCTTCTTTAGGGGGAAAAAACCCAACAGCAACAGAAATTCCTACATTGCAGAAAATTACTTTGCTTTTGAAGTTTGGCACTATGACTCATAACTCATGTTTCCTTTGTGCTTTGCCTCCTGGGAAGCTCAGAATGAAATTGTGAGTAACCTAGTAAGAGTCTTTCAGCATTGTTTTTCATAATAACATTACCTCCCATGTTGTTTTCCTACCTTCATTTCCCCTTGAAATCAGCTTCCTTAACTGTATCATTCTGACTAACATTGTTTCATAAATCACCTTAGAGTTTTCTTGGAATAAGACATTACATAAATAAAAATTGAAACAATTTTACTTTTTTACAGTATAGCTGCTGGTATAGGTAACACAATTTTAATGAAATCTTGTTATGATTTATTGATAGACAAGATTATTCAACATGCCTTAATCAATGTCCATTGTAGAAAGGCTTTATATTACCGACTGTGAGGCTATGAAAAATAAAATGAATTAATTTTAAAGTTTGAAAAGTTCCTTTGCTATATAAATCAACATTGTCCTTGAATCTTTTTTTTATAGTTCAATGTTATCCATAAAGCATTTCCCTGATATTTTTCTCTAACAGATATTTATAATTTAAAATAGAATGTATATGCATGCTGCTTGTATGGCCCTAAAAGTATTTCCAAATAATTTCAAGGAACCCTCAAAGGAATCCTGCATGTTTTGTTCTGCTGTATCTACTTCAAATGTGTGGAAAATGAATCCCACAGAGGTCATGTAACTTTAAGGCTGCGCAGTAGTCAAGTGATGATGACTGAACTGGAAGGCTGGTCCTTTCCTTTTCAGCCTAAGGTGGTCCTAACTGTAAATCATCACAGCTGTTAAGTTTCTAAAAATCAATACCACCTTCTCTTCAGAATGACAGAGATTCTTAAGAAGCTGACCACATCCAGTCTTGTCCCTTAATAGTATTGAACATCAACAGCTGAGAGCATAGAGGGAGGCTCACCTATTACTAGAATGGTCCCGAATTGTACTTAAAGCCTACTTTTTTCAGATTTTAGGGCCTAGGGTTCCTCAGTTTTTCTCAGTTTTATGTAAAAAACTTGCCGAGGTACTTTGAGTTTGAATAGAGAAACTTTTCAGAAAATTCCCTTTATACATCAGTTACAACCTAGTTTTATACACGAGTTTAAAGGGCATAATTTTTAAAAACTAAGGTAGATGTAAAGCTAAATCAAAAGTACAAGTGCCCAAATTCAGAACAGAAAAAAAACCCCATGTTAATCATGATTTTCCTTTGAATTAGAGAACTAAAACTAAAATGAAAATATCTTTTTATGCTTTTGAATTTTCTAAATCTTGCACCTCAAACTTGTATCTAATCATAGCACTTAACTTTCTTCTCCACCAACCGTGCAAAGCACATAAGTGCAACCCCCGCTTCCATGAGTTATCAATGGGTTCTCCAGCTTCCTGTTGCTCAGGCCCCAAACCCAAGGGTCATTGTTGCCTTCTTGCTTCCTCTCTTTCTCTGACACATTACAGCAAAAATATCTTGAATTTATGCCCTCCTGAGAAGCTCTATTTTTACTCTCCAAGAGATCTTATTCCGTTTTTCTAAATATTTTCCAAAAAACAAAAAGATTTTTCAGAAGATCTTACTCCAGTGGCCAGCTAAAACGGACTTCCCCACATTTTCACTCTTGCTCATTCCTCCCCTCCAAGTCAGTTCTCTACATAGCAGCTGGGATATTTTCTTAGTACATAATTCAGACCAAATCATTCTGCTCTTCTCCTCTGTGTCTTCTTCAAATCTTTTTCCCTGGATGTATGGGAAAAAGTTGATCTGGCCCTCAACTACCTCACCTCTCCAGCTTTCTACCATTCCTTTCTTGCTCCATTCCTCAGAGCACACTGGCTTTCTTGTTTGCATTTTAAACGACGACCATACTTATTCCAAATTCAAGGTCTTTGCCTTTGTCAGTCACTCTGACTGGCACTCACTTCCTGTAGGTCTTCCTAGAGTTTCCTTTTTGGATTCACTCCTGTCTGCCCTCAAGGTCAAATGCCCACCAGATTGGCTCCTCCCTTTACCAAAAGTTTGGCACCTTCATTTCCGCTGTTCTGTTTCCTCCCCTTTCTTCTTTTTCTTCTTAGCACCATCACTGCCTCACTTCTCCAGATGCACACATATTACTTATCGGTCTCCTTTCCAGGATGTGAGCTCCATTGACAGGTAGGAAAGACCTTTTTCACTGCTGCATCCCTAATGCTTACAGCAGTTACTGCACAATAGATATTTTATTTAAAGTTATAAAGTAGTAGCCTATAGTTAGAAATAAAATATATACTTTTGCCTAAGCATGAAAACCCTATTTGCAGACTGAAAACATTCTTCAAAGTGCAGCTTTAACAAAGGAAAAGTGTAAGCTGTTAGCAGAATTGAAAAGTTAAATGAAGAAAGTGAAAGTAGAGATGAGTGGAGCTTGACCTGAAACAAGGCATTACAGAGACTGAGAAGAACAGAAATAATGGGAGAAAGAAAATTAGACTAAAATTAAAAACAGGAAAGTCAGTGAAAGCCAGTTTTCCCAGACAGGAAAAAAGGAAAACTAGCTGTGGAAAGGGACTTGGCACCTGACACAGAGCTGTGAGGTTAGGGCTTTGGGAACCCTTTAATGAAGATGGCAAGCTTCTGTTGAATGGTTAGCTACAGAGGGCACTTAACAGGGAAAGGGAACAGCAAAGTGCATGAGATGATATGGCCTACAGTAACTGTATTATTGGAAGACTGAAATGTTCATCGGGCAGACATTGTAAATAGAACAGGCATGTGAGGTAAAAACCCAAGCTCTTTTCAAGATTGGCTTTACTAGAAACTGAAATGAGGTTAATTCTACAATATCCACAAAGAGAAAAAAGAGAGATGAACTGATAAAGGGAGGAGAATAGATGGAACGTTCACATGCATGTGCATAAGGAGTGGACCATCCTCATGCAAATGATGTTTTGAAGGGAAAATGAGGAGAAATCTGAAAGTAGAATCCATAATATTGCTCACATATATAAATATTCTCACACACAGCATGACACACATGAATGTCTATGTGGGACCAATTAAAGATCTCTCGAGAATCATTTGATTGCACTGTGAATTCAAAGTCAGATTTCTGGAGAACAGGTCATATCATAATAGGTTGAGTCATCTCACTTCTCTAAGCTGCTCTTCCTCACAGGTAAAAGAAGATTAAACTGGTTGATTCCTGAAGTCCATTAAAATTGTAACAATTTCTCTATTATAATTCTTGCTATTGATTTAAGTTAGTGGAAGTAAACACAACTACAAAACAGATCCTTCCTGAAGATTAACTCATTCCTTTATTTTGCATGTATTTAATCAAATGTCATTCATTCTTCATTCCTCTATCCTTCATTCAACAAATATTGAGTAATTCCTACAGAGGCCAAGAATCACTGTAGAAGTTCAATGGGGCATGTAAAACATCCCTGGCCTTAAAGAGTTCAATGATAATCCTTTACCAGAAGATTTTGACACTGCCATTTTTAAAGGTTCATTTGTTCTTAGGACTTCAGTAAGACTAGTTTTGTCATTAGAAATAAATTTATTTATCAACATGCAGATTTGTATGTATACAGTATTTGTTTGTATTTGTGTTTTCTTGTGAATCACATAGGAACTATTTCTGTAAAGTATGTATACAGAGATATACAAAGTATGCATACTTGCCCATGCCATTGCAAACCATTGCATTCTGTTAATTGCACTTACATCTATGAATTATGAAACTGACAGTTTATAGCTAAGTCCCACCAGCTGGTTCACAGGACTCTTCCCCCAGTAGGCTCCACACAGGCTTGAACAAAGGGGACTGCTCATGCAAGCAGCTGCAGGAAGCCTCTGTATCCACTTTGAGATGAATCTGCTGAGTGGCTCATAATAAGCAGAGCCTCCGACTGGGAAGTTAAACAGTACATTAGACCCTCTTAATAGACTGTTTAGTTCTGATGCCAATTTAATGGGGAATGAAGTCATTTCTTATTATTTTCTCCCCTGGAGGATGGTCTCTACCACTTGGGGCCCCTTTTAACTGTCCTTTGTGGCAATGTGTCTTCTCATTCCTTTGATTTGCCACCAATTCCTTCTACTCACTCAGCCAACTTTGCCAGGATTTTATGATTAATTCATCTGAGGCTTTTATTATCAGGAAACCATTCAAACAAGGTTGCTTTTGTTACAGAAGTTATACCTTCTTTTCAAAGAACAAAGAAAAACACCAAAAATCGCCTGTGTGCTTTAATTCAGCAAACACCTCTGAAAGCACAAACTCACACTTATTAAAGAGCCAGCTGGTCATTTGCTTCTGTTCAGCTCCACCTACTAACCCAGAGATGTGAGGTTTTAAAGAGAAACCTCAAATTAAATGAAAATTCATTATAATTTTTCTCACTTAAAAACTAAAAATGACATATAAAAACTGGATAACAGGTGAGTTATTACTCTGGTATAAAGTATTTTTTCTTACTTTGTCAAAGATTATTAAAATAGCATTTCCAAATGGTAGATATGAAATTTTGCTACTTGGTTTTGCCTTCAAGGAAGAACTTACTGTCCAGCTGCAGGGAAAGCAGTCAGCATATAGCCTCCACCCATTGGTCCTTGAGGATCTGCCCCAATTTTAGCAGACAAGGGTGATACTATTCCCGGGCCCTCCAGAGACTGGGCAGGGAATGCATATTAAAAGAGGGCCATTTGGGGCTCTGACGGACTCAAACTCCTCAGAAATTATGTTCAGATCGGGATATCAGGGAAACTGGAGGACAGCAGAGAGCCAGCTGAGGATGGAAAGTTGAATACTGAGAGAAAGATAAATACCAATTGTTTCCCTGAAACTAACTTCAGGAATGGCAGCTATAACTTGTGTTACTAACCCCTCTTTTCCATGTTTTTCTCAATGAAAAGAATCTATCAGAGTCCCAGAGGACTCTGATATACATAATATACAGAGACGGAAGTACAAGGAGTACAAGGGTTGGGCTGTAGTCGACACAGAAATATGCTACCAAATCCTTATTCAAGGAATAAATTTTTTCCTGCCTGCAGAAAACACGTTATTGGACAGCTTCCAATCCCTGGCTTCTTCAGAGGTTTCCTTAGCTACAGAAAACCAGGGCCTCAATTCTCCCAGATGGCTGACTTTGAATGACTACACACATTGGAGCTGAATGGGCCTGTTCATTTCAGCCCAATATAGGTCAGTGTTTGCTTTAGAGCTTCCATAGGGTTGGCAAATACTTTACCAGTACTGCATCTTGGCCTGAAATATTTATTTGCAAAATCTTGTTCCTCCATCTTCTTTTTCTCTTGTAGACATTTTGTTTACCTATGTCCATCTCAGGATCTGCTTCCAGTGACTACCTGTGCCCTTCCCCACACTCACGTAGAGCAATGGTGCTTCTTACATTGCCTTCTCACCTCTTATGCTAGTGGGACAAACAAGGTCAAGGTGTCTAGTGGCCCAGAAGTCTGATAGTTTGGGGATGGAAACAGTCAAGAAAAAAATTATTTCAGTGTATTTTCATTTTCCATTTCTGTTTCTGGCTACAGATATCATCATTGATGACATGAGAAACTTTGATATCTTGTTGTATACCTTGCCACTTAGGGCAATAAATAAATGTCTAATAAATCAATTTTTAATGTTATAAGGGTAGTATTTAAAGAAATTTTAGAGTGAATCCTTTAGTAATGAAAATAATGGTTCTTTAATGTGTCTGTTTTACAAACACAGATTTTCATATGACAATTACATAAATTATATTTTTAAAAACTAAAATAAGACAGCTGCTATGATTAAGGCTACTTCAAGTTTGAGGAGAGGAGACTTAAAAAGTTACTTTTACCATTTTCAAAAAATTCATAATTTTAATTGCTTGAACTTAACATCATCTTCACATTGGGGAAAACCATTCCTTCACCTTCAACTTCTTCAACTACCTTAATCAGCCCCTACTCTCATTTCTGTTCCTGGAATTTACTGTCTTTTTAACCAAGCTCATCCCCCCCCCGTTGACCTGACATGCAGAGTTCTGTGTGCAGAATTCTGGAGACTGCCTCAGAGAGCTGGGTTTGCCCCAGGACCAGTAACAGGGCAAGGAGGAGGGTGAGCAAACTAGAGGTTCAAGCACTTCTGCATGTAGCTGAGCATCACAGAAGTAGCAAGGTTTACATCCTGCTGGGCTTTTCTATTTGTACATAAGACATTCCAAGTGAAGACTGAGGAGACTGGTGTCTTTGTCTGCTTGTTCATCTGCATAAAGAAATGGATGAGTACAGTCTTGGTATGAAGCTTAAGTGAGATGGCAGATGTGAGAGTGTGCAGCACAATGTCTGGAATACCAAGCTGCTCAAAATGTGGCTATGTTTATTTATACATACTTGTTCCTTCATTCTTGTCCTTTGATCAGGTATATGAATATATGCTAAATCTTCATATCTGAGTTCTCTTGTTACAGAGAGAAGGATGAAAAAAGGAATGGATCCTTTCAGAGGTATGATTTTCTTAAAGATGAGGCAGTTTAACCTTCACTGCTTTGCTCTAACTGTTCTCTCTCCCTAGAGATTCTGAGCTCTCCATTATAAGCCTCCAAGGTGCTTCCATTTCTATAGGAATCATAAAATGTACTCTGTTTTTAAATACAAACTATCACAAAAACAAAAAAACTTTCAGTAGCCCTTGAGAGTTTGGATGGAACATACTGCAATCAAATTCACAACATAAGATGTCATAAGTTTGCAAATCTAGCAATTATATATTTTTATTTGCCATCTATTTATGATATACTAAGAATTGTGTATTCCTTAAATTCACCTACTTATAATCATGCGAGATAAATAAATTGATATTAAGAGAAATTTTGTAACTAGCACGAGGCTACATACCCAGCAGGAGATTTGCTGTAAAGTTAATACAGCTTATGCTTTAGCTCTTTCACATGCAAGATAGATTGCTTTTAAGATTCCGCAAGAAGCCCTATAGTTGGGTTTACATGGTCATATTTGTCTTAAATTTTCAGAAGAAAGACATTTTAACAGAAATTAATTAAGATTTTTCTCTTTCCAGACCAACTTCCTTGCCATCACATTCCCACTCAGGGCACTGGAGTGCCCATGTACACTTTGGGGAGAGGGCTAAAGGCAACTTAAATTAGAGATACATTCAATTTAAGTTCAGTTCCATACTACATGAGACTAAATTATTGATAGCTGCACCACTGTAGGAACTTACTGTGGCAATTCACCCACATGATAACACAGGATGTAGGCCCAGTTGTTTCACAGTATGAATCTGACTTACAATTCCCAGGACAGGGTATAGCCAGGTAACAGAAAAAGGATGAGTCTTAAACTGTGGAGAGTTGAGAGTTAGTCTATGGAAAATGCTTCCAAAGCTCACAGTTCACACATGGGAGATGTTGAGTCAGGTTTCCCCCAAACTGACAACAATTTTTTAAAAATCTCTACAATATGATATTATGAATAATTACTTATATAGCCCAAAAGACACTTTTTTCAGAGAAATTATTAGTAAAGATTGTACTAATTATGCTAAAAGAATGACTAAATTATCTTTCTTTACTTACAACAGGAAATGACCATGAAAAATAATTGTTATACAAAGTGGTGACTTAAGAATTTGCTGCCAAAACATGTAGGACAGAAGTAATGTAGTATACATGACCATGAGGCAGTTGGTGGATAAAATATTTTATGAACATAGAGATTTGGATATTTATTAGCTTTAATTTTAAAATTAATTTTATTGTGACTTCTTTCTATTTTTGAATAAAAATTCACATTTGCTCCTAATTTCAGTTTCATATTTTGTATAACTTTGCTTAAAGGAATCTTCTAGATGGCTTACTAGGTCTAGTAATTGGCACAATGAGGACTCAAACACAGGTCTGTTTGGTTTCAAGGCTATCCCTTACAATAGTCTGGGTTTAAAAATTAAGTCCTTTCATTTATAATTTATAAAGAACTGTGTATACTTATGAGGTACAAAACCATGTTGTGGCCTACTCTGATTTCTCTTCAGATCATAGAAATCTTACACTTTTTTCTTCACATTTGTTTATACATTAGCTCTGGCTCTCCCCCAGCACCTTTCTGTGATCCTCTTCTCTCCTATTCCATGGAAACCCTTTCTCCATTGTGACAAATTACACTGGGTCATTTCTTTCTATTTTCTTACCAAAAAAGTTCTGGTTTCTAGCTATCAATTCCATCTTCCATTCTCAGCTAATGCAATTTGTCAAAATGCTTAAAACAGGATAGTAAACTCCTTCCTCCCTGCACCATCCCCTGGTCCCACCCTGCAACTTGACATGCCTCAGAATAGCTAGCTCTATATCCAAAATCTGTGAAAATCAAATTTCTCATCTCCCACCCTAGATTCTTTTTCATTCCTCAGTTATCCTAAAGCTAATGATTACTTTCCTAGAAAAGAGCTGATTCCTTTATTGCAAAAGGTTAGTTCATGCTAAACTCAAATCTATTAAAACTCATTCACATTTTTATAAAAGCAACTACATTTGTCACTCTCCAAAGAACTTTTTCTCCATCTCCAAAAATTACCATACTGTGAAAAAATCTTTAGCATGTACTTTACAGAAAAAATTAATGGTGAGTATCTGATTTTCTCTTTCCTTCTCAACACTTTGGCTTTACAAGCTTATATTTGCACAGCCAATCTCAGAGAAAGAGACTCCTTTTTCAGACATCTCTTCAAGTGTGTCTCCATCCATCCTTGTGTCATTCCACCCTTTCTGACATTGGAGGTGTTACTGATAATTGAACCAGGGCCTTTGCATTCAGCTACATCCCCAAACCCTTATTTTTTTTTCATTAAGTTTATTGGTACATTTTAGGTATACAATACAGTTACATTCATCATTGGGATCTTATACCTTTACATGATGTACTTTGGTTCTTATTTTTTCCCCATTCCCCTCCCCTCCCTTCACCCCCTCCTCCCTTCCCTATTTACAAAGACTTTGTTCCCACTTTTTTCTTTTCTCATATTTTTTCTTTTCCCTTCTTTTTTTCCCCTACCCCTCCCACTCCTCCTACTCCTTTAGATCTTTTCTTCCTATTACACAATATCAATTATACATTTTGATCCTTATCTACTTTAGTTTTTCACACCAGAGAAACTATTCTGTATTTACATGTGTCTTATTTATTTCACTTAAGAATATGGCCTCCACTTAGCTATAAATGTCTCTAGTTTCTTGTTCTTTATGGCTGAGTAGTACTCCATTTTATATATAAAAAAACCACATCTTCTTTATCCAGTCTCCAGTTGATGAGCAATTGGGCTGTTTCCAAGCTTTAGCTATTACAAATTGTGCCACTATAAACATGGGTGAGCATATATCACTGTGGTATGATTCTTTTAATTCTTTTGCCAAGAAACCCAGCAGAGGAATAGCTGGGTCAAATGAGACCTCTAGTCCTAGTCCTTTGAGGTGTCTCCATATTGATTTCCACAATGGTCGAACCAGTCTGCACTCCCACCAACAATGAAGAAGGGTTCTTTTCTCCCCACAACTCCACAAGCATTTGTTACTGGCTGATTTCTTGATAGCAGCCATCCTTACTAGGGTGAGGTGGAATCTCAGTGTTGCTTTCATCTGCATCTCTCGAATGACCAGTGATGTTGAACATTTTTTCATGTGTTTCTTTGCTGCTTTTACTTCTTTGTCTGAGAAATGTCTGTTCATTTAAGATGCTCATTTTTGAATTGGGTCTTTGAATTTGGAGGGTCTAATTTTTTTCAGTTCTTTATATATTCTAGATAGTAGTCCTTTGTCTGAGATATGGCTGCTAAAATTTTTTTCCCACATTGTAGGTTGTCTGTTAGCTCTGTTGGTGGTTTCTTTTGCAATGCAGAAGCTTTTTAATAAGATGAGATCCCAGTTCTTCATTCTTTGTGCTAGTTCCCGTGCTACTGAGGTTTTGTTCATGAAGTCTTTTCCTATGCCAATGTCTTCAAGAGTTCTACCTAACTTATCTTCCAGCAAGTTTAGTGTTTCTTTCTTAATATTTTTATCTTTAATCCACTTCGATCTTAGTTTAGTGCATGGTGATAGATAAGGGTCTACTTTTTTTTTGGTACCAGGGATTGAACTCGGGTCCTTGCGCTTGCACAGCAGGCGGTGAAACCACTGAGCTAAATCCCCAGCCCTAAGGGTCTACTTTTAATCTTTGGCAGGTTGAACTCCAGTTTTTCCAACACCATTTATTAAATAGGCTATCTTTCCTCCAATGATGGTGGTTGGCTCCTTTGTCAAAGATGAGTGGCTGAGTATATCTGGAGTTGTTTCTGTATCTTCTAGCCTATTACACTGATTCTTGGGTCTGTTTCTTTGCCAGTACCATGCTGTTTTTATCACATTTGTAGTATAATTTCAAGTTGGGGATTGTGATACCCCCAGCCATGTCTCTGTTGCCTAGAATTGCTTTTGCTATTCTAGGTCTCTTCTGGCTCCAAATGAATTTTTGGATTGTTTTCTCTAGTTCTGTGAAATATGCTGTTGGGATTTCAATCTGGATTGAATTGAATCTGTATAGCAGCTTTGCAAGTATGGCCATTTTCACTATATTGCTTCTTCCTACCCAGGAACAAAGGATGTCTTTCCATTTTCTGATATCCTCTTTGATCTCTTTTTTCAGAGTGCTGTAGTTCTCATTGTAGAGGTCTTTTACTTCCTTCGTTAGATTGATTCCTAGATATTTCATATTTTTGGATGCTATTGTGAAAGGTATTATTTCCCTAATTTCTCTCTCAGTGAGACTGCTATTTGTGTACAAGAAGCAAGCCCTTATTTTTTATCTTGAGACCAGATCTTCCTAAATCACTAAGGTACTGGATTGAACTTTAATCTTCCTGTCTCAGCCTCCCAGAGTGCTAGAATTATAGGCAGGCTTGTAATTTCTATTACTCTTTCTCTTTGAATTTTTCTCATCTATCTAGATTATTCTTTCTATTACTCACTTGAAATAATTAACTAACCTTCAATGGGATTCTTTAGGATTGACAGTGGAACTTGCACCTCAAGGATGTCAATCTTTCCAATCCTAGTTAAAGATCAAAGAGTATGCAAAAATATTAGAGAAGACTTCAACAAGTTTCCATAGTACAGAGCAATATAGGGATATCTTAGTTTCTTTCTTTGTCACTGAGACAGTTACCTTGGCTCACAGTGTGTAGAACCATTATCCAATCACTTCCAAAATCTCCAGCTATGAGTGCATGAGGTTTTGGGGTGGAGAAGGACATCTAGATATGAACCATAACAAGGACTTACCCAATCTCAAAGCAACCTACATTATGGTAGGAACAATTTCTCCAAGGTGAGTATGGCTATGCCTATCATTTTTTTTTGTTTGTTTCAGGGACTTATAGTTAGATCAGGATAAAAGGAGGTCGGGGTGCCACCCAGTTTCCTCCCTAAGAAAGATTATTGGTAACTGTTCATCCAAGACACAAGAAAGAAGGCTGGTGCAGAAACAGGAGTAGCGAGCACGTGTCCTATTCTTAGAATACTTTGTATATACAGATTGAAAGGGTAACAAAGTGGAAGGACATTTGGGTTTCATCTAGTCCAGAGGCATTCAACAATCTGTGGAATGTATTCTGCTCACTTCTGATGAAACTACTTTGGTCTACAATTCTTTTTCTTATTAAAAAAAATAGTACCAACACATAAAAATCTGAAGAAGTCACATAAATATCAGCTTTTCATTTTCAAGAACCACTGGGTTTTTGACAAGCTAAATTTCACTATGACAACCATTTGTTGTATCTGCACAATGACTGCCCTATTAGATTCAATATGCTTTTCAGTTCATCACCATTCAGTAGGCACTGACACCTGAATTTGCAAATTCTGACTTACTCCTCCTAATATCACAAATGCAGTACTACAAATGTAACCTTCTAATATGACAAGTGATGATGATGAGACCCAGAAAGTTTATATAGTGACTCCAAGTTCATGTAGATAGTCTTATAATATTGGACCCAATATCCAGCACTGTCTCTCCATACCACATTGCTTCTCAAAGTTACTTGAAACCCAAGTTTTTGTTATGCATAAGCAGTAGACTTACTGCTAATGGAAGTACAAAATTCATGTAACACTTTTTGCTGCTATTAGCTTTAGAATAATTCTTTTGGAGTAATACAATTCACTCAGCCAGTCATGTCACTGAGCAGATCAATGGCTCTGACCTACTTGATTATGTAACTTGCAATTGTGTTTCCTTTATAAAACTCATTACCTAGTACAGGAAGAAATAAACCTTTCACTTCTCTTTCTTAGAAACTTTTCTTGAACTACATATGCTAAGGTTTTGGACTTCTCAGCAGTCTTACAGTAACTTTTTAAGATTTTTATCAGGTAAAGGAGAAATAAGAAACTATGACTCTGATTCTGCGATTTATCCTCATATTAAATATCCAGGGTTGACATTTAAACAGACTTACGTACGCCATCCTGGGAATCTTTTATTTCTTTCGTGTCTGTATATATTTTATGTGTTGCTGCTTAAAAGATAAAAGGAGAAACTTCTCTGTCCCACACTGTAGCACCAGCCCTATCGTCCCCCCGCCCTTTTCCTGCCTTCCTTCCCTACCCCTGTCTCCTTTTTCATCCTTTCCTATCCCTTACCTTCTTTTGCATGTGTTCATTTTCCTTACCTTTCTCCTTATTTCTCCACTTTCTCCTCTTTTCTCTTTCCTTCTCTTTTCTCCTGTTCCCTTCCTTGTTTAATCATTTATTGGTTGCATGCTAGGTACTAGTCACCATAAAAGAAAAGTCTAGGAGGAATGAATTTGACAAAGTTTAGGGCAGATAAATGAATACTGAAGTGATGGTATGAAGAATGAGACATACACTGGAGGTACTGACAGTGTTCTGAGCCTGTTCTCATAGGTTCTTTGCCAAGAAATAGCCTGATTTTCAGAGGCAACACTAACATCTTTGATAGGAAGCTGTCCTCAGGCTTTACAAAATCTCCATAACCACAAACATCATAAAACTGAAGTAGCTGTATAGGTACAAGGCCAGCCATAACAAATAACTAATCAGTGTAGAGAAGTAAGTGCCTAAATCTGTTTCTTCACTGGGGTTTTGAAGTTTCCAAGAGTTTGGCCATGGTATAGTAATATTCAGTTACCCACTGCAATAGTTGATTTAAGAAATCTCTTAATGGATTCTTCCCCTTTCTGATAGTTTCCTCATTTATCTATTCATATTCCTTGTACCTCTCAACAATCTGCTTGACGCAAATTCTTGGATGGTAATCTGCTTTGAAGGGAACTCAGACTAAGATAGCATAATTTATGCCTTCCAGAATCTCTTGTATAATAGAGAACACATAACTAATTATAAGACTAAAGTCATATGAGAACTTAGGAGAAAACAATTCCATCTGGTGGATTTGGATAAGTTGTCAATTTAGGAGTTGACATTTGAACTGGATCTTAAGAAATAAGAGTTTGCTGGGCCAGGGATTTAGCTCAGTGGTTTTGCCGCCTGACTTGCAAGTGCAAAGACCAGAGTTCGATCCCCAGTGCCAAAGAAAGAGTTTGCCAAATAAAGGTGATGAGATTTCATCTGTGATACTAGTATTTAAATGCATCACACCTGCCGCAGACCAGCTGCAGTCGATGCAGGGTAGGAAGGGGAGAGGTCTCGGGCCGGCGAGTGAGAAAAGAACCTTCGCAAGCAATGTGCAGGTTCCCTCTGAGAAGTCTCAGGGTCTGATTTATTTTTATATCTTCAAGCAATGGCTAGGAGGCATTGGGCAGAACATGTTTACATTTTAGGTTGCCTTAGCAATTTCTATAGAAATAAAGGTTATTTTTTACTAAACAAAGTATATTTTTCCTAAGCTGATTCATTTCATTGAACATCATGAATACATTTAAAAATTACAATTGTCCCCTTATTTACCCACACCTAAGCAGAACAGAAAGTAACTTAATCAAAATCTCCATATCAGCGGGGATACAAGCAAGATTTAGTTAATTAAATGTCAAACTTGTGGTCGTCAGCTGGCCCTTGAGAAACTGCACAATGGTTAATATAGTTTGCTATTAGCTCTCTATTTTTTCTATACCTCTATTCATCTTGCTTAAATGTTATTTGGGTTCATGGTCCATGAGCAGGAAATGTTTACAGTACTTTGAGAAAAACTGAGTAACTTGCCTCCTTAGTGTATTTATCTGTCTTAACTTTCTTTCTATTTCCCATTTCCCACTGTGTCTTACATCTAAAATCTGTCCTTTCAATCTCTTTATAAGACCCCTTTAGTAAAAAGAAAGTCACCAATAGAAGAAAGGAGTTACAGTGTCAGGAAAACAGAGGGAGTTTTAGGAGGGGTTTCTTTAGAAGTGGGTGTGACAATAGAACTGAGAGAAACAGGAATTTGGGACTTTTGAGCCAGATCAGATTTCAATACAACATTGCCAATTTGAATCATGGAGAATATGTTGTTAGTCACAAATACAATGATTCCTGTGACCAGAGTAACAATTGTAAACATTAGGGCAAGAAAAAATAAAACATGAGGGTACGATGTGTTCCACCCTCCTTTTCCCCCAGCTGGAACTTTGTCAAGCAGCATTGGAGGTTGGTCGGGCTTCGCCACACACCTGTTTTCTCCTTTGATTCACATGAAAGTTTTTTTTATGGTGATTCTTTCATGTAGTCTCAGGGAAGCACTTCTTAAATTGAAATAAACAACTAAGCATGCCTCTTGCCCACTCACCAAAGTTTAGCATCAAACACTCCTTCTCTCAGAGATGTGGCCTCAAACCTCACCTGCTATTATCTTTTTTTTTTTCACTTGAAGTTCCTTTATTGGTACATTTTAGGTATACAATTCATTTACATTTATCATTGGGTGATTGTACCTGTACATGATATATCTTGGTGCTTATTTTTTCCCCATTACCTGTGTGCCCTTCACCCCCTCCACCCTTCCCTATTTACATAGACATCATTTCCATTTTGTTTTTCTTTTCTCATAGGTTTTCCTTTCCCTCTTTTCCTTTCCTCTTCCCCTCCCTTCACCCCTTCGTCTTTGGACTTTTTTCCTATTTCAAATTATCAATTTTTCATTTTAATCATTTTAACCCTTGTTTACACTATCAGTTTCTCACACTGGAGAAACTATTCGATATTTACACATGTGTGTCCTATTTATTCACTTAAGAGTATGGCCTCGATATGCATCCATTTAGCTATAAATGACTCTAGTTTCTCGATCTTTATGGCTGAGTAGTATCCATTTTATAAAAGAACTACATTTTCTTTATCCAGTTTCCAGTTGATGGGCACTTCGGCTGTTTCCAAGTTTTAGCTATCACAAACTGGGCTGCTATGAACATGGGTGCACATATATCGGTGTAGTATGTTTCTTTTAATTCTTTGGGGAAGATACCCAGCAGGGGAATAGCTGGGTCAAATGGGACCTGTAGTCCCAGTTCTTTGAGGTATCTCCATACTGATTTCCACAGTGGTTGCACCAGTCTGCACTCCTTTTAATGTTCTAAATGATACAACTGTGGAAACTGAGATTTGGGAGAATGAATCAATCTGCCTAAGGTTATTTTGCCTGTAAATGGCAGGGCTGAGACTTAACTAAGTACCATATGGCTCCAGAAATAGTCATAGCTGTTCATGTACTGTACTACGTAGGAGAAAGAAAATAGGCTTTCAAGGCGGACACATCTATGCTTGAATTCTCCCTTATATGTCCTGTGGTTCCTTGAACAGATATTGATCTCTGAATCTGTTATCTCAACTGAAATTGGGAACAATTACTCTGAGGGAGGTTATTATAAGGCTTAACTGAAATATAACATATAATATACCAAGTTCAATGCTTGATATAGAGTAGGTAATCAAAAAATTGAGCAGTAGTTTTTGTGGTTATAATTATGAGAATTCTGGGCATGTGAAAATTTTATGTTTGCATTGGAACACCAATAGAACACCAACCCCTCTGACATCTGATATGATGGCTTAGTGTCCCTAAAGTATTTATGATGGAAAGTGATAAAAATGGTACTACAATAAAACCTTGGAAGATATGAATGTCAGTATATAGTAATTGACTTTATCCTGCAGAAAGTAGTAAAGGATTATATGCAAAGATGACATGCTTAGACGTGCATTTGGGGCGTAACTAGGCATTGGGTTGACATGTTCAGACATAGGTATTTGTTGGCAGGTGGTAAACTATCATTAGAATGATATGTTGGACACTGTGGGCCTGAAAACAGGAAGACCTTGCAAGAAGCTTTTGGGGTCAGCCATAGAATTTTTCCCATTCTCATTGCTTTCTCACATTTTCATAGCAGAAAAAAATGTTTAAGGAATTCAAAGATGCGTGTGTGTGTGTGTGTGTGTGTGTGTG